>BSUD01000001.1:143040755-143310586 GCA_033239045.1 Fagopyrum esculentum
CCAATTTCGGTGAAAGGGATAAGAAGTTTCCTAGGACATGCTGGATTTTATAGACGCTTCATTAAAGACTTTTCTAAGATATCAAAACCTCTCACTAATCTATTGATGAAGGATGCGGTTTTTGAGTTTTCACAGGAATGTTTAGATGCGTTCAACACTATCCGGCAAGCTCTAATTTCAGCACCCATTATCCAACCTCCGGATTGGACTCTCCCCTTCGAGATTATGTGCGATGCTAGTGACGTAGCCATTGGAGCTGTTCTTGGACAACGAAAAGAAGGACGAACCCACGCCATATACTACGCTAGCAAGACGCTAGACGAAGCTCAGCTCAACTACGCCACTACGGAAAAAGAATTTCTAGCCATTGTCTACGCTATTGACAAGTTTCGCTCTTATCTTGTAGGTGCAAAGGTGATTGTCTACACGGATCATGCTGCGATCCGGTACCTCCTTGCTAAGAAAGATGCGAAGCCGAGGCTAATTAGATGGATTCTTCTCCTACAAGAATTCGATCTTGAGATCCGCGACAAGAAAGGCTCGGAAAATTCTGTTGCGGATCATTTGAGTCGCCTCACACATCTAGAGGACGACCATCTACCCATTGATGACTCCTTTCCGGACGAGTACCTACACGTCATAGAGGAGTGCATCAACGAGATCTCCAAAGGTAACGAACCATGGTTTGCTGATTTTGTTAACTATTTGGTTTGCCACGAGATACCACCCGGACTATCCTACGCACAAAGGAAGAAGTTCTTTAAGGACGTCCGGGAATACTATTGGAACGAGCCTCTCCTCTTCAAGAGAGGTCCGGATGGCATCATTCGGCGATGTGTGCCGGAAGATGAGATGCAAAGTGTCATCCTCCATTGTCATTCACTACCCTGTGGAGGACACGCTAGTTCGAACAAGACTAGCGCAAAGGTATTGCAATCTGGATTCTATTGGCCTACTTTATTTAGAGATGTGCAATCCTTTGTCTCTTGTTGCGATGCTTGTCAAAGAACAGGCAATATTTCTAGAAGGAACGAGATGCCCCTCAACAACATCCAAGAGGTGGAGATTTTCGACGTTTGGGGAGTCGATTTCATGGGACCATTCCCATCTTCTTGTGGAAACAAATACATATTATTGGCGGTAGACTACGTTTCTAGATGGGTAGAAGCAATTGCCTCTCCCACAAATGATGCCATGGTGGTGGTTAAGTTCTTCAACAAGACCATTTTTCCACGATTCGGGACACCAAGGACGATCATTAGTGATGGAGGTTCTCACTTCATAGCCCGTCGCTTTGAAGCTCTTCTAGCCAAGTATGGGGTTACTCACAAGATCGCTACCCCTTACCATCCACAAACGAGTGGACAAGTTGAGATCTCAAATAGGGAGATCAAGGGAATTCTAGAGAAGACAGTTTCGAGGACTAGGAAGGATTGGTCCTTGAAACTAGATGATGCATTATGGGCGTACCGGACTGCGTACAAGACTCCCATAGGAACCACACCATACAACCTCGTGTATGGGAAGTCTTGTCATTTGCCGGTAGAGCTGGAGCACAAAGCGTTTTGGGCTATCAAATGGCTGAATTTCGGCATGAAAGAAGCGGGAGAGAAGCGTCTCCTAGACATCAACAAGCTGGATGAACTCCGTTTGAACGCCTACGAAAACGCTAAAATCTACAAGGAAAGAGCAAAGCGTTGGCATGATAAGCATATCATTCCAAAGGACTTCAAAGAAGGAGATCAAGTTCTCCTCTTCAATTCAAGACTTTGCCTCTTTCCAGGTAAGCTTAAATCTCGTTGGAATGGACCTTTTCTAATTAAGCGCATTTTCCCCCATGGTGCAGTTGAAGTATGGGGTGAAGCTAGCGGAAGTTTTAAGGTGAACGGCCAACGACTCAAGAAGTATACGCCGGAACTCCAAGCCGAGGAGTTTGCGCCTACCGCACTCGAATAAGTGCGAGATTGGTCTAGAAACGGACCTTAAACAAAGCGCTTCTTGGGAGGCAACCCAAGGTATTGCATTCTCGTTTTTGTTTTCGATTCATAGATTAGTTTAGAATATACTTTTTGCTTTATTTTGCCTCGATTTCTTCCGGTATGTTCGTGTTTTTGGTTGTAGGATCGATGGAAAAGGAGAAAAGGAGGATAATGTCGAAGAAAGGTGACGAAATTTGGACTTTGAAGCTTTACAGAAGGTTCCACGGTCTAAATTACGGTCGTCATAGCTACAGTGGCCGTAATTTTCAAAAGCCTGTGAAAAATCATCAAAACCACGGTTCCGTACACTTCCACGGCCGTGGAATGCCCCGATAGACCGTGATTTTTGGAAATTTTGCCGGCCACTATATAAGCCACATTCTTCACAAACTTAACCACATTTCCCCCATTCCACGACCTAGATACCGAAAACCCGCAGCCACTCCCAATTCTTCGTTTCCTAATCGTTTTCAACGATTCTTCATCCTAAACTGCAGCAAATCCAACCACGAACAGGATCCAAGCAACAAATCGAGTGGAAATCGATCAACAAACACGCATTTCGGATTTTTCAATCCGAAAAAGAGGTTATTCCTTTCTTCTTGATTTTCGCGGATTTAGTTCGTTTTTGCTATAGATCTTTAGGAAGAACTGATAAAGACTGGAAGGAATTAGTTTAGGACTGCTTGTTGTGGTGATTGTTGGTGAAATTGCTGAGAATCACGAGTTTCTGAGACGAATCACGGTCTCTGGGTAAACCACGGCCGTGGAACCTGAAGAACAGACCGTAATTTTCTGAAAAATGGACTTTGTGAGGAGAATGTCGGGAAGGATAAAGGAGAAGAAAGGGGAGCAAAGTAAGAAAAGGAAAGGAAACCCCTCCACCTCTAGGGCACCACCACCCTCATCCCCCTCACTACCATCCTCACCTTCACCTCCATCTTCACCCCCTCACCCTGGCATCCCAACCATACATGAGAACCACCTTGTAGCACTTGACCGGATCAAGGAGAGGACAGTGATAGGTCCTAGGTATTTGTTGTTGGAGGATCTACATCCTCTCAACATAGTTGAGGATCTTACATGGCTCTTGGATAGAGCCGGATTGACCGTCTTCACGAACATTCGTGAAGACGCCTATGAGGAGATTACCCGGGAGGTTGTGACATCCTTTGAGCACAGCCACGTTGACAGGACCGTCTCTTTCCGCCTCATGGAACGAGACTATCAGTTGAGTATTGTTGAGTTCGGGACCATTTTCGGGTTCCATGAGACCTACAATGGTCGATTCCCTAGCGGTGTCTACCCTAAGGATTTTTGGACAGAAGTTGTGATGATTTACGCCGACGAGGACCGTTGGCAACCCGCTGATACCAAGGCTAGATTGATGTACCATTTAGCCTTGAAGATAGCTCACCGTGTTCTTTCGGAGTGTCTCTTTCCTAGGACGGAGACACCCCAAAAGATCAAGACGGATGAGCTATTCTTGCTCTATTGCATGCTCTATGGACGTCGTGCGGATTGTGCTACTCTCTTGGTTGCTACGATGAGCAAGCTCAAGAACAAGAAGAAGGGGAACATTGGGTATGGTGGGATAGTGACCCACATTGCTAGGACGCTTGGTGTAGATTTTTCCGCTTGCACCTGTATACCGGCGGTTCCCTTAGGGCTGCATGCATTTATGGTTAGGGGACTCATCTTCCCCACACATAGAGGTCCGCCTTATGCGGGCATGCCTTGGGAGACGAGGACAAGCAGGGGTATAGAGTGGCTGCCAGAGTATTCCATTGTGGCGGGACGCCACAATTGGAAGGAGACGTTCGCTGCGATGCATGCGAACAGGCTAGTAGCTCCCCCTTACGTTCCACCACCGGTTGTGGAGGAGGAGGACATGGGAGACCAGTACGAGAGTGGTGGAGGAGCGGAGCAGGATTTCGGCACGTTTCCGGACCAGCCGGAGGCGGCCCCGGATGTACCTAGGCGCTCTCCACGCCCAGCTAGAGCTTCAGGCTCGTCATCTCGCCGCGCTAGCGTGAGTGAGAGGCCCACGTGGATGACTACACCTCCCACTTGGTACGACACACCTCCTCCTTGGTCCACGACGCAGCCAGCAGCACCACCACCACCACCGCCAGCACCGACCGATGCCCCTGCATGGTTTGATCACGCCCCGGGATGGTACGAGAGGATGCCGGATTGGGCTACCGGACTTTCAGAGAGAGTCGGAGCGCTAGAGATCCGGGCGGATGCTAGAGACGGACGCCTAGACGACCTTGACCACATGATGAGGGACGTCTACCGCCAGCAGTTTGGGCGGTCTTATGATCCGAGTTTCTCTCCATTCCCACCTCCACCGCCGCCGCAGTGATCGATGCATGGCCGTTGCTTTAGACATTCCCGCCACCACTTGTGAGTTTCTTTTCTTTCTTTTGTTCTTTCTTTTGAACATTAGGGACAATGTTCGTCCTAAGTATGGGGTGGGATGTACTAAAAAGTTTGTAATAACTCTACTCTCTATGTTTGCTTTCATTTGAGACTATCGTTGCATGTTCATTATGTGTTACACGTTTCCTTATTGCATTGCATGAAAAAGAACTTTAAAAACCCATAAAAATTGACAAATTTTGAAAATTTTGTGCTTCTAATGAATTGAGATGATTTCCATGATAATCACTACTTGTGAATTGAGTTTGATGACAATTACATGCTTAAAAGGATTGTGAATTGAAAAGGATTTGAATGAATAAATTTTACCTCTTTTGCAAGTTTTATAATGTGAAAATGTTACCTAAATCATGTTAGGAAATTGAAGTTGAAATCACATTATAAGTTCCTATACTTCTTGTTGAAATGATTAAGGCAATTCGATACTTTCTTTCTTCTTTCTTTGATCATCTAACTCCTCATTGAAATATTAGCCTCCTTTACCTATCCGGGAATTTGGAAGAAGTGAATGAGAAAAAGGCATGTTTGATGTGGGAGGGCCATGAGAGCAATTATTTGCAATCAATCGAATAGAAAGAAATTATAGGTTTGGGGAAGTCAATCATGACGATGAGTAACTCGGCACCATTCACATAGCCGGGTGTTTGTGTCTTGCCAAAGTCAAATTGAGCGATATTCCTAGCGGATTATGGTATGTGCGCTAAGGGTTTGAGGCATCTCTTGCAAATTTGAGAAACGCCGATCTCCTAGGCTTCGGTTTTTGTGCACCTCTATCCATAACTCCAAAAGTAAAGTCGAAAAATGAAAAGAAGAGAGCGAAGCTCTAAGTGAAGTGTTGCGGAAACCGCAAAAGAAGAAGAAGGTAGTTGTCCACTTTCCCGGATTTATGCACCACTCTCCCTTAAAGTTTTCCCTTCCCTTTCCATATTCTAGACCTTTTCTTTGAAAGTCCTTAAGATCAAAAGAATGTTATATGGCTTTGTGATCTAAATTGAAGTTTCTTATGATTGATTTTGATAATGTTTGAAGGTTATAATGCTTGTCTGGAAGTTAAATTGATTTATGAGTTTTCTTTGCCTTTTACTCTCTAATTGAGTGTGTGAAAGTTTGATGAACGATTGAAGCAAGGTTTGAGAATGATCTATTTCTTAGAAGTCACATTCATCCAAAAGAAGGTACACATATTTCATCCTAACTCTTGTTTAAAGCTTTTTGAAAGACCTTGCTTAGGGACAAGCAAGTGTTAAGTATGGGGTTATTTGTTAGCATGAAATATTGTGATATTTTAGGCACGTTTTCTAAACGTATTTGATTCATATTTGATAGTCTTTGATTGATCTTTATGCATAAGTGAGCTAGTATTACCTATATTGTCGATATGGATGTCTACACTAGTTCTATGTTGATTATAGGTGATTTGGAGCTATTTCCGAACGGAATCGAGCAAAGGAAAGTTGAGTTGATATATCCATAGATCGAGGACACTCTTTGGAAGCAATTTGGATTCTTGGATTGAGGAATGCACGAGTTTAGGCAAGAATCACGTCCTTGCCCTAAATTACGCCCTAAAATACGGCCGTATCACAAACCACATTCAGAATTACGGCCGTGGAATTGAAGTCAGAAAACCATGTTCATTCCAGGGGATTACACGGCCGTGGAACATATGTTGCAAACCGTATTTGTTTCCACGCTCTAAATTACGGTCGTGGAACACTTCCACGACCGTGATTTTGGCGAATCTTTTCGCCACACTTCGAAGCCACGATCTTTTGAAGATTGGACCGGGCCGACACTTCGCCCTGCATTATAAAAAGACGGAAGAAAGGAGATTCCATCATCGACGCATAGACGTACATGCCTGCTTACAATCCTCGCTTAGCACCGCTTACGACACTTGCGACATCATCGTCTAGACGAGCACGTTTTGCCTAGCTTGCTTAGAAGCACTTGAGATCTCTTTGAAGAGATCGAAGTTCGTGTTTGGAATTCCTGGAATCTCGCACTTTTGGTGGAGATTGCCGTAGAGATTTCCAGGAATTGCGGAAGATCGAAGTTCTTGGAAGATTCTGCAAGAAGATCTCTCTTCTTGATTAGGTTTGATTTGGAAAATGGATTGACATCCCGTTTTCTTTTCTTTCCTAGGATTACGATTATTTGTTCTATTGTGAATCTTTTGACATTATTTGTTCTCTTTGTGATTTTGAGATTAAGTTGAAGGTTATTGAAAGTTCTTGAAAGTTTTCATCTTTTCATCTTCCAATTCTTGAATTGAAATCAATATGACTGTTATTGGCTAAAAACCCTTAACAATTCTAAGGTGAAGGGTTGATAGTTGTGGCATAGATGATGATAGATTGATCGCAAACAGATTAGACCCTGAGAGTTAGAGAAATATCGTCGACAAACCCAAATTACGGGCTGTTCTTGAGTCCACGGCCGTGGAACCTCAAGAACTAACCGTGATTTCCCTTAAGTCTACGAACCTGCTTTTACTTCAATCTAAAGTTAAAGATTTGTTTTAGCTTAGTTTAGACTTGTCTTTTCTAGGTGGTAGTGAGCCTCAACAACCTCTACCTCGATTGTGAGTCTCAACAACCTCAATCGGTTAAGTTAGTCTTGACCTTTAGATTATAAGTTTGGGTATCTGATACTAATTCTCGCCTTTAGAATCCCTCTATATTGAGCCTCAACAACCTGTATAGGGAGTGCCTTGTAGGTGAGTCACAAAAGGTTTTTGGAACTTCACCGTACGATTACCTTACTTTAGTATACCTTTGCATATCTCAAACTCTGTCTTTACATCATTAGTATATCTTGAATCGATTGCCACAGCTGGATACCTGGATCTTTAGGATTGTTGTTTTCCCAATATTTGCAAACTCTCATATTTACTTGCTTGATAACCTGCAACCGAGTTCGTTCCCACCCAAATCCCTGTGTTCGATACTCTGGAATTCTTGCTTAACTACGTCGATCCGTACACTGCGGGTTCGCTTGCTTGATTCTAGTTTTATAAATTTAAAACTTATTTGCACACACCTCTAGGGGCGAACAGTATGCTTGTAACTTCATCTTGAATAGCCTTTGCTCTTGACCTCGTGATTGCTCCTTCCATGATAGGATCCAAAGAAGGTGTAGATGGTTTGTCCATTAATGCTTTATCGTGTGATCTAGTAACCGGTCCTTGATGATGTGATGGAGATGGTCTCACATCAGAAGAGGATCAAAGTGAAGATAGTAGGTAATGTTGATAATCCCGTTGATATGTTCACTAAGTCGGTATCTCGCAACAAGTTCCAAAATTATTTGGACTTATTAAATGTCAGAAGCTATTGAGTGCCCAAGGGACATATTTGGATAGAGAAAGGAGTTCATATGAGCAGTGACTAATGCATCTATTATATATATGAGGATTCAAGTCAAGGTGGAGATTTGTTGATATGCCTTGAATTGGACTTGTCATCTATATATTGTAGTGTTCTCTTTGTCTCCAAAAGCAATGTGCTATCTATTCATTTGTATTATGAAACTCTCAATATGATCTCTTTTGAAAATGGACGTAATCGTTATTGAGTGAAGCGCTATAAATTTGTGTGTGCCGTCTTTCTTATTTGTTGAATTATGTTGTTTCTCAGTAATTCTGCACAACAGTTTATAAATACTTACATAAAACAAAATGAGTCATAAAGTTATCTCGATCAAGTGCTAAAAATCTGCTTAGGCATACTAATCATGTAATATTTATTAGATGTCAAGTTGTCTTTATGTTCACTCACCATTTATGGTGCGATTCTTATATGTATGGCACAATAGAAATACACGTGATTATACTTACTCATCATGCAATTCAAACAAGTTAGAACTGCCACAAGTCATATATAACCTTTGTATCCTTAATGGGCCAAGGTTGTTCTTAAGTTATTTGACGGCATGCGACTACTAAAACAATAACATTTCAGTATGCTACTTTGTAGGCCTCTTGGTTTAATAGCTCCCATCTGAAAGGAACCTACGACAAGATTGTAGAGAATGTTGCTTATGGGTGCTTATGTGTAAATAGAATAAGGGTCACAATTATATTGTGAACCCGGTTTAGTTTTATCATTTTGATGTAAATGGTTCAGTATATAAGTGAACCAAGCCTTAGAATTCGATCAAGAACTGTGTAACATATTTTACAATTCTATGAGAATTCACTCGATTCTTTCTCTCTTCTTCCTCCAATGGAGGTAACTCTCAATTCGATCTACTAAATCTTCATGGTATCAGAGCTATGTTAGAGATTTCTGAAGAGAGTGTGAGGATCACGATTTGTTTCAGTTCCTTGTTGAAATTTTCTTTGGAAAATTATAGAAGATTCATCAATCGATGGATTCAGGAAATCAAGATGCAAATGAACAAGAGGCGCTCAATCTGGATAAGAGTTTGCAATTGCTTGCACGACTTGTGCAACTGTCGACTAGAATGGCGAGTGGAGCTCATGGAGATGTATTGTCTATTGCGAATTCTGATTATCCAAAGATGTCTCTTACATCTATTCAGTTGGATGGAACAAATTACCATACCTGGAGTAGATAGGTCCGAATGGCACTTGGAGCAAAGATGAAGCTAGGGTTCATCGACGGCACTGTACCAAAACCTGAAGGGAATTTAGAAAATCTTGAAAGGTTGATGCGTTGTGATAGAATGGTGGCTTGTTGGATCTTGAGTTCGATGGTGCCACATCTCCACAATTCTTTCATGTACACAAACACAACAACGGAGCTATGGAGTGAAATCTCTGAAAGGTACAATCAAAGCAATATGCCTGTAATTTTCCAAATTAAACAGACATTTGCAAGAATTGTACAAGGAAGTGATGTTGTAACAGTATACTACACAAAATTGAAACAATGCTAGGATGAAATTGCTTGCATGAATGAAATTCCTTCATGCACAAGTGACATTAAAGAAATGCAAATGTAAAGTAATTTCAAGATTCATGGAATTGAACAGTCAGGACAAGTCAATGCAGTTTTTAATTGGACTTAATCCTAATTATGAGGCTGTCAAGAACCAAATCTTGTCTAGTGATCCTATTCCAAATGTCAATCGTGCTCATTATCTGGTGATGCAAGTTGAAAAATCCAAGAAATTTAGAAATGCCACTGTTGAAAATGTTGCTTTCATGGCTGGTCAGAATCAGTTGAATCAGGGAACATCTGCACAGGGTGACAATTATTCTTCAATTGCCAATACTACTTGTAGGGAATATAAAAGAAATAAATCAAGGGAAAAGAAACATTGCAATCACTGCAATGAAGATGGTCATTACACTTATGCATGTTTTGAGTTGATTGGCTACCCAAACTGGTACAAAGGAAAGAAGAACAAGAGAAATCTAAGGGTTGTTGCTCAGGATGTGATACAACAGTCTCCATTACAAGGGAATGAAATTGGAAATTCAGGAAGACAGGGATTTGATCAGGAACTGGTGCAAGCAGTTTGTCAGGAAATGATGAACGTGTTTAAAGGGAAAATGAACATGCCATTATCATGCAACTATGCAAGCAATTCAAACTGTGCAAGTAGTTCTTTTTCTAATCTCGTTTTGCGTGATTCAAACAAGCATGAATGAATTCTTGACTCGGGAGCTACAAATCATATGAGTCATTTCTTAGAGTCTATGGTCAATGTTAAGCTATTGAATCTACCTATAATGGTCAAGCTACCAGATGGGTCTATTATGAGGGTTGAAAAGTCAGGGTCAATTGATATGGGCTCTGATTTCATAATAGATGATGTGTTATACGTACCATAGTTCAGATTTAATTTGTTGTCAGTAAGATAATTGCACAGAAAAGGTTATGGGCATTCTGTGATAAAGACCATTGTGAATTGCAGGACCTTATGAGTAGGAGAGTAGTGGCTATGGGAAGAGCATGTCGAGGACTGTACAAGTTACAAGTGCAAGGAACTAAATTGCAAAGCTGTAATAAAGCCTCAGTTGTTAGTTGTAACAATGTCTTACACAATAGACTAGACGACATTTCCATTTCCAAGCTAAAGCATGTACCTGGTGTTCACACCATTATTGAATAATGAACCTTTACATGATACTTGTGCAATGGCAAAGTTTCATAGATTGCCCTTTCCTAAAAGTGAATCTCAATCAAATGCTAGTTTTGATTTGTTGCACATGGATTTGTGGGGACCTTATGGGACTCCTAACTTGAATGGTGAGAAATATTTCTTCACAATAGTAGATGACAAGAGCAGAGCCACATGGACTTACTTGTTACATAATAAGACACAAGTGGAGAATACGGTTAAGAATTTCATCAACATGGTACACAATCAATTTAAAGTTGTACTTATAAAAATAAGATCAGATAATGGATCTGAGTTGATGAATGATAGATGTCAGTAATTGTTCTCTTCAAAAGGAATTGTGCATCAAAGGTCAATTCCTTACAGGCCACAACAGAATGGGGTAGTAGAAAGGAAACACAAACATGTGATGGAGACAGCTAGGTCTTTGAGTATTCATGCACATTTACCCAAGGAATTATGGGGAGAGTGTATTTTGGCAGCCACATACCTCATAAATAAGATGCCTCTGGTGATATAGGGTGGAAAACACAATATAAGGTGTTGTTTGGCAAATCACCAAACTATGATAATTTGAGAACTATGGAATGTTTGTGTTATGCTGCAAACACAAAGAGAGGTTTGAACAAATTTGATCCAAAGGGAAGGAAGTGTACACTTATTGGTTATCCAGCAAACCAAAAGGGATACAAGTTACTAGCTTTCACTACAAAGAAAGTGTTTGTGAGTAGACATGTTATTTTTCAGGAAGAAATATTTCCATTTCATTTAACATTACACAATCCAAAAGTAGGTTCAAAATCTCCAGGCACTGAATTGCATAGAGAAGAAGAGTTTAGAGTAATAGATGAGTCTGATGGCTACACATTAAGGGATAGCATACCTTCTTTAAATGAATTGTTTCCAAGAGATATAATTCATCCAGTTGCCGACAAAGTATTTGAGCATGTTGATGTTTCATCAGAAATGCAAACTGAGATATTGAATCACCACACAGATGAGGAGATGCCAGACTCTACACCAGCAGAGTCTATTGAGACAGTTGTACTGCACAAAAAATCTGCTAGAACAAGGCATGCACCCACCTGGACTCAAGACTATGTATTGAATGTTCAGGCAGAACAAGATCATGAACATTTTGCTTTCATTTCCAAGGTTATGTCAGTACACGAGCCTTGTAACTACAAGGATGCTCAGGGTATGATGGGATGCGGCAATGGCAAAGGAAATAGAATCATTGGAAGCAAATGAGACTTGGGAATTGACAACACTACCAGCAGGATGTAGAGCTATTGGATCTAAGTGGGCGTATAAGGTGAAATTTCTACCAAATGGATCTATAGAAAGATACAAAGCAAGGTTGGTAGTTAAGGGTTATGATAAGAAATTAGGGAAAGATTACAAACATACATTCAGTCCAGTTGCTAATATTTCTACAGTGAGGATTGTCATTGCCATAACTACTGCTAAGGAGTGGACTTTGCATCAATTAGATGTAAACAAAGCATTTTTGCATGGTTTGTTAGAAGAAGACATATATATGAAACCACTAGAAGGCTATCATCAAGCTCATGAAGGTCAGGTATGTAAGCTTAAAAGGTCCTTGTATGGGCCTAAGCAAGCCTGAAGGCAATGGAATCAAGAATTGACACAATTTCTGATCAATGAAGGGTATGTACAATCCACCAATGACTACTCTTTATTTGTCAGAACAAATGGTTCTAATGTTGTCATGCTACTTGTATATGTGGATGACATTTTGCTCACAGGGGTTGGCTAAATATTTCCTAGGAATGGAAATATACAGGAATGTTACAAGGACATACTTGAGTCAAAAAAAGTATATCAAAGATACTTTGAAGTTCGTAAACATTCTAGATGCAAGAGAGGTGCATTTTCCTCTTCCCACTGGTCTGAAATTGAGAATTGATCAGGGAGATTTGCTTATAGATGGTGAACAGTATAGAAGGTTGATAGGCAGATTGATATACATTTCATTAACTAGGCCTGATATGTCTTATGTTGTGCAACATTTGTCATAATTTGTGTAACAGCCAAGGCAACCACATATTTAGGCAGCCATTCATGTGCTAAAATACTTGAGTTGTACAGTTAACAAACAGTTGTTTTATCCTGTGTAGAGTGATTTGAGCATTACAGTGTTTTCTGATGCAGATTGGGGAGCATGTTTGTCTACAAGGAAATCATTGTCAAGTTTATGTATATTCCTTGGTCATTCTTTAGTTTCTTGAAAAACAAAGAAGCATGCCACTGTCTCAAGATCTTTTGTTGAATCTGAATACAGGAGTATGACATCAACTACTGCAGAGTTAATATGGATCGGTTATCTTCTTCAAGACTTATGCTTAAATGTCACACTACCAGTTACCTTATTTTGTGACAATAAAGCAGCTCAGCAAATTGCAGTCAACCGTTGCTTTCATGAAAGAACAAAGCATTTGGAAATTGACTGTCATTTTACTAGAATGCAGGTGGAAAAAGGGTTTCTCAAAACAGCCTACATACACACTAGCTTACAACTGGTAGATTTAATGACCAAGGCTTTAGAAAAACAACATTTTTTTTTGTCCTCCAAGTTGGGTTTGACAGAACTTCCAACCTGAGGGGGGGAATGTAGAGAATGTTGCTTATGTGTGCTTATGTGTAAATAGAATAAGGGTCACCATCATATTGTGAACCTGGTTTAGTTTTATCATTTTGATGTAAATGGTTCAGTATATAAGTAAACCAAGCCTTAGAATTCGGTCAAGAACTTTGTAACAAATTTTACAATTCTATGAGAATTCACTCGATTCTTTCTCTCTTCTTCCTCCAATGGAGGTAACTCTCAATTCGATATACTAAATCTTCAAAGATACATGAAGATAAGCTTGATTATTTTAAGAGAAAGGCTGCAAGTATAAAACATCACATGATCAGTTGTGTAAGTCTAATGGTAAAGAAGCTAATAGTAGCCTGTAAGTTGTGTTACGAATTATAAAGCAGAAATTCATTGAGATTGAACTGAAATCTCAAATACAGAAATGAAAAAAGAACACAACATCAACATCTAAATTTTAATGATATTTTGATTTTTATTGTCTTTTTTGGCCTTTTGTGTTTGTAGTGTCATGATGTAGCTGATTTGTGAGATAATCACTAAAAACTTGTTTTGCTAGTTGGTCCTTGGTCATCTGTTACGTAGGGGAGTGAATGCAAGTTGTTATGTGGGAGGTGACAAGATATTAAACATTCAAAAAATATTATATCGTTTATAAAAAAAGTTGTGAGTCTATATTATAGCTTTTTTAAAACCCTATCATATTACTTAATATTGTAGTGTATTTCGCAAAATACAAGAGCCGAGTAACATTACGTTACATTCTATTGCATATTCATTGTTTTCGACTGAGATTTGGCATGTATGTTGTGTTGATTTTGGTCCTGGGCATATATTTATAATTAGGGTTTATACTATTTGATATACCCGGTGTATTAGATGGATAGACGCGGGACATACATATATCCGGGGTGATTTCTCGGAACTTATTCAGGATATTTGATAGCATATATGGCGGATGAACATCCGGGGTATTTATTTTCATATGTCCAACATATTTGGTGGTCTATAACCTGGATTTATATCCGTGGTATATATCATGTAATTATCCGGGGTATTTGTTCTACAAATATATACGGAATGTAATGGTTATATACTTCAAATTTGTAAGATCCGCGGTATTTTATTTGTGTTATATTTAAAAGCATGTTTTTATTTTTGGAACTATTTTTCCTGTATATACATAAGATATATGAAATAGAGTTTCATTCAAACACAATTCATTTCAATCAAAAAACAACCAATATTTTAAGAAAGAATTTGGTCAAATAGGTCTTTTTCTATTTCCATTAGGTTTGTGTACTCTTTCACCTTTTATCACTTTTATTAAACTGAAGTTGGAACGTAACGTGTTTGATTAGGGGTACATTTACTAAACATATTTATACCATGAGCCTGATTACTAGAGAAAAATTTCCAAAAAACGTACTTAACTAATTTGGTCATCTTTTAATTAACACTAGCAAATAAATGTCTCAAAAAATATATCCAAAATATATAAATAGTCTTTCTAAACTTAATAAAATGTCACTAAATATATATATTATAACGTTCGATCATCACCTCAATACATTGAAATTCAACATAAAATATTCTACTTAAACATTCTTCATTCACTTTCCTTTGAGGCTTCTAACTAAAAACTATTACCACTATCCAAATATGTGAAATAGAGATTAAACAATCCTAATTATAAAATAATAGAGTTGTTTCAATCAAAAATAAAAACTTAAAAGAAAATAATCGAAGTATTATTACGAATCTTATGATTTCACGTCTCCAATCAAATGTGAAACGCACATATCGATTTCAAAGAATACATAAATGGAAAAAAAAATCAACTTTACCTAATGGAGAGACAATTGAAACAAACATAGTGTGGATCTGTCATAATCTGATGTTGGAAGATGAACAAGCTAAAAAAAGACTTGTTTGCCTAAATACATGTAACAATGGTTGGAAATAATAAGTTTCCACATCGAAAATTGGGAACATTCCAAACCTATTATATAAGGTCGATGGGCTACTCCTTCTATTGCCAATTGGTATACGGATGAAACCTCATCGGGTTTATGTGCTGGGCTTGAGCCTAATGCGCATGTGCGCTCGTATGCACACGACCCCGCTCTACCGGTTTGTCTGTATCGGACTTTGATATGGTATCAGAGCGGTTAGCCTCAATTGTGCTCGTGATCCTAACTTGTGGACAAGTGCAACTCGGTCTATATGCTCTAGTTGCACTTGCGGGGGCGTGTTGGAAATAATAAGTTCCCACATCGAAAGTTGGGAACATTCCAAGCCTAGTATATAAGGTCGGTGGGATACTCCTCCTATTGCCAATTGGTTTTAGGATGGAACCTCATCGGGTTTATGTGTTGGGCTTGGGCCTAATGCGCATGTGCGCTCGTATGCACACGACTCCCGCTCTCGGACTTTGACAACAATTCTAGCGTGTACTTGATTGACTAAAGATTAATAAAAATTAAGGCATCTTCTTGTACATGGTAAGTTATTTCCATCTTCTTCGACTTTCTTGAAGTAGGCATGGTTACTTATCAGTTATTGAGTTATACAATAAGTGTTTGGGTCAAATTCTGAGTTTATTAACAATTGTTACAAGGGGATAATACTTAGTTTAAACTACTCATCACAAATTTGAGATCAATGGTGAAAAATATTTATCTTTAAGATAAGTTTTATGTTGTGCGGAATTATGAGAAAGAATAAAATCCAACAAACAAGAAAGACAACACACAAATTTATAGTTGTTCACCCAGTAATGGCTACGTCAACTTTCAAAGAGATTTTATTGAGGAGTTTCAGATTATAGATAAGTAGAGGATAACCAGATTGTTTTGGAGGCATAGGGAACGCTACACTATATAGAGTAATGAAACCTTATGTTATAGTTGGACACCAAGTATAAGACTCGGTCACTATAGTAAAAACCCAAACAAATGACAAGCCCAATTCAAGGCATATTAACAAATCGTCACCTTGACATAAATCCTCATAAACGTATCAGATGCATTAGTCAATGCTCAGACTAGCTCATCTCTCCCTATCTAGATGTGGCCCATGGGCACTCAACAACTTTTGACATTTAGCAAGTCCAAACAATGTTGGAACTTGTTGCGGGGTAGCCGCTTGGTGAACATATCAATAGGATTATCAACGGTCCCTACTTTTGTCACCTTGATCATCTTCTCACTTCTCAAGAAATGATATATAACGTCAATGCGCTTAGTCCTCTCATGATGAACCTTATCTATGACCAAACATATTCCACTCAAACTATCATAGTATACAATAACCTAATCATGATGTATACATAGATCACTAACCAATCCCTTTAACCAAATTCTCTCATTTGTTGCTTCTATCAAAGACATGGACTATGCCTTTTTGTTAGAAAAAGTGATTGTTGGTTGTAAGGTTGTCATCCAACTCATAACAGAACCACCAAGTGAAAGCATGACCGGTCATAGATCTTCAAGTATCAACATCTCTTGCATAATTAGAATCAGAGTACCTTGTGACCAAATATTGTGTATCATTGCCAAAAAAAACCTAATGTCTAATGTACCTCTAAGGTACCGAAATATCCTCTTCACAACTTGTTAGTGTTCTTTTCCTAGTTACCATATGACCTAGTCCACAACACTAACAAATTATGCCATATTTGGTCTTGTGCAGACCATAACATACATCAAACACCATAATACACTAGCATAAGGGACTCGCAACATATGCTCCTCCTCATCCAACTTAGGTAAAAATAAAGTGGTAAGATGAATGTTAGAAGCACTAGGTATATCAATAGGCTTGACCGATGACATACCGACCCTTGACAACACATTTTCAATGTAGTCCTTTTGTGATAAGGAAAGTTTATTATGACCCTTATCTCTTAAAATCTCCATTGCTAGAATTTTTCAAGATGCTCCTAGACCCTTTATCTCAAGCTCAACACTTAGGGGACCTTTAGCTTCTGAATGTCATACTTGTTATTTGCAGCTATTAGCATATCATAGACATACAAGACCACATAGATGAGAGAATAATCCTTCAACTTGTTGTAACACTGATAGCATGTATTATAATTTATATTTTGGGGCTGGTTTAGAAGTTTTATCTTCAATAATCTGCATGTATGGATGTATATTATGTGAATATATTGTTGTTTCATCTACCTTTACGAGAATCGAGGTCTACATCTAGTTTCGTTGTAATTGTAGGTAAAATGGCACGTTTTGAACTAAAAATGAGCTAAGGAGTTATTGGAGCTATATTCTGGAGCTTTAGGAAGAACTCAGGAAACATGGAAATAATGAAGAAGATTTACTTTGGACCAAATTCGAGAGATTTCACATTCAGTTGAGATTCACCTCGGTCAGCTACATTGTCACCTCGACCGAGGTGATCTTGAGGAGCGTCCCGACCTAGGCGTACACCCTACCGCCGGCGAGATATATATTTTTGGTTGAGATTTTTTAATTTTGAAAAGAAGATATCTTATATTTTTGGGTTGGATTTTTGGAAGGAAGATATTATTTTTGGGAGATCTATTTTAGAGATATGGATGCATTTTATAGGAAATTATCTTTTTAAGATATTATTATCTTTGGAAGATAATTCTCTTATAAAAAGGGTTGGATTTTCCATAATTCAGCCATCTTCTACACACCCAATTAGGGAGATTTCTAGAGTATTTTCTGAAGGTTTGAAGGAAGGATTGAAGATCAAGGAATGAAGGGTTCATAGTTTGGAGTTAGCTTTTGTGGGAGTCTGTAAGACTTTCTTAGATTCCCTTTTGGTTTGTTGTCTTAGTTGATTTGTGATTTAGGAAACGCTGATTTGTTGATTATTTGATTCAGTTATTGAGACCTTTTCCTTAAGGTTTTCTTGTTCAAATATTGATTCCCTTTCCATATATTTGATTATTGTTATCATGATAATTTTTGGCTAAGTTTCTTATGCGATTCTAGGGTGATTGGCTGAAAGTTGTGGGAAAGACGATGATAGAATGATCTTAATCCCAACAGGACCCTGAAAGCTCGAGTCTTGAACCTTAACCCTAGAATACCTCGCTCAGTCAATGAACATCTCGGCCGGGGTGGAACTTGACTGAATGAGGTGAACCTTTTCTGATCCGAAACTGAGAGTTAAGAGTTCTAATTTGCCAAATCCTATCCTTATTATACCTTTCCTGGTTCAATGCAAGCCTAGGATGAGACTTGCCCGGTAATTCCTTTGTTTGTTTACCCAAGATCATGAGTGTAGGTAATAAAGGTTTATCCTTTATTAGGGTTTGAGTGTGCCTTCATCCCATCTTTGTGAGTTAGCATGATACTTACCCGGTAAAGGTTGATTCTATTCCCTTAGGTGGTGTGTTGGTTTGAGATTATAGTTCCTTTCCTTAGTACCTTGAGACTTACCCGGTAATAGGAGCTTTGGTTTGGGATAGTGAGTAGTGAGACTTACCCGGTGATCTATTCCCACCTTAGAAACACTTTCCCTTTGCAAACCTCAGCTTTGTCCGCGTTATCCTTTGAGATCTTGAGTCGGAACCACAACTAGATGTTTTAATCCCTAGAATCCGCATTTTCCCTTATTTGACTTTATATCAGCTTTGATTGCTTTAATTGCTTTTGGTTAATTGCAATACTTCACAACTTGATTCTGTGCTTTGTTTCACCTAAGTCCCTATGATCGACCCCTGAAATTCTTGCTTTTTATTACGATTGACCCGTACACTGCGGGTTCGCATCTTTGTTCTACCATACTTCTTGGGTTATAAATTTAAAGCTTGCACACACCGTTTGGAGCGAACAAGTACACACAACAATCATAAGCACTCCTATTGTAACCAATCTCTATAATATAGCTATTAAATCTTCTGTACCACTGCCTCGGAGACTACTTATTCCAGATAAAGACTTCTTCAACTTGCAGACATAGTTTTCTTTCCTTAGAACTCGAAAATCATCCAGTTTGAGTCATATATATTTCTTCTTCTAACTCTCCATGTAGAAAATTTGTATTTTCATCAAATTGTTCGAGCATTAGATCCTGATGTGCCACTATTGCAAGTAGCACTTAAATGGAGGTATGTCTGACTACCGGCGAGAAAATCTCATTGTAATTCATTCCTCTCTTGAATGAAACCTCTTGCAACACTCTAAACACTTTAATAAATTTAGAAGTAATTTAAAGTGTTGTCAACAACATATTAAACACTATTTAAAAAGGAAATTTAACGTAATGTCAACAATACTCTACACACTTTATTTTTTTTTTGAATGTTTAATATCTAGTCAACACCACCATTAAACACTATAAAATAGAATGTTTTAAATATTGTCAACACCACACTATAATATTTAAGGTTTCATGTGTCAACATCTTAAACACTATAAATTAAATATTTTAAGTTATTGTCAACAATACACTAAATATTATACAATTAACAACTTATAATATTGTCAACAACCCAAAATCTTTAACTTAACAATTTTGGGAAATTCCGGTTCGTGCCCCTGTGGTATGGGTATTCTAGATTTTGCCAACGAATTTTTCAAAGTTCGGTTGGTGCCCCTCAATTTTTACACAATTCCGGAATGTGCTTGTCAGTTAAAAAAATTGTTAACTTTAACGTGTTCTACTGAAAAATAAAAAGAAATTGAAAATAAATTAAAAATGAAACACCTCTCTGCGCTCAGAGACTCACTCAACTCTTCCTCTCTCTCTCAAACGAAACCTCTCTCCCCACTCTTCTCCTCTCTCGAACGACAGTTCCCACTCTCCCCGCTCTTCTCCTCTCTTGAGCGACAGTTCCCCCTCTCTCCGCTCTTCTCCATCGGTTTGCTTTCTCCTCTCTCGAACAACAATACCCTCTTTGCTGAAATTTGATATTGTGTACATTGAATTAGACTAATTTGTGTTTAGTTGATGATTTTGTTCTAATTTATTAAGTTTAGGTCCTAATTTCTATTTAGGTTTGTGACGTGCGTAAGTGAGTGAGTTTAAGTTCAGAGTTAGTTGATGATTAGGTTTTAATTGATTGAGTTTTGGTTCAGAGTTAGGTGTGGAAGTGTTTGATTGATTGAGTTTAGGTTATAATTTCTATTTAGTTGATGATTTTAGTCAAGTTTAGCTTATGAGTTTAGGTTTAGAATTGGGAGTTGAAGTGCTTAATTGATTGAGTTTAGGTTCTAGTTTCTATTTAGTTGAAGATTTTAGTCAAGTTTTAACTTCTGATTAGTGATTTCATTGAAGTCAAATTTGTTTTATGATTTTACTCAAATCTGTTTTCTGAGTTTAGTCAAATTTGTTTTCTGATTTTAAACAAGTTCACTTTTGATATTAGTAAAGTTTGTTTTCTAATTTTTTGTCAAATTTGTTTTCTGATTTCAATTAGTCAAGTTTGTTTTTTTTGTGAAATCAGTTTAAGTTTGTTTTTCTGTTTTTAGTTTCTGATTTTGTAATTTGAGAATGTATATTGATAACTTGATATTCATGTTTTTATTTTCAGAATGGAAGATAAAAAAAGTGTTTTGTTTGCGTTGAATGTCGATGAAGCAATTAAAATAGAGGTGGATGATATCGACTTGTGTAATATAGTGGATATATACCGACTTGTGTAATGTAGTGGATATATATCGACTTTTGTAATGTAGTGGAAAATGTTTCTGTTTGAAAATTGGTCTGTTTTGGAAAACTGTATGTTGTTGTATGTGTTTATGGAGCCGAATGTGGTTGTATCAGTAAATGATGTATATATTAGATGATAAAGAGCAATTTTGGCTGATTTTTTTTACCTTTAAAACATCTCCAACTACAAGTTCAGGTGATCTATTTAATAACCAGCAAAACTTAGCAAAAACTTTATGTCTATGATGTCTATTTGGAATCACCATATGTAAAACTCAGCAAAAACTTTTTGTCTATGTTGTCTATTTGGAATCACCATATGTTAGAACTCATCTTACATACAGGTTTTAATAACTAGCAAAAACTTTTTGTCTATGTGGTATATTTGATTGTATATGTTGTATATTTGACATCACCGTATGTTCGAACTCATCTTACATACAGGTTTTAATATCCAGTAAAAACTTTACGTTTGTGTTGTCTGTTTGGACTTAAAAATGTATTTTCTAGTTTACTATATTTTCAATGAATAAAACAACATAAGATTTAAGGAAGACACATAACACATAGACCATCTTGCTTTATATTAACCAAATTCATTGTACATGATACATAAAGTTTCAAAATAAAAACTAACACATAGTGCAATATCTAATGTGCTACTCGGTTTTTTAGCACAATCAATAATATAATCATGTACAAAATATGAGATGTTATAACTACGCAATGAGATTCCTTTAAATCCATAATTTCTTTCAGTCTTGAAGGTCATTTTTGGATATTGTAGGTGAATCATATCGTAGATCATTTCTTGCTTTATGCTCGCCTTGAACATTAGTCATCTTCGATACATCCGTCCATTAAAAAGAAATTACAAGCCTCGCATTTGTAATACGGACGATTTTGGATTTTTGTCAGATCCGGAAATCCTAATGTGGGTTCTTTTTGGAGGTTGACACCTACAATATGAGTTCGCCAATCTCAATGTTGAAGAAGAAGATGTAGTTGAATCCATTAAATCTCGAGAAACCTAACCAAGAAAAAACATCAAACAAACCCGGGACATTTCTACTAATGTTCAACATCCTCATCATCACATAAATAGATTTTCATATTCATACAAAAACATTTAAAAATATAATATGAATATAAGGAACCTAAAACTTGAACTAATAGCATCTTACTAAATATAAACTGGATAAAAGGAACCTAAAACTTGAACTAATAGCAACTTACTGTTGTCAATTCATGCAAAAACATGAACTAATAGCAACTTATTGATGTTGATTCAAGGTTAAATCAAGAGAAAAATAAATTTTAAGCTTGAATTATGAGAACTGAGAACATAGCAATAGCTTTCATAAATTACCAATGTTAAGAAGTATATATACTTTGTTGGATCATATAAAAATAAGAAATGGAAAATGTGTACAAACTGCTATGACCTAGAAAAAACAAGCACTTAATTAATTCAAATTGTAGAAATTTGAGTAAAATGATAAGATTTCACCTTACTCTCACCACTTGCTACAGTGGAAGACCTGTTTTACACTCAATCAATTTACTCTGACTCAATCAATTGACTAATTGATAGAAGGGCAAATTTGGTAACTAGGCTATTATGAGAAATCAGGATAGTAACTAGGCGTTTACATATTTTCAGTTAATAAAATATACCCCATTTTCATTTTACCGTTCAACTCTAGGGTTTTCACCGTCTCTCTCATCTCTCTCCTCTGGTTTTGGTATGAAGCGCCGAAAACCTTGGTTCGCTTCCGTCTCTCCTCTACTTCGCTTCCATCTCTTGCTTCCCATCCTTGCAGTAACCGCTGCCACCAGTCTCCTTCCTTCCCCTTCGGTAGCAGAGTGACGACATCTTCACAAACCGATTGAGTAGACAACAGTCGGAGTGACAAGGTGAATAAAACGGCACCCCTTGCTTCCCTCACTGTCTTTCAGTCCAGACGTGGCAAGCTTCCATCTCGCAGCTAGTAGAGTCTCCCAAACCCTAGATCCATTCCGAGTTCTCCTCCGCCGAAAATCCTAAAGATGAGAGAAATCCTCCACATCCAGGGTGGTCAGTGCGGTAACCAGATCGGTGCCAAGTTTTGGGAGGTCGTATGCGCCGAACACGGTATCGATTCCACCGGTAGGTACCAGGGAGACTCCGATCTGCAGCTTGAGAGGATCAATGTCTACTAGAACGAGGCTAGCTGTGGTAGGTTCGTTCCTAGGGTTGTTCTCATGGATCTGGAGCCTGGAGTCGTCGACAACATCAGAGCCGGACCTTACGGCCAGGTTTTCCGACCCGATAACTTTGTCTTTGGACAGTCCGGTGCCGGAAACAACTGGGCTAAAGGTCACTACACCGAAGGTGTTGAGCTGATCGACGCTGTTCTCGATGTTGTTCGCAAGGAGGCCGAGAATTGCGATTGCTTGCAAGGTTTAAGTTCTCTTTTTCTTTGGTTGAAGCTTGATGAAATGCTTGACAAGGGTGGAGTCAAAGTTGACAAAGTTCTCAATTTTGCAATTGATGATTCGATTTTGGAAGAAAGAATCACTGGTCGGTGGATCCACCCCTCCAGTGGTCGTACCTACCTCATTAAGTTCGCTCCTCCCAAAACTCTTGGAGTTGATGATGTGAGTCTAGATGAACCTGGTCTTCTTTCAATCTATTACATCACTATTTTATTGTTTTCATATTCACTGAGATGATAATACTGAAATATGAGCTTATAGTGTGATCAAGTGAATCTACAATCTTGATTGTGAGCCTTGAATGTTACATCAATCATTCTTGCTTGAATGTCTATAACGCAATATAATTGTTGTAATATGCCACATATTTGCATTAGTATGTAACTTTATGATATGTAATTTTATGATAGTTTTACCTATCATTAAATGTAACTATATGGTATGTAATTTTATGGTATGAAAATTTGGTGTAAAAAAATTCTGGTATGACAAAATGCAATTTTATGGTATGTATTTATGGTATGTAATTTTATGGTATGAAAATCTGGTGTAAAAAAATTCTGGTATGACAAAATATAATTTTATGGTATGTAATTTTATGGTATGTAATTTATGGTATGAAAATCTTGTGTAAAAAATTCTAGTATGACAAAATTCTTGTATGACAAAATTCTGGTATGAACTTTTCGTATAATAATTTCTGGTATGAAAAATCTGGTATGAACTTTTCGTATGATAAATTCTGGTATGAAATTTCTGGTATAAAAATTCTGGTATGAGAAATTTTGGTATGAGAAATTCCGTATGAGAAATTCCGGTATGAGAAATTCCGGTATGAGAAATTTAGTCCAGAAAATAAAAAAGAAAATAATAAAAAAAAGCAAGAAAAATAATATAAAAAAACAAAAAACAAATTCAGTAATTAAAATTTTAAACTTATACTTATATAACAAATAACAAACATCATTTATTCCTTTCTTTCTAAATAGATGGGTTAATAATTTTTACCTACTATTAAATGAAAGTGGTAAAAAATTTGGGGTACACTTTCTTAAACAAAAACTCAAAAAAGCCTAGTATGTCAAATTATTCCTTGATAGAAACATACAGTAATATTCAAGACAAAAACAAAAACTTTCAAAGCCGGGCATCAACCTAAACTCAATCAATTAATTCTATTTTGGATATCAACTTAAACTCAAGACAGAAACAGACAGTAAATTCAAGACAATAACAGACTAACCAATGTACACTATATAAAATCTTTGTCAACTTAAACTCAATCATTTAGTCTAATCAACCAAACAGAAATGACTCTAATCCATCTACCTTAATCACAAAAATACTCAGTACACAATTTCACACTTAACTCTAAACATAAACCTATAAACCCTAATCGCAATAACAAAGACGAAATTTGAAGAAACATGTATTAGGATATTAGGGTTTCAAACCGGGATATGGAGAAGAGGAGATCGTCTTCATTAGTGACCGTCTTCGTTAGGAGAGGAGATCGTCTTGAAATATGTCACTCGAGAGAGGAGAAGAGCGGGGAGAGTGGGAACTGTTGTTCGAGAGAGGAGAATAAGAGTTGATCGAGCGTCTGAGTGGGGAGAGAGGTTTCATTCGAGAGAGGAAGAGTTGAGCGAGCGTCTGAATGGGGAGCGGGGTTTCATTCGAGAGAGGAAGAGTTGAGCGAGAGGTTTCATTTTTAATTTCTTTTCAATTTCTTTTTATTTTCCAGTAGAACAGGCTAAAGTTAACAGTTTTTTTAACGGATGGGCAAATTTCGGAATTGTATAAAAACTGAGGGGCACCGAACTTTGAAAAAGTCATGTGCAAAATCCGGAATACCCCATACCACAAGGGCACCAACCGGAATTTCCCTACAATTTTATATGCACGCTCATGGATGACATTGCGTCATTTACGTTAATACAATAAATATAAGATTATATATATATATATAGGGTGTGGTTCCCATGAGAACATCCCTAACGTGAGAACACGAGAACAATCGTACACCGTTGGATGGTGAGTATCAAGGGTTGAGATTTAGAGTAGATATCATAATTAATAATAACTACGAATAATAATAATTAGGAATCCAACAATAACTACGAATAATCCACTCAACTAACAATAACTACGAATAATACATTAAACGATATGTCACCTTCGTAACAAAACTAATAATAATTACGAATATGTTCTCATGTTCTCACGTTAGGGGTGTTCTCTTAGGATCTATACTCTCTATATATATATATATAGTCTCCGTGTATAGTAAATAATACTTCTTGGACATTACTAAAGGAAGATTCATCTAATTCTATACTTACATGATATATGATAAGTTCGTTTACATCACCATCATTTTTATTCATATTCTTTTCCTATAATATATTTACATCGTATTATAGTTACTTTTTTACTCTAGTTATAAAAACTAGCCAAATAATTACACGAAATGATAAAATTCTCAAAGAACCGACAAATTTCGTTGACAATGTATTTTGATTACAGGAAATATCATTCACACATATACACCCAATTTCAAAATAAAGAGAGAAAAAAAAAACGTGCAAACATTCAACGTGGTTGGTCCCGTATATAAAGAAGGTCATTGAATGGTCAACATTCAACGTGGGATAAATTTAAGTCTCAAATAAAACTATACTAAGACAATCTGTGTGCAAGTCACTCGAACACGTAACCACATAATTTGCCATAGGTGTTTCGAGTCTCAAATAAATATTTTGTCGGTCTGATAAGGTTATCCAAATGATAAGCAAATCAAAAAGTTTTTAAGGTGTTTGGTGGGGAACCCAAATAAATGGCCAATCAAACCATGCAGGCGCACACTCTTGTACACATACGTTTGGACATTAGCCTTTGTAAGTACTTTTGGATATGTATTCTACTCAGACCAATAATTCTTCAATACAAGAAATAATTCAGTACGCTGTCGATTATCTTTATAAACTCGCTTCCTGCTACACATTGTGTTGCCATCTCGACCGCTAGCTTCTTGAAAGGGCGATGGAGTCTTGCTTGAATGGCTCACCCAATGTTTTGCCCTCTCCTCGACACACCGCTAAGTTCACCCCTACCATATGGCGAGATCATCACTTCAACTCCTATGTGCAAAACCAAGAGGTCACTCTCTTTTATATATTCACAAAAGAATTGGGTTGAATATGCTTTTTTTTATAGGTTTTTGTTTTGTAAATAACCTCTGTATAATTTCTCTCTAGATCAAAGAATTGGGTTAAATAAGAATATATTTACTAAATGAGTTTATATTAATATTGGTCTACTTAGCCATTTTACCTTATATTCACAAGTAGAATAATTGTTCTATTGTAGTAATTCTGTAATTTTGTGTGCTGTGCAGATTGTTTGTCAATGGAAGGAGAAGGCTGAGACTTTGAAAGAAGAGCTTCTTAAGTCGCTTAAGGAAGTTCCAAATTTAAAGTTGATTGATGAGATCCAACGACTAGGTCTTGCTTATCATTTCGAACAAGAAATTGAATATGAATTACTAAACATTTTCACTACCTCTCATGATCATGCTCTCAAAGATGATGATGAAGATCTCCTTACAGTCGCCCTTAGATTTCGATTACTCAGAGAGCACGGATATAAACTCACCTCTGGTAATTAACTAATTCAGCCTTTTCATATGCATTACGTAGATGAAGATGAAGACAATAATGAAGGATATGAAATTGTTTAAGAGGACGAGTATGAAAAATAAGTGAAATGAATGTTTGGTAAAATGAATATAATTGTGAGTAAAATTACGAAAAAGTACGTGTTAAAATTTTTTTTATAGAAAATAGATGAATAAAAAGAAGAGGGGTAAAAATGATATTTTAGCCTCAATAATCTCTATAATCGAAGTTTTATACTATTACAAAATTTTCATAATCTAACCCTTTAATCTCATTAATTCCCTTAGCAAACGAGATTGCGAGAATTACTTTTTCCTTTTAATTCCCATGTTATACACTTATCATTTTCCTTTTAATTCCCATGTTATACACTTATCAAACGGAGCATTATTGAAATCTATGATTTTTGCTAATTGAATTGTATATATATATATATACAGATGTATTCAAGAAATTCGTTGACAGTAACGGTAACTTTCACAAAGCACTATGTGATGATGTAGAAGGTCTTCTGAACTTGTATGAAGCAGCACATCTGAGGGTACATGGTGAAACAATTCTTGATGATGCTCTTGTCTTCACCACAAGTAGCCTTCGATGTCTATTGCCCCAACTGAGCCCTTCTCTTGCAAAACAAGTGAGTGATGCTCTATATCGGCCTCTTCGGAAAAGGATGCCGCGACTTGAAGCGAGGAACTACTTGTCCATCTATGAAGAGAAGGAGGAACACAACAAAACTCTTCTTCACTTTGCAAAATTGGACTTGAACATATTACAAAGTCTGCATCAGAAGGAAATAAGCTTTATCTTAAAGTAAGGTTAAGTACACTTTTAGGTTACCCATGTAATAGTATTGATTGTGTGGTTATGTATTGGTGTATTTTTCAGATGGTGGAAAGATATAGACTGTCCAACAAAGTTTCCATTTGCAAGAGATAGAATAGTTGAATGCTATTTTTGGATTTTGGGAGTCTACTTTGAACCACAATACACGACGGCCAGAAGATTTCTAACACAAGTCATTGCAATAACATCAATTATCGATGACATATATGATGCTTATGGTACATTTGAGGAACTAGAGCTCTTCACAAATGCCGTCGAAAGGTAGTTTTTTTTCATTTTTCACATTAAGGGTCCGTTTGATTTTAATTCCGAAAACAGAAAAGGAATGTAACAATACTTATATCATTGTTTATGAAATTTTTTGGAATCATTCCTTGTGGTTTGAGATAATTGTAGTTGAATCTGATTAGTTTCCATACTCTATATGGAAACAAAATAGAGGGAAACAAGTGCATTTTTGCATGAAACCATAACGAATGATTCTAAAAAATTTCGTGAACAGACTAAATTCGTTTTCATTCTGTTTTTGTTTCCGGAGTTACAGCCAAACGGGGCTAAGTCTATATCGTTTAACTAGGTATCGTTTATTTTGTTATAGGTGGGATGTTGGTACCATTGCTCATCTACCGGACTACATGAAACCTTGTTGTCAACAACTCTTTGATGTTTTTCGCAAAACGGAGGAAGAATTGATCGAGCAAGACAAGATGAGCTACGGAGTTCACTCCACAAAAGAAGCGATGAAAGGATTACTGAGGGTATATACGGAGGAAAGAAAATGGTTCGAGAAACAATGCATTCCAACTGTTGAAGAGTATATGGAAATAGCATTAGTATCGACTGGTTACCTCTTGTTATCGGTTTCATCCCTCGTTTGGATGGCCGATACTGCAAATAAGCAAGTGTTTGATTGGTGTTTTACTCAACCCAAAATCCTCAACGCTGCAAGTCTTATCTGCAGACTCATGGATGATATTGTGTCGCATAAGGTAATATCATCGATAAATAATTAAATCTAATTTTAAAACCAAAATCTTTGATGACATTGTTGCGATTTGAGAAAATCTCACATCGACAATATGATAGTGTGTGAACATATAAGTCTTAGGGCTACTTATCCTATTGCCGCTTGGTTTTAGGATAGAACCAAAAGGCTTGTATCTGTCGTTCACACGTCATTTGGTCCCGGGATGGATGACAATACGTTGTCAATTGGGCTTGCACGTGTGGTTACATCTATGATATAAATGTGCAGTTTGAGCAAGAGAGGGGTCACCCACCGTCTGCTATCGAGTGCTATACAAAGCAACACAAGGTGTCGGAGAAAGAGGCGTGCGGTGTATTCAGAGCTGAGATAGAAGAAGCTTGGAAAGACATTAATGAAGCATTTTTAAGACCAACGGATGTGCCCATGCCGATTCTGCTGCGGATACTGAACCTCACTCGTATGGTCGAGTTGCTGCACAAAGAGAGTGATGGGTATACTCATGTTACACCTGCTGTCAAGGAATATATCACTTCATTGCTTTGCAATGCTGTTCCAGTTTAAGACTATGCATAGAATTTGGATTGGGCAAACACATGTTTTGTATTTCTAGATACTGTATTTTATGCCTTAAACTTGTAAATATCAGCCGCAATTTTATTCAGAAAAACCCACAAATAGGATCAAAACATGCACATTTACATAAACATATATGAAAGAATTTAAATAGCAGCATTCACCAAAGAAGAGAAAAAGAGACATAAAAATATGAATAAAGAATATCCTTTGCATTCTCAAACAGCCAAGTCCTGACCTTCTGCCAAGGCTGATTCAGGCCCAGAGAAGGACAACTTCCGAGCCCTGATGGGCGGCTTTCCATTCGGTTTGATAGGAAGTGACTTCTGGGATGGCAATGAGTTGATGCTATTAGCCTTGCTTGCCTGATTACTCTGAGCTTTCTTAGGAGTACTTATGGCCTGAGATACAGCTCGATTTTCCCATGGGCGAGCAGCAATCCACCGTTCCTTCCAGCTCCAACCCCACTTCGCCTTCCCCAGCTCACAACTTGTTACGCCTTCGGTTTGGTTTCCGTTTACCCTCCACTGCACATCACAACATGTTTGACAAATTCCGGTGGACCAATATCTAAAACCAATTGGCAATAGGACAGTAGCACAGATCTTATATACTATGCTCAGAATGTCACCACTGAAATTATTATTTACCTGGTGAGTAAAGGCATAAGCCAAAGCCCGTTCGCGCTTGACAGCAGCTTCTTCTCTATAATGTATCCTTGCTAGAATCTCCTCCATGGTATCGGACCTATTACACCATTCAACCTGCTAAAAAGTTGGTTAAGAAACTACAAAGGAGTTGGTCTCTATGATATCTTGACAGCAATGAATGAATCTAACCTCCAAATCATGAAGCTTTGCCTCAAGCTTGAGTTGGTTCTCAAGTTTCTTTTGTTTAAGGCGGCCTTCTACCACCATGCAAAGCCGCCGCTCTTTGATCTGTGTTTGTATTCTTCCCCAAGAATGAAGATAGCTCAACGTATTCGTAGATTGGTTTTTAACTGATTCAGCCTGGGCCAGCTTCTGTAGTCTCACTATACCCTTCTCTCTATGCAATGATTTTCTTGCCTAACATATCACCAAACATTTAAGCTTAACAAGGCACAGGTTCAGATTCATAAAAATGTTCTTAGTTAGATGATAAGGAGTTACAGAAAAAAAAAAAAAAATATGCTTACCAAGAATGCCCTAATTTCAGTCTGAATCAAGATGACTGCTGCATCCTCTTTATCAGCAAAGCTATTGGATTCAGTTCCATTTGATCTTTCAGAAGCCTGCTTCAAAGAGTCAAGACAGCTTGATCAGAATTGGCGCAATTTCAATGTTTTAAGCCATAAAGAACATACTGCAATAGGTAGAGTAGCTCATCAACCTTATATAATAGACTATATGTCTATATGTTACAGAGTTGTATAGTATCAAACACAATTCATGAGAAAAAAAATGCGCGGATTCAGCAACAGAGTGTATATTACCTTCAATTGTTTAGATTTTCGAGTCTTCCCCTTCTTTCTACCGATAATTGCCTTGAACCAGTTTCCAGAACCCATTTTGATATGAAAACTGTGTTGCTAAATCAACATGATCCTAAAATGAATACAGCTTCACTTTCATTAAAACAGTAACAGAGTTTCTTAACATGGCCACATACGAATGATCATGAAACTGCAATTGATCACTAGAATCAACTACGTAGTTCCCCAGCTAGCAGTGAGCCATTTTTGATTTTAATATCATTGTAATTTGGGGAGATTCCAACGCTCATTACAGTAATCAGGAAAAGGTAATTGGTCAATAACAGAAGCATAATTGATCGATCATGAATCAAGACTAACTGCAAATTCCCAGATGGAGAAACAACGAGAACATAAAAAAATGGAGGGACATTGAATTTATAGGCAATAAAGAAGGAAATCTGAGATTAGATCTTTCGTTTATCTGTCAATAAAAAGAAAGACGAGAATTATCAGATCTGGTGATTAGGAAGAAAGAGGAGAGCGAGCACCTGGATCGAAAGCCTCTTTGTGGATAGTAGGAGTGAAGACGAAGTAAATGGGAGAGAAAGATAGTTTTATAGAGACAAAATTGAAGGAAAGAGAGAAAGGGTGGGTGTGGATGGGCATGCCTCATCTTACAGTTAAGGTGGGGTTCCACCGTTGTAGCCCAAGACTCGCGCTATTTTGCCAAACTACATCACATTTTCTTACATCAATTTCAGTTGGTGTGCATTAAGATATTCATTTCTATATAATAAAGTGGTTGATAATTGTTCACCCGACCCACCACCGTGAAGGGTTTCACGGTCAGACTCTTGCGGGTGTTGGGTCGGCTCTCGCCCGCGTTCAACGGAGGAAGCGTGTAAATCGGATGAGATTTTGGGTGTCAATACTTAACTGAATCGGGTGACATTTTACATGTCCAATACTCTATGATGCACGGACGCTTCTAGAAAGGGGCGTATCCCGTGTTCTGTCGTGTCTAACACGGCCGGACACACCTCGGACACGGTCAAATATGACCCGACACGATCAAGACATGTTTCCAAGGTAGAACACGTTTTCAAGGTAGGCCACGTTTCCAAGGTAGGACACGTTTAGAGGGACGCGGATTGTGTCCGCATAAGACACGGTCAACGAAAGTTTAGCCTATTTTTTAATACTAATAAATAGAAAACTATTTTTTTATAAAAAAAATAAAGAAAAACTGATTTATCGTAATTTTTTTTTTCTTCGCTCCCATTTTTTTCCGACTTAATCTAGCCACACAAGGACACCTATGAGATTGTGGTTGTCGGAAGAAAGACACCGATCTTCTTCTTCGGTTATAATGTTGAAATGTTGTTCTGTCGGCCAACTCTTCTCTCCATTCTTCTTATGATTTCATAAATTAATTTTGAATATTTGATTACTAATTCATTGTGTAATATTTTTTTGTTAAATGTTGAGTGCATTATTCTAACTGTTTCACTTTGTCTAATATATACATTTTTATTATTGTTTTCCTTGGTTGATCATGTTGTTCGCTTGTTTTTTATTTACAAAATGAATGGTTCGTTTTTCAATTTTGAAACTAAGTATGTTTATTTGAAGTTGTAAGACTAAATATGTTTATTTTCATGTTTTGTAAGACTAGAATGTTTCTAACCTTTTGTTTCGCTTGTTGTCATGTTAATATTTTTATCCACTCATATATCATTGAGTTTTTTATATATATATATATATATATATATGTATCTCATTATGATATATGAATTTTACATTTCAATAGCTTTAAAATAATATATTATTTATTTTTCTCTCCGTGTCCCCGCTTCCTATACTTTTGAGGATTGTCGCTTTCCCGTTTCTCGCCGCGTCCATTTCCCGTACCCGTGTCCGCGCATCATAGCCAATACTTAATTTATATTTAATGAAAATCAAGCTCATATTTAAATCTATATAAAAAAATTACATAAGAACAATGTTATAACCAAACAAGGTCCAAAATAAACAAATTATAACGAATTAATAATAAAGACCGGAATATATTAGGGGGAAAAATGAATTAGAAATGAATATAGGGTTTAATTTAATATAATTTATATAGTAAGGAAATAAAGGTAAATTTTTTATGATATAAAAACTACAAATATTAAAAATATATATAATTTTAAGCAGGTGAGTACGAGTCGGATGGATGGGTGGGTGATGATTCGGGTGATGTGTGGATGAAACATTCATTCAGATCCTACCCTTTCACCACCTGCTTTCGGCCGTCTTTTAACAAATTTTCACTCTTTTTCATTGGATCGGGTAGATGGGTATATGTTGGGTACAGATGAAATTTCAATCCCTACATGTGTCTTAAACGCGAGTCCAACATGTAAGTATAACGGATTTTCTTTTCAAAATCAATTCACTACCAAAAAAAATTAGTACACCTAATTTATACACTAACTAGTGTAGTTACCGTGCTTTGCACGGATTTTCTTGAAAAAATAACGTAAAATATATTTTACAATCATATTTTACTAAATATTATAATTAAAGAGTACATTTTATTTGGTTTATGATAAAGGTAATATCCTGGAATTTTTCGGTAAGTTAAATAAAAGTTTGAAATAAAATTTACCAAGTCGATTATATTAGAAAAGAAATACATGAGATTTTATTTATTAGAATTAAATATATTTAGATAGTAAAGACACCAATTAGTTTAATATTGTCTTTTTAGATTTGTAGATCTTATTTCATCTTGACTTATATGGTAAAAAATAATTAAATTTTAGTTAATAAAAGATATATAATTAATTATTAAAATATATATGATAGATAAAATATAATTAAATAGTAAAATATAAATTATGAAAAAAATAATACTTGTCATCAATGTACAAGAAAATGACACGTGACTTCGAATGTTTTTACTTTAATATAGTATATGGATATGTAGATCAAGGGGTTTGTTTATTCTAGATCACTTAGTTAAAAGTCTAAGCAAATATCAAGTATATATTAAACAAGGCTTCTCAAAAAGTAGTAAAAGAAATGAAAATACTTTTGGGGGGAAATTTGTTGTAATCACCGTTTGTGTATAATCTCTCCTAATCAGAGGCCCAGGTCAACCTCACTACTTGTATTAGCAAGCTTGTATTGCATTCTAGCTGCACAACTTCAATTTGATAATGCGACAGGATAACAACCAAATGACAATGGGTTCCTACTTGATAAGATAACCTGAATTATAACAAATAACAGAGTGTATGACTTAGGGTTTTTTTTTCAATAATTTTTTTTTATCAAGAAGGTAAGGGGCTCGATTATATCAAAGATAATTGGTGTATCGAGAGGCCGACAAACGGCAAACGGGCACACCGTCATGCTAATAGAAAAAACCAAAAAAAGGAAACCATACAATCACACAAGCAAAGACCGAAAAAAATGAGAAAGATCCAAAAATCGGAACAACTACACCTTTGGAGAAGACGCGGAACACTCGAGGCTGGCAAAACATGGAAAGAACACGGGCTAGATGAACTGGCGCGGTGTCTCGCCGCCGAGAAGCAGGATGGTAGAAACCTTTTTTAGGGGATGTCATACCTCCTGCGGAAATGTGGATCCCACGACGTTGCCCCCACCTAGATGGAGGATCTTCGGAGACCTCGAACACAACCACGATCACAATCAACACGATCAACAGGGGCATGTGACTACGGCATCTTCCAAGACAATCGTTTAGGTCACCCTCGAGAAACATCTTCAAAAAGGAAAGTCATCCCATAAATTTTGGAAGGATGAAATATGGATTCCAAAAGCTTGGAATAATTTATTTATTTATTATAAAAGCTAATTTTTTTCTTGCTTATTCATAACATTAATGTTGAGTAATTTATGGGTAATTTTGTGGTTGTTCTTAAGTAGATGGATCATTGTCCTCAATTATAACAGTTGTTCATATCTTTTTCGAAAAACTTTGTTCTTTGGATTCACATTTGATCATACTGCATCCAAAAAAGACAAACAGATGTTGTTCTTCCAAAGCCTTTTTATTGTAATAACAGCAGCCAATGGATTTTCACATAAATCAATAAACATACAACCAAATTTGATTTGATCATTCAGCCACTTATTCACAAGGAAAGGAATTGTTCTAGGAATAGCAGTAAGAACCTACATACAAGATTGTAACACCCCGAATCCGCGGGACTCGGGATGTCACATTGGGCTAGGATCTCACAATGGATCCTGACCCTAGCCTGACAACAAGTTCACTGGACCTTACAACATGGCACTGACAGATATAAAACAAATACATAAAACAGTATAAACTGTACGACCCAAAGTATACAACAACATAGCCGAGTATATAAAACGACATCCTCACATAGGAGGTACAAAAGATCATCCTCACGCAGGAGGGGAAACACAACAAACCCAAACCAACCACCTAATGTACGAGAGTCCTCGGCCTGTCACCCTACCAGATCACCCAGTAGCGCCTAACCTGTAAACATCTACAACACGGTATGAAACCGTTAGCTAACCATACATATATGAGGTAATGCATAAGCACAAGCACAATCATGAAAGATAAACACATCAGCATGCTATCACACATTTACCCATTTATTATCTTTATATAATAACCATTCACTCAAAAACCGTATATATATATATATATATATATAGATGAAAGTATGTGACACGAGGACCGATACATCCCCGCCTCTGAGTACAATGTCCAGCTGTACGAGTATCGGTCACACAATCCGTGTATCCTATGGGAGTGGATTGCGCCCTTCCTGTAAACTAGTCTGGCCTGACATCAGAGAACCTCCCAGACTCCACGGCGGGATGAAAGGGAAAGGTTATCACAGCCACGCAATGGGGCAGTCAATAGAACATAGGTCGATAAAAACGACAACTCATGATATCATAGCAAACATATAAAGCACACACCACTCATGCAAACACCCAATATAGGGATGGTAGCTAAGTAAGTCCTACGGACTTACCTCAACCTCGTACTCAACTCAACCACAACAACCTCCAATCCTGAGAGAGGGGCACTGCCTAATAACAAGGTATACAGATATATCAAACTCTATTCATCAAAGGGGTCACACCTAGACCCAAAGGGATCCATAAGGATCATACTCAATCTATGAGCCTCACAACCAACTAAACCTCAATATCTCAACATAGCTCACAATTCCTCAAATCTCAAGGTAGTATCTAATCAACATTCCTCAATCTCAATTTTAATCCTAATTTAATTAATTAACCTTTAATTAATTAATTAGATTTCGCCAGAATAACGTTTTGCCCGCAGGCAATTTCTAAACCCCCTGTCATCAGATTTCATCAAACAAGAACCCATAATCACCAGAATAATATAACGACCATAATGGAATTTCTAATTGTCCATTTTGACAAGCCTAAAGTCAATTTAGGTCAAATCGCAGTACAGAAAACGAATAAATTCATAACTTATTCGTTACTAACCCGATTGACGATCTGAAAGAAGATTCGGAATCACAGCGACGCAGGCTACGCATGGACAACATCAAATTCACCGGAATCTGAGCGACGGAACCGCCCTGGTGACATATATGCTCGACCAGACCTCCATATACTCGGAAATGCAGAAACTCGGTACCGATATGAAGAGAATGAAGAGAGGAATCCAGAAACTCAAACGGAATTGAAATCGGATTAGAAACGGAGAGTAGATCTGAGTTTGAAGGTTGAGAGAAATTAGAGCTTTTACGAGAAAACGTGAAAGGAAATGAATTAATAAAGGATTTTCCGCTATTTATAGTGAAGACGATAATTATCCTTTAGCAAAGTCGATAATTGTCCTTTAGTAAAGTCGATAATTATCCTTTAACCGATCCAAAGGCGGGTCGAACCTCTTTCTCCAAACTTCTCGAGATTGGAACATTAAATCTGGAATATTGTAGGGATAATTATTACACAACTGTTTCGGAAAACGTGTATTCCTAAGCCGTCTTTCTTAGCCGTTAAGAAACGAAATAGCGACTCTTTTGGCCGTTTTGCCTCTCCATGTTATTTCATATCTAGGACATATCCGATGTACTGATCATTTCTCTCAACTGCATTTTTATTAATTGGAGCTCCCAAATGCTCCAAATAATACCGGAGGGTAAAAATAATTACCCGGGGAAAAAAGTAAAAATTTCCCCAAACGTCCAAAATTACGCCAGGAACATAACGGTGGGACTCTTACTCATCACTTGCGAAATCTTCGCAAGTTATATGTCAATTACTATCAACGATTAAGTTAATAAACATTAATTAGAATTCGGAAATCCTAGCTAATACATCACACACCCCTAAAAAAAAGTTTCGTCCCGAAACTTGAACAATTCCCAAATCCTCTCGGACCCATACGCCGAGGTATAACTCTCACTCTTTCTATCGGAGGTATCACATCTCCGTTCAAAAGATCACAACCTATAACAATATATAACCTCAAGTATAAACATGGAGGAATCATCATCTCCAGGAAAAAGGGCCATAGCGCTACCCAAAGGCATAGAGGAATCACGTCTCTCGCCATACCACATCACAAGGCATAGAGGAAGCACATCTCTAGCCAAAACATATCACATGCATAGAGGAAATACGTCTCTAGCCAACCCATAAACATATATATCGCATGGAGGAATCACATCTCCACTGAACTATGTCCATCAAGGTAGCATGGAGGAAAGAACCATCTCCAGCTGAATCCTAATCCCACTCAAATAGCATGGAGGAAAGAACCATCTCCAGCTACAAATATAATCATAGTCGGGTAGCGTGGAGGAAGTAATCATCTCCAGCTATAACATACATCACGCTAGCACATCAAGATCTACTAAGATCATAAATCACATCACAACTAGCATGGAATAACACATCAAGGCATATAAGCACATAAGCACAACATTTATCAAGATAGCACTAAGATCTACTCGTGCTCCCACAAATGGGTTTGTCCCAACATATACTCTAGATAGTTCCTCAGGACACTATCCTCAGTCTCTCACATAGCCTCTTCAGGTCTTCATCTCGACCATAATATCCTCAATATGGGAATGTCTTTCGAATGCAAGCGTTTCATATCTTATTCCAAGAATGTAATCAGATGCTCAACAACGATGTGGTTCAACTTAACCACTAGATCATTATAACTCACAAAGTGTTTCCAACCTGGTATATACTTCCTCAGTTGAGACACAGGAACACTGGGTGAACATCCACCAACTTCAGAGTGAAAGCTAAACATCATGTTGCCTTCGCAAAACTGATCAAGATCTCAACTAACCAACATATTGGAAACTCAGTTCCCCTTTCCATAATACACAACTAACGTCTCACAGCTGAGATACCTCCAGCCGGACATGAACTCTCACTTGAACTTTAGAGGTTAACACCTCTTGTCTACACACACAATCTGGCGACTATGTAGAGCCAACACTCTTCCTTTAATCATCGTTACTCGAACTATAAAATCCTGAGTCTGGTCATGTGTTATAACACTACTACTGCTAGATCACTTCTAGCATAAGGATATACGACATCTATGTCTATATATATTGCCTCATAGGGCCATCCCAGAAAGATGCACGTCCTTCATTGTTATATAATAAACTCATTAATGGAAGGTAATATAACCATCCACGTTTCCCATTCAACTTACAACTTATAATAGATCTTTAAGATCTAGATGATCCTCTCTAACTGACCATCTGTCAGGGGGTGAAGTGTAGTCATGAGGTACAGACTCGTCCTCAAAGCAGTCTGAATCTTCTGCCTAAAATCTCAAAGTAAAAACATCCATCTCGATCAGAAATGATCGTTCTTGGTATACCATGGAGTCTCACTATCTATCTAGTGTACTCCTCAACCAATTTATTCACTAGCCACGTCCTTCTGATAGAAATGAAACGTGCCGGTTTCATTAATCTGTTACCAACAATCCAAATAACATCAATCTTCTACAGGGTCACAATCCAATAACAAAGTCCATAAAGATGTACTCCTAAGTTCTACTACTGCACTGATAGTGGGTGGGGGCTTATCTCTAGATCGAAAATACTCTATCTGGACCTGCTGACATGTCACACACTATATCACAAATCTGGTTATATCGGCTTCATACAATATAATCGTCTCATCTCGTGTTACATCTTACTCGTACCTGAATGTACTGAATAAGGCGTATAGTGGGTGTACCGTGATATTCTCTGTCTCCATCTACATCAGCAGGTACACAAAAGTGGTCATGACTCTTCATCAGTCCATCTACTCCCATGGAGAACTATGGTGCCTCAGTACGAGACATCCTTTCTCTAAACCTTGTCAAGGCCGGGCAAGTCTTCTGCTTCTGTTGGACCTCATCTAACAGACCAGTTAGAACCTCTGAGGTATAACTGGGTATCCTCATCAAGGAACTGATTGTCCAACTCTAGCCAAGCTAGATCTCTCTTAAGCTGAGGCTGAACTATCAGTCTCACAATCATCTTCTCTTGGAGCGTCTTTCCATTCAAGGTATCGGCGACAACGTTCAACTTCTCTGAATGATATGGAATCTTCAAGTCAAAGTCTTGATCAACTTAAGCTCTTAACACTGGAGGTTATTCAACCCCTATTGCATAAAATATACTTCAGATTTCCATGATCTATAGAAATCTGACATGAAGATCACACCGGTACGGTCTTCAAAACTTAAAGGCTTGAACTACCACTACTAACTCTAAATCATGAGTCGAGTAGTTCTCATCACACGTTCTCAGCTGTAAACACACATATCAATAACCCTACTCCTTTATAGTAATACACATCTCAAACTTAGCTGGGATGTATCACCGTAAATCACGGGATCCCAAAAATCTTCTAACTACAACAGAATGGAAGCAGAGGTCAAATGCCTCCTCAACTCTTCAGAACATAGACACACTGCTTTCATCACGTAGTTATGGTGTTCTTCTCAAAAGACTCACAAATGAATACGTAATCATATAAAATCCTTCCTCAAAGCATTGGTAGCAATCGGTTGAGCCGAGAAAACTACGTATTCCTTAATGTTCATCAGTATCTCCCATGTTACAACATACTTAGTTCTCGCCAGGTCAACCATGATCCCACTGGCGGAGACAACATGGCCTAAAAAGGCTACCACTGACATCTCAACTTACACTTAGAGAGCGTAGCATACAACCCTCTATTTCTCGAAATTTACAGAACGGTCCTCAAACGATCGGTCTACTATTCTCTGCTATGAGAGTATACCGACATGTCATCCATGAAGTCCACCGCCAACTAATCAAGGAAGTCGATGAAGATACTGTTCATCAACTCCATAAAAACTACTAAAACATTAGTCAACCCAAATGACATCACTACAAACTCGTAGTGTCCATAACGGGTATGGGATGCTATCTCATACACATGATGCTCTCTCATCCATGACTAGGGATATGTTGAGTACAAAGGAATCCTGAAAACACAATTGCTTCTTGAAGCTAACTCATCAGGTCGTCAATACGGAACATGGAATCCACTAGGGTAAAAGAAGCCCGTTTTAGTCAACTTTTCAAGTTATCAGTATAATATCTCAACAAGCACCATATAGTGTGGCTTTCCCATTCAATCTTGTATCATACTTCAACTTGATAACAATGTCCACACTCCGTTGAGGTGGCAGCTAGACGGTTCACTAACACGTCTATAAACTCATAAACAGCTGGAATACCTTCCAGTGCTGGACTATCTCGCTCCTTCATGGTATAACACTAGAAGGCGTCACATCCCTGTGCTATCAGCTCGCTGATCGTACAGTCCTGATGACAAACCCGTCTCTTCAAAGGTCTTAACCTCAGAAGACCTCTATTTAACTCAACTCAGTAAAGACTATAATAGTCTTACTATTAAAAGCTAACACCACATGATATCTATTCATCCAAACCATACACATAATGACTTCCTCATGCACCTACGACATGACAAAGAAGTCTACAACCATACACGGGTCCCTGAAATAAGGGAACAAACACGCATCTCACGGGTATCTCAAACCTAAAAAGGTAATCCTGTAAAAGAAAATTCACCTTCTACTATATACCAAAATTCAACCATTAACGCATGCATCGAAAGACATGACGTGCATAACACTCACAACAAGCAAAACTCCACCAGGTAAACCATTAACGAGAATGATACCTATAACAGCTAACACTCGTATCTCCTCTACATATCATCACTAAATGTCAGATCCATGTTCCTCAGGTATCACTAAGGTCATTACTATAGCCTCCACTTCCACTCTTTCTGCACCGGAAAGAGGAATGTCTTGCTGGGAAGAAACACCACCGTGCTGACAGAAATGGCCAGATGGCCTAACTCACCACAAGTGAAACAAGCTATCAGTGCCAAAGGGCACACAGAACGCAAATGATCTGGATAGCCACAACTGAAACATAATCATCCCATTCTTGCAACCTGTGCAACTGAAGGGTAACTCGACCTTCGTCGTCCACCTGGAATGATCTCACTCTTGAAGGGAACCTGTAAAGACAATACCTTGCCCTGTCGACAAAACTTCGCTCTAAGCCCTGCTTTACCACACGTAAAGCATATGATGGGCGTCCTTGGGCACACAACTCGCCAGTGTCCCAACTTCCACGCAATTAAAACATTGTAGTTCCTTGCCAGTCATCTTCATGGCCAAAGGATCACTAGATTGTCCTAATATCGGACTTGGTTCACCATTCATCATCTTGGCTTCTCTACTAACTGATTCATTCTATTGCTTCTTTCCGGATCCATAAGCTTCAGTTGATCTCGCAATTGTTGGTAAATCCGGTGTGGATCTACCCGCTATCACCGCTTCATATACTTGTTACATATATTCTTGAAACTCGGATCTACTCAATGAGACACGATCAGCCTAGCTCTTCAAACTCGTTCTCTGCCATAAGCGAAACAACAGCGGAAACTGGTCCCTTACTTATCACCACTAGAGGAAGAGGGGGTGTGCCCCTACCTCATCCCACTACAGATACTACTCTAGTCTGAGTCATCTGTAGGATATACGGACCTAATCTTATAAGTCTATATATATGCCATAGGTATCGATATGTATATAATAAATCCACATAATCCATAGTACACACAAATATATATACATATCTACGCTGCAGAGATCCATGGCAGAGGTGACGACTTCTCGTACATTCTATCCCAAAACCACACTTAAAACCAAAACCTTTGAAAACGTCAGATCCCATGTGGGCTCTGTTTATTTTACCTATCAAACCTCATTGCAGGTAGCAAGTGCCATTGTTGTCAACCTGGGCTCTGATACCAACTCTGTAACACCCCGAATCCGCGGGACTCGGGATGTCACATTGGGCTAGGATCTCACAATGGATCCTGACCCTAGACTGACAACAAGTTCACTGGACCTTACAACATGGCACTGACAGATATAAAACAAATACATAAAACAGTATAAACTGTACGACCCAAAGTATACAACAACATAGCCGAGTATATAAAACGACATCCTCACATAGGAGGTACAAAAGATCATCCTCACGCAGGAGGGGAAACACAACAAACCAAAACCAACCACCTAATGTACGAGAGTCCTCGGCCTGTCACCCTACCAGATCACCCAGTAGCGCCTAACCTGTAAACATCTACAACACGGTATGAAACCGTTAGCTAACCATACATATATGAGGTAATGCATAAGCACAAGCACAATCATGAAAGATAAACACATCAGCATGCTATCACACATTTACCCATTTATTATCTTTATATAATAACCATTCACTCAAAAACCGTATATATATATATATATATATATATATATATATATATATATATATATATATATATATATATATATATATATATATATATATATATATATATATATATATATATATATATATATATATATATATATATATAGATGAAAGTATGTGACACGAGGACCGATACATCCCCGCCTCTGAGTACAATGTCCAGCTGTACGAGTATCGGTCACACAATCCGTGTATCCTATGGGAGTGGATTGCGCCCTTCCTGTAAACCAGTCTGGCCTGACATCAGAGAACCTCCCAGACTCCACGGCGGGATGAAAGGGAAAGGTTATCACAGCCACGCAATGGGGCAGTCAATAGAACATAGGTCGATAAAAACGACAACTCATGATATCATAGCAAACATATAAAGCACACACCACTCATGCAAACACCCAATATAGGGATGGTAGCTAAGTAAGTCCTACGGACTTACCTCAACCTCGTACTCAACTCAACCACAACAACCTCCAATCCTGAGAGAGGGGCACTGCCTAATAACAAGGTATAAAGATATATCAAACTCTATTCATCAAAGGGGTCACACCTAGACCCAAAGGGATCCATAAGGATCATACTCAATCTATGAGCCTCACAACCAACTAAACCTCAATATCTCAACATAGCTCACAATTCCTCAAATCTCAAGGTAGTATCTAATCAACATTCCTCAATCTCAATTTTAATCCTAATTTAATTAATTAACCTTTAATTAATTAATTAGATTTCGCCAGAATAACGTTTTGCCCGCAGGCAATTTCTAAACCCCCTGTCATCAGATTTCATCAAACAAGAACCCATAATCACCAGAATAATATAACGACCATAATGGAATTTCTAATTGTCCATTTTGACAAGCCTAAAGTCAATTTAGGCCAAATCGCAGTACAGAAAACGAATAAATTCATAACTTATTCGTTACTAACCCGATTGACGATCTGAAAGAAGATTCGGAATCACAGCGACGCAGACTACGCATGGACAACATCAAATTCACCGGAATCTGAGCGACGGAACCGCCCTGGTGACATATATGCTCGACCAGACCTCCATATACTCGGAAATGCAGAAACTCGGTACCGATATGAAGAGAATGAAGAGAGGAATCCAGAAACTCAAACGGAATTGAAATCGGATTAGAAACGGAGAGTAGATCTGAGTTTGAAGGTTGAGAGAAATTAGAGCTTTTACGAGAAAACGTGAAAGGAAATGAATTAATAAAGGATTTTCCGCTATTTATAGTGAAGACGATAATTATCCTTTAGCAAAGTCGATAATTATCCTTTAGTAAAGTCGATAATTATCCTTTAACCGATCCAAAGGCGGGTCGAACCTCTTTCTCCAAACTTCTCGAGATTGGAACATTAAATCTGGAATATTGTAGGGATAATTATTACACAACTGTTTCGGAAAACGTGTATTCCTAAGCCGTCTTTCTTAGCCGTTAAGAAACGAAATAGCGACTCTTTTGGCCGTTTTGCCTCTCCATGTTATTTCATATCTAGGACATATCCGATGTACTGATCATTTCTCTCAACTGCATTTTTATTAATTGGAGCTCCCAAATGCTCCAAATAATACCGGAGGGTAAAAATAATTACCCGGGGAAAAAAGTAAAAATTTCCCCAAACGTCCAAAATTACGCCAGGAACATAACGGTGGGACTCTTACTCATCACTTGCGAAGATTTCGCAAGTTATATGTCAATTACTATCAACGATTAAGTTAATAAACATTAATTAGAATTCGGGAATCCTAGCTATTACAAAGATAAAGGGGGCTTGTTCTTTCATCATAATTGTTAATTGAAAAAATTAATTTTTCTTTTTGTTCTTGTATTATTCCGCAAGTCTGGACTAGCATTATTCAGGAAGGAGCCAATTTCGTTTTGTTTTCTGCATAATTGTTCGATGTTAAGCTTTAAATTTCGCTTGTTGTCTAGCCACCGAAGCTAGCAGGTCTTCCTCACAATTGCCCAATCGGCCTGAGTTATCCATTTTTTGTTTGTTACCTTCCGAGTTATATTTATTGATGACCTGAGAGCGCAACAAGAAAGCCCTCTAAATTCTACACAATACAAGACCCTGCTTAAGTCGAATATTGTGCTGCCGGTTCTTTTTTCTTTGACAATTAGTACCCACGGCGGTTGGTCTAACATGATGGTCCATGTTTTTCGGATAAATTGGTGAATTGGGCCTTTTAGTCCAATGAGTTGATATTTAAAACTCTTCCCTTTTTCAATTGAAAATTTGGGTCCCTAAAATATAGGTTGGAATAAATATAGTACAAAAGCTATCAACCTGTCCATCTCATTTGATTTGACATATTTGACATTTGATGTTTATCTCCACCTACTACAAAAATGAACAATTCTCAACATGCATACTTTCCCACCTTCTACCAAAAATTTGTTTACCCAAAAACGTTACTATTCATACCCAAAATAATTTTGTCAAACTACACACACATACTCGAAAACATACATACCCAAAACCCAAACATACCCAAAAAAACTAAAATATCAAAAAATATCATACCCATAAATTGGGTAGAATTTTGTGTTATAAAATATTCATACCCAATGCACTCATAAATTGGGTAGAATTTATCATACCCAAATTTTACATAAATCGATATTCTACACAAACATCAATACCAAATGACATTTGATCATTATAACACAGTTTGGGTAACCATAAAACATACCCAACATTTTACTTTAAACATACTCAACAATAAAAAACATACCATAAAACATACCCAACAATAAACATATAATGCCCAACCGTACCAATAATTTGGGTAACATTTTACAACATAAAATAATAATACCCATAAATTGGGTAAACAGTATACTCAATTCATCAAACACATACTAATACTATTTAACAAAACGAGTCAAAAGCATACCCAAAATCTAGTGGAAATAGCCTACCCAAAAATATAGATTTGGTTCCAACTACCCAAAAAATACATGAGGGTGAGAGTTCCGGGTGAGATAAAGTGAGGAGAGAGAAAAATGAAGGAATGAGAAATAGAGGGAAAAATTAGAAGTTAATGAAGAGAGAGAAAAGTAAAGGAATAGAGAAATTATGGCCCACCACTATCATTTACAATAGGGGAAGAGTTACGGTTGACATAAAGTGGGGAGAGATAAAAGTGAAGGAATGAGAAATAAAAGAAAAAAGTAGAAGGAAGTGACTCACCGCCATCATTTGCATTTTTCCCTATTTTTTTGATTTGCAGGCCTACTTTTTCCTATATTATGTAGGAGCCCATTCTACAAAGTAGAATTTTTAAGAGCCTCATTTCTCTAATTCTTTCATGTTTTTCTTTTGTGTGCAAATACTGCTTTTTTTCCTTGTGTTCTTTAGTCTTTTCTGCTTCCAAACTGAAATGCTTGCTTCATCTTGTTGAAACAGTAGATCTCCTTGAGATGCATCCTTGTTGCTTCAGATCGTAAGCCAATGCTCACATTATCATTTTCATTCCAAAGTTTATAACTAACAAACAAATAAAGTCAAGTTGAGGCCCAACTATGAAGAAATCAAAATAAAAAAATGGTGCTGTAAAACTGAATATGAAAATTGAATAGTTTATGTAGCGGTTCGAACACGGGACATTTAACCACTAAGTGAAGTACAACTTGTGAATCACAAAACCAAACTAAAGTATAATGGTAATAAATTTTAGGATAAACAATTGAACCGAGAGCTTGTGTACGTGCTCACCTCGTACTTGTTGAAGGTCGCAGTCAATAAAAAAACGGTAAAGTTGGTAAACTAACCCTTTTAAACAAATCAATTGGGAAAGAAGACTCATAGTATTTGAGATTAATATTTTGACCCCCTATAATATAGAGTAGAGGAAATATAGTACAAAAAGAGAACAAAGTTTGACAACCCATCGGATGTGACATGTTGTACTAACTCATATGTCACATCAATCAGAAATTTTTTTTTTCCAACATCCTTATTTTTTCACCTATTACCCAAAAATCCGCTTACCGAAATAATGTCACAATCATACCCAAAAATAAATTTGTCAAAGTACATAAACATACTCGAAAACAACATACCCAAAAAATCAAATATCAAAATTAAAAACAAATTCATAAATTGGATAATATTTTATATTTATACCCAATTTAAACATCACTTAATACAAAAACCATACCCAAATTTGAATTTGTCATACCCAAAATTTTCAAAACTCGATATTGTACATAAACATTAATATGAAATGACATTTGGTCATTACCAAAAAATCCGCTTGACATTTGATCATTATAACACAGTTTGGGTAACCATAAAACATACTCACGATATCACTTTAAATATACTTAATAATATGAAATATATTACAAAACCAATACACGTAGAAAAGCATACCCAATTTGAATTTTTCATAAACAAATTTTACACAAATCGATATTGTACACAAACATCAATACCAAATGACATTTGGTCATTGTAACACGGTTTGGGTAACCGTAAAACATACCCAAAAATATCACTTTAAGCATACTCAACAATAAGAAACATATCACAAAAACAATAAACATATACCCAATAATTAGAAAAATACTACAATTCGTATTTGGGTAACGAAAAAATATCACCCAAAAAAATTAAACATTCATGTCCTTGAAAATTTCATTAAACTAACTACATTAACCAAAAATGAAAAGTAAACATGTAAAAAAGATACTTAAACCAAAAGTAAACATCTAATCACCATCATTTCAATTACAGAAATTATTGTCCCTATTTTCCTAGTTTCCATATCTACTTTTTCTTCCTTTTGTATAGAGGTCTAGTTTGCAAAAGAGAATTTCAAGGATCCTATTTCCCTAACTAATTCTAAAAAAACAGTTGTGAATGGTCAAGTGTCCTAATTGGGTCAAACAATCAACATTAATTTTTCTATAAGCATCGAGTTAGATGTAATCTATCAATCTCACAAGAAAACTTTAAATACCTTAGAGTAATTAAATAAGACAAAAATTAACACCTTAGAGTGTAATATATATTATTTATAATTTAATAGCCTCTTGTAAGTCGAGTTTCAAAACATAGCTTTATGAGCTCCGAGACATGTCATATTACTATCATGATCCTCAATAGCATAGTCAATGGAAGTCTCTCCCGGGACGAGTCATCATTATTTTATTTATAGGAACCTTGTTTTGTATATCCCCATTTTATATTAGTTTATCTACATTTATAATATTAGATGATTTTAGTGGGATAAGATATATGATAATTGTCCTCGTCATTGTTAGTTTTGCCGCATTAACAAAACTAACATTGTAAGATATCATTTGTCTTTTCCAAATAATTAAATTGTCATTTCACATAAAATTATTGTGTCAATACTATTGATGTTTTGTCTTGTATATGGCCAATTAATAAAAGGTTGAAAATCAACTATGTTGATGACGAATTTGACCGTCAAAAATGGAATAATATGAACAAAATTTATAAGAGAATATGGTCCCGGCGGGGCTCGAACCCGCGACCTTTGGCTCATAAGACCAATGCTCTAACCAACTGAGCTACGGGACCACATGTCTTTATTCATATACATTTATTTTCAATGTTAAAAACTGAAATAAATTGTAGTGAAACGTAGACTCTTAAGTGATAAGAGTGTAAGCCAATGTTCAAATCCGCAAACTTTGGACTTTGGCTCATAACACCAACTCATGTAGCTTTTAATAATAATAATAATAATAATAATAATAATAATAATAATAATAATAATAATAATAATAATTCATTTACGAGAAATAATTCAAAATTATACTAATTATCAACATTGAATCCAAAATAATACCAACTTTATAAATTAATAGGAGCATACAAACTACCAACATATTTCCAAATATAATTCGTCTTACTTTTTTGGAAAAAATCCTAGCTTTGGTGATGACGTGACAACCAATTACTTACGTGTCATTAATAAATAGGATTAATTGTATGATGTAGATTTAAATTTTTTTAAAACAAATCAATATCATTTAATATGTTAAAAATCTAAATTTTAAATTTTTTAAGTTTTTACTTTACACTAAATAATTTTGTTTAACAAAAATATTATTTAAAAAAAATAATTTTGTAAAAAATATTTTTTTTAAATAATAACTTTGTAAAAAATATTAATTTTTTAAAACAATAATTTTGTACTAATATTTTTATTTTAAAATCATTCCATTTTGATGTGTTTAGAAAACTTTGTTTTTGGAATATTTTTTATGTATATTGTAACTATTATAAACAAATATTTTTTAACATAATAAAGAAAAATTAATTTTCTTTATGAATCAAGTTAAAAGATTTTTTTAAAAAAAATTTACAAATTTTTTTTAAAGAAAATATATACAAAATTCTTATAGAAATATGATTAAAAAAACAAATTACTTTTAAATACTTTATTTATATTTTTAATCCAAAGTTTTTGAAGACATGTACAAAAATATATTACCACGTCATCGATATGGCTAGACCTAGGGGTGGGCATGGGACGGGATGGGATTGAGATTGTCTCATGTCCCGTCCTGCAAATTATAGCCGGGACGGGACGGGATATACAACTTTTTTTCTTCGTCTCGCGCGGGTACTGTTCCACGTGGGATGGGCCTAATCTCACAAAAATTATGCACTGATTATATTCCACATTTATACCCGTTTTCTTCAATGTTTAAAGACACAAATAATAAATAAACTCGATACCGAATTACCGATTCAAGAGGCCTACATTAGTAGTTAGTGCATTTAAAATGAATATAAGTTACAACAAAATGTGCTCTACCGATTCACATGCATTCCAAAAACCTAGCAATGCATTACGTACACTAAAGATAGATTACAAAAAATAATATTATTTTACATATTGTGACTCACAACATGTAAAAGAAGATTATCTTTTAGTATTATTACTATTATTATATATATTATTTATCTATATAATATTTTTAAATATATAAAAAATATTAATTTTATATATATGCGGGACGGGACGAGATTAACCGGGATGAGAAGTTTCCATCTCGCGTCCCGTCCCGCAAATTTGTCACGTGACGGGATACCCATTCTTTTTTTTCAAATCCCGCCAGGATCGGGACGAGATTAACCGAAATTTATGCCCACCCCTAACTAGACCTTTTGCGGGTGAAAGTAAAATGTATTGTTTTTTGAGAAAATTTAGTTAATAAGGCACTTTTTGTTTGCTGATACTAACTAGGCCCCAATAATTATGTCTAAAAAATTAAATCTAAATTTTATTTATGAGAGGGGTAAAATCGAAATTTACCGCACAGATTAAAATAAAAAATTTATAAATTGTTATTAGGAAACCCTAGTCGTCCCTTAAACCTCCTTGTCTGGCTTCTTCCTTCTTCATTCTCCTCTTCTTTTGCAGATCTAGTTTGCTCTGATACCCCACTTGTCGCCTCTCACCCTGGTTGTGCAAAAAGAAATGTTGCCACCATTGATCCACCACCGCAACCCTTTTGTTATTGTCTCTTCACCGCCGAACTCTTCTCCGTCCCTTTGATCGACCCAACCGCCCCCATTGATTTCTTCCGTTAACCTCAGCAACCCGTATTGGCGTCTCGCACCAAAACAACACCCTCCGGGCTTCCTCGCTGCAACGCCACCAGGGAATCGTTGCAACCAACAACACCCACGAACCGCCAGCGTACGAGCCTGCGCGAGCCCTGCGCGAGTTTGTAGTCTTCCCCGACAATAATTCGTAGTCCGTCGTCGTGGTTGTGCAAGTCCGGCCATTCTACCGCCGTTGTTAACACGGAATACTAGCCACCACCTCGAACAACCGCCGATTGCCTCGCTGGTGCAGATCCGAGTTTGAATGATTTGGGTGAGGTGAAACCCAAATTTTTGAAATTGGGATTTATTTGAAATTAGGTTATTTGGTGTTAATTTGTATGTAGTTAGATAATTATTTTTGGATTGGTTATGATTTTGGGTGAGAAATTGTTTTAAGCAAAGCTTTACGGGTTGGTTTCTAGTTCTTAATATTTTTCTTAATCACAATAATCTATTTCTACTTTCAATTTGTCTCTTGTCAAAAGGTGTGGATGAAATGCCATTAGAAGCTGAAACAATGGAGAAGGGAGACCACAACTTCGACTCTGATTTAATTGGGATAGTGGAGTTGATGAATGCATATTTGTGTTTTATTTATGATATTTTTTTTTGAAAAAGGAAAGCGGTTTGATACACTAGACGACACACCGTCTAGTGGATCGAAAGGCCGATCAAATCGGCAGACGGACCAACCGTCATGAGTGAACCTGAACATACAAAAAAAATACATCAAAAGAAACTTCGATCACAATGGCCGAACAAGGAAGAGGAGCACTGAAGGATGCGCTAAGCAAGCAAAACGAGGAAGAAACAACGAGAACGTGCTTGTAGAAGAAGTGCAGAGAACAACTCCCACGGACCACCGGCGGAAACCTCTGATTTGGACTCTTCAAGGAGCCTTCAGATTTCGATCACCTATCCACGACTCCCTCTCACGAACAAATTCAACCTTCTTTCAAGGGAAGCTCACACTAAAAGACGTACCCCACAACATCGGATAAAAAACCGTGATACAAAGAAGCTCTTGTAATGTACGACATGCAAAGGATACCTTGATATTAGGACGGAACCGGTTAAGAAATTGTTTTTGTTTTTATATTATTTTATTCCATTCTGGTGTAGATATTTTGTTGAAGTTCATGGCAATTCATTCCTTTTTTCTTCTTTTTACAAGAAATAAAACCCTTTGAAAACAATCATAAAAAATAATCGTCAAAGATATTGGATTGTTATATTATTTATTATTTTTTTGTTTTGTTTTGGGTAGTGAAAGCAATATGGGCATGAAGTCAGGCCCATAAACAAACAAGTAGATGTTTTTGTTTTTTTTTTCATCTCAAGCAATAAACTGACTAAACAATAGGGCAAACCCGAAGCAGCCGCCTAATAGGTGATGGAATCACTATCATTTAGGGTAGTTTTTAGAGTCTTTTTATTGCATTAGTGTCGGTTTATTCTACTAACTCCTTGGTCCAGAAGAAGAAGATCAAAAGAAGCTAAGGAAGGAGTTATAAGCACTTAGGAGTAAAGATCGATCAAGAAACAAAGTTTTTGTTGCTCCACCGCTCCTGCGGGCCCTTGCAGCCGCCCCAGCGGTTGACACTTCCCACTGAAGCGCTCCCAGCACCTTCACTAGTGCCGGCCAAGATGCAGGTCACCGCCCCTGCGCCACCCATCGGCGCCCCTACGGTGACTTGCCCGGACAAGACGAAGGCCAGCTCCCCTGCGCCTCCCACTACGCCCTGCCTGCGCCTCGCCTTGGGAGCTGGAAGGCGAAGAGTCTGTGTCACCGCCCCTGCGTTGGCCTTGAGGCGCCCCTGCGACTTGATATCAGAAACGTCAGGAAGGCGAAAGGTTAGACGTTGAAGTGCATTAAAGATCCGCCCCAGCGGAGCTGTGTAGCCGCCCCAGCGGTTATGAAGAAGATCAACCGATTCTGCCTAAACCGCCCCTGCGGGTCCTAAGGCTGCCCCTGCGGTTTAACGTAGAAGCTTTACTCCGACTGTTTACACCACCTTTATGGCATTAAATGTGGCTGTTTTTGGCCGGCTATTTACTCCTAATTAAGTGTCTTTTGTAGTATAAATAGTCCATGGCTGATTGCTAGAAAAATCCATGCTTTTCCCCACAAAAATCCATTTTAGACTTGAATTTTCCATTGTAATGAGTTGCTAACTCCCTTGCTACATTAGGTTGGTTTGAAGCTGCTTTGTTGCTTTGGTTGTAAGTTCTTTTAATATAAGTTTTTATTCAGTAATGCTTTTTGTTTCCTTGATCTCCATTGTTTAATTGCATGTTAACTATTACTTGAGATTGATCACCTTAGGTTCTAAAGTGCATGTAAACAACTAGGATTAATAGGTTCCGGGTTCGGGTCTTTAATCTAGTAGCAACTTTAAGTAATAACGGGTTGTAATTACTTAAAGAAAAGGAACACAAATATAAAGATAAGTTTAACGGTTTTAATATTCTCTTTGTATCCCTTAGCCTTTGTTTGAATGCTAACCTGTTATTTGTTCTTGTAGGTTTACGGAACTTTAATAGGTTAAGTTGTGTTGATGCCGGTTGGCTCAACACATATGTATGATCGAGACGGGAGATTACTTAAAAACTTGTAAAAGGAATGCACCAAAGTAGCAATTGCATGCTTAGAATCAACCTAGTGTAGATTCATCCATTATTGTCTTATTTGTCGTATTAATCGCTTTCATAAGTTTTTGTGAATCAATTCAACCAAAACCCCCCTTTTTGTGTCACTTGTCATTATAATCGATAATTGCATCTAAAACACCTCAACTCTCTTGGGTTCGACCCTTACTTAATCACTATACTTGTTCTTAGTGCTAAGTCGGGATTTACTTTTGATTGGGTATAGACGACCATAGAAATACCTCTAGTCAAATTTTGGCGCCGTTGCCGGGGAGTTTTTGTGTTTTATTGTTATTATTGATTATTGGTTTGAACCATTATTATGGTTCAAACCCGTGCTACTAATTCCGGCTTTGCTTCTTTTGATCCAGAAATTGAGAAGACGCACATCCGGCAACGAAGACAACAACAACTACAACAAGAGATGGCCGACCGTACTCTTCGTCAACTTACGCAGCCCACTTTGGCTCAAAACCCTCTTGCTGTCGCTATACCGGCACTAGGGGAAGGAGTCAACTTTGAGCTCAAACCGGGCCTTATTCACTTACTTCCATCCTTCCATGGGCTAAGTGCTGAAGACCCCATCAAGCACCTTGGGAAGTTCCACACCGTTTGTATGAGCATGAAGCCGGCCAACATTACCGAAGAACAAATCAAGATGAGGGCATTCAGCTTCACACTCAAGGATTCGGCGGATGATTGGTATTACCACCTTCCATCTGGGAGCATTGACACTTGGGAAAACCTTCACAAAGCATTTTTGGAGAAATACTTTCCAACTAAAAAGGCCAATAGCTTGAAGAAAGCTATAAGCAACATCGAGCAAGAGGCAACCGAAACTCTCTACGAGTACTTCGAAAGGTTTGCACGCCTCCGATCCAGCTGTCCTTTCCATGGATATTCAACTCAAGATCAAGTCTTGTACCTGTACAATGACTTGCTAGACAATGAAAGGAGGATCGTCGATGCGGCTTGCGGAGGTAATATTCTTAACTCTACTCCTGACCTTGCTTTGGAAAAGATACAGGAACTAGCGGAAGGGACTCGGAACTTTGGAAGGACCCCGGCTAAGAAAGGAGTTCATGCCGTGAGTTCCGGGAAGAACGAGATTTCCACCGAGCTAGCGGAACTGAAGGAAATGGTGAAGAGGCTAACACTTATGGGAACACCGCAACAGCTAAAAGCTTGTGGAGTTTGTGCTGACCCATATCATCCAACAAACATGTGTCCACAAGTTCAAGATGACGATGCTGAAGTAAACGCAATGGGTTATGGACAACCACAACAACAAAGACCTAGAAACGATCCCTATACACAATATTTCATGCCAAATTGGCGTGACCAACAGAATTTTCGTTGGAGGGATCAACAAAACCAACAACAGCAGCCCCGCCAAGGTAAGTATCACTCAACTGAAGATATGTTGCAGGTTTTGACTAAACACTTTGCTACTCATGTCCAAACAACAGAATCAAGCATCAAGAACCTTGAGAAGCAAGTTGGTCAAATGACGGAAGCTATTTCAAGAACCGAATCAAGGCTTTCCGGGGGATTGCCTTCCCAAATGTTTATAAACTTCAAGGAGAATGTTAGTGCCCTAACATTAAGGAGTGGGAAGCAAATTCGACAAGAACCAACGAAAGAGCCACTAAGCGAACCCTCTGTCGTTATTTCCGCACCCACAGCCGCCCCTGCGGCCGCAGCTGCGCCGAGCCCCGAAGGAAGGACGCCCCTGCGGCTGGCTGCCCCCGCCCCTGCGGTGACAGCCCCTGAGCCGCCCCTGCGCCTTCAAGCCGACGCTCCTGCGGAAAACACAACAGAAGGTCCTGCTGAAAAGGATACTTACGTCCGGCCTAACTTTCCGCCGCTGTACTCCGAAAAGCCACCAACCCCTTTTCCTGAAGCATTAAAGGAGCGAAGAATCATAGAGGACAAGGACCTTTTTGAGACTTTTTCTAAATGCGAGGTAAACATTCCTCTCCTTAAGTTGGTGAAAAGTATTCCTAAGTATGCTCGTTTTTTGAAGGAACTTTGCACTATCAAGAGAAATCAAAAGCTAAAGGGGAAACAGAAAGTGCAAGTGAGTGAGCATGTGTCGGCAATTTTCCAAAGGAGAATGCCCAAGAAATGCAGCGATCCGGGCATGGTAAGCATTCCTTGTGTTATAGGGGAAACCCGCTTTTACAAAGCAATGCTTGATCTCGGTGCTTCTATTAATGTCTTGCCATATTCAATTTACAAATCACTTGGCCTTGGGCCACTAATGGAAACTAGGATTGTAGTACAACTTGCTGATAGATCTAATATGTACCCGAAAGGGATAATTGAAGATGTATTAGTGATGGTAGACAACCTAATTTTTCCTGCTGATTTCTTTGTAATGGATATGGAAAATGACTCGCATGCTGCACCCATTCTGTTAGGAAGGCCATTTCTAAAAATGGCTAGGACTAAAATTGATTATGTTAGTGGTAAATTGACCATGGAGTTTGATGGAGAAGTAGTGGAATTTGACATTTATGATGCAATGAAATTTCCTAGCGATGATCATTTTCTATTTGCTATTGACGTTGTTGAACCTTTTGTGCAAGATGTTTTTGATAATTCTGATGTGGATGAATTGAGAAATGTGATTGAGCATGACATTGATGGTTTCAAATCAGATTATGTGTTAACATCTAGCATGAAAGAGGTCCTAGCCCAATGAGATGGGCATAAAAGGCTACCTATCTCCAATTTGGCCATTGGGCCCACTTTACTAACCCCAAGCGAAAAGCTTGTTCCGTCCATAGTGCAGGCACCGGAAATAGAATTGAAAGATCTTCCGTCACACCTCAAGTATGTTTTCCTTGGAGCACACAATACCTTGCCGGTGATCATCTCCAATAAGTTGACCACGGGACAAAAAGATAAGTTGGTGAGCGTACTAAAGGAGCACAAGACGGCCCTCGGATGGACTATTGCGGACATCAAGGGGATAAATCCTTCCACTTGTATGTATAGGATTTTACTTGAGGACGAAGCCAAGCCCTCTAGGCAACCTCAAAGGAGGTTGAACCCACCAATGATGGATGTGGTCAAAAAGAAAGTGTTGAAACTCCTCCAAGCGGACATGATCTTTCCTATCTCGGATAGCACTTGGGTTAGTCCAACCCAAGTAGTTCCAAAGAAGGGAGGCATCACCTTGGTGGAAAATCAACATGGAGAGATGGTCCCGAGCAAAACACAAACTGGATGGAGAGTTTGCATTGACTACCGCAAGCTCAATAAGGTAACACGAAAAGACCATTTTCCATTACCTTTTATTGATCAAATGTTGGAACGTCTTGCAGGTCATAAATACTACTGTTTCATGGATGGATATTCGGGCTATTTCCAAATAGCCATCGCACCAGAAGATCAAGAGAAGATGACGTTCACTTGCCCATTTGGCACTTTTGCATATCGCAGAATGCCCTTTGGACTTTGCAACGCGCCGGTCACTTTCCAACGGTGCATGATAAGTATTTTCTCCGAATACATAGAAAATTTCATTGAAGTCTTCATGGGTGATTTTACCGTCCATGGAGACAGTTTTGACGCATGTTTAGGGCATTTAAAACTTGTTCTTGAAAAATGTGTTGAAACCAACTTAGTTCTTCATTCAGAAAACTGTCATTTCATGGTCGAACAAGGAATTGTGCTAGGACATGTAATATCCTCAAAAGGGATAGAGGTAGATAAGGAAAATGTTGATGTTATTCAAAATTTATCTTATCCTACTAATGTTCGGGAAATCCGATCTTTTCTTGGTCATGCAGGTTTCTACCGAAGGTTCATCAAAGACTTCTCAAAGATCTCAGCTCCCCTGTGTGAATTGCTCAAGAAAGATGTAACCTTCACAGTGGATGAGGATTGCAAGAAGGCTTTCGACACTCTGAAATCGTGTCTCACCACCGCTCCGATCATCCGTTCTCCGGATTGGGAGAAACCATTTGAAATCATGTGTGACACCAGTGACTACGCTGTCGGAGCTGTCTTAGGACAAAAAGATGGAAGGGCCTCTCATGTGATCCATTATGCGTCTGTGACACTAAATGGAGCACAAAGGAATTACTCCACCACCGAGAAGGAGATGTTGGCAGTAGTTTTTGCCCTTGAGAAGTTCAGGCAATACTTACTTGGGGTAAAGGTAATTATTTTCACTGACCATGCAACCCTTAGGTACCTCATGACAAAGAAGGAGGCGAAACCACGATTAATCCGTTGGGTGCTCCTTCTAAGCGAATTTAAGCTAGAAATAAGGGACAAAAAGGGAGCTGAGAACCTGGTGGCAGATCATTTGAGCAGACTAGTGCAAGAGGAGGAAGAACCAGGAAAAGAAAGAGAGATAGCTGGAAGCTTTCTAGACGATACATTCTAAACAACTCTCTGTTGTGTAACCGCCCCCGCGCCTCACACCAGCCGCCCCAGCGGCCAGCCACCCCTGCGGCTCTGTCTAGGCGCCCCTGCAGAATTATCGATAGAGGTTTGTCTTAAGCTTCAATCTTTTAAGCCTTGGTTTGGTGACATTGTGAACTTCATTGTCAGGAAAGAGTATCCTCCAGACTTCACCAAGGCACAACGAGAGAAAGTCAAAGCTGAAACTCGACACTACGTTTGGGACGATCCTTACCTTTGGAAACATTATAGTGATCAAGTGATCCGCGTTGCATTCCGGACAATGAGGTACAATCCGTCCTAACTTTCTGTCATTCTGAAGCATGTGGGGGGCACTTTGGAGCAAACAAAACTGCAAGAAAAGTTTTGGATGCCGGTTTCTTTTGGCCACACATTTTTCAAGACGCTTTTGCGTTTTAAAAAGTGTATGATAGATGCCAAAGGGTGGGAAATCTTTCAAGGAGACATGAAATGCCCCAAATCTCTCTTATATTTTGTGAAATATTTGACGTTTGGGGAATTGATTTCATGGGGCCATTTCCTACGTCATTCGGGAACACATATATTTTGCTTGCGGTGGACTATGTTTCCAAGTGGGTGGAAGCAAAGGCCACCAAAACTGATGATTCAAAAGTGGTTGCAGCATTTCTTAAGGAAAATATCTTTGCTAGATTTAGAATTCCGAAAGCCTTAATCAGTGATAGGGGTACCCATTTCTGCAACAAGACGATCACGGCTCTCCTTAAGAAGTACCATGTTCACCAACGAGTATCAACAACCTATCATCCTCAAACAAACGGCCAAGCGGAGGTATCCAACCGGGAAATAAAGACTATCCTTGAAAAGACAGTTTCTCCCGGGCGGAAGGATTGGAGTGCAAGGCTAAATGATGCCCTATTGGCATATCGGACAGCCTACAAAACTCTCATCGGAATGTCTCCTTTTAGGCTCGTGTTTGGGAAAGCTTGCCACCTACCGGTGGAGTTAGAACACAAGGCTTGGTGGGCGGTAAAGAAGTGCAACATGAACATAGAAGAAGTAGGAGAATTCCGGAAACTACAATTGCAAGAGTTGGAGGAACTAAGGCTAGATGCATATGACCATGCTACCACATACAAAGAAAAGACCAAAGCATGGCATGACCGGAACATCCTCCGGAAGGACTTCAAGGTAGGTAATAAGGTACTTCTCTTCCAATTCCGTTTGAAACTCTTTGCAGGTAAGCTACGTTCAAGATGGACAGGGCCGTTCATAGTAGCCGAAGTATACCCTCACGGGGCTGTGAATCTCTATGACCCGCAGACGCACAAGGTGTTTAAGGTGAACGGCCAAAGGCTAAAGCTTTACCTTGAAGGAGTCAAGGACGATCCAATTGACGAGATGGTACTAGAGGAGGCACAATCAGAGAAGTAGAGATCTTACGTCGAGCCAACGACGTAAAACAAAGGCGCTTCTCGGGAGGCAACCCGAAGGAATAAGAAGAGGAGCTTCTGTCAAGAAACCCGCCCCTGCGGTTTGATACACCGCCCCTGTGGTGACACTCAGGCCAGCACCGCCCCCGGCGCTGGGCCTGCGCCTGCAACACGCTGGTCACCGCCCCCGCGGTGACATCCCCACGCCCCTGTGGCGGCCATCCTTGACACAAATTCCTAGTGCCGCCCCCGGCGCTGGGCCTGCGTGCTCCTCTCCCTTGTCGCCGCCCCTGCGGTATCAGACCCCCGCCCCTGCGGGTTTACCCAAAAAAGAAAAAAAATAGGATCTCGAAAAAACACCTATACCTACCACGCACCACCCACCAACCCTCCTCACCAAACACAACCACATCTCCTCGCACCCTCTTGTTAGCATGAAATATTGTGATATTTTAGGCACGTTTTCTAAGTGTATTTCATATACTTTGGTAGTCATTGATAAAGCATCGAAGCATTTGTGAGTTAGTTTATCTATTTTGTCGATATAGAGATCTACATAAGCTTTGTGTTGATTGTAGGCGATTAAGAGCTAATTCCGAACGGATTGAGAGAGAATGGAGTTTGATTGAGCATGTCCAAGGATTGAGGACATCTCTAGGAGCTAAGGATGATGCTAACTTGAAGAATAGCACGAGACTAAGGAAAATTTCGATCTACCTCTAAACCACGCTCTAAAATACGGCCGTACTAGATTCCACGTTCTAGTCCACGGCCGTGGAACCTTGGCAAGAGAAGCGTGGTGCATTCCAGCAACTTACACGGCCGTGGAGGGTTGTGACAAACCGTGACCCAAATCCACGCTCTAAATTACGGGCATGGAACCCTTCCACGACCGTGATCTTGACGATCTTTTACGCAACACTTTGAAGCCACGATCTTCTACGCAATGGGCCGGGCCAATATTTTATCTTACCCTATAAAAGGACGGAAGAAGAGAGATTCCGTCACCTTCGCTTAGACTTTGCTTACGCCTATTGCACGTGCCTAGGGTTTCAAGTGGAACGTGCGGAGATTTCTATTTCGTGACGGAAAGTTGGAAAAAGAGTGAAGATTTGGAAGATTGTTCGTAAGGAGATTTCACGTTTCATCTTTAGGTTTGATTAGAAGACGGATTGACATCCCGTTCTTCGTTCTTATCTAAGATTTGTGATTGTTTGTGTTGATCCGAATCTATTGACATTATTGTTCTTGATTTGTGGATTTGAGATCGACTTGAGATTTATTCAAGGTTTTTGGAAGTTTTCATCTTTCATTCTTTTAAATCTTGAATTTGATATCAATATGACTGTTGTTGGCTAAAACCCTTTAGAAATTCTAAGGTGAAGGGTTGATAGTTGTGGCTTAGATGATGATAGATCGATCGTAAACGGATTGGACCCTGAGAGTTAGAGAGAATCGCCGACGAACCTAATCCACGGTCTGTTCTTGAGCTTCCACGGCCGTGGAACTCAAGATCTACCCGTAATTTTGTGTCAGTTTACGAACTTGCTTTTACTTTAATCCAAAGTTAAAGATTTGCTTTAACTTAGTCTTGGCTTGCCTTTTCTAGGTGGTAGTGAAGCCTCAACAACCTCTACCTCGATTCTGAGTGTCACAACCTTAATCGGTTTAGTTAGTCTTGATCCTTGGATTACAAGTTTGGGTATTTGACATTAATTCTTACCTTTAGATTCCTTCTATACTGAAGCCTCAACAACCTTTATAGAGAGTGTCTTTTAGGTGGGTTATATAAGGTTTTTAGAACTTCACCGTACGATTACCTTACATTCGTATACCTTTGCATACCTCAACTCTGTCCTTATATCTTTAGTATATCTTGAATCGATTGCCACAGCTGGATTCCTGGATCTTTAGGATTGTTGTTTTCCCAATAATTTGAAAAGCTTCATACATTTACTTGCTTGATAATCTATAACTGGATTTAACCCCCAAATCCCTGTGTTCGAAACTCTGGAATACTTGCTAATCTACGCCGATCCGTACACTGCGGGTTCGCTTGCTTTTATTATAGTTTTATAAATTTAAAGCTTGATTGCACGCACGCTAAGTGGCGAACACCTCTCTCTCTCAAAGCTGCGAACGCCCCTGCGCCCTCAGAGCAACCACCCAACCACCCTCTCCGACACTCCTGCGCCACCAACACCAAGGCCGCCGCACACCCCCAACGCCCTTGCGCCACCAGCCTCGTGCCAAACGCTACCTCCCTTCGATTGTAGTTATTTTCCACTTCTACGCCACCTTCAAAGTCACCTGCAACAACGAAACAACCACCGGAGCCACTCCAAGGCGCCACCACCTTCGAAGCACTCGCAAAATCGCCTTCTACTATTCTCCCGCCCCTGCGCCTGCAAGCAGCCGCCCCTGCGCCTCACCGCCCCTGCGCCTGCACAGCCGCCCCTGCGGAAAACACAACAGAAGGTCGACTTCTTTCTTTGTTTTTGGAAATTACTAACCTTTTACCCTACATCACACTAGGACAATGGAATCCAAAATGTCTAAGACAGAGAAGGAGCGTTATAGGATTGTGCAGGATCGAGTTGTGTATGCAACTCGATTTCTACATGCTCCTACCTTGGAGAAACTCGGCATGCTAGAGAGCATGCAGTCCTTTTTGGCAAACTCTGGGCTCGGAGAATTTCTACACCGGAATGCCCCGACATATCCAGAGCTCAGCAGACAGTTCATCTCCACGTTCACAATGGAGAAGGAGGATCATGTGTGTACCGGCCTAACCTTCAAGTTCAACAAGGTGAAATACACACTGGATTTCTTCCAGCTTCAGGAGGCCTTTGGGGTGACTTTAAACCCTTCTGAGAGCTGGTGGGAGACTGTTCCTACCCCGGATCTATGTGAGTTTTGACAAGCGGCTACCGGGTCAGAATTCCATGCTGGGGTGAGTACTCCAACAAGCTCACTCACCCCTCCTTGAGGCTCCTCTCCAAGATCCTGATGAGTGTCTTCTGTGGACACAAAGAGGAGAACAAGGTCGCCCTTAAGGACCTCCCTCTACTCTACTCCTGCCTTCCTTAGAGTGAGAAGGTGATGGATTGGCCGTACCTCTTCCTTGCCGCTTTGAAGCGGATTAGGAGGAACGAGCCGAGGGACATCGTCGGAGGTGGGGTGATCTCCTTGATCGCTTCATAGGTCATGGACCTGTCCGACCTAGAGGATGGGTTGGAGGCTCCCCTTTACACAGAGAGGATGCTTAGGAGGTGCAAGCTCCTCCGACGGGACGGGGAGAACCTGTTATGGATCTCCCTTGCTGATGGGAGCCACCTTACATACCTCCCCCGACCTTTACCATTAGGAGAAGAGTTCTCCGATCTTTACATTCCGGCAGACCCCTTCGTGCCGAGACAGCCACTAGTAGCCTTTGTGGAGAGGCATGCCGCCAGCTCCAGCCGGGCCCATCAGGAGGAGCACATGCCCGTCCCAGATGACGAGGAAATGCCCACAACGGCACCAGAGGAGGACCCGGCCCTTACGAGCATTCAGGCTCAGATGACGGTCATGACGACCCAGCACCGGACTTGGCAGTCCGACTACCAGCGGACTATGCTGGAGCAGCAGCAGAGCTGGCAGGACACCTTTTCCACCTCCATGACCTCACACTTCGACCAGAGGCAGGAGGCATGACAGGCAGCCCAGCAACAGCAGTTGGAGGCTCAGCAGCTGGCTTGGTAGGCCAATTTTGAGACCTTTTTTGGTCGCCGGATGACTGCCCAGTAGGACCGCATCGATGATATCTACCAGCGGCAGGAGCAGTTCTTCCGTCATTTCCCTTACCCATCGGAGGAGGGTCCTGGTGGTCCATCCGGACCACCCCAGTGAGGGGTACATTTCTTTCCCTTCTCCCACATTTATCTTTGACTCATTTTCACTTTGAGGACAAAGTGCACTTCAAGTATGGGGGAGGGATATATATCATTGCTTATACAGTTTGTTAGTTGTTTTTGACATTTTGTTTTGCATTATTGAAATCAAAAAAAAAATTAAAATAAAATAAAAAGAAAAAGCCAAAGAAGTGAAAAAAAGTCATGAAAATCCTTGGATAAACCGAAAACCCGAAAGGGCGGTTTAGGTAAAAAGAAGGTAGTCCGACCAACCTTAGGTTGGTGCAAAAATGGACTTGAGGGATGTGAGCTCAAGAGAGAAAAGTAGAAGAGTGGCAAGGTGAAAACCCGAAAGGGCGCCTTGGCAAGATGAGCGACACCGAGTGTAGGTTTCCCTTCCGGCGTTTTGGCGACATAAGAAGGGGAGTCATAAGAAGGTTGTCTGGGTAGGCCACTCTTGGAGCGATAAGGATGGTAGTTCTCTTTTTTCTCACATTTCCTCTCTTTTCCTTTCTTTCTTTCTTGGGTTTTCTCTTGTTTTCCATTATTTCTCTTTCTTTCCCTTGCTTCCTGAGACCTTGAGTCTAATGGCTGTCATTTGTTTTACTCGGGACGAGTAAAAGGTCTAAGTATGGGGGAGTTTGATAGGTGATGGAATCACTATCATTTAGGGTAGTTTTTAGAGTCTTTTTATTGCATTAGTGTCGGTTTATGCTACTAACTCCTTGGTCCAGAAGAAGAAGATCAAAAGAAGCTAAGGAAGGAGTTATAAGCACTTAGGAGTAAAGATCGATCAAGAAACAAAGTTTCTGTTGCTCCACCGCCCCCGCGGGCCCTTGCAGCCACCCCAGCGGGTGACACTTCCTACCGAAGCGCTCCCAGCACCTTCACCAGCGCCGGTCAAGATGCAGGTCACCGCCCCTGCGCCACCCATCGGCGCCCCTGCGGTGACTTGCCCGGACAAGACGAAGGCCAGCTCCCCTGCGCCCGGACAAGACAAAGTTTCTGTTGCTCCACCGCCCCCGCGGTTTTAATCTTCTCTTTATATCCCTTAGTCTTTGTTTGAATGCTAACTTATTATTTGTTCTTGTAGGTTTACGGAACTTTAATTGGTTAAGTTGTGTTGATGCCGGTTGGCTCAACACATATGTACGATCGAGAAGGGAGATTACTTAAAAACTTGTAAAAAGGAATACACCAAAGTAGCAATTGCATGCTTAGAATCAACCTAGTGTAGATTCACCCATTATTGTCTTATTTATCGTATTAATCGCTTTCATAAGATTTTGTGAATCAATTCAACCAAACCCCCCCCCCCTTTTGTGTCACTTGTCATTATAATCGATAATTGCATCTAAAACACCTCAACTCTCTTGGGTTCGACCCTTACTTAATCACTATACTTGTTCTTAGTGCTAAGTCGGGATTCACTTTTGATTGGGTATAGACGACCATAGAAATACCTCTAGTCACTGCCATTAGAGAGAACGAGAGAAGCGGCGGTCGGACGCCGGAATCGATTCTGTAGAAGCTCCGTCCGAAGATGATTGATTACTCTTTTAAGGCTCCAGAGTATGAAAATCGATTATGTTGGTAGAATATGGGAAACAAATGTCTATAAGGTCCCAAAGCAGCCGACCCCGACCAAGATCGGAGGATGACAACCTTCAAGACTCCATAATCCGGCCGACCTTGACAAAGATCCGGAAGCAAAAATTTCCTTCAAAGAAATAAAAATTGGAAATTTTGGATTTGAAATCTCTTGGTACATGAAGAAAGAGATGGAGTGTGATGGAAGCGCAGATAAGCAGATAGTTAAGCCAGGTTGGTTATTAGATCTGATAAAGATGAATTTTTTCTTCAATTTGTCCACTGTAATTGGTTGCTCAAAAGTAGAAGCAAGGCGTGGCTTTCTTGACTTGCCATACCCCTGGGTAAACAAGAAGAAAAGAAGCCACGAGATCCGATGATGGAGACGGGATCTCTCCTGATAAGGTGTCCAAATTGAGAAGGTGACGAGATCCGATGATAGAGACGGGATTGGTACAAAAAGGAGTTCGTTTCGTGAAGATCCGGAGTTACCAGAGAGAATCGGGATCACCGAGATCCGAGGTCATCGGAAAAGTTGTTTGTTGGGTGACCTCTACCTGTTTAAGATTTTTCAACAGTAGAGAGGTTTTTGTTTTATTTATGATATTGACTATATAGTATATAGGACAATTAGGCATGAATTTTACTTTTTTATTTGTGATAGTGAATTATACTATATAGGACAATTTGGCGTGCAAGATAAATGATATTATTTTGGCATTACTTTCTCTTTTTTACCTATGATAGTTAGCTGTATAATATGTTGGACAATTTGAGTCAAGAAGTGAAGCTTTTGCTCTTATATGGTGGTACATGTCTATTTGTTGGTTGAAAGTTTGTTGAAAATGCGTTTCAACTTTGCTCATGACATTAGTTTTAATATTTGGGATAGTGGAGTTGATGAATGCATATTTGTATTTTAGCTTTTGAATTTTGTTTGAAATTATTTGTCATTATACACTTTTTGACCTCTACTAGACTACTATACATTGCTATCTCTCGAGTAATTGTGTAAATTGCGGAACTTGTGTAAATAACGGACTTATTGGATTGTGCAACTCATTGAGATTGTGTACCTCGGCTTTGTGTAAATAAACGGAGCTTGTGTAATTGGAAAACAACCGAGTTTGTAAACAAAGGACCGAACTTGTGTAATGGTAAATGACGGAATTGTGTAAATTGCAGAACTTGTGTAAATTGTGGAACTTGTATAATTGTGTAAATAACAATTGTGTAAATAACTGACTTTTTGGGTTGTGCAACTCATTGAGATTGTGTACCTCGACTTTATGTAAATAAATGGAACTTGTGTAATTGGAAAACAACCGAGTTTGTAAACAATGGACCGGACTTGTGTAATGGAAAAATAACGGAATTGTGTAAATGACGGACAATTGTGTACTAGACAATACACAAGTTCACAAAGACACAATACATAAATTAGGGGATTGAAATTTAGCTTAATATTGTGTAATTGGAATTTGTGTATTCACATTGTGTAAGTGAAATTGTGTATCAATATTGTGTAATGGAAAATTGTGTATTAATACTATGTATCAACGAGACAATACACAAGTTTAATTAGCCCAGCTGGTATAAGGGTGGGAGAGAGGGCCTGTTGCCCAGAGTTCGATACTCACTAACTACAATATTTGTATTGTGGATTGGGTCTGAGGTTATATATCAAACGTATGTAAGTAAATAATTATATTTTTATTTATTATGATAACATTAGACAATTTTTATCACCAGAGGGTATGTTACATTTCAAATATAATACAATACGCACCGTGGCACCGGTGCATATTGTATTATATTTGAAAATTATTGACATGAATCTAGAATTATCATTTTAGTATTTTTAATTATCAACATATGTATATAATTATAATCAGGTGATAACATAGACAATTTTTATCAAACGTATGTAAGTAAATAATTATATTTTTATTTATTATGATAACATTAGACAATTTTTATCACCAGAGGGTATGTTACATTTCAAATATAATACAATACGCACCGCGGCACCGGTGCATATTGTATTATATTTGAAAATTATTTGACATGAATCTAGAATTATCATTTTAGTATTTTTAATTATCAACATATGTATATAATTATAACAGGTGAGTTGGCTAAGTAGACACTTTTTGGCTAATTGAGTCTAAGCTCAATCGATTTAATAAAGATCAAAAAACAAATGTTGCAGCTAGTGAGTTTTGAACTCTAAGTGATAGGCCTTCCCTCCCATCCTTATTCCAGTTAGACTAATTGAACTTCATGTATTTTCTTATTCATACACGGTATCAATACACAATTTTGATACACGATTTCAATTACACAATGTTAGTATGTAATCCGTCGTTTACATAGGTCCTTCGTTTACACAAGTCCTTCATTAATACACAATGTTAATACACAAGCCCAACCGAGTTATAGGATTGGGTTAGACAAACCCAATCGAGTTACATAAACCCAATCGATTTACACAAACTCAATCGAGTTACACAAACTCAATCGAGTTACACAAACCCAATTGAATAATTATTCAACGAAGTAATTTTATGCACTTCTAAAAATTTGGACAATTCCTATGAATATAAACTTGGTCATTTTTTATAATTATCTATTTGGAGTACATTTACAATTTATAGAAATATGGGTAAAAACCGTGATTATAAAATATAGGAGGTGTTTTGTAATTATATGAAATATACTAAACCTAATTTGTAGTGCCAGCCACATCGATGCACGGTGGTGGACAAAAGAATTAAAACAAAGGCACAAGCATGCCATAGTTCAGAATTCAAACAATTCAAACAGTGAAATCACAGTAAAACAAAATAAATTTGTAGATCTTGATTATTACTCATAAAGTAAATCCTCCATTTCAAGATTGCATTATACCAACAATGAGTAAACTTATCCTATGCAACATATATATGGATCTTCTCCAGATTTGCGTCGGAGGCGGGGCATAATTGGTACCTTTGACCTTGTAGGCAGTTCGGACTCGGGGGCGGGGCACTTATAGGCTCTTTTGCAACACGGAGGCGGCGCGCGTGTTGTGTTTATGCCGATTGTATACGTTGTTTGTGCGTGATATCCTTGGTGAAATTGGTAGAGGGATTGAGTACAACTACTAGAAAACCGCTAGAGACTGCGGTGAGTCTCGCCGTTTCTTCGGATCTGGGCTCGTGTTTGAAAGCGATGTTGCAACAAACCACCAAAAAACGCAGTCAACCATTGATTGAGAGGATTCGTCTTGAGATTGTGCCGAATCAGAAAGAGAGGGTGAGAGGGAGTTCAGATCTGAAATCTGGAACGTCTGCAAAAAACCCTGTCTGAGAATGATTTTATAGTATTTTAATTTTACGTATTCCCCTTGTACAAAAAGAAAATCAATCCATACCGGAACTTTTGGAATAACTAGGTGTGCCGCCGCGCGTGCTGTGTTTATGCCGATTGTATACGTTGTTTGTGTGTGATATCCTTGGTGAAATTGGTAGAGGGATTGAGTACAATTCTAACAATGCAATTTTTAGTAAAATATTTGTCCGTTGTGTATAAAATTGTAAGTTATATTTATTTTTTTTGGTCGAACCAATTTTTTTTGGTCGAACCAATTTTTTTTGGTCGAAAAATTGTAAGTTAGATTGTACGGAGGTTTAAAGGATCTTGAAACAATGTCTTACATACATCTATTATACATACTCAAAGAGAATACATATTGGGATGACGTGGTGCGCTGTGAAAACAGTAATCAAATAGAGTTTCCACAATTTTTTGGCAAATAAATCTTTATTTTTTAAGTCAGAAAATCTTTTTTTATTAAACTAATAGCCTCTTATTCAAAGATTGTATGTAACTTTTTTTGTTGGAGATTCTCCAACTTTTAATCAATTAATAAATTATACATCTATTATACATACTAAGGTTAATAGTTTTAAAACTTGTATAAATAGGGAGTCTAGAGAATATAAAACAATACATTTCTTAAAAATTTTGGTTAAGTTCAAGTACAATAATTATGTGGGATTATTACCCTACAATTATCATACTATTAATGTTTTTCCCTGAATGTTTTATTTTTTGGGACGATTTTTTCCTTTTTTTAAAGGATTTTTAGCCTAATCTATTTACGTTAAAATTAAAAATAATACATTTCTTGGCCTCTAGATTATTATACGTATTAAAAGAGAGTAGGAATTGTAACACCCCGAATTCTCAAAACTCGGGACGTTACTAGTTAGGACCTCACAATGGGTCCCGACCTTAGTTTGACAACAATTTTACTAGGATCTTGCAACAAGACACAGATAAGAAAAACCGAAATTTATAAAATATTATTTTAAAGAGATGAATGCGAAGAAAGAAACGACAAACAAACACCCAACCCCACTCTAAGGAGTACGGAGACCGGGCTGACCACTACTTCCGGATCACTCAACTGCTGCTCTAACCTGCGGTAAATCTAAAAACACAACAGAACAACCATTAGCTAGTTATCTAAACGTTAGAAGAATAATAATAGCACACACACACATAAAATAATAAACACTCATCATGCTTTCAAACAATCCATTTATTATCGTCATTTAAGTCATCCACTCTAATGATACTTATTTTGTGACACGAGGGATTCCCAAACCTCGCCTCCGCCCCCGTGTACCCATCAGGAGTGGATCCGATGCATCTCACCGTGTACCTGTATGGTCTGGGTATAGAGAACCTCCCAGTCTCCTGGCAGAGTTGGGCAGTGATGTCACGGCCCGTTATACATACACTTGAGCCTTAACACATAATAACAACAGTCGTCCTAACAAGTTGTTATCATTATTATCACACACATTGCACACACACCACCATTATCACTCAACTAATATCCAGAAACTGGCTAAGTAAGTCGCAAGGACTTACCTGAATCAAACCACCACTTTCACAATCTCAACTCGGTCTGCAACCGTAGAACTCAAACGCCTGTCATACAAGGCAAGTGGATCAAAATACATCCCATAATCTTAGAAGTCTATAACTTCTAAGATGCACAAACTCATCAAGAGAAAATTACTAAAATGCCCTCTTAAGGTAACATGACTATTTTACCCCCGGTCCCGAAACTCCGAAAAAGTCTATCATCTAGTTCTTATATTCTCTTCTAGGACTTATGTCCTAAACCTCGTTCTCATAGAAAAGTTTAGTAAGGTTTTATAAAAGTTACCCAACATTCTTAGTTTACACAAAAGTCGTCAAGGCTCGACTTTGGGTTCATAAACACGGCTTGGATAAGGATATAAAAATCCCGAGATAAAATCCTAGATCCTCTATGATATACTTCCTAAACATAGGAGTAAATATCTCTCAAAATACTTAGCCATAAATCTCCCATAAATCTCCAAAGTTGAGGTAAAAGCTGAAATTTCCCATACTTAGTCAATTTTTCCCTTGCTGTAAAAACAGCTCATCGGTCCTACTTTGAGTGTTTATAAGTTCTAATCCGACCGTTAACTTTCTCTCAAATTTTAATACAGTAAACTTCATATTTCTATCTACAGTATATCAAAATTTCAACGGTGGATGTTCATCCTAAGGTATCGAAATATATTCTCCAACTCGACAGTTTATGAGCACTAGATAAAAAAAACTGGGCAAGAAGTTCATGGGATCTTTGGCTCAAAACTCACGGTTAGTTATTCTGGACAATTTAAATCCATTCCCACACATCCTAGGTTCGAACTAAAGTGACAACTACACATACTCTTCCTTAATTTCATATCTTGTACTACTACTCTTGAAGCTAAGTCCTACTGTTTATAATTGGGAAACAACAAGTTAATATCCTCTGCACTACTACTATACTAACAGGAGATTACAGAGAACACTAACCAACAAAATAAGACCCGACTCCCAGTTATGAATCAAGATCGGCTCACTTGCTTGCACTCCCAACAGGGTTGAGACCCGCCTTACACTCAAGCCGTAGCAGAGGAGTTCCAGGCCAGTTTGCTTGCACTCCCAACGTTGCAGCACCCCGCTTGGCTAGCTACTGCAGGACCCGGAAGAGACTAAATCTTGCAGTTAGCACAGGAACAGAAGGAAGCAGAGGGGAAGGAGACGAGCGACTCACATACTGCAGTGAATGAGGAATCTCGTCGCTGTGTCGATCGGCCCACTGCAGCACCCGCCAGCGTCCCAGTGTTGCTGCTGTGTGAAACCAAGTCAAGCTTCTGGCTGGTGATGCCCGCGGATAGAGAGGAAGGAAACAGGTAGAAAGAGAAGGCGGTTCACCTGGTGGTCGACAAAACCGGCGGAAGCAATCTCGGTGGTTGCGGTGTTGCTGCAGAGTTCGTTGTCGGTCGCTGGTCGGACGCCTTGTGTTTGCTGAGGAGTTGCTGCTGCTGCACGTAGTTTCACAGAGGGAGGCGGAGGAGAGCGTATGGTTACCGATTAGTTTAGGGTTAGATTAGCTTAACGTTAGATTAGGTTAGATAATTATGGTTAGAGTAGTTATGGGCTGGGCTGGAAATTGGGCTTAAACTAATGGATCAGCTCACCAAAATAAGAAAAAGAAAGCTGAAAATTATCACTTGCTGAGTACGGAATTATTTATGAAATTATTTACGGTTTACATAATTTATCATTTTATGTGAATCAAGGTCACATAAAATGATAAAATTTTAATATCTTTTCTCTTTTATTTTAAAAGAGTATAGGTTGGCGGATCGGAAACCGGTTGATATGGTATTAAACAGAAATTTAAAATTTTTGGTTATTACATTAGTGCCCTCTTAAAAGAAGTTTCGTCCCGAAACTTAGAATAATTGTACCCAAACAACCAACTTTCTTTGTATATTTGGTGTCATAAAAATTCTCGTTGTCTACCATGCAACTATTCAATCATCATAATCAGGCACACATCAAAGAAACTCAATCACTCAATCCAAGGTAAAAACTTGAAAAGTCAATTAACACAGCATCCGGGTACTAACTCGTCGGTACAGAAGTAACATCTAACCCCGCAAAGAACTCGAGATAATTACGTCTAATACTCTCCTCTGTCTCTCATGTGGCCTCATCAGCTCCTAGTCTAGACCACGGGATTCTCAACATCGGTATCTCCTTGGACCGCAGACGTCTAGTACTGCGCTCCAGGACGGCTACTGTGTACTCCACAAAAGTTTGCTTTGGCTCAACTATCCGATTCTTAAAGCTGATGACGTGTCTCTTATCCGGTAAGTACCCTCTCATTGAGACATGGGGAACAATGGCGTACATACTCTAGTATGGGTAATAGTGTTAGTCGATAAAAAGAAGGCTCAAACAGTTTTAATATATCAACGGTTTCCTTTCTAATCTCACCTCTAGATCCTTTAGTGACTCTATCAAAATGACAATAAAATTTTCTTCCTTCCAGTTTGTTGTAATCCAAGATCACGCTCCCGGTGGAGATCTTCATATAGTTCTCAAATTCCTTAACTTGAATTCATAGTTAATCTAACATTGATTTTCTTCATCTGTGGGTTGTGGGCCTACCACGCTTCTGTTGTAACACCCATTAGTCACCATGGCGTCTTTGTGAGGGTCAACATGATTTACCCACTCCCGCATATATTTCCCTTCTAATACTAGCAAGATCCTCTTCAAACAGACCCTTACTCTCTTACTCAACCGTAGCCTGTTCTTAACCAACCAATAAGCAACCTCTAACCTGATTCTCTCCATATCCTTAGATCACCCCAAGAGGTTGTCGTTGCCTACTTGGGGAATCCTCCAAGGCATCGGTAAAGTTATCTCTTAACTTCGCAGTCATTACTATCTCTTCTTAACGGTACCTACTCGTCAATATCAACCCACTTACACATCCTCAGTTGACGTCGGTCAATCTATAATTGACTTATCTCGACATCTCGGACTTACTCTTCTCATACCTATACGGGCGTTAAATTCTTGGTGAGCATCATCTGCTCGATTAATCCTTTCATGCTTCGCTAATTCTTTTTATCTTCCACACTTCTGTTTCCTTAGGCTAACTCTACTTCTCGAGCCCAACTGGGTCATTCATCTTGACATAAATAGTCATTCCAAGTCTTCAACTATAGCTGGTAAGTGTCTTTGTAGTTCTGATGACTTTAGTTATCATCCCCTTGCAGTTCCCCTTGCATGGACCGTCGGCATTGATGACTTAAGTCCCGTAATAATTGGGGTTATCTTAGACTTTTAAGTTGTTTAAGTATTGTGGGCTGTTAGATGTTGTGGCATTCATCTCTTTAAAATAATATTTTATAAATTTCGGTTTTTCTTATCTGTGTCTTGTTGCAAGATCCTAGTAAAATTGTTGTCAAACTAAGGTCGGGACCCATTGTGAGGTCCTAACCAGTAACGTCCCGAGTTCTGAGAATTCGTGGTGTTACAATAATTATGTGGGATTATTACCCTACAATTATCATACTATTAATGTTTTTCCCTGAATGTTTTATTTTTTGGGACGATTTTTTCCTTTTTTAAAGGATTTTTAGCCTAATCTATTTACGTTAAAATTAAAAATAATACATTTCTTGGCCTCTAGATTATTATATGTATTAAAAGAGAGTAGGAATTTTGCTGACGTGCGCACTGTGGAATCAGTATTGAAAGGGAGCTCGCACAATTTTTTAGCTAATAAATCTTTATTTTGTAAACTAATTTTTTTAAGAGAGAGAATTTTTATTTATTAAACTAGCAATTTGTTATTGAAAATATTCACATATCTTTTTTCTCTTTCAACCAATCTATTTTTCTGGACAACAAATCTTTATTTTTAAATTATTTTTTAAGTCACATAATCTTTTGTTATCAATATGATCTATTTACGTTAAATTTTTTGAGGAATTTGTTATCCCACATCGATTAGCTACTAAGGTTGATAGTTTTAGAACTTGTATGAATAGGGAGTCTAAAGAGTATACAAACAATATATTTTTTTGACATTTTGGTTAAGTTCAAGTACAATTTTTTTGTTCCAACAAATCTAAAAATCTGTAATAAAAGGGTTTACCGTTGTTTCATTATAACAATAAACCCTTTCATTACAACAGTAAACCTCCATAACAACTTGGGCTTGGACATCATCGCATCTTCATATGTATATTTCATTGCAAATACCTGACAAGATGTAGATCTCTGACAAGAAACTATCCATTTCTTCATAGTTGCCCATTTGCATGCCCGTTTGAGTTTTGATGATTCGATCGCTTATTTTTGACACATCCATCTTCACCCTCTTTTGTTAGATCATTCATTTTTGCTTGCAACAGGTCTGTCATATCAATAAATGTCACCTCTTTCATTGGATCATTCATTTTTGCTTTCCACATGTCTGCCATATCAATAGATGCCACTCTTTCATTGGATCATTCATTTTTGCTTTCCTCATGTTTGTCATATCAATAGATGTCACATTTTTCATTGGAACATTCATTTTTGCTTTCCACATATTTGTCATATAAAAAAGATGACACAAATTAATGAGCAACAAAGTATGACACCCGCAAATGATACTATAAGAAACCTTATTATTTCTCTTAATTATCCACTCTCAAATGATATTACAAGAATCTGATTTCGCTGATACATCAATTCTTGGAGTTAGGGTTTACACTCTCACACAGATTACAACAACTAAATTCCCCCATATGAAAGAAAATTATCCACCACTAACTTGCAATTTCAGCAGCACGCATTAGTCAATAAAGATGGTTAGAGAATAAAGAAGAGAGAATATCTAAAATCGTGACTCTAATTGCTTGTCATTGATAAAAAGAGGAACACAAAATTGAATGAAAAAAAGAGAAAATGAAGCATTCCTTTAGATTACAAGAAAAAAGTTGAAGTAAATTCAATTACAGGAATCAAAGGGAAATAAATCATCGTACTAATACGTGAATGTAAAATTCAGCAATAATGAAATCGTCGTAGGCACAATAACTTGAAATCTTTATAAACTGAAGGAAGACTATCGGAAATCGTTGCGAGGAAAGATTAAGGTTGAGATAATTGCGAGGAAAGACAAAGAGGAATAGGAAAAAAATCGCTCAGAATCGCTTAGGAATAGAAAAGAAAATGGCGAGATTTAACAATTATATATCGAATCTTGCTAAAATCAAAATTTTCGGTTTTTTTTTGTTAAAAAAAAATAAAAAAAAATTGTGTATTCAATGACAAGGTAGTTGCAAAGTTCACCCATTGATATCTTGTAAAGTGGACCAAAAAATAATTGGTGCCAATTTTTTTTATTTATAGTTTGATTGATATGATTATTTATTTTTGTAGTTAATGACAATTTAAGGATCGAATACGATAAAATTTACTTTAAAGTCTGAGTTAAATAAAAAGATTTGCATAAAACTCAAAATCAACACTTAACGTCATAGTTTATTTTTAAATTTTTTTATTAAAGTACTAATTCATTACTATAATTTATTTTAATTCTAAATTTATTAAGTAGTATTTTCCTTTTAGATTCGATACTCTTCATATCTTTAAAATCTTACAAAAATATACATCTTTAAAATTCGTTTTGAAAAAAGGAAATTAATATGCATCAAGGCCAAGCACAAACAAACCTTCCAAAAACAATTTTTATTAATATCTTCTTTTTTTTTTTAACAAAAGAATATGTAATATTTCGTTAGACACGTGAAATACCTTTTTTTTTTTTACTAACATCTTACCAAAACAAACAAATATCCCTACATTAATTAATATCTTTTTTTCTATTTTTTGTATGAATGTTTTATTTTGATTATTATCTTACCAAAATAAACAAATCTCTGTATATTTATTAATATCTTTTCATTTTTCATTTTTTTTATTAACACTATTCTTTGTATGTTTTCTCAAGTATTTAGTTAATAATCGGAGATCTATAACGCCATCAACACGGACCTCTTTTATGTGCAAGTTATAGTCGCATATCTAACCATATATTTTTTTAAAACATTTATGTTATTGTTACTAAGGAATGACTATTAATAATAAATTTAAAATAATGATTATCTTAATAATGCCATCAACACGAACCTCTTTCTGGTGCAAGTTATAAGCGAATATTTAACCAAATTTTTTTTAAGGGAACCAAAAGATAATGTATTCATTTAAATAATTATGGGAGAATTTGATATACTAGGCCTTTTTGAGAATATGATTTAGTAAATGTATCCCAAAATTTTTTACCACTTTCATTTAGTGGTAGGTAAAAATAATTAACCCCTCCATTTAAAAATAAGAATGCTTGTTATTTGTTATTTGTTATTTATGTGTAAGTTTTAATTTTTAATTACTGAATTTGTTTTTTATTTTATTTTATTTTATTGTCTTTTTATTTTCTTTATTATTATTTTTTTATTTTCTGGAATAAATTTATCATACCAGAAATTTCTCATACCAGAAATTTTATCATACCAGAATTTTTATCATACCAGAAATTTATCATACCAGAATTTTATCATACCAGAATTACATACCAGAATTTTACATACCAGCATTTACATACCAGAATTACATACCGAATTTTACATACGAGAATTTTACATACCAGAATTTACATACCAGATATACATTCCAAAAATACATACCAGAAATACATACCAAATTTTTTTTTTTGTATCCTTATTTATTTTTTTTTTACTTTCTGGTATTAGTAAATATACCCTTCCCATACATACCAGAATTTTTTCACATACCACAATTTTTTCACGTACCAAAAATTTTCACGTACCAAAATTTCACGTACCAAAATTTCACATACTAGAATTTCACATACCAGAATTTTTTCATACCAGAAACTATCATACAAGAATTTCATACCAGAAATTATCTTACCATAAAGTATCATACCATAAATTATCATACCACAAATTTACATACCAAAAATTTAAATTTCCATACCAAAAGGCGTATAGAAGATTTATGATAGTGAACTGAAAGTCAAAATGTGCAAAACACCATGCGTCATTGAACCATCTACTCATTGAACCATCTACTCATAAATTATTTGCCTTTAAAATGTCCATAGAAACAATGTTACATCATGATTCATGTAATTTGGTTGCCAACTACACTACTAAGCCAGCAACAGAGCAATATTTACTAAACAAAAAGGTGAGATCGTGGAGAGCATGGAAAGAGGTTTCGAGTGTATTCCGTTAGCGGAAAGAGGTTTCGAGTGTAGCCAACTCTTGATTTTAATGCCCTTATCGGTGTTCTTAATGGTACAATTCTTCACGGAAATTCCATGTCCACAGGAGGAGCTCTTCAAACATGGTAAGCACTACTTTTCAAACAGGAAAAGAATGGATGTAAATTCCATGTCCGCAGAGACAGGATACTTTAAAAATGGCCATCCATATGAAATAACAGATTGAATCCCTCAAAGAGAATGATAAGCAACGATTCAAAAAAATAATGGATGTAAATTTAACTAATTTCAAGTAGAGAATACTAGAATAGTATGCACAAGGCTAGATTAAATAAGTATATTACCAAATTAGCAGGAGATAATGGAACCTTACAAACCTAGTAAAATTCATATCTACATCATTACGATGATAACAGAGAAGATCAACTAACCATCTCCTTTTTAATCTTCTTCAAGTCCGTGTCCGTCAAAGGTTTCATATAAAAATCATAATAGAACCCATTCACGATCCCTCTTTGTTAAATGTCCACATAAGGATGGAGAGGAAGACGGCAAGCAGGATCCTTGTCGATGAACTGAACTTGATTGAAGAAGGAAGAAGATGAAGCAGCGGATGAAGGTAGATCGTGGAGAGCATGAAATTGGGGCCAGCCGTGTTTAGGGTTTGTTTCTACGAGCTTTTTACTCGAAGACAACAAGGTCTGAATCCAGAGAGATTGTGAGAAAGGGAGAGCTTTGGGGGCTGGAGGCTTGCAAAGAGGAAGACGGCAAGAGGGTAGAATAGAAGGTTAGGGTTTTCACGGTAAAAAAAAATTCGGGGTATATTTAGTTAATGAAAAAACAAAAAGGCCTAGTTACTCTATTATAATCTCAAAAAGGCTTACTAACCAAATTTGCCTAATAATTATTTATACCTTTAAAATGACTATTAAGTATTAACCATAAATATAAATTAATGATTATCGTTTTTTTTTCTCCTTATAATGTTAACTTATGGATGGTAGAAGGGCACATTTCGGAAAAATTATAAACCTGAAGGGCATCATTCGAAAACTGAAAAACACTTAAATCCTAAAAAGAAAAATAAATACAAGGACATAATCTGAATATTTTCAAAATTTTAATTGTTCTTTGAATATATTTTATTTTTTAATATTGCTTATATTGAAAAATAATTCGATTACGATTCTTTTCCTAACGAAGAATTTTCGGTTGTTACATTTTTTGATTTGTTATGCTTTTAAAAAAATAATAATTTGAATATGAATTTTATTTTCTGAAAAACCTATTTTTAAAATTTTTTAAAAAGAAATAAAAAAAGTTTCGGATATTTCGGTTACCGTTACTAAAAATGTTTTAAAAAAAATAAAATTTTTTTTGTATCATGAAAGAAAAATGTTTATTTTTAAAAAGTGTTTCTTTTAGTAAATATTAAATCCATTTTTTTAATTAGCATTTAATAATATTTGTGAACCTTTATTATTTTTCACGCAATCTTTGAAATTATGCAATGCATTCTTTTAAAATCGGTTTTTAAAATCAGATTTAAAAATCAGTAAAATATGTTTTTTTATGCAACTTTTTAATGCAATTTAATTGTTTTTTACATAATTTTTTAATGAAATTTTATTATTTTCTACGCAATTTTTTAAAATTTGTTACGCAATCTTTTGACTAAAGTAAATATGTTTTAAAATTGGTGACGACATTTTATTCAAGAAAACATCAAATATATAAAGATACCCCATAAGGTGCGGGAATATGAACTAGTTACAGTTAACAATATAGTTCAGCCCACAAATTGTAAGATGAAGCATCGCTGTTTGGATTCTCAATTGGTGCCCATATTGATAGCCGTTGTTTGGTCCTAAGTTGTCGTGGTTGTTGTGCTGCTTTCTTCTCTCTCTTTCTATATGTATGTATTGCACCTCAATAAGATCGAACAAGGTTAAGACTTATTTCAATATAGAAGGTAAATCCACTTAGGTCCCGTTTGATTTTAACTCCGAAATCGAAAACGGAATGGAAACGAATCTAGTCTATATGTCTACCATTGTTCATGAAAGTTTGTGGAATCATTCCTTGTGATGTGAAGGAATTGAAGAAGTTTATCCTATGGTACCTGTGAGGTGAAAGAGGGTGAATCAATTTGAAGGGTACTTATGATTCTTCTTGTTCATTTCGGTTTGGATTTTGGATTTCAGGTTTCGGGTTCGGGTCCTGCTTACTGGTTTCGAAGCTGTGAAAGGAAAACAAAAAACTATCAGCATGCACAACACTTGTTTATAACAAGTTTCTTTTCATGTTACTATACTCAGTGCAGCTTCCCTGAACGAAAAGAAGTTTTAACGGGATGACTATATCAAAGCAAGTAAAGAAAATTTCAAAGAAATTCCAAAGGTGAAACTTTAGGAAAATTTTGATCAAATTCATTAGTAATTACCGAATTAATTGTAACATAAATCATTCATTGGAAAAGAACTGAACGAAAAGAACGAAGCAAAAACTCAATATATCAATTTCTGCGTTTCAAGCTTTTCTTGTGTAAATGCTGCATGAAACGACCTAGATTATGACACAAAGGCATGTCTAAAACGCAAACGAAATAGATATCATTACATGATGTCTTTAGTTTTACAACATACATTCAACCTAGACTGCAAATTGAATGTTCCAAACCAAAATTTTAGATGGTCATTCATATAATTGACCGACGTTACTAAAATAACAAACAATCAGCTTTCATAATCCCATTACTATTCACTCTAACCTATCCTAATCATCATCATAGGAGCAGATACCTGTAATTCTGTAAACATAAAAATAGGAAACATTTATTTATTTGTGGAGATATTGATATGATATATCTAAATTTTGATCATTTTCTCTTCTTTGGATCAAACAGTAGTTCTTTTTCATCAAATTAATAATTTTTGGTGGAAGCATAATAATATGATACAAAAAAGGCCTTATTAGACTAATCTTCTCTTTCCATCTTACAGGTGAACAAGTTACAGGTGAACAAGTTACTGGTAAACATCAAATTCACATAATCTAATTTCTTCCCAATTAAGCAAAAATGAAGATATCCAATGTGAGAATATCAAACATAAGCTGTTGCAGTGAGTAAATTTTTTTCCGAAATTAGGAATAATACAAAATCAATGGAGAACAACATGAAAAGTGATAACTGAAAACAATTTACTCATGGCACCAACATTGATATCATATCGAGTTGATATCCTTTATACATACTTAGTTTACTCACTGCAATATTTTCAGGAAGAAGAGAAAGTTTTATGGACCTTGAAACAAGGTGAATGATCAAGCTTGTAATTAGTTCGAAGAGGTATTCCCCAAGCTTGTAGTTCAGATAACTATCAACCTTAATGGCAACTTATATTTTGTTCATTCTTTCTCTTTGTTGCAAACTCGATTAGGTCCAAATTCAGTTTGATTTTGCGCTGAGGACGATTGATTATAGGATTTCTCTCATAATAATTGTCATTTATACATTTCAATCTAAATACACTGAACCCACAATGCAAAGGAGATGCCTGATGATTCAAAATCATCAATAAACAATAGTACAGGCAAAGAAACAAGAAAGTAAACCAGATAAAGTTTATACATAAATGAATCAAGAAGTTAATCCTGAAACATCTCAAAAGCAAATAGTATTAGATTTCCTGACATAATCATCTTGAGCACGTATTGAGCCTTCACATCCTTCACGAACTCCTAAATAAACCAAAGAAGGAATGAACAACAAAATGAATATCACAAATATCCCAAATTGTCAAACTTTTTGAAGTTGAAGTGAATACCATAACAATAGTTTATTCTTGTAAAACATAAGCTTGAAAAAGTAGTACGTCATCAGACAATATAGGATATAAACAATTGTGAAAAATAAGACAAGTGATCGAACAAACAAATAAACTCGCTGAGGGGGCACTCCAGGTAAAAAGAAGGGGCAATTCTCTACATTTTATCAAGCATATATAGTGCAACCATCGTTATGTTAAATCTGCAAACAAGAAAACCCAAGTTCAAACGTTCTGCAATCAAATCCAAGGCACATTCAACAAAGACCTCATTCTTCTTATGGCTATGTGTCTTCTTCAACCTCTCCAGCTCAAAATGATTCACTGGGCTTATTATAAGATTTAGTGAGGAGGCTTCTCCTCAATAGGAATAGTACTTGGCGAGCGTACATGGCAAACTATCATTATTAGAAATACAAGTACCAGATTATCAATGCAGAGAGTTAAAAAAAACTCTGAGAATAACATGGAAACTTGAACTTCAAATCATCAGAATATACCAAATTTAGTGGACAGTTCAAATTTTTGCACTTGAAATGAACTGTAACGTCTTTGTCGTTTGATTTCAGCAAGAACAATCACAATCTCAAATTAATTGAATTTAAATAACAAAATTTCTCACCATGGGTGTTATATACATCTTCTTCATCCCGATGTAAAGGAGACTGCTCTCCAGCTATACTACAAATTCAAATTCCAAAGAGTACAAATAAGTGCAATGACTACGTACATATTCTAAGTACCAAACTTACGAAAGGTAAATGCTTGTGTTCAAAATAAAAAAAAAAAACATCTAATGGCACAAAACCGGCACCAGATATCCTAGGTTATGCTTTTCAAATTGATAAAATCTAGTTCAGGATTAACTGTTCAGAATATATACGGACTTGGCAAGACAAAATAAACTCGAAAAAAATGACTCAAATCTCCTTAACGAACTACTACTTGACAAGCTTTTCCTTAAGTCTATAATCGAATTCCATCCTTCAACCTTCAGCATATACACCTTAATCTCACCATAAAAAAAGCATATACACCTTAAGATTCAAAAGAAGTTAATTTATTAGCTAGAAGTACAAAAAATTTCCACTGGATGTGTAAATAGCGATATGTTCATATATAAACCAATAACCAAAGCTCCGATTCTGACATTTGATTGATAATTATACATTACATTAGCCACTGCATGAAAAACATAATCAATGTCCTATGATAACAAACATAATTGTACATAATGAAAATAAAATTGAAGATAATTACACCAAAAAATATTACCTGGTCAATTGTGATAGGAAATAAAACCAAAAATCCAATTTCATCGAAGGAAAACAAAGTGTTGGACGCCATATGGTAAATAAGTAGTGCGTCGGGTTTTTCGGGCAAATTTCCGGTGGATACCGACCATCGTCAACACCGGAAAACAAAAGCATTGACTTCGTATCCGCGAACACTAAATCTTAGTATTCTTATTTGCAAATATTGGATTCCGAGTGAATGAGATAATGATGCCCGAAGTTACTTGTACGAAACACAAAACTTGGGAAAAGGAACAAAAATGTGGCTATCCCACATCGACTAAAAGGAGTTGAATCCTTATAGTATCTAAAGAGAAAAAATGCTTAAAGGCCGTGTGGCCTTTGGGTCACTAACCATTTTCAATGTGGAACGGGCGTAGCTAACCGACCACACGCGCGAGCCAAGCCGAGCCGCAAGCTTAGGATCCATCTTAGGATGGCCACTCAAGGCTAGAATTTATGTTTTGGATTTCTACATCTTTCTATTGTTTATGAACATGAGTTTTGGATGATTATTATTGATTAACCTGCCCAAGCATAATCCTTGCGAGCGCTCTAGCTTTTGAACATGCATTTTCATGTGTTCTTTCTTCCTTATTATTTGAGTGATTTCCACCATGTTTAGTTTTCTCTAGAACTTGTGATTGACTCTCTTTCAATACTACACCTTCATTTGATTCTACATGGATTGATATTTAAATGATTGAGGTCCTCTTTGATAAGCATATGAGACATTTCCGATCTTTATGTATATTTGTCTTCTATTAGCCGCTTCTTGCCTTTATTATCCCTTCTTTGATGCTCCTCAAAAATCCTCATAGCTGTGTATAGCCTCATTTGACACTATATAGGGTTGTGTTCGATGAAGATAATGAATAAAACAAGCATGGGGTATCCCTAAAGTGTGAAAGTGAATTCAAAAAGTAAATGTGCAAGTTTGGATGCATTGGAGATATTTTAATGTTTGGTGGAGAAGAAAAAAAATCCCCGCCAAATAGCGATAGTTTCATATATATATATATATATATATATATATATATATATATATATATATATATATATATATATATATATATATATATATATATATAAGCCAATTAAAACAATAACCAAAGCTCCGATTCCAACATGAAAATAGCGATAGCTTCATATATATAAGCCAATTAAACCAATAACCATATCTCCGATTCTAACATTTGACTGATAATTGTACATTACCTTGGCCACTGCATGAAAGACATAATCAATGTCATATGATAACAAACACAATTGTACATAATGAAAATAAAATTAAAGATAATTACACCAAAAAATATTACCTGGTCAAGTGTGATAGGATATAAAACCAAAAATCCAATTTCATCGAAGGAAATTAGGGCAACAAAGTGTTGGAACCGATATTGTAAATAAGTAGTGCGTCGGGTTTTTCGGGCAAATTTCTGGTGGGCTCCGACCATCTTCAACACCGGAAACGAAAGCATTGACTTCGTAGCCGCAAACAATAAATCGTGGTATTCTTATTTGCAAATATTGGATTCCGCGTGAATGAGATAATGATGCCCGAAGTTACTTGTACCAAACACAAAACTTGGGAAAGGAACAAAATGTGGCTATCCCACATCGACTAAAAAAAGTAGAATCCTTATAGTATATATATAGAGAAAAAAATGCTAAAAGGCCGTGTGACCTTTGGGTCACTAACCCTTTTCAATGGGTAACGGGCGTAGCTGACCGACCACACGCGCGAGCCGAGCCGAGCCGCAAGCTTAGGATCCATCTTAGGATGGCCACTCAAGGCTAGAATTTATGCTTTGGATTTCTACATCTTGCTATTGTTTATGAACATGAGTTTTTGGATGATTATTATTGATTAACCTACCCAAGCATAATTCTTGCGAGCGCTCTAGCCTTTGAACATGCATTTTCATGTGTTCTTTCTTCCTTATTATTTGAGTGATTTCCAACATGTTTAGTTTTCTCTAGAACTTGTGATTGACTCTCTTTCAATACCTCGCCTTCATTTGATTCTACATGCATTAATATTTAAATGATTGAGGTCCTCTTTGATAAGCATATGAGACATTTCCGATCTTTATGTATATTTCCCTTCTATTAGCCTCTTCTTGCCTTTATTATCCCTTCTTTGATGCTCCTAAAAAATCCTCATAGCCGTGTATAGCCTCATTTAACTCTATCTGGGATTGTGTTGGAAGAAGATAATGAAGAAATTAAGTATGGGGTATCCCTGAAGTGTGAAAGTGAATTCAAAAAGTAAATGTGCAAGTTTGGATGCATACTGTCATTATGAAAAAAAATTCCAGCCAAATAAAGATAGTTTCATATATATATATATAAGCCAAATAAACCAATAACAAAAGCTCCGATTCTAACATGAAAATAGCGATAGTCTCATATATATAAGCCAATTAAACCAATAATCAAATCCCCAATTCTAACATTTGATTGATAATTGTACATTACCTTGGCCACTGCATGAAAGACATAATCAATGCCCTATGATAACAAACACAATTGTACATAAAAAAAATAAAATTAAAGATAATTACACCAAAAAATATTACCTGGTCAAGTGTGATAGGATATAAAACCAAAAATCCAATTTCATCGAAGGAAATTAGGGCAACAAAGTGTTGGAACCCATATTGTAAATAAGTAGTGCGTCGGGTTTTTCGGGCAAATTTCCGGTGGGCTCCGACCATCTTCAACACCGGAAACGAAAGCATTGACTTTGTATCCGCAAACAATAAATCGTGGTATTCTTATTTGCAAATATTGGATTCCGAGTGAATGAGATAATGATACCCGAAGTTACTTGTACCAAACACAAAACCTTAGTCTTATAGAAGTTCATTCTTTCATTGTCTATACCACAACTTTCAACTAATTACCCTAGAATCGCTAGGGGTTTAGCCAACAATCATCATGTTCAAACAATCCCAAATATATATCAAGGATATCAAAAAAAGCAAATAGAACAATCAACAAAGGTGTCTCAATTATCAAAGCAAACAAATCAACAATCGTATCAACAATGTGTTCCAGAGAGTATGATAACAACTCACTAACAACTTCAAGAAAAACTCACAATCTCCCTTCTTCCTTGAATCCTAAGCAATCCTTTCTTAGATCTTCTTCCTTCCAATAGCCGTCCTTCTAATCGTCCGTTGATCTCTCTAAGATCCAACCTCGTGCATCCGTCCTTTTCTTCACATTCACCCTCCATTCTTATAGAAGAATTTTAGGTCAAACAATATTTTATTTCCCTTGGGTTGTGGGCCGTTGATCTCGATCCAAACCCAGTGGCCCATCTCGGTCGAGGTACATGACTGTGTTGGTCTGAGGTCAGCAGTAAACTATGTGCATGCCTTCGTTTCTTTAATTGAATCATTCCTTCATCCTTCCAATATAGTTCCTGTCTTTCTTCTCGTCCTTCCTGATGCTCCATTATGTAGCTCCATAGCTTCCTTAGACTTCAATGCTCCATTTTGATTCAAAATATGCCTTATTCCCTACAATTACAATCAAACTTGGTGTAGACCTCGATTCATACAAAGTAAACAAATAATGACATAATCACTAAGAATATACATCCATGCATGCAGAATAATGATGAAAAAACACCAAAATCATATCCGAAATATAGACGATAATTCATGGTATCAAAATACCCCATAACTGCCTCTTGTTTGTCCCCAAGCAAGGTTCAAACTTAGATACAAGATAGTAGGAATAATTGTCATAAAGCTCAATGAAAATTTTTCAAAAATTTTTGGTTTTGTGCTTCTACTCATAGATCACCCTTAGAAAATGCTTCAAAGCTAGTCAAAATCAATATATTATCAAAACAAGTTATAGATATAAGAAAGCTAATCGTATTTCACTTGAGATCATAGAATGTGTAGCAAATCATACTCATCAAAATCAATCATGGATAATCCAGTTTAAACCACAAAGTCGAACAATATGCTGACGGACTCAATGGCTTTCAATCAAAGGTCAAGAAACGTGTTAGGGATGGAATGTATAAAGGATAATGTGGTGCTAAATCTGGGAAAAGGATAAGAACTTCACAACTTTGAACAAGATTTTCTTACTTCTTTTTAGCATATTGCTTTACTTTTCACTTTTGAGAACATGAGCAGATGTGCACAATAACCGAAGCCTTAGAGATCAGCTAATCTCAATTTCTCGAGATGCCTCAAACCTTGATGCACATACCATGGCCCGTTAGGACTATCAATCAATCGGATTTTGGCAAGGCACAAACACCCGACTATGTGAATGTTGCTGAGTTACTCTTCCTCATGACTAATGCCCCTAAAACTATTGTTTTCTAACACTCACCCTTCAACATCAACTTTCACTTGCTTTTTCACTTTCTTGCTTCCAAATTCCTGGATAGGTAAAGGAAGGTCAAAATATATCAAGGAGGGTCTAAAGCATGATCAAGAAGAGGAACAAAGAGTACGAATTGCTTTAATCATTCCAATAAGGATGTGAGAGAACTTATAACGCAACTTCAACCTTCAGATTCAACATGATTTGGATAAAACAACTCACTAAACATGCTCAAATTTCAAACAAAGCATTCAAACCTTTAATATATCAAAAATCATTTCAATCACATAAAGATCATAAAAACCAATCAGCAAATAATTTACATCATTGGGGTCACATCCATCCTAGAAGCACAAAATTTTTCAGAAAATTTCACGTTTTTGAAACCCATCTCGGTTGAGATGCTTATGGGCAAACGAGATCTTAGACCGAGGTAAGCTCCTGTTGTGGTCATCTCTTTCGGTCATAAGCATTTCGGTCGAGACAAAAAATTTTCAAACTAGTTTTGTACATTTTTTCGATCAAAAAGCTTGATGCAATGCATGTAATGTACAATATATCGTCAAAGCACATAATGGAAGCAATAGAAATAGTCATAAGCATATAAAGTCGGTTATTACAGACCCAAGTTATCATAATATCTCAAAGCACCCCATACTTAGGACACATCGTCCCCATGAATATAAGAAGTCAAAAGAAAAGTACTTACATAGTCTAAGTAGAACCGCAAAATAAGAAGAGAAAAACAATCAGCAGCTCCGAGAAAGACTTAATCATGCATCCGGAGGAGGAGGTGGATGGAACGGGTACAAGGAAGGATCGAAAGGGTAACCTATCAGATGTTAGAATTGCAGTGTAACACCCCAAATTTTGAGAACTTGGGGAGCTACTGGTTAGGACCTCACAATGGGTCCCGACCTTGGTTTAACAACAATATTACTTGGATCTTACAACAAGACACAAATGTACTTAAAACAATTTCAAAACATAATATTTTTACTGTATGAAAGTACACATATGACAACCTTACAAAACATATACATATACATAACATGCATGCTATAAGGGAGACTCCCCCGTCCCCATCTAATGAGTACGTGGACCCGGCTGACCATCCTTTCCGGATCACTCTGCAACTGTCTATCTCTACACATCTACAACACGGATAAACCGTTAGCTAACAATCCAAATATAAGTAGAATAAGGATAGCACAAACACACTCAAGATAACATAAAACAATCATCATGCTGGCACACAAACCGGTTATTATCTGTTCATTAAGTGAGTCACCTTATTCCATTTTACAGTTGTGGCACGAGAAATCTTAAGAGTTCTCGCCTCCGTTCCTTATCCAACTGGGTGTAGGTCTAGCTTACCTCCGCCGGTAGCATCACTACAAACCGAGTGTGGACTAGTCCCTAAAGAAACCCCCAGCGCCCTCAGGCTAACTGAGCAGAATGCCACCGCCCGTTACTCTTAGGCCAAAGTATAGGTCGGTAGATAATTACTACTAAAATATAACTATAGACATATCATTCACACACCACCATCATTATCCACACTCATATCTAGAAGTCAGCTAAGTAAGCCCAAAGGACTTACCTGAATCAAATCTCAAAATTCCGTTATCTCGACTCGGTCTGTAACCGCAAAACTCAATCGCCTGTTATACAAGGCAAGTAGATCAAAAATGTATCCCATTTTCTTAGAAGTTGGAGACTTCTAAGATATTTAATTGGTCATAAAGAATTTAGCAAAACCCTTATAAGGGTAAATGAACATTTTACCCCTGGTCCGGAGACTCCAGAAAATTCTATAACAAAGTTCCAAACTATTCCTTGCGATTCAGAACCACACTCTAACTCTCAAAGGAAGTTTGCTAAAGATTCAGAGAGTTAACTACATTTTGACTTTCATATAATTCACTAAAATCCGACTTTAGCTTACGATACGAGGCTCGGATAAAATAAAATAAAAACCACAAAAAAATATTCTAGGTCTTCTATGCTATGTCATCTACTCATAGAAGCAAATACTTCCCAAAACTACCCAACCACACTCCTGCACAAATCTCCCAAGTTGGATAGAAAATCCAGGAATTCTATACTTATCCAAATTCTGAAAGTTTTCACTACTGATCAACTAGCCTACTTTGCACTCAAATGGATCCAGATCCGACCGTTGGATCAACCTCAAATTTTGATACATCACACTAAGCATATTCCTCTATATGATACTAAAAATTGAGCGATGGGAACTCGTCTTAAGGCATCGTAATTTATCCTTAAAGTTAAGAGAACCAAAGGATAAATTTTCTAGGAAAGAAGAGGAGGAATAAATCCTTAATTCAACTTTTGTGGACAACAACACATTTGGGACCAACTTCACAGACACATGGGGTCACAAACTCTAATTGAATAATAAAAAAAAAACATAACTTTCACAGAGAAGGAACACAAAGACTAAGCTTCTTCTACTACCCCATACGTGCTGAAACTAACTAGTGAACCCCCTCTCATGAAACATGCTAAAACAATTTATATAATTCTTCCCACCCTAAGCTACTGTAGTACCAATGATGAAGGAATAAAAAGGTAAGTATGGAAAGTACATAAAACTCACGGTCCCGGATATAGTTCGATCGAACACTCGCTACTAGACCCAAGCAAGGAGAGGAAGAAGGCTAGCTTGGTGGCGTGAACTCCACCGAACTACGCCGTTCTGGTTGGTTAAGGTACGCTGCAACCTCAGCCTATACACGTGTATATATATATAGCGTCAACGTTCATGCCTGACTTGAATTCTACGAGAAGGACAGTGAAGCACCTCTTACCTCAACGACCACCGTGACGATGGTGTCGACTCTCGCCGGTAACTGAAGAGGCGAGTCTCCTTCCTTTGGATATGTTGGCCGCGTGACGGAGAGGGGTAGCGGGATGCTTGGTGCGTGGTCCACTGGTTGAAGGATTTGGGATGAACTATGGGCGGTATTTGAGGTTGCTTTGGGTTTGGATCCACTTTCATCGTGCATCAGGGGTAGTAACAATGGGTTCGAGTTCCAGCGTGCAGCAGGGTGAGCGGCGGAAGATTGGGAGAAAGGCACGTAACCGGTCATCCTCTGTCAACGTGGAAGGAAGGTGGGAAGTTGCCATGAATTTCGGTTATAAATGCGATAGGAGAGAGAGCGAGAAACGGTCCTCTTGCTGGGCTGAAAGGATGCTGTTGATACGTTGTCCAGAGTGGGCTGAAGAGAGGTTGTTGAGGTGATGTCCAAAGTGGGCTGAAAGATCAACACGTTAAGCCAAGGAGAGGTATGGGCTGATGGGCTGGCGTGGACATGACAGTTCCGGGCTGGATGCGAAGGAAGGTTGGAGGTAGGCAATTCCATGGTCAAGCAAGGAATAAATATGTGGGCTGAACTAAGGGAAAAAGAGATGGGCTAAAATTGTTATGAGCTTGTCAAGGCCTTGTCAAAACTCGTCATGGTCTTGTCAAGCTCATGCATGGTCTTGTCATGACCTCGTCTTGGTCTCGTCAAACCTTGTCATGGTCTCGTCTTGATCTCGTCACTAGGACGTCATGATCTTGTCAAAGACAAGTCATGATGTAAATTAGGGTTTGATGGATTAGGGTTTGCTATAAAAATCTTATCATTTTATGTGAGGTGAGGTTACATAAAATGATAAAATTTTGAGATAGTGTATACGATTAGGTAGCCAAATAAGGATTAACGGATCGAAATCCGGTTTGCTACGGAATTAAACGGAATAAAAGTTCCGGATATTACATCAGTACCCCCTTAAAATAAGTTTCGTCCCGAAACTTAAAAAGAACGTCAGTCATAAGGTCAGCCCTCAAGGTACGAATCTAGTGTATCTACTTGTTACCGCACAAGAGTCATCGTTTCCACATATAAGTATCCCGTCTAAGCACTCGAGCATGCAAAAAAAAAACAAGTAGTCAGACAATATAACACATATATAGGGTCAAGCCCTAATTCGTCATTCCCTAGATTACAACTATCTCCACAAAGGTCTCTGAAAGGTTATGTCTCATACTATCCATGGTATTCTTGGTAGCCTCGTCGGCTTTTTATAAAACCACTAACTCTGAAATCTTTTCATGTACAGACCTCACGAGTGCCTACTACCACGTTCTAGTGTGGTAACTAGATATCTCACCGGTATCATCCGGCTTCATTGCCCGATTCTATAAGCCGATGTCCTAACTTTTGTCTGGTAAGTATATCTAACTGAATCCGTAAAAACTAGGGTTACACTCTCCAATAGGGTGAGGATTACTAGTCCATCAATCACTTATAAACCACTTTACAGCCTCAAGTGGTCACATTTTGCAACTCACCTCCAGGTCCTTTGATGACCGTACAGAAAATAACCTAGTCAACTTTCTTCCTTTTGTTATGTTTACTTGACCACACACTCATGCCAAAGGTCTTGGACCTCCGCCAGCACTTCACCAAGTGCCTAATGCTCCTTGTATCACGACTCACTTGTCTTTTAATATGATTCAGTCATCTTATTCCTCAGGTAAGGAATCCTCCCGTTACCCTTTTCCGGTCTAGTAGTGGAGACACAATCTAGTGGTCATCATCTGTATTCACTTGGCATTATTATAATATTTATGGATATCTAATATATTGTTAGCTCAACCTTAGGCTTCTCACGTATTTTTCAAGGTCTTGAGTGACATACAATATGTCCGGAATGACGGTATTAGATACAAGGTGATCTCATATCACCGTTATTTAATCACACCACTCAATAGTTGTTAGCACTGCACTGTGTCCTATAATATCCCTCTTACTCAAAGCGCAACTCGACTCCGTTCCGATATAAAATTCTCCTTATACTCTACTCTTGAGATTATGTTTCCTCTGTGTACGGGTAATGGTTTGTAAGTACACTCCCATAGCTTCCTTTTTTTTATATGTCTTCCGATTCAGCTTGATAGTTACTCACCTTGAGCTTGTTAGTGCAGGCCCTACACAACACCTTTATTACTTCGTTACTTCCTTCCTCATTACTTTAAGAAACTCATTCTAAAGTACCCTACTAGGTACTAAATTCCAAATTCACTGATCTGCCAACTTGTGACGAGGTCGGTATGCTTCACTTGGATCTATAATGGGATACCACACTCTTTCTATACTCCTGTGTGCACATACTTTCTCGTCTATCTAGGTGGTGATACAATTCCTCTACGAAATTTAGTGTCACTCCATGTAGCCTATTGCACGTTCCTTCCAACGAAATACATTTCACAAATTATCATCGTCTTAAACTCGACACGTCATTTTCAGTACTCTCGAGTTTCTTGTTCTATGGGTTAGGACTCATCACGCTTTTGCTGCGCTACTTTGATAATTATGTTGTCACCCATTAATTATAAGAACATTTTCTGTGTGTCCACAATGATTGACCCTAGAACTCTCCCTCTCAATTACACCATAAGTCCTATCCGGTGAAATACCAAGTACCTTCCTTACTTGCCTTAAGAAACTAAGATAATGATTATAAGACGACCTCTCCCGTTTAATTTTGGAATTCTTCTAACACGGATCCAAACTCTCTGACTCAACCGGAGTTTGATCTTAACCAACCAATAAGAACCAGCCAATAAGAAATCTCTAACACAATTCTCTTCATGCCTTTAATTAATCAAAGAAGGTTGTCATTACCTACTTGAGGAAATCCCCCAAGGCATCGGCAAGGCTAATTCATAAATCCACAGTCACAAATATCTCTTCTTAACGGCACATAACTCACCAATACCAGCAACACTTGCACGTCCTCCGTTGACATTGGTTAGTCTACAGTTGGCTTACCTTAATATCTCGTACTCACTCTTCTTATACTTCTACTGGCATAAAATTCCTGGTAAGCACCAACTACTTGGTTAATCCCTTTCCCCTTTGTTAGTTCGTTCTGTCTCCCTCACTCCCGTTTCCTTAGGGTCAACTCTCTTTCTCGAATCCCCTAGGTCATTCTCAGAAGTTCCTTCATTAGCGTTGTTTACAATATTGCTCTGTTGAAGTCCATTGACTCGGCCACCGGCTTCCTACTCCTTTTGATACTGGCTTCGTGAGTCCTCACCACTTCTTATCTCTCTGACGAGGTCAAAACTTCCCTATACTTGTGGGGTTCTATCTTCGCTCTTACGCTCAATTGTAAGTCTTCTTTCCGTGCATCTCTTAGTCACAAGGGTTTCTTCCGCATATATCACAGGAGAATCATCATTCTTCCTTGTATGAAATGATACGCACAATCTGTCTTGGCTGACATAGAAATTTATCTAAAGTGTATACTTCTTACTCCTCTAGTTCCCCTTTTAAAATCCGTCTGTACTAGTTGTGATATGTACCTTTTTCCTAGCCAGTAGGTAGTAAATCCCTTACACCATTCCCTTGGTCTCAAATAACATAAGGGGTTCATTCTTGTTCACCTAATCTTTCTTCTTAAGTTCTTAATTAAAGTGACTGACGCGACTCACTCTGTGTTATTTATTAGGTAACTAGTACGTGTACTAATTTAACTTCACATTTGTCGCCGTTGATCTCTTGAAGGATCCTCCAGATGTCTATAAAATTCTTTCATAAGTCTTTGGTTACCCTCCTTATCTGTCAACCAGTTACTACTAGTTGACCGCACGTTTTATGTCTCCGATATTACCAACCAGTCTGTAGTTGACCTTCTATAAGATCCCGGACTTACTGTTCTTCGATCTCTTTGAAGTTTGATACACTTGGTGAAATCTATCTCCTCCAATTTCTTGGTTAATACTCCTCCAACTCCTTCCAAGTCTGCACTTCTCTTGTTCTCTTATGGAATCACTATACTCTCCTGAGTCTAGTCCTAACATTCATCTATCTCCAAAGGGTTTATTAAGTCTTCCACGATAACTTGTAAGCGTGTCCTCAATTCTTCTTACTTTGTTTATCGTCCGTTTGTGGTTCTCTGATATGACCATTGATGTTGGTAACTTAGATCTTTATGTGAATGAGAAGTTATTGTGGACTCCTTAGTCCACCAGAATCACTTTCCCACATTCTTCTCTTTATCTGGTGTTGTGTTGTAATGTCACCTTTATAGAATTCCGTTGTCTTAATTTCAGGCTTCTACTGTATTTGATACTTACGTCATGATTTCTTGTAATTCTTGCATCTCTGAGTAATTTATACCGTCCTTATGATGATGAAATTTATTTCACGTCTTTAAACTCATTTGTCAATGTTGTCTTTGTACTCCTTTAATTCTCACCTCTGGTCAACACCCAATCTTCTTTGTACTCTCATGCCCATGCTTGTATATGGCGGCGTCCGCCTCGATGGTAACGTCCTTTACCCCACACATCTCGGTTGTACTCCGTTTTATGATTCTTGTTCCCTTACTGTTATCTCTAATCCGATCTCTTGTCGTCTCTTGCATGTTTCTTCTAATTCATCTCTCGGCTTCATACGACCAAGTTCCTTGTATTACTTCCTATTCCTTCTAAGTGAGCTGACTCGGGATTTTCTTTCTCATCGGATTGTACTTGTGGTGAAAATTATCTCAACATCTTTACTTCCTTGCCCACCCGTTCTCCGGATGATTTATAGGGTCGCCAGGACGTCCACCAGAGTATAATACTCAATCCTAGGTCTGAATCCGTTGTCTCATGTTGAAAACTCTTCCAGTTCGCTACGGATTTATCATGAGGCGATAATCGCTTCATGATATCACAACTAAAGGATCTAAAGTATCCTTTAGGATACTAACGTGCTACACATATACATATATATAAACATACCTTAAAACATATCGATATAACTCTAGATACTAACATCTATCATTCCAAGTTGTAGAGATCCACGGAGAACGATGGTGGTCCGACGTACTACTAACCCAACAACCCGACTATGCACTTGTGTAAAAACAAAAATCCGTTTTGAAAATCTTAGACCCCTTTCGGGTTCTAGTGATTTTATACATTCGGTCTTTTAGAAGATTTCAAGTGCCATTGTTGCCAACCCAGAGCTCTGATACCATGTTGTAACACCCCAAATTCTGAGAACTTGAGGAGCTACTGGTTAGGACCTCACAATGGGTCCCGACCTTGGTTTAACAACAACATTACTTGGATCTTACAACAAGGCACAAATGTACTTAAAACAATTTCAAAACATAATATTTTTACTGTATGAAAGTACACATATGACAGCCTTACAAAACATATACATATACATAACGTGCATGCTATAAGGGAGACTCCCCCGTCCCCATCTAATGAGTACGTGGACCCGGCTGACCATCCTTTCCGGATCACTCTGCAACTGTCTATCTCTACACATCTACAACGCGGATAAACCGTTAGCTAACAATCCAAATATAAGCAGAATAAGGATAGCACAAACACACTCAAGATAACATAAAACAATCATCATGCTGGCACACAAACCGGTTATTATCTGTTCATTAAGTGAGTCACCTTATTCCATTTTACAGTTGTGGCACGAGAAATCTTAAGAGTTCTCGCCTCCGTTCCTTATCCAACTAGGTGTAGGTCTAGCTTACCTCCGCCGGTAGCATCACTACAAACCGAGTGTGGACTAGTCCCTAAAGAAACCCCCAGCGCCCTCAGGCTAACTGAGCAGAATGCCACCGCCCGTTACTCTTAGGCCAAAGTATAGGTCGGTAGATAATTACTACTAAAATATAACTATAGACATATCATTCACACACCACCATCATTATCCACACTCATATCTAGAAGTCAGCTAAGTAAGCCCAAAGAACTTACCTGAATCAAATCTCAAAATTCCGTTATCTCGACTCGGTCTGTAACCGCAAAACTCAATCGCCTGTTATACAAGGCAAGTAGATCAAAAATGTATCCCATTTTCTTAGAAGTTGGAGACTTCTAAGATATTTAATTGGTCATAAAGAATTTAGCAAAACCCTTATAAGGGTAAATGAACATTTTACCCCTGGTCCGGAGACTCCAAAAAATTCTATAACAAAGTTCCAAACTATTCCTTGCGATTTAGAACCACACTCTAACTCTTAAAGGAAGTTTGCTAAAGATTCAGAGAGTTAACTACATTTTGACTTTCATATAATTCACTAAAGTCCGACTTTAGCTTACGATACGAGGCTCGGATAAAATAAAATAAAAACCACAAAAAAATATTCTAGGTCTTCTATGCTATGTCATCTACTCATAGAAGCAAATACTTCCCAAAACTACCCAACCACACTCCTGCACAAATCTCCCAAGTTGGATAGAAAATCCAGGAATTCTATACTTATCCAAATTCTGAAAGTTTTCACTACTGATCAACTAGCCTACTTTGCACTCAAATGGATCCAGATCCGACCGTTGGATCAACCTCAAATTTTGATACATCACACTAAGCATATTCCTCTATATGATACTAAAAATTGAGCGATGGGAACTCATCTTAAGGCATCGTAATTTATCCTTAAAGTTAAGAGAACCAAACGATAAATTTTCTAGGAAAGAAGAGGAGGACTAAATCCTTAATTCAACGTTTGTGGACAACAACACATTTGGGACCAACTTCACAGACACATGGGGTCACAAACTCTAATTGAATAATAAAAAAAAAACATAACTTTCACAGAGAAGGAACACAAAGACTAAGCTTCTTCTACTACCCCATACGTGCTGAAACCAACTAGTGAACCCCCTCTCATGAAACATGCTAAAACAATTTATATAATTCTTCCCACCCTAAGCTACTGTAGTACCAATGATGAAGGAATAAAAAGGTAAGTATGGAAAGTACATAAAACTCACGGTCCCGGATATAGTTCGATCGAACACTCGCTACTAGACGCAAGCAAGGAGAGGAAGAAGGCTAGCTTGGTGGCGTGAACTCCACCGAACTACGCCGTTCTGGTTGGTTAAGGTACGCTGCAACCTCAGCCTATACACGTGTATATATATATAGCGTCAACGTTCATGCCTGACTTGAATTCTACGAGAAGGATAGTGAAGCACCTCTTACCTCAACGACCACCGTGACGATGGTGTCGACTCTCGCCGGTAACTGAAGAGGCGAGTCTCTTTCCTTTGGATATGTTGGCCGCGTGACGGAGAGGGGTAGCGGGATGCTTGGTGCGTGGTCCACTGGTTGAAGGATTTGGGATGAACTATGGGCGGTATTTGAGGTTGCTTTGGGTTTGGATCCACTTTCATCGTGCAGCAGGGGTAGTAACAATGGGTTCGAGTTCCAGCGTGCAGCAGGGTGAGCGGCGGAAGATTAGGAGAATGGCACGTAACCGGTCATCCTCTGTCAACGTGGAAGGAAGGTGGGAAGTTGCCATGAATTTCGGTTATAAATGCGATAAGAGAGAGAGCGAGAAACGGTCCTCTTGCTGGGCTGAAAGGATGATGTTGATACGTTGTCCAGAGTGGGCTGAAGAGAGGTTGTTGAGGTGATGTCCAAAGTGGGCTGAAAGATCAACACGTTAAGCCAAGGAGAGGTATGGGCTGATGGGCTGGCGTGGACATGACAATTCCGGGCTGGATGCGAAGGAAGGTTGGAGGTAGGCAATTCCATGGTCAAGAAAGGAATAAATATGTGGGCTGAACTAAGGGAAAAAGAGATGGGCTAAAATTGTTATGAGCTTGTCAAGGCCTTGTCAAAACTCGTCATGGTCTTGTCAAGCTCATGCATGGTCTTGTCATGACCTCGTCTTGGTCTCGTCAAACCTTGTCATGGTCTCGTCTTGATCTCGTCACTAGGACGTCATGATCTTGTCAAAGACAAGTCATGATGTAAATTAGGGTTTGATGGATTAGGGTTTGCTATAAAAATCTTATCATTTTATGTAAGGTGAGGTTACATAAAATGATAAAATTTTGAGATAGTGTATACGATTAGGTAGCCAAATAAGGATTAACGGATCGAAATCCGGTTTGCTACGGAATTAAACGGAATAAAAGTTCCGGATATTACATGCAGCTCCATCATCCGGCACTGATAGTGGTGACTCTCCTCTATCGCGCGCCTCATACCGTCAACATCTCTAGTCTGAGCATCGAGGCGCCTATCCAAATCAGTGCGCAGATCACTGAAAGACTCCTCCATTTGACAAGTAAGATTGTCATTCCTCCTGTGGGCCTCGGGATCGCTGCGGCGGCGGCACTGCGTGCCTGCTGCTGCAGGAACTACTATGGTGGCATCTGTCACGGCTGATCATCGTTAGTCGCCACATCATCCATGAGCTCAAACACCAGAGCACTCGGACCAGCAGTGTCCATCCCGGTGTCTATAGGAGCGCCTCCCTCATCATCCTCATCATCTGTCCTCATCTCAGCAAGTATCTCCGCCTCCTTAACGAGTGGATCCCATATATCATTTCAGTTGCGCGGGTCGGAGACTGTAAACTAGGAAGTCCACATGATGCCTCTAGGAGATTTGGTTTCCCAAGGCATGTCCACGTGTGGTGGACCACGCCCTCGAGGAAGATACTGTGAGTGATGAACTCCTGTAACCCTAATGGTTTGGCCTCAACGGCCAGAGTACGAGCATAAAGGTCAAGGCTGATGGCGTTGGCGATGTGTGTCACCAATCCACCTACACAAATATTTCCCTTTTTCTTGCTCCTGATTTGGGGTAGATCCTTAACTAGCATGGTGGTAAAATCCGGGATCTCATCTACAGTCATACACCAAAGTGTGAATAGCTCACCTTGCCGGATTTTCTGTGGTATCTTGGTGCAAGCTAGTAACATCTCACTAAGGATCTGGTGTGCTATCTTAAAGGCGATGTGAAAGATGCACTTCTCTTTTGAATCTCCTAGTTGCCAATTCTCGGCACTAGTCGTAATGTGGGCAATACGGGTCCAAAATGATCCAGCATGGTTGTGAGAAGGGAAATCAGTAGCCGTGGGATTGAAGAAATCAAATATAGCTCCAAAGGTCTCCGTAGCATATTTGTAGGTCTTTTTCATCAGGTAGAATTTTACATAGTCCTCATCCGGCACATAAATGATGGAGCTTAGGAACTCATAAGTCGGTGCTACATAAGCTGGTGTTCGGATCGAGACAAACGTTTCAAGCCCTACAGTGGAGATCATCCTCTTCAGGTCATCGACTATGTGCAAGCAAGAAAAATCGTTGATGTGATGTAACAAGGTGCTATAACTGGGCGAGAGCAAGTGATATTTTTCTTTGAGATTAGGGAGAATGATTGGAAGTTGTGGAGGTGGAGGGAGTGGAGGTGAAGGTTGTTTGGCTTCAGTACGATCACGGAGCACAATTTATCGATTGGATCAACGTAAACCTTCCATTTCAGCTAGGTATCTCGGGCTGTTCTTGAGTTCACCTCGGTCGAGATGCTTGGGCTTGACCGAGACGGAACCGGTTTTGATCGAACTCCCAAATCTGTAGGTTTCTACCCCCAAAATCACTACCAATTGCTTCCTAGGGGGTTCTCCAGTTATTTTCAACACACCAACCAAGAAGAAATCGCCAAAATCGAATGAAATGAACCGAAATCAAGAAAAAGGGAATTCGAACGAGGTTACCCAATTTTTGGTAGAATGCGGTAATTTGAAATCTCGATTGATGCTGGAGAAGTCGATATCGCGCCTTCCCTGTGGATTTGGAGCCCAAAATCGTTGAAAATGAGCAAGAAATGTAGATTTGAGGAATTAGGGCTCGTTTCGGTAGATACGACATCGGGAGAGAGTGAAAGTTAAGGAGAGAGAGTATTCTTCTCCTTTTATACCCGTCGGAAATTTCAACTGCATCTTAGTCGAGATGGTTGTCAGCATCCGAGGTGGTCAACCGAGGTGACTTCCTGTTGTTCTCATCTCGGTTGGCCCAAATGTGTCTCAGTCGAGATGAATTGATGGCTTCCGAGATGACTTCCAGTTTCCGTTCGTTCCCAGTTTCTTCGAACTGTAGCACTGCCCATGTGTTTCTCCTTTGTTGTTTTCCTTTAGTGGTACCTAGTTCCTGTTATCATGGACACAAAAAACGTACACACTACACTAAACTATACTAGAAGGCATGAAGAAAGCAATACCTTGTGTTGCCTCCCAAGAAGAGCTTGATTTAAGGTCGCTAGAGGACCTACCCCATTCTCGATCAGACGAGATGTAGTGGTGCAATTTCCTCAACCGGGACTTCCGGTATATACTTCTTCAGCCGATGACCATTCACCTTAAAGTTTCTGCTACGTTCACCCCATACTTCAACTACACCATGAGGAAAAGCATGTTTCATAGTATAAGGTCCAGTCCATCTAGATTTCAACTTACCAGGAAAGAGGCAAAGACGGGAGTTGAAGAGAAGAACGAGATCTCCTTCTTTGAACTCTTTTGGTATAATATGTTTGTCATGCAACTTCTTCGTTCTCTCCTTGTAGATCTTAACATTCTCGTAAGCATTCAAACATAGTTCTTCTAATTCGTTGATGTCCAAGAGCCGCTTCTCTCCAGCTTCTTTGATATCAAAATTTAAAGTTAAAACCTGAAATAATGCCTAAGGATAAGCGAACCCGTAGTGTACGGATCTATCGTAGTAAGGGTCAATATTTCAAAGTTGATCTCAGGGACTTGGTGAGAATAAGTACAGCAAAGGAATCTAACTTGGCAAGCATGCAATATCAATGATCAAAAAGAAGACAAGGATACAATATGATTGGGGAACGCAGATTCTAGAGATCAAAGTATCCAGTTGTGGTTTCGACTCAAGATCACTCAAGGATAAACGTGGACAAAGCTGAGGTTTGCAAAGAGAAGGTATTTCTACGACAACATAGATCACCGGGTAAGTCTCACTATTAGATTTCCCAAGCCAAAGTTCCTATCACCGGGTAAGTCTCAAGGAACTAAGGAGAGGTACGAGTACTCAAACCAATACACTCACCTAAGGGTACAAAACTAAACATCACCGGATAAATCTCAGGTTAACTCTCAAATGTGGGATGAAGGTACACTCAAACCTTAAAGGATAAACCTTTAATACCTAACACTCATCATCATAGGTAAACAAGCGAAGGAATCACCGGGTAGGTCTCATCCTAGGCTTGCATGTAAACCAGGAAAGGTGCAATAAGGATAGGATTTGGAAAACTATAACCTCAACTCAAGATCGGGCAAGAAGTGGATCATCTCGTGTAGTTCTTATCGATCTAGGTCGAGATGACTCCAAGAACAGCCCGAGACGGGTTTCAGTTTAGGGTTAACTCAAGCTTTCAGGGTCCACTCAGATAAAAGTTCATTATTTCATCGTCTATACCACAATTTTCAACTAATCACCCTAGAATCGCTAGGATTTTAGCCAACAATCATCATGTTCAAACAATCACAAATATATATCAAGAATATCAAGAAAAACAAATATAACAATCCACAAAGGTGTCTCAATTATCAAAGCAAACAAAACAATAATTGTATCAACAATGTGTTCCAGAGAGTAAGATAACAACTCATTAACAACTTCCCAAGAAAAACTCACAATCTCCCTTCTTCCTTGAATCCTAAGCAATCCTTCCTTAGATCTTCTTCCTTCCAATATCCATCCTTCTCAATCGTCCGTTGATCTCTCTAAGATCAAACCTCGTGCAACCGTCCTTTTCTTCACATTCACCCTCCATTCTTATGGAAGAATTTTAGGTCAAACAATATTTTATTTCCCTTGGGTTGTGGACTGTCGACCTTGATCCAGACCCAATGGGCCATCTCGGTCGAGGTGCATGACTGTGTTGGTCCGGGATCAGTAGTAAACTACGTGCATGCCTTCGTTTCTTCAACTGAATCATTCCTTCATCCTTCCAATATAGTTCCTTCCTTTCTTCTCGTCCTTCCCGATGCTCCATTATGTAGCTCCGTAGCTTCCTTAGACTTCAATGCTCCATTTTGATCCAAAATATGCCTTATTCCCTACAATTACAATCAAACGTGGTGTAGATCTCGATTGTTGCAAAGTAAATGAATAATGACATAATCACTGAGAATATACATCCATGCATGCAGAATAATGATGAGAAAACACCAAAACCATATCCGAAATAAAGACAATAATTCATGCCATCATATTTTAAAGGTTTCACTAACATTAACCAATTTTGTGTTTGCCTACTGTTGTTGAGCATGTCTAGGTCACATAGTCCAAGTAAGTCCCATGGTAATTTGCCTATGCCACCGGAGATGTTCAACTTTGAAGAACTGAGTAGGGGATTAATAAGGATATAAATACTCTAGAAGGAGGGTTGAATACAATATGGGAACTTTTCGTAATATCGGATATCAAGGCTTTGAAATGAATCTCAAGGCCTTGAAGTCGATCTATGTGCTTAGTGACAAAACTATTTCTCAAGGCTTTGAAGTGAATCTCAAGGCCTTGACTTCGAAACCTGCAGAAGATTATTAGTCACAATATAAGCGATAGAAAGTACGGAAACTAAAAGATCGACAAACGATATGTTTAAGAAGTTCGGCCCTAACAACCTACTCTCCGCTTAGGGTTTCTGACCCTAGGATTCTAACTATCTATTATTTGTTTGTTGTGAATCCTAAATACAACCTAGAAGAACTTCCCTTCTTCTCTCAATGTTGCCTCAATGCTCTGATCTAATCAACTCTATTGTTAGAAATAATAACCTAATTACTTCGTAGAGTAACACACTCAAGTTTAACACTAATATGATATGTCAATGTAGCTCTTGTGTTTATCCCACTCTCACGAATAAACCTAAGTAAGCTCAAAGAGGAAGATAAGCTTTTGGATCGATGAAGATGTCTTGAATGATCGCTTGTAGGCTTGATTTTTTCATCTTCAACCGATATCTTCTTTTATAGTCTTCTATGGAGGATCTTCTTCTAGCCGTTATCTTGTAGCCGTTGCAACTCCTTCCTTCCACAGAATCCTATGTTTGTTGACCGAGATATTCTCATGTGTTGTTTGAGTACTAGCCGTTTGAGTAGATCCTTCAAACAAGATCTTCTCTTCAAACGTTCTTGTTAGCCGTTTGAAATCTTTAAGGAGATCTTTGCATAGATCTTCTCCACAGCCGTTCGAAATCTTCAACAAACTTCTTCAGAGATGTTTGAAATCTTCAATGAGATCTCTACAAGATTCTCTCTTCAAACGCCTATCTTCTTCAACAAGATCTTCGTGGTTGGATGGTTGGTCGTTCATGATCTACTCTCTTAGATCTTCTCGTTTGGTTGTTGTAGTAAGTCTTCAGCCGAGCTTCCCTTGTAATACCGTTCAAGACCTACACACATTTCACAAACAAACCAAGACAAGCAATCTAGACATATAATAATCGATATTTGTTAGTTTATAAAAACCACATTTTATGTTAAGTCTTCCATCATAAAATAAATAAAACAATTAATAACAAAGGTGGAGTTATCAACCCCTTAATGGAATACAAAACAAATATCGTACTTGCATTTAATGTTAGATATATGCATGCATAAGAATATTTGAAAATAAATGCAGAATGCGGAAGTGTCGGATCGCATATTTTCCCCCCTTTGTCTTTCAACAAGGGAGAAAAGCAGTTAAAGTACGGGAGTTTGAAATATTACACACCCAAGTTTAAACATAACAAGTTTCAAAAACAGCCCACAAACGCATTTCAAGGCCTTGAAAATGAAAACAAGGAAAAAATTAAGCGCATATCAAAGCCTTGACATCCAGTTTCAAGGTCTTGAAATCGATATCAAGGCATTGAAATCTACTCCTGGTACCACCGAGAGTATCGTTTGCCATGAACATCGTCATAGCATTTCTTCTTCAATCTTGCATGGGTGTCGTCCAAGATCTTCATTTTCTTGTACTCATCGACCCGACGCTCGTTCTCAGCATCCTTGTACTTCTTCACCACACCAAATTCCTCAATGGCCGGAATGTTTGTGTTCGCTCCAAATGGTGCGTGCAAGCTTTAAATTTATAACCCAAGAAGTATGCTTAAAACAAGGATGCGAACCCGCAGTGTACGGATCAATTATAGTAAAAAGCAAGAATTCGAAGGGTCGATCACAGGGACTTAGGTGAAACCTAAGCAAGTAGAGGTCGTCTATGCAACTAATAACCACAAAAGCAATTAAAGCAATCAAAAGATGATAATAAGGCCAATTAAGGGGAATATGCAAATTTTAGGGATTAAAGCATCTAGTTGTGGTTCCAACTCAAGATCTCAAGATAAGCGGACAAAGCTGAGATTTTGCTAAGGGAAGGTGTTTTTAAAGTGGAATAGATCACCGGGTAAGTCTCACTACTCACAATCCCAAGCCGAAGAACCTATCACCGGGTAAGTCTCAAGGTACTAAGGAAAGGAACTATAATCTCAAACCAACAAACCAACTAAGGGAATAGAATCGACCTTTACCGGGTAAGTCTCAGGCTAACTCACAAAGATGGAATGAAGGCACACTCAAACCCCAATAAAGGATAAATATTTATTACCTACACTTATGATCAAGGGTAAACAAACGAAGAAATTACCGGGTAAGTCTCATCCTAGGCTTGCATTGAACCAGGAAAGGTGTAATAAGAATAGGATTTGGCAAACTCTAACACTTAACTCTCAGTTTCGGATCAGAAAGGGTCACCTCGGTCAGTCAAGTTCCACCCCGGCCAAGATGTTCAACGACTGAACGAGATGTTCTAGGGTTAAGGATAAAGACTCGAACTTTCAGGATCCTACTGGAATTTAAGATTATTCTATCATTGTTTTTCCCACAACCTTCAGCCAATCACCCTAGAATTGCACAAGGAAATTAGCCACTCATCATCATGAAAGCAATAATCAAATATAAGGGAAGGGAATGAATATTTGAACACAAAAACCTTAAGAACAAGGCTTCAATAACCGAATCAAATAAAAAAATCAGCGTTCCTTGGATCACAAATCCAACAAGACAATCAAACAAAGGGAATCTAAGAAAGTCTTATAAATCCCTTCACAAAAGCTATAATAAGCTATGAACTTCCTTCCTTCAATCTTCCTTCAACCTTCCAAAAATCCTTCCTAACTACAGCTTCTTCAATCCCCAAGTACTACGATGGTAGCGGGTTGCTCAATTTGTGGAAAATCCAGCCCTTTATATAGGAGAATTATCTTCTGAAGATAATAATATCTTAAAAAGATAATTTCCTAATAAAATGTATCCATATCTCTAAAATAGATCTCTAAAATATATGATCTTCCTTCCAGAAATCCAGCCCAAAAATATAAGATCTCTCTTTCCAAAAATAAAAGATCTCAGCCAAATAAAATATATCTCGCCGCGTCCAGGATATTTGCCTCGGTCGGGGCGCTCCTCAAGATCACCTCGGTCGAGGTGACACTGTGGTCATTCGAGGTGTATCTCAGCTGAAGGTGAAATCTCTTAAATCTGGTCCAAAGTGAATCTTCTTTGTTAATTCCATGCTTCTTGAGTTCTTCCTTAAGCTCCCGAATGTAGCTCCAATGACTCCTTCGCTCCTTTAGCTCCAATTTAGTCCAAAATGTGCCATTTTACCTACGATTACAACGAAACTTGGTGTAGACCTCGATTCCCGCAAAGGTAGATGAAACGACAATATAATCACATAATATACATTCAAACATGCATATTATTGAAGATAAAACGTCTAAACAGGTCCCAAAATATAGACTATAGTTCATGCTATCAAAATACCCCATACTTGTCCCTTGCTTGTCCCCAAGCAAGTTCCAAATCTTAGATACAGGATAGAATGGATTATAAGTCATAAAGATCAATGAAAAGTATTTCAAAACATTTTTGGTGGTGTGCTCCACTCATAGATCACTATAAGAGAATGCTTCATGGAATTTAAAATCAAAACATGCTCAAAACATTTTATAAATATAAGAAAGTTGTTCATCTTTGCAAAAAATCTTAGAATGCATAATAAATCATAAATATCGAAATTAATCATGTATAATCCAGTTTAAACCACCAAGTCAATCGACAAGCTCGAGGTCTCAAGGTCTTTTCAAAAGAAGGTCAAGAAACGTGTGAGGGTGGGATGTATATAGGGAATGTGGTGCTAGAATCTGGGAAAAAGATCTTACTTCACTTGCTTTTGAACTCAACATCTTCCACCAATAAGCTTTGCTTATTTTTACCCTTTTTTACTTTACTTTTTGGGATGTATGGACAAAGGTGCACAATAACCGAAGCCTAGGAGATCAGCAATCATCAATTTCTTGAGATGCATCAAACCCTTGATGCACATACCATGACCCGTTAGGAATATCGCTCAATCCGACTTTGGCAAGACACAAACACTCGGCTATGTGAATGGTGCCGAGTTACTCATCATCATGATTGACTTCCCCAAACCTATTTGTTTCTTTCTAACTTTCAGCCAACATCTCAACTTTTCTTTCACTTGCTTTTCACTTGCTTGCTTCCGAATTCCCGGATAGGTAAAGGGAGGCAAATATGTATATGAGGGGATAAGCATGATAAAGAAGAAGAAGAGAAGATAATGAATTGCCTTAATCATCCCAGGAAGAAAGTGAGAGAACTTATCATGTGGTGTCAACCTTCAAATTCAACATAATTTGGATAAAAACAAAGTATTAAACATGCCAAAATTTCAAACAAAGCATTTAGAAACTTAAACATATTATAAAACCTTTCAAACATATAAAGATTTCAAAACCAGTCTGCGAACAAGATCTTCACTGAGGTCGTATCCAAATAAGAAGCACAAAAATCGTTTTGAAAACTGTTTCAGTTAAACCACCTCGGTCGAGATGTTCTAAGTCAACCGAGGTGCTGCACCTCGATTGGTCAGAATCACTTCGGTCGAGGTCATAAAGTTTTTTTTTTCTTAAACCAGTTTTTGACGTTTTTCTCAATCAATTAACTTGTATGCATGCATGTAATGGCAGATAAACACATGAAGCATAGATAAGACGATAATATCCAAATAGAGTCATACAGCATACACACAATGTCAAATAATACATCCAAATACCCCATACTTGGGACACATTGTCCCAATGGGTCGAAATAAGTCTAAAAAAAGTGTACTCACCGGACATAAGCTGAGCTGCATAATAAATAAATAAAAGAAATCCCTGCAAGCTCTAGTCCTGATCTGCTGATGGTGGTGGTGGATATGGCATGTAAGGGTGTTGGGATGGGTCAAAAGGGTAGCCCATAGTGTGCTGGAACTGTATCTCCAATATCCGGCGCTGGTAGTGCTGGCTCTCCCTCATCTCCAACATATCTAAGGATAGAGTGGCGTAAGAGTCGATCATTTGATCCGTCAGCTCGTCTATCCGTCTGTGAGCTATAGGATTCCACTGTCTGCGGACTCTGTGCCTGGCAGGACGTGATGGTGGTGCAGCTGCCTCCTCCTCAGTCTCCTCGTCGTCCAGATCGACGACTGGTACACTAGGACCTGCTGTATCCGTCCCTGTTTCCATGGCAACACCGCCATCGTCCTCCTCATCCTCATCCTCCTGCACATGCGCTGTTGCATCTCTAGCATCCTCAATGTACGGAGTCCATGCAGTGGACCAATAATGAGGATCATAGACAGAAAACTGGGACGACCACCTAATACCATGAGGGGCAATCTGCTCCCAAGGCATCACCACATATGGCGTAGTAAGTCCACGAGGAACCAGAATCCTCTTGGTGGTCATCTCCTACAGCCCTAGCGGCTTGGCAGCCGCCACTAGTGTACATGCACTCAGATCCAGCCCCATCACTGTAGCTATATGGGTCACTAAGCCGCCGCAACAAATGTCTCCTCTCCCCTTTGCCTTGATCCGGTGCAGATTCTCAGCTAGCAAGGCACCGAAATCAGGCACACCCCTAGTCACCATGCAAAATAAACTCAGAAGCTCTCCCTGTCTAACCTTCTGGGGCGTCTCAGTAAGCGCCAGAAGTGTCTCGCTGAATATCCTGTGGGCGAGTCTGAAAGCGAGGTGGAAGATGATCCGCTCCCTGGAGTCTCCAGGTCCCCACCTATCAGCATGCTCAACTACGTGAGTTATCTGTCCCTAGAACTGTCGAGCTACAACTCGAGAAGGGAAATCAGTAACTGTCGGGGTCAGGAAACCGAAGACCTCTCTCCACTGGTCCATCGGTACCAAATAATTCCGGTTCAGCAACCGGTACTTGATGGCTTGATCTGCAGGCAGGTGAGTCACAGAACTCACAAACTCTAGTGTAGGCTCGAGGTAGGCCGGAGCTCTGATCTCCATAAACTGCTCCAGCCCTACCATCGAGACTATCCGTCTCAAATCCTCCGCAACATATAAGCAATCAAAAGCGGATATGTCCAAAAACCGCGGCGCAACCATAGGGCACATACAGATGCGGTCGTAGTCGGCCTGGTGACGCTCATGTATCACCGGTATAGAAGGCCGAGAAGGAGAAGAAGAAGAAGAAGGGGAAGATCCATCTCTTAGGACAATCTAGCGATCTGACCTGGAACTCATTTTCTCTCTTTGTCTGACAAGTTACCTCGGTTGCTTGTCAGAGCTCAAGAATCACCTAGGCCGAGGCGCACGTCGACTGGACCGAGGTGCGAAGCTGTTCGATTTCAACTCTCTGGAATTCAGTTCTTTTCCCCCGATTTCACTATAGATTGTTCCTAAGGGGTACTTAATCCTTTTTCAGCAAAGATCTATGGCAACCAAAGCCACTAAATTCCGAAATCAGTAAAGAGAAGGGGAGTTAGGGTTTTGACTATTTTTACCCGGATTTGGTTGATTCGAGGCGTTCTTGTTGCAGATTGTTGCTTGCAATCGGTTCCTCTAGCCTTTCCTTGCAGAATGGGAGCAAGAATCGTCGAAAACGATCGAGAAACGAAGAAAACGAGATGGAGAGCGCCGCGGTCGAGGGGTGAGTTAGGAGGGAAGAGAGAGAAACCGTTTCCCCTTTTATACCCCTCACCGATTCTGCTGTCACCTCGGTCGAGGTGGTCCCGACTGGACCGAGGTGTCTGGACTGAGGTGGAGTGTTGTCAGCCCTAGTCGCCTCAGTTTCTCAAGAATTATCTCAGTCGAGGTGTTGGGACTGCAACCGAGATGTGTCTCAGTCAAATTCCGTCTTCTTAATTCCTCGAACTTTTGTCCTCCCAGTGTTGCTCCTGGGTTGTATTCCTTCCTTAGAAAGTACCTGTTTTCTGTCTAGGACGCCAAAACAAAGCAAAGCAAAGCAAAAGCAAACTATCTAAAGCTAGACTAGAAAAGGGAAAAGAAAGCAATACCTTGGGTTGCCTCCCAAGAAGCGCTTGGTTTAAGGTTGCTAGCTGGACCGTACGGCATCCCTAAACAAGGTGGAAAGTTTCCTCACCCCATACTTCACCTTCATCGTGGGGTGAGATAAAGAAGTCTATCAAACCTTCCAGTAAATGTAAGTGCTCATCGGGGAAGGAATCATCTATGGATGGTTCGTCCTTGTCGTGTGAGGAGGGAGGTAGCCGGCTGAGGTGATCCACAACAGAATTTTTGGATCGCTTCTTATCGCGGATCTCTATGTCAAACTCTTGAAGCAAGAGAATCCATCGAATAAGACGTGGCTTAGCATCCTTCTTAGCAAGCAAGTAACGAATAGCTGCATGGTCAGTGTAAACAATAACTTTCGCTCCTACTAAGTAAGAACGAAATTTCTCAAAAGCATATACAACCGCCAATAGCTCCTTTTCGGTGGTGGCGTAGTTCAGTTGGGCTTCATCTAGCGTCTTGCTAGCATAGTAAATGGCGTTGGTCCGGCCATCTTTCTTTTGTCCAAGCACCGCTCCTACCGCCACATCACTAGCATCACACATGATCTGAAAGGGCAAGGTCCAATCTGGAGGCTGGATAATGGGAGCAGAGATCAACGCTTCCTTAATCCTATAAAATGCATCAAGACATTCCTGCGAAACTCAAAAACAACATCTTTATTCAAGAGTTTAGTTAGTGGTTTAGAAATCTTCGAGAAGGCCTTGATGAATCTCCTATAGAAACCTGCATGCCCGAGAAAACTCCACACACCCTTAACAGAACAAGGGGGAGGGAGTTTCTCAATAGTCTCGATCTTAGCTCGATCGACCTCAATACCTCGGTTGGAAACGAGGTGTCCTAGTACGATGCGTTCATTAACCATAAAGTGACACTTCTCCCAATTCAACACGAGATTAGTGTCTTCACATCTTAGTAGCACTAGAGAAAGGTTAGATAGGCAATCATCAAAAGAGGAACCATATACTGAAAAGTCATCCATAAATACCTCCATGATCTCCTCTATGTACTCGGAAAAGATAGCCATCATGCATCGCTGGAAGGTAGCGGGTGCATTACACAATCCAAATGGCATCCTCGTATAAACGAATGTCCCCCATGGACAAGTGAAAGTGGTCTTCTCTTGATCATCCGGATGGATAGGAATCTAAAAGAAGCCACTATAACCATCTAAATAGAAAAAATGTGAATGCTAGGCTAACCGTTCGAGCATTAGATCGATGAAGGGAAGTGGAAAATGGTCCTTTCGTGTGGCCACGTTCAGCTACCTATAATCGATGCACACCCTCCAGCCCGTGACGGTCCTAGTTGGAATTAACTCATTGTTCTTATTTGTCACAACGGTCATCCCTCCTTTCTTCGGAACTACATGCACTGGGCTCATCCATTTGCTGTGTGAGATAGGAAATATGATACCTGCATCCAACAACTTAAGAATTTCTTTCTTCACAACCTCTTTCATGATCGGATTTAACCGTCTTTGAGGTTCCCGCGAAGTCTTATGATCATCCTCCATTAGAATTCTATGCATGCAGAAAGAAGGCTTAATGCCGATAAGATCATCAATAGTATAACCCAAAGCCTTTCGATGCTTTCTCAGGACATGCATCAGTTTAGATAATTCAGATTTGGAAAGGAAAGCACTAACGATGACGGGATAAGTAGAATCCGGTCCAAGGAAAACATACCTCAAGTGTCTAGGAAGAGGTTTAAGCTCCACAACTGGGGGTGCTTTCTGAGGGGGATCCTTGCTTCCTTCTTTCAGTGGAGTAGATTTTGATCGGAGAACTGACTTTCAGAAGTCTCAGTTGACATTATCTCGCTTTCGACCTCGGTCGAGGTCCAGAGAGGGTGACCGAGATGTTTTTCAGTCAAGAACACATTGCTTGGTCCAGAAAGTGCCTCGGTCGAGGTACTGCAACTGGGACCGAAACTGGAGATTCTCTTCTCCTGGATTAGTCTTTCAATCTTAGCTCCTGGATCTTCTTCCAGTGCCTTTAAGCTCCGTATATCGGCATCACAAGAAGCATCTATACCTTCCTCCATTAAGCTAAAACTAATAACTCTCTCAAGTGGATCATTAATAAGGAAAGAGCTCACCAATTCTCTTGATTCTTCTTCATCATAGATGTCGAAGATATCGTCTCCCAGCGGCTCTCCTTTCATTGCCGCAAGCAATGCAAACTCAACTTGATCACCGCCAATGTTGAATTGCAACTTGGCATTCTTACAATCCACATTGCAACCCGAAGTTGCTATAAATGGTCTCCCGAGAATGATAGGAATGAGATAATCTGCGGGAATGTCAAGCACAACAAAGTCTATAGGTAAATAGAAGTTACCTAACTTAACCAAGACGTCTTCCAAAATGCCAACGGGATGGGTAATGGAGCGGTCCGCCATGTATAACCTTATCTTCACCGGCTTCGGCTCTCCAAGTCCGATCTTCATACATAGCTCCAGCGGGATGATGCTCACGCTGGCTCCTAGATCACACAACGTCTCACAAGTGACATCCCCAACTTGGATGGGAATGCAAAATGAGCCGGGATCTCTCAACTTGGGTGGCATCTTTTCCTTCATGATTTGAATGAGCTCCGAGGATTTAGATGTCATCCTTACTTCACCAAAGTCTTCCAACATCCTCTTCCTTGATAGAATTTCTTTCAAGAACTTCCCATAGGCGGGCATCCCTAGAATAGCATCAAGGAAAGGGATATTATTATGTAGTTTATTCATCAAGTCAAGGAACTTACCAAAGTGCTTGTCTAGATGTGCTCTGGATCTTGACTGGGGGAATGGAAGTGGTGGTTTATAAGCAGGAGGTGGAACATAAACTTCAGATTTCTCCTCCGCTTTCTGAGGCTCCACCTCGGTTGGTACCTCGACCGAAGTGTTCTTCGTCTGTACCTGGACCGAGGTGTTCTTTACTGGCATCGACCGAGGCACTGGATCTGCAGTTTTCAGTCCACTTCTCGTCGTTATTGCCATGAACTGTCCCTTGGGGTTGCTCTCTGTCCTTGCTGGAAGCTTCCCTGGGTCTCTTGGCGCTTCATTCTCCTTATTAAAGAATTGTTGTTCTAAGGCTTTTTGTGCCTTCGAAAATAAAGTCATGGACGTCTCCATAGCATTGAGCTTGATCAAGATAGCCTCCAGCACTGCATCTTTCTTTTCTGGCTAGGACGAGCTTGATCCAGGTTCCTGGCTCTTCAATGGAGTAGAAGAAGAAGAAGAAGAGAGGAAAGGATTAGAAAAGTTGTTTGAATTGGAGTTTGAGTAAGAGTTATCCGAATTTTGATTGTTTGACCTCCAATTATTGCTGTTGGATCCTCTATTGTTGTTGTAGTTGTTGTTCCGGGAACCGTTGTTGTTGTTCCGGTAACCATTGTTGTTCCTTGAGCCTTGATATCCTTCCTCTTCTTTCTTGGTGTGAGCAACCAAAAGATCCTTCAATTGCTTCACATCATTCTTGAGGGAGGTGAGTTGATTATCATTTGATGGAGCTTCTTGGAAATTAACTCTCTTAACTCCATTTTCAGCTCCTTGGTGTAAATACTTCTCCATGTGCAAAGCTTGTTTTTCAATGAATTCCCAAGCTTCATCAATCGGCATGTCCATGAATGTGCCGGCGGATAATAGTTGAAGGCTGAATTGGGTAGCTCCATCCAACCCCTTGAAGTAAATCTCCAACAACTCTATCTTTGGAATCCCATGATGTGGGCAATCCAAGAGAACATCTTTAAATCTCTCCCATGACTTGGACAAACTCTCCTTGTCCTTCATGATGAATGCAATGATCTTCCCTCTAATTTCAGCATTTTTGGAGGGGGGGAAAGAATTTTGTTAAGAACTCCGTCGTCATCTCCTCCCAAGTGTTGATCTTTCCAGGAGGAAGAGACTGGTACCAAGTAAGCGCCCTGTCCTTCAAAGAAAAGTAAAAAGGCCTTAACTTGTAATTATTATTTTCTATTCTTGAAGGTTTTAAGGTCTCCATCAAGATCTCATAGTTTTGTAAATGTTGATGTGGAGACTCCCTTTCTAGACCTCCGAACAGGCATTGGCGGATCATGGAAAGAACTTGCGGTTGAATTTCATAGTCATGCTCCGCTGGATCTCCTAGGTTGACTCCTGGATGCCTCACTTGCTGGTTTGGGTCCATCATCTGCCCTAGGGTCTGTGGAATACCTGCAAAAAGAACATCTTGGACTGGCATCCGAGGTGGAAGTATCTCGGCCGGGGCAGCCGGAACTGGGTCCTGCCTCGGTCGAGGCTTTGGTCGATGCAGAATCTGAGCTCGTAACTCAGCCATATCTACTTCAATATCTGCAGCTCGGGTGTGATTTTCCTCCCTTTCGCGCTGCAGTTCTTCCCTATTGAGGCGCGGTTGTTCCATCGCCTCCTTCAATTCGGCCTCAAGATCGCGATTGTCTTGGTTGGCCATTTTTGCTTCTTTCAAGCGTCTCTTATATGTCTTTTCTGGTTCGGGATCGTAAGGAATGATTTCCTTCCCAGCACGGTTTCTTCGCATAAACCTAAAAAGAAGAACCTGCGAAAGTCACTCAAATAGAGTGGTTAGTAGCAACAGGGGCAATAGCCCCGAATGATAACCGCAACCGGCTCGGTCTAGACCAAGTCCCCAGCAACGGCGCAAAAAACTTGTTCGCTCCAAATGGTGTGTGCAAGCTTTAAATTTATAACCCAAGAAGTATGCTTAAAACAAGGATGCGAACCCGCAGTGTACAAATCAATTATAGTAAAAATCAGAAATTTCAGGGGTCGATCACAGGGACTTAGGTGAAACCTAAGCAAGTAGAGGTCGTCTATGCAACTAATAACCACAAAAGCAATTAAAGTAATCAAAAGATGATAATAAGGTCAATTAAGGGGAATATGCAAATTCTAGGGATTAAAGAATCTAGTTGTGGTTCCAACTCAAGATCTCAAGATAAGCGGACAAAGCTGAGATTTTGCTAAGGGAAGGTGTTTCTAAAGTGGAATAGATCACCGGGTAAGTCTCACTACTCACAATCCCAAGCCGAAGAACCTATCACCGGGTAAGTCTCAAGGTACTAAGGAAAGGAACTATAATCTCAAACCAACAAACCAACTAAGGGAATAGAATCAACCTTTACCGGGTAAGTCTCAGGCTAACTCACAAAGATGGAATGAAGGCACACTCAAACCCCAATAAAGAATAAACCTTTATTACCTACACTTATGATCATGGGTAAACAAACGAAGGAATTAACGGATAAGTCTCATCCTAGGCTTGCATTGAACCAGGAAAGGTGTAATAAGAATAGTATTTGGCAAACTCTAACACTTAACTCTCAGTTTCGGATCAGAAAGGGTCACCTCGGTCAGTCAAATTCCACCCCGGCCGAGATGTTCATCGACTGAACGAGATGTTCTAGGGTTAAGGATAAAGACTCGAGCTTTCAGGGTCCTAGTGGAATTTAAGATTATTCTATCATTGTTTTTCCCACAACCTTCAGCCAATCACCCTAGAATCGCACAAGGAAATTAGCCACTCATCATCATGAAAGCAATAATCAAATATAAAGGAAGGGAATGAATATTTGAACACAAAAACCTTAAGAACAAGGCTTCAATAACTGAATCAAATAAACAAATCAGCGTTCCTTGGATCACAAATCCAACAAGACAATCAAACAAAGAGAATCTAAGAAAGTCTTACAAATCCCTTCACAAAAGCTATAATAAGCTATGAACTTCCTTCCTTCAATCTTCATTCAACCTTCCAAAAATCCTTCCTAAATGTAGCTTCTTCAATCCCCAAGTGCTGCGATGGTAGCGGGTTGCTCAATTTGTGGAAAATCCAGCCCTTTATATAGGAGAATTATCTTCCAAAGATAATAATATCTTAAAAAGATAATTTCCTAATAAAATATATCCATATCTCTAAAATAGATCTCTAACATATATGATCTTCCTTCCAGAAATCCAGCCCAAAAATATAAGATCTCTCTTTTCAAAAATAAAAGATCTCAGCCAAATAAAATATATCTCGCCGTGTCCAGGATATTTGCCTCGGTCGGGGCGCTCCTCAAGATCACCTCGGTCGAGGTGACACTGTGGTCAACCGAGGTGTATCTTAGCTGAAGGTGAAATCTCTTAGAATCTGGTCCAAAGTGAATCTTCTTTGTTAATTCCATGCTTCATGAGTTCTTCCTTAAGCTCCCGAATGTAGCTCCAATGACTCCTTTGCTCCTTTAGCTCCATTTTAGTCCAAAATGTGCCATTTTACCTACGATTACAACGAAACTTGTTGTAGACCTCGATTCCCGCAAAGGTAGATGAAACAACGATATAATCACATAATATACATTCAAACATGCAGATTATTGAAGATAAAACATCTAAACAGGTCCCAAAATATAGACTATAATTCATGGTATCAGTTTGCCTCTATATGAGTTGGATGAATAATCGGTTGATTCTTAACATTCTTGTATCAATTGAGCAACACATTCGATGCCTTCTCCCGTGTCTGCTCAGCCGCGTCCTCAGTTAGCGGCATGATACTCCATGTGGTTGTGAAAGTAAGGGCATTGAAATAGAACATTTGATTGACCTTGGAGTGCATGATCGATAACAGCTCGTGTGTGGCATCAAGCTTGTCCGACATAGCCGACCTGAAATCAACCATCTCCCTTCGAAGATTGTCCAACCAAAATTCTGATGCATCTATCCTTTGTTCAAGCAACTCAGGAACAGAAGATGAAGCTACATCCCTTTCCTTGAGCTTCTATTCTCCAGCCAACGTCTTTTCAATCCCTAGACGTTGTTCGCTCCAAAAGGTGTGTGCAGACAAAGTTTTAAATTTATAATCTGAATAATAAACCTAACAATAAGCGAACCCGCAATATACGTATCAATCGTAGCAAGGGCTTATATTCCGGAGTCGATCTCAGGGAATCGGTGACAAAAATCGCAGTAAAGAAATCCAATACCGAAAGCATGCAATACTATTGATCAAAAGCAAAAGACAAGATGTATGAATCAAGGTGGGGAAATGCGGATTCTAAAGATCATAGTATCCAGTTGTGGTTTTGACTCAAGATCTCTTCGGATAATGTGGACAAAGCTGAGGTTTTCTAAGGGAAGGTGTTGCTGCTATGGGATAGATCACTGGGTAAGTCTCATTACCCACTTTACCAAACCAAAGCTTCTATCACCGAGTAAGTCTCAAGGAACTAGGGAAAGGTAATGGCGCTCAAACCAACATCACTCACCTAAGGGTACAAAACTAACCATCACCGGGTAAGTCTCAGGTAAACTCCCAAAGGTAAGTTGAAGGCACACTCAAACCGTAATAAAGGATAAACCTTTATCACCTAACATTATCATCATCATCATCATCATCATCTGTATGCAAGCAAAGGAATCACCGAGTAAGTCTCATCCTAGGATTGCGTGTAAACCATGAAAGGTGCATCAAGGATAGGATATGGCAAACTATAACCTAAACTCGAGATAGGTACTGTAGTGGGCAATCTCGTTCTGTTCTATATCAATCTCGGTCGAGATGCTCAACGAACAGCCCGAGACGGGTTTCGTATTAGGGTTAACTAAAGTTTTCAGGGTCCACAAGGATAATGATCTAGTCTTTCATCATCTATACCACAACCTTCAACTAATCACCCTAGAAACGCATGGGTGTTTAGCCAACAATCATCATAATCAAATCAATATCAAGAAAAAGGGAATAAAGCAAACAACAAAAGTATCTCAATTATCAAAACAAACAACCAATCAAAAGTATCAATGATGTGTTCCAAAAGGGGATGATAACAACTCACTAGCAATCCCCAAGAAATACTCACAAACTAGGGTTCCTCAAACCCTAATCAATCCTTCATTCAAATCTTCCCTTCCTTCAGTTCTTCAAATTAATCTTCCAAAGAAAACCTTTATGACGTCTCAATATCGAGCGTCCAACCTCCTAAATCCAGCCGTCAACGTCCATTCTTATAGAAGAATTTTAGGTCAAAAATATGTCTTGTCTTCTTGGGCTGTCGGATGTCGACTTCGATCTAGGCCCAGTTGGCCATCTCGGTCAAAATGCATGGTTGTGTCCAACCGAGATCAATAGTGATCAACGTGCATGAAATCATATCTTTGTCTGTATCTTTTTTCTATCCGTCCAGCTTGGTTCTTGTTCTTCTTTGTATCCTTCCTAATGCTCCTAAATGCAGCTCCATAGCCTCCTTAGATGTTTATACTCCATTTCCACCCAAAACGTGCCATATTCCCTACAAATACAACAAAACGCGGTGTAAACCTCGATTCTTGCAAAGTAACCGAATAATGACATAAATGCTACAAATACGTATACATGCATACATAATTATGATGATAAAAGAACAAAACCAAGCCCGAAATATAGACAATAATTCATGCTATCAGAATACCCCATACTTGCCTCTTGCTTGTCCCCAAGCAAGGTTCAAATCTTAAATACAAGATAGAATGAATTATAATGAGTTAAAAACTCAATGAAAAAGCTTGTCATACTTCTCTTGAAATCATGGAATGCATAGGAAATCATACTTATCAAAATCAGTCATGAATAATCCAGTTTAAACCGCCAAGTCAATCAACAAGCGCACGGTCTCAAGGATTTTCAATCAATGGTTAAGAAACGAGTTAGGGATGGAGCGCATAAAGGATATTGTGGTGCAAGATCCGGGAAAAGGATAAGAACTTCACATCTTTGAACTTCGCTTCACTTTATCAACAAGATTTTCTTGTTTCTTTTCAGCATTTTTGCTTACTTTTTACTTTTTGAGAACATGGACAGAGGTGCACAATAACCGAAGCCTTGGAGATTAGCAAATCTCAATTTCTCGAGATACCTCAAACCCTTGATGCACATACCATGACCCGTTAGGACTATCGATCAATCGGACTTTGGCAAGACACAAACACCCGGCTATGTGAACGGTGCCGAGTTACTCATCGTCAAGGTCAATGTCCCAAACCTGTTTTCTATAACTTGTTCTCCTTTAAACATCGCCTTTCACTTTCTTTTCACTTTCTTTTGCTTCCAAATTCCCGGATAGGTAAAGGGAGGCAAACATATTTCATTGAGGGGCTAAAAGCATGATCAAGAAGAGGAAGAAAGAATATCGAATCACCTTAACAATTCCAAAAGGATGTGAGAGAACTCATAATGCAATGTCAACTTTCAAATTCAGCATGATTTGGACAAAAACAACTTACTAAACATGCTTCAAATTTCAAACAAAACAATTACACCTTACATATATCATAGATTATTTCAAGCATATAGAGATCATATAAACTAATTAGCAAACAATATTCATCATTGGGATCATATCAAGGTCAAAAGCACAAAATTTTTCAAAAATTCAAGTTTTCGAAACCTATTTCGCTAAAGATGACTTTGAGGCAAACGAGGTGTTAGACCGAGGTAAGCTCCTGTTATGGTCACCTCATTTGGCCAAAGGTCATTTTGGTCGTGACAAAAAAATTTCCAAACCAGTTTTTTTACGTTTTTTCAATCAAAAATCCTGTTGCGATGCAATTAATGTACGTAATAGCTTCTAAGCACGTAATGGAAGAAGTTGAAATAGTCATGAGCACATAAGTCAGTTATTACAAACCAAGGTATCTCAAAGCACCCCATACTTAGGACAAATCGTCCCGATGGGTAAAAAGAAGTCTAGAGAAAAGCACTTACAATGTCAAATGCAAAACCGCAAAATAATAGAGAAAATAAAGCAGCAACTCCACTAGAAGTCCAATCAAGCATCCGGAGAAAGAGGCGGTTGGTATGGGTACATGGACGGATCGAAGGGGTGGCCCATGAGATGCTGGAACTACAACTCCATCATCCGGCACTGGTAGTGGTGGGTCTCCTGCATCTCCCGTCGCATGTTGTGTTTCTCAGTCGTCTGCCTATCGAGCCGTCCTCCCATATCTGTGTGTAAGGTACGGAAAGACTCCTCCATATGGCTAGAGAAAGCATCGATCCTCCGATGGGCCTCGGGATCATGACGACGACGATGATGATGTTGTCGTTGTTGTGGCATGTTTGGCGCATGAGTCTCCGGCATTGGTTGGTCGTCCTCTGTCTCCTCATCATCATCATCCACCAGCTCGATCACCAAGGCAGACGGACCAACAATGTCTGTCCCGGTATCTATGGGTACTCCGGCATCTTCCTCATTGCTATTCGTACCAAACTTTGCGTCCCGGACGTACGATCTCAAGATCTATGACTAGTTGGTCGGGTCGTTGATGGTGAACTGTGGAGACCAAGGAATCCCTTTCAGATGTTTGGTCTCCCAAGGCATGGCCACGTAAGGTGGACCACGGCCTCGAGGGATCAAAATCTGACGAGCGATGAACTCCTGCAACCCTAAGGGTTTGGCCTCAATGGCCAATGTGTATGCGGAAAGATCGAGGTCCATCACCCCTGCAAGGTACGGCACCAATCCCCCAAAACAAATGTCGCCCTTCTTCTTGCTGTTTACCTTGTCCATCTCCTCCACCAGCATGGTGGCAAAGTCTGGAACGTCACCTGTAGTCATGCAAAAAAACAAAAGAAGTTCACTGTGTCGGACCTTCTGTGGAGTCTCTTTCATGGCTAGCAGTATCTCTCTCAAAATCCTATGAGCGACCCAAAGGAGACATGGTAGATGAGCTTCTCCTTGGAGTCACCCGGATGCCAATTGTCAGCACTCGATGTGACATGAGCAATGTCATTCCAGAAGGCGTTCGCCTCTCTCCTAGAGGGGAAGTTTGTAATGGTCAGCTTTGGGAAGCCAAAGAGCATCCCAAAGTTCTCTACTATGACTGCATACCCCTTGTTCATTAACCTAAACTTCACTCCCTTATGCTCCGGCACATGGGTGACGGAATTGAGAAACTCCAGAGTCGGCTCTATGTAAGCAGGTGAGTGGATGGCCATAAACTGCTCCAAGCCAACAAGAGAAATCATCCGCTGCAGATCCTCGACGACGTGGATGCAATTGAAGTCCTCAACGTCGACATAGCGGGGTGAGATGATCGGTCGGCAGCAAATACGGTCATAGTCCTTTTGGAACTGACCGAGAATGATCGGCACTTGTGGTCGTGCAAGAGGGTAGGGTAAGTGGTTTCCATCATCTGGACGGTCTCGGATTGCTAACTGTCTCTCTAAACGACGCATTTTTCTGGTTAGGATTTCTGATCTCGGGTTGTTCTTGAGGTGATCTCGACCGAGATGCTTGAGTTTCAACCGAGGCAAACATTACTTTGATCGAACTCAAAAACCTGTAGCTTTCTACCCCCGAAATCACTACTAAAAGCTTCCTATGGGGCTCTCCAGTTATTCTCAACATAATACTCAACAAACAATTCCCAAAATTGAGCACAATCTTCGAAACAAAACGAGGGGTTTCGAACGAGATTACCCAATTTGTGCAGATTGTGGAAGCTTGAAGTACAAATTAAAATTGGAGAATTTGGTGTAGTTCCGTTCCCTTAGTTTAGATTGAAGAATCGTTGAAAACGGGCGAGAAACGAGATTTTTGTGGATTAGGGCGTGGTTCGGTCGAGACGGCATCGTGAGGGAGTAGTGGGGAAGAAAGAGAAAAACTGTTCTCCTTTTATACCCTTCAGAAATTCAACTGCATTTCGGTCTAGATGATTGTCAATGACCGAGGTGTTCAACCGAGGTCAATCCCTGTTGCCTTCATCTCGGTTGCCCGAAAGTGTTTCAGCCGAGATGACCTCATGATGTCCGAAATGGCTCTAATGGTTACTTTCCCAAATTCTCGAACCGTAGCTCCGTCCATATGTTTCCCTTGTGTTGTTTCCTCAAGTGGTACCTAGATCCTGTCATCATGGACACAAAACACAAACTATACTAATCTAATCTAGAAAGCAAGAAAGAAAGCAATACCTTGGGTTGCCTCCCAAGAAGCGCTTGTTTTAAGGTCGCTAGCTGGACCAACCCTTGCATGTTCAATTAAGATGCATGGATGCAATCTCCTTGACCGGTGGTTTTGGTTTATACTTCTTCAACTGACAACTGTCGACTTGGAAGGTTCTACAATGTTCACCCCATATTTTAACTACACCATGAGAATAAACATTCCTTATAACAAAAGGTCCTGCCTATTTTGACTTGGGTTTATGAGAATGATAATCGTAAAGAAGAACAATTTCTCCTTCTTTGATTCCTCTTTGGACGATGTGCTTTTTGTGCCAATTCTTCGCTTGTTCTTTATAGATCTTTGCAAGCTTAGCTATCATTCTGTGGAGTGGTGTTTTCGCTTTCTTATCCTTGTCTGGCAATGCATCGGGAGAGTTAAGACGGATGTTTGCATCACTTGATGTTGATGAATCAATCACTTCGTTTGCCCCAGATGTATCTCGACCGAGGTCTGGTCCGAGGTGAGTCCCTGTTGCCTTCACCTCGACCAGTCCAATGGTTGCTTTGGTCGAGATGACTTGCTTCCTGTCGAGGTAGTTAGTTGGTTCTTCTTCAAATTTCTCGAACACAGCTGACGGATTTTCCTCCAAAGCTTCCAAGTTATGTATATCTGCATCACATGAAACATCTATACCTTTCTCTATCATACTAAGGCTTAGAACTCTTTCAAGAGGATAATTAGTAAGGATTGAGCTAACCAATTCACGAGATTCCTCTTCATCATAGATGTTGTAGATGTCTTCTTCCAATCCTTGGCCTCCCATTAAGGCTGACAATATGAATTCGACCTTCTCTTCTCCAATGTTGAAAGACAACATGGAATTCTTGCAATCCACATATCAACCGAATGTTGCAAGAAATGGTATCCCAAGGATAATAGGAATAGGATAATCTACAGGAAAATCCAATACCACAAAGTCTATGGGAATATTAAATTTTCTCAACCTTACAGGAAGTCTTCCAACATGCCTACGGGTCGAGTGATAGATCGATCCGCCATGTAAAGTGTCATCTTAATTGGTTTAGGATCCCCTAGACTAGCCTTCTCGCATAATGCAAGTGGAATGATGCTCACACTTGCTCCTAAATCACACAACGCATCATATGTGACGTTTCCAACTCTGATGGGGATACAAAACGACCCCAAATCTCTTAGTTTGGGTGGAATCTTCTCCCTCATGATCTTGATGAGTTCCGATGATATTGAGGACATCTTCACTTCACCAATGTCTTCCAGCCTCCTCTTGTTAGAGAGGATTTCTTTCAAGAACTTCCCGTATGCGGGCATACCTAGAATTGCATCAATGAAAGGTATGTTAATATGGAGCTTACTCATGAGGTCCAGGAACTTACTGAAGTGCTTGTCTAGACGCGCTCTCGCTCTAGACCGTTGGAATGGTAGTGGTGGCTTGTACGCAGAAGGTGGTATGTAAATTTCTTCTTTCTCCTTCGTTTCGGTTGACCCAAAAATATTTCAGTCGAGGTCTCTTCCGAGGTGACTCCCTATTAAGGTCTCCTCGGTTACCCCAGATTTCACCTCGGTCAAGATGTTCTAATTCACAGCTTCACTCGATCGAGGTTGTGGGTCAGCAATCTTCACGCCACTCCTTATTGTAATCGACATGATTTGGCCTTTTGGGTTGTTCTCTGTACGTCCTGGAAGTTTCCCTTGATCTCTAGGAGCTTCTCCGGCCTTGCTAAACACTTGACTTTCCAAGGCTTTTTGTGTCTTAGAAATCGAAGTAACGGTGCTCTCTAGTCCACTCATCATTTCTGACCAGCACTTCAATCATAACTTCCAACTTAGAACTTGGTGGTTGGCTCAAGCTTGATGATGGTTCTTGGCTCTTCAATTGAGTAGAAGAAGAAGAAGGTGGTGTTAGAGCATTTTCAACAGGGGAATAAGGATTACCGGAATTATTTTGATTGGATCTCCAATTGCTGTAGTTCCGATTGTTGTTATTGTTATTGTAGTTGTTGTTCCTGTTCCCTTGGTAGTTTCCTCTTCCAACATACCCAACATCTTTCTCTTTGGTTTGTTGGGTTTTTGCCTTTATGAGTTTCTTTAAAGCCTTTATCTCATTGTTGAGGGCGTTGATTTGTTCCACACTAGAAGAGGTGAGATTCAGCTCATGAGGTCTAGAAGTTTGACCTCCAGTTTCCATACTCCAGTGGGAGTATTTCTCCATAGTGAGAGTTTTCTTTTCAACAAAATCCCATGCTTCATCAACTGACTTGTCCATGAACGTCCCAGCTGAAAGTGATTGTAGTTTGAATTGCGCTTCAGCATCCAAACCCTTGAAATATATCACCAGCAAATCAACCTTTGGAATCCCATGGTGGTGGCAATCCAACAAAAGGTCTTTAAACCTTTCCCATGACTTGAAGAGGCTTTCACCGTTCCTCATCATAAAAGCTTTTATTTTGGCCCTTAGTTCCGCCGTCTTTGATGGAGGGAAGAATTTGGTGAGAAACTATGTGGTCATCTCCTCCCATGTGTTCATGCTTCCAATTGGAAGCGAATGATACCATGCCAATGCTTTATCTTTCAAAGAGAAAAAGAAAACATAGAGCTTATAGTCATTATCATCACATCTAGAAGGTCTCAAAGTTTCCAAGTCATAATTTTGCAAGTGTTGGTGTGGTTATTCTCTCTCCATTCATCCACAGCGATTTTTTTGAATCATTGGGATGACTTGAGGTCTGAACTCGTAATCCATGTTAGCTGGATCTTCTAGGTTGACGCCGGGACGGCGCGTTTGCTAAACGGGGTCCATACATTGGCCTAGTGTTTTTGGAATGCCCACAAATGAATCAACTGGCTCCAGCCTTGGTCGAGGTGGTGGCGGTAGATAAGAGGGTGTTAGTGGAGGTAGGTTGATCCAACCCTAGCACCACTCTCGGCTTCCAGATGCACTTGTCGCATCTGTTCTCTCATAGTGGCCATGTCGGCCTGAACTTGCTCCTGCTGAGTAAGTTGGTCAGCTCTCCCTTGCCTTAGAGCTTCTTCTCGGAGCCTTATTGTAACACCCCGAATCCGTGGGATATCGGAATGCTACGGGAGAGACCTCACAATGGATCCCGACCCTTAGCCTGACAACAATCTCATTGGACATTTCCAACATGGCACACATAAAGGCGTAAATCTCAAACGTTCGTAATGTATGCGAGACTGAAAAGTAAATGTACAATGTGGAAACGCAGCCGAGTCCTCAAAACGACATAAAAACTCCAATACATAAATCCAAAAACCGTACATAGCTCCATTAATCCAACATAACAATAATAATCCAAAAACATCCATGTCCTAAATGTACGGCGACCCTCGGTTGTTCACTCCTCCACCTCACTCGGTGACGTCCCTAACTTGCGGGGCATCTACACAAACGGTTTAAAACCGTTAGCTCAATTCGAAGCATTAGAGACATGGCGAAGGCACATACATACTCATATATCATAACATCACATAATCATGCTCAACAAACAAGTCCGTTTTATTATCTTTATTTATTAGGTCAGATCCCGTTCTAGTTTGACTTCTGTTGTGACACGAGAATCTCCCGAAACTCGCCTCGGTCCCTACTTACCGTATGGAATGGTACGGATGCATCCGACCGTCTAACCATGCGAGCTAGTCGACAAGAACCTCCTAACTCTACGCAAGAGCTAGACAAGTTGTCACCGCCCTTTATCATACACTTGGGCCAAATAATATATAAAGGTCGGTAATCCTATTCCGGTTTTATAAGTTATAATGAAAGCAATAAAACACACACCCCAAATACGCATCAAATCTAATACATAAAATACGAGTTAAGTAAGTCTGGAGACTTACCTCGTCACCACACTCACTCACAACACTCTCGCTTCCTTAGGGAGGAAGCACACAACCTGCTCACACAAGAATATACTCATCAACACAAGCTCAAACTCAAAGAAGTCTAAAACTTCACCCTAGGGATCTACGCAAGATCACCTAGCTCGCAACCTAGGAACACATCCTAGAACTCACAAACCTCATAACACTCTCAACACAAGGACACTCCTCACAACAACCTATACATCACAAGGACATGAAAAAAAACTTAGGATAGTCAAACTAGCCAAGAAGAATCGAACATGCCCAAACACTCAAGATCAACATTCTCATCAAGCCATAAGGGTTCCAAGGATGGCAACCACTAAATGGCATTCTCATAAGTCCTAGGTCCACCCTAAGCATGCTTCTAACTAGGTATAAACACAAGTCTAGGAAAGGAACGAGGAGGTAGGAGAGAGGAAGCCTACTAGTGAACAAAACGCAGCCGCGGAAGCAAGCTGGCGTCCCCGGCGGGAAGCTGTCACCGCCCCTGCGGTGGTTTAGGGCCGCACCTGCGCTTGGGAGCCGCCCCTGCGGTGGCTCTGGCCTCCCCTGCGGTGGCAGGTGGTCCGCCCTTGCGCCTCTGGTGATCCGCCCCGCGGCAAAACAGTAGAAACTTCATCATCTTCATTTCTTCGATTGGTTCTTTGCTCCAAGTGCCTTCTTCTCTGGTTGGGCCTTCTCTAAACCTTCACCACAGGTCTTAGCTTCCTCACCACGACCTAAACGAGCTAGAAGGATGGACATGCAAAGGTTTATAAAAACTCTCTTCAAAGCTTCCTCCACAGCCATGGAGGTGAAGAGAAGAGGGAGGAGGGAAGAACTAACAACAAGAGGGAGAGGGAAAGAGGTATCTTACCACAACAGATCCGGAACTCCAAGGTTTCATCTTCCTTCACCACTCTTCCAAGGAAATGAAGAAGAGAGAAACAAGGGAGAAGAGAGTATACAGGGGAAAGTTGAGCGTAAGAGTGAAAGAGGGGGAAAACGAGTGAAGGGGAGTAATGAAGGCTGCACAAGGGGGTGGGGAGTCCCAAGATAAGTTGTCCCCCTTGTCCATTCACTCCATATCCCAAGGCCGGAAAGCAAAAAGAGGAAGCCCAAGGGTTGGTGCGGGAATTTGAACAAAATTCCCAGCACTCAGCAATCGTGCCTGCGGGAAAACTAAGCCGATGACGCGGAAGGCTCGGAAAACATCTCAACACCCGGAATAAAATTCCGGATGTTACACTTATTTGATCTCAAGCTGCAGCTAATTCAGCTCTAAGATCCTCTACTTCCGTATCATTGGCAGCGACCACTTTCTTAGCTTCCTTCAACCTTTTCTTGTAAGTGTTTTCTGGTTTAGGATCGTAAGAAACGATTTCTTTACCAGTTCTAGTTCTTCGCATAAACCGAAGGAAAGGTCCCTCAAGAACACTCAATCAGAAAGATCAATAGTAAAGCAAGAAACTCTCAAGAATGGACAACCATACGTGGATTGGTCTTGACCAATTCCCCGGCAACGGCGCCAAAAACTTGTTCGCTCCAAAAGGTGTGTGCAGACAAAGCTTTAAATTTATAATTCGAATAATAAACCTACCGCAGTTTACGGATCAATCGTAGCAAGGTCTTATATTCCGGAGTCGATCTCATGGAATCGATGAGAATAATCACGGTAAAGTAATCCAATATCGAAAGCATGTAGTTATTTTTATCAAAAGCAAAAAGACAAGATGTATGAATCTAGATGGGGAAATGCGGATTCTAAAGATCATAGTATCTAATTGTGGTTTCGACTCAAGATCTCTTTAGATAACGTGGACAAAGCTGAGTTTTGCTAAGGGAAGGTGTTGTTGCTATGGTATAGATCACCGGGTAAGTCTCACTACCCACTTTTCCAAACCAAAGCTCCTATCACCGGGTAAGTCTCAAGGAACTAGGAAAAGGTAAAGGCGCTCAAACCAACATCACTCACCTGTGGGTACAGAACTAACCATCACCGGGTAAGTCTCAAGTTAACTCTCAAAGGTAGGGTGAAGGCACAATCAAACCCTAATAAATGATAAACCTTTATTACCTAACATCATCATCATCATCGGTTTACAAGCAAAGGAATCACCGGGTAAGTCTCATCCTAGGCTTGCGTGTAAACCAGGAAAGATGCAACAAGGATAGGATTTGGCAAACTATAACCTAAACTTGAGATAGGTACTGCAGTGGGCATTCTCATTTTTGTTCTATATGGATCTCGGTCGAGATGCTCAACGAACAACCCAAGATGGGTTTCGGATTAGGGTTAACTCAAGCTTTCAGGGTCCACAAGGATAAAGGTCTAGTCTTTCATCATCTATACCACAACCTTCAACTAATCACCCTTGAATCGCAGGGGTGTTTAGCCAACAATCATCATAATCAAAACAATATCAAGAATATCAAGAAAAAGGGAATAAAGCAAACAACAAAAGTATCTCAAATGCCAAAGCAAACAACCAATCAAAAGTATCAATGATGTGTTTCAAAAAGGGATGATAAGAACTCACTAACAATCTCCAAGAATTACTCACAAGCTAGGGTTCCTCAAACCCTAAGCAATCCTTCCTTCAAATCTTCCCTTCCTTCACTTCTTCAAATCAATCTTCCAAAGAAAACCTTTATGACGTCTGAATCTCGAGCGTCCAGCCTCCTAAATCCAGCCGTCACCGTCCATTCTTATTTTAGGTCAAAAATATGTCTTGTCTTCTTGGGCTGTCGGACTTCGACATCGATCCAGGCCTAGTGGGCTATCTCGGTCAAAATGCATGGTTGTGTCCAACCAAGATCAGTAGTGATCAACGTGCATGAAATCATATGTTTGTCTGGATCTTTATTCTATCCTTCTGATAGCATGTATTATAGTCTATATTTTGGGGCTGGTTAGACGTTTTATCTTCAATAATATGCATGTATGAATGTATATTATGTGATTATATTGTTGTTTCATCTACCTTTGCGGGAATCGAGGTCTACACCTAGTTTTGTTGTAATTGTAGGTAAAATGGCACGTTTTGGACCCTAAGGAGTGATAGCATGAATTATTGTCTATATTTTGGGGTTTGTTTAGACGTTTTATCTTCAATAATCTGCATGTTTGGATATATATTGTGTGATTATATTGTCGTTTCATCTACCTTTGCGGGAATCGAGGTCTACACCTAGTTTTGTTGTAATCGTAGGTAAAATGGCACGTTTTGCATCCAAAAGGAGCAAAAGGAGCTATGGAGTCATTGAAGCTACATTCAGGAGCTTAAGGAAACATCCAGGAATCTTGGAATTGGATTTAAGATTCACTATGGACCAGATTTGAGAGATTTCACATTCAGTTGTAATTCACCTCGGTTGACTACAGAGTCAACTCGACCGAGGTGATCCAGAGGAGCCGACTCGACCGAGGCGAACACCTGGGACGCGGCGAGAATACTTTATTCTTGGCTAAGATCTTTTATCTTTGGAAAGAGGATCTTATATTTTTGGGCTGGATTCCTGGAAGGAAGAAGATAAGTTTGCCCATATATTTTACCTATTTTTTATGGGAAGAGATCTTTCTAAGATATCTTATCTTTAGAGAGTAATTTTCCTATAAAAAGGGTCAGATTTCCCACAAATCCGACATCCGCTATCACCCGGAACATCTTGCATACATCCGAATACACCGCTGCAGCCATACTCCAGTTAGGAGATTTGAAGAACCTTTTTGAAGGTTGAAGGAAGAAAGTCTATAGCTTTTATAGTTTTTTGAAGGGTTTTTGTAAGATCATCTTAGATTCCCTTCTCTGTTGATTGTCTTTGTTGGATCTCTATCCAAGGAACGCTTGTTGGTTTTATAATTGATTCAGTTATTGAAGCCTTTCTCTTAAGGTTTTCTTGTTCAATTATTCTCTTTCTTCCCATATATTTGATTAATACTTTCATGATGATGAGTGGCTAATCTCTTTGTGTGATTCTAGGGTGATTGCCTGAAGGTTGTGGGAAAAACAATGATAGAATGATCTTAATCACAGTAGGACCCTGAAAGCTCGAGTCTTTACCTTAACCCTAAGCATCTCGCTCAGTCGATGAACATCTCAGCCGGGGTGGGATTTGGCTGACCGAGGTGACTTATCTGATCCGAAACTGAGAGTTAAGTGTTAGAGTTTGCCAAATCCTATTCTTATTATACCTTTCCTGATTCAATGCAAGCCTAGGATGAGACTTACCCGGTAATTCCTTTGTTTGTTTACCTAATATCATAAGTATAGGTAGTAAAGGTTTATCCTTTATTGGGGATTGAGTGTGCTTTCATCCCATCTTTGTGAGTTAGCCTGAGACTTACCCGGTAAAGGTTGATTCTATTCCCTTAGTTGGAGTGTTAGTTTGAGGTTATAGTTCTTTTCCTTAATTCTCTTGAGACTTACCCGGTAATAGGAGTTACGGTTTGGGATTAGTGAGTAGTGAGACTTAGCCGGTGATCTATTCCACTTTAGTAACACCTTCCCTATGCAAAAATCTCAGCTTTGTCCGCTTATCATTAGATCTTGAGTTGGAACCACAACTAGATGCTTTAATCCCTAGAATTGCATATTTCCTTTATTGACTTTTTATCATCCTTGATTGTTTTAATTGCTTTTGTGGTTAGTAGTTGCTAAAGCTTACCTATTCCGACTTTGTTTCACTAAGTCCCAGTGATCGACCCCTAGAATTCCTTGCTTTTACTACGATTGACCCGTACATTACGGGTTCGCATCCTTGTTTTAAGCTTACATCTAGGGTTATAAATTTAAAGCTTGCACACACCGTTTGGAGCGAACAAGTTTTTGGCTCCGTTGCCGGGGACTTGGTCTAGATCGAGCCGGTTGCGGTACGCTTTTGGGGCACTTGCCCCCGTGTCTACTAACCACTCTACTTGAGTGACTTTCGCAGGTTCTTTTCTTAGGTTTATGCGAAGAACCCGCGCTGGGAAGGAAATCGTTCCTTAGGATCCCGAACTAGAAAAGACATATAAACGACGCTTGACAGAAGGGAAGATGGCCAACCAAGACGATCGCGATCTTGAGGCCGAATTGAAGGATGCGTTAGAACAGCTACGCCTCAGCAGGGAAGAACTGAGGCAGGAGAAAGAAGAAACTCGCACCAGGACTGAAGCGATCGAAGCAGATATGGCAGCCTTACGAGACCAGTATCTACTTTGACCAAGGGAAGATCCAGTTCCCGATCCTCGACCGATGCAGGATCCAGTTCAAGACCCTCGACCGAGGCAGGTCCCAGCACCTGTTGCCCCGGCCGAGGTACTTCCACCTCGGATACCAGTCCGAGGCGCTCTTTTTGCAGGAATCCCGCAAACCCTAGGTCAAAGGATGGACCCCAATCAACAACTGAGGCGTCCTGGAGTTAACCTAGGAGATCCGGCGGACCATGACTACGAACTTCGACCGCAAGTTCTTTCCATGATTCGCCAATGCCAGTTTGGAGGGCTAGAGAAGGAATCTCCGCATCAACATCTGCAAAACTATGAGATCTTGATGGAGACCTTAAGACCCTCAAGAATAGAAAACAACAACTACAAGCTAAGACCTTTTTACTTTTCTTTAAAAGATAGAGCTCTTACTTTGTATCAATCTCTTCCTCCAGGAAAAATCATCACTTGGGAGGAGATGACTATGGAATTCTTGACTAAATTCTTTCCCCCCTCTAAAACCGCTGAAATGAGAGGGAAGATTAATGCGTTCATCATGAAGGACAAGGAGAGCTTGTCCAAGTCATGGGAGAGGTTTAAAGACATTCTTTTGGATTGCCCACATCATGGGATTCCAAAAATAGAGTTGTTGGAGATATACTTCAAGGGACTGGACGGAAGCACCCAGTTCAACCTCCAACTACTATCCGCCGGTACATTTATGGACATGGCGATTGACGAAGCTTGAGAATTTATAGAGAAGCAAGCTTTGCATATGGAGAAATATTCTCACCAAGGAGCTGAAGGTGGAGTTAAAAGAGTTAACTTTCAAGATGCTCCGCCTAACAACAATCAACTCACGTCTTTGAAGAATGACGTGAAGCAATTGAAGGAACTCTTGGTTGCTCAAACCAAGAAGGAAGATCAAGGATCAAGGAACAACAACAATGGATACCGTAACAACAACAACAGTTCCCAGAACAACAACTACAACAACAATAGAGGATCCAACAACAATAATTGGAGGGCGAACAACCAAAATTTGGGTAACAATCATTCTAACTCCAATTCTAACGATTCCTCTAATCCTTTCCTCTCTTCCCCTTCTTCCTCTTCTTCTAATCCATTAAAGAGCCAGGGGCAAGGATCAAGTTCGTCCCAGTCGGAAAAGAAAGACGCAGTGCTGGAGGCTATCTTGATCAAGCTTAGTGCTATGGAGACATCCATGACTTCATTTTCGAAGGCCCAAAAAGCCTTTGAACAACAACTTGCTAGTAGGGCGAATGAAACGCCAAGAGATCCAGGGAAGCTCCCAGCAAGAACGGAAAGCAACCCTAAGGGCCAGATTATGGCCATAACGACGAGGAGTGGACTGAAGACTGCAGATCCAGTGCCTCGGTCGGTGCCAGTACCGACGAAGACCACCTCGGTCTAGGTGCAGACGAAGAACACTTCGGCCGAGATGCCAACCGAGGTGGAGCCACAGAAAGCGGAGGGGAAAACTGAAGTTTATGTTCCACCTCCTGCATATAAACCACCACTTCCATTCCCCCAGTCAAGAGCCAGAGCACATCTAGACAAGCACTTTGGTAAGTTCCTTGACTTGATGAATAAACTACACATTAACATTCCTTTCCTTGATGCTATTCTTGGGATGCCCGCCTATGGGAAGTTCTTAAAAGAAATCCTATCAAGGAAGAGGAAGCTGGAGGACTTTGGTGAAGTGAGGATGACATCTAAATCTTCGGAGCTTATTCAAATCATGAAGGAGAAGATGCCACCCAAGTTGAGAGATCCCGGCTCATTTTGCATTCCAATTCAAGTTGGGGATGTCACTTGTGAAGCCTTATGCGATCTAGGAGCCAGCGTGAGCATCATTCCGCTGGAGCTATGTGTGAAGATCGGACTTGGAGAGCCCAATCCGGTTAAGATAAGGTTATACATGGCGGACCGCTCCATTACCCATCCCGTGGGAATTTTGGAAGACATTCCGGTTAAGTTAGGTAACTTCTATTTACCTATAGACTTTGTTGTACTTGATATTCCCGCAGATTATCCTGTTCCTATCATTCTCGGGAGGCCATTTCTTGCAACTTCGGGTTGCAATGTGGATTGTAAGAACGCCAAGTTGAAATTCAACATTGGCGGAGATCAAGTGGAGTTCGCATTACTTGCGGCCATGAAGGGAGAGTAGCTAGGAGATGGTATCTTCAACATCTATGATGAAGAAGAATCAAGAGAATTGGTGAGCTCTATCCTTACTAAAGATCCACTTGAGAAAACTATTAGTTTTAGTTTAATGGTGGAAGGTATAGATGCTTCTTGTGATGCAGATATACGGAGCTTAAAGGCACTGGAAGAAGATCCAGGAGCTAAAACTGAGAAATTAATCCAGGAGACGAAGATCTCCAGTTTCGGTTCCAGTTACAGTACCTTGACCGAGGCACTTTCTGGACCAAGCGAGGCGACTGAAGAACATCTCGGTCAACGCCTCTGTGCCTCAACCGAGGTCGAAGGCGAGATGATGTCAGCTGAGACTACTGAAAATAACAAAACTCCCTTCTCTGACATTCATCCTCAGTTGGTGGAACATTCTATCCACCAACTTTCTGATAATAAAGGACCATGGTATGCTGATACAGTTAATTATCTTGTTTGCCAGGAAATACCACCCGGATTAACGTACGCTCAAAGGAAGAAATTCTTCAAGGACGTACGCCATTACTACTGGGATGAACCGCTGCTATTCAAGCGCGGGCCGGATGGGATGATTCGAAGATGCATTACGGAAGATGAAGTTAATAGCGTCATACGGCATTGTCATTCACTTCCTTGTGGAGGACATGCTAGCGCCAACAAGACATGCGCTAAGGTATTACGTTCCGGTTTCTTTTGGTCTACATTATTTAAAGATGTGCAATCGTTTGTTGTCTCTTGTGATGCATGCCAAAGAACAGGGAACTTATCTAGGAGGAACGAAATGTCACTTAATAACATCCAAGAGGTGGAAATTTTTGATGTATGGGGGATAGACTTCATGGGACCTTTCCCATCCTCCGGAGGAAATCTCTATATTCTTCCAGCAGTTGATTACGTCTCTAGATGGGTTGAAGCCATGGCTTCTCCCACTAATGACGCCAAGGTGGTTGTGAAGTTCTTTAACAGGACTATCTTTCCACGTTTTGGAACTCCACGTATCATCATCAGCGATGGAGGGACGCATTTCATCAACCGGAAGTTTAAGGCACTTCTATCGAAGTATGGGGTGACCCACAAGGTAGCAACCCCTTATCACCCTCAAACTAGTGGACAGGTCGAGATCTCGAATAGAGAAATCAAAGCAATTTTGGAGAAGATCGTCTCTAGGACGAGGAAGGATTGGTCCATGAAATTGGATGACGCTCTCTGGGCCTAAAGGACCGCATTTAAAACTCCCATTGGTACCACCCCTTATAATTTGGTATATGGGAAGTCTTGTCATTTGCCCGTTGAGTTAGAACACAAAGCATATTGGGCGATCAAATGGCTGAACTTTGACATCAAGGAAGCCGGCGAGAAGCGGCTATTGGACATCAACGAGCTGGAGGAGCTGCGTTTGAACGCTTATGAGAATGCCAAAATCTATAAAGAAAGGACGAAGATATGGCATGACAAGCGCATCATTCCTAAGGAGCTTAAAGAAGGAGACTTAGTTCTACTCTTCAACTCCCGTCTCCGCCTCTTTCCAGGTAAGTTGAAATCTAGATGGACCGGACCTTATGTTGTGAAACATGTTTTTCCTCATGGTGCAGTTGAGATATGGGGTGAAACGAGTGGAAGCTTCAAGGTCAATGGTCATAGACTTAAGAAATATAAACCGGAAGTTCCGGTTGAGGAGGTTGCACCACTATACCTCATATGAGAGACGTCGTATGGTCCAGCTAGCGACCTTAAATCAAGCGCTTCTTGGGAGGCAACCCAAGGTATTGCTTTCTTTTCCCTTTTTCTAGTCTAGCTTAGATAGTTTGCTTTTGCTTTGCTTTGTTTTGTTTTCGGCGCCCTAAACAGACAACAGGTGACTTCTAAGGAAGGAGTACAAGCCAGGAACACAACTGCAAGGACAGAAGTTCGAGAATTTGAGAAGACGGAGTTTGACTGAGGCACATCTCGGTTGTTGTCACAGCACCTCGACCGAGATGATTCTTGAGCAACCGAGGCGACTAGGGTTTTTGAAGATCCACCTCGGTCCGTACCACCTCGGTCCAGTCGAGACCACCTCGACCGAGGTGACAGCAGTTCCAGAAAAGGGTATAAAAGGGGGCTGAAAATTCTCTTTCCTCCTTTACCTTCTCATCGACCGCGGCACGCTCTTCGCCTCGCTTCGCCAATCTTCGCTCGTTTTCGACGATTCTCGCTTCCAAACCGCAAAGAAAGGGTAGAGGATCACAGTGCAAGTGCTAATCTGCAAGAAAAACAAACCGAATCGACCGATTAGAGGTAAAATCAGAAAAACCCTAACCTCGCTCCTCTCCACTGTTAATCTTCAAATTGGGCTTTGGTTGCCCCTGCATTTGCTGAGAAACAGATTAAGTACCCCATAGGAACCTGTTGTAGTGATTTTGGGGGAAAAGAACTGGATTTTTGAGGAAATCAGTCGCGCAGTTTTTCGCCTCGGTCCAGTCGGCCTGTGCCTCTGCCGAGGTGTTCTACAGAGTTGTCAGGCCGACCGAGGTGGTCTGACAGGTTTCAGAAAAGATGAGTTCAGATAGACAGCTGGTCCTGAGGGACAAATCCTCTTCTTCCCCTTCTTCTTCTTCTTCTTCTTCTTCCAGACGTACTAGACCGGTGATCCACGAGAAACACCAGGTTGACTATGACCGCATAGCGGCCCGTCCAGTGATTGCACCGCGCTTCCTGGACATTTTTGCATTTGATTGTCTCCATGTGGATGGAGATTTGAGACGGATGATTTCTATGGTGGGGCTAGATCAGTTCATTGAGATCCGCGCTCCCGTCTACTTAGAGCCGACTATGGAGTTTGTCAGCTCCTTCACCTACCTTCCCATAGAGCATTCTGTGAAGTACCGGTTGATGAACCGGAACTTCTTAGTTCCTTTAGAGTACTGGCGAGACATCTTTGGTTTCCCGGCCCTGACTGCTGTTGATTTTCCCTCCCGAGTTGTAGCTAGGGAGTTCTGGGGACAGATTGCTCACGTAGTTGAGCACGCAGATAGATGGCGCCCTGGATACTCCAGGGAGCGTATTATATTTCACCTAGCTTTTAGGTTAGCTCACAGGATATTCAGTGAGACTCTTCTGGCGAGTACTGAGACGCCCCAGAAGGTCAGACAGGGGGAGCTGTTTAGCCTTTATTGCATGGTGATTGGAAGGATTCCAGACTTTGGCTTGATGCTAGCAGAGGATCTGCATAAGATCAAGGCCAAGGCGAAGGGCGATATCTGCTGCGGAGGCATTGTGACTCACATAGCGAGTTACCAAGATATGGATCTCAGCGCATGTACCATGGTGGCGGCTACCAACCGCTAGGACTTCAGGAGATGATTACTCGGAGGATACTAGTTCCCCGAGGACTCACTACGCCGTACGTAGCTATGCCATGGGAGCCTACTGCACCACAGGGGATCAGATGGTCACCCTAGTTCTTAGTGTATGATCCGCACTATTGGCAGACTGCTTGGATCCCACTGATGGAGGATGCGAGAGAGGCAGCTGCTGCACCAGCTGAGGAGGATGAGGTTGAGGAGGCAGCTGATGATGATGATGATGATGATAGGGATGGTGGAGTTCCTATGGATACAAGGACTGATACTGCTGGGACGAGTGCGCCGGTCATCGATTTGGATGACGACGAGACTGAGGCTGAGCCGGCTGCATCACCAGTACGCCACCCTAGGCGTAGGGTACGCCGACAGAGAGATCCAGATGCTCACCGTCGGATCGATGATCTGACGGATCAGATGATAGACTCCTATGCTGCCCTGACTGTGGACATCCAGGAGAGGTTTGACGCCCAGCACCGAGAGATCGACCGCTAGACTCATCAGATGTTAGAGGGCCAGTACTATCAGCGCCGGATGATGTAGATCCAGTTTCAGCAGACTATGAGTTATCCATTTGACCCATCCCAATATCCGTATGCGCCACCACCACCACCACCACCGGATCGTGAATATTGAGAGCCTGCAGGATTTTCTTTCTTATTTATTATGCAGCTCAGCTTTGTCCGGTGAGTACTTTATTTTCTTTAGACTTATTTTGACCCACTGGGACAGTGTGTCCCAAGTATGGGGTGTTTATGTATTATTTGACTTATGTGATGTATGAATCGACTTTATCGGATATTTATGCTTTCTTTTGCTTCTATGATTTTATCTGAAATTACATGCATGCATACTGGTTATTTGATTGAGAAAAACGTCAAAAACTGGTTTAAAAAAAAAATTTGACCTCGACCGGGGCAGTTCTGGCCGAACGAGGTACTTCACCTCGGTTGACCTAGAACACCTCGACCGAGGTGGTTTAATTGAGAGATTTCAAAACATTTTGTGCTTCTTATCTGGATATGATCTCAGTGTAGATCTTGTTTACTGACTGGTTTTGAAATCTTTATATGTTTGAAAGGTTTTATGATATGTTTAAGTTGCTAAATGCTTTGTTTGAAATTTTTAGCATGTTTAATACTTGTTTTTATCCAAATTATGTTGAATTTGAAGGTTGACACCACGTTATGAGTTCTCTCACTTTCTTCCTGGAAAGACTAAGGCAATTCATTCTTCTCTCTTCTTCTTCTTGATCATGCTTAGCCACTCATATACAGATTTGCCTCCCTTTACCTATCCGGGAATTTGGAAGCAAGCAAAGTGGTGAAAGCAAGTGAAGTAAAAGTTGAGAAGTTGGCTGGAAGTGAAAGTGTTAGAAAGCAATAAATAGGTTTGGGGAAGTCAATCAGGATGATGAGTAACTCGGCACCATTCACATAGCCGGGTGTTTGTGTCTTGCCAAAGTCGGATTGAGCGATATTTCTAACGGGTCATGGTATGTGCATCAAGGGTTTGATGCATCTCAAGAAATTGATGATTGCTGATTTCCTAGGCTTTGGTTATTGTGCACCTCTGTCCATGCATCCCAAAAGTAAAGTAAAAAAGGAAAAAATGTGAAATAAGCAAAGCTTATTGGTGGATGATGTTGAAAGTGAAGTGAAAATGGAAGTGAAGAGATATCCTTTTCCCGGATTCTAGCACCACATTACCTTATATACATCCCTACCCTACACGTTTCTTGACCTTTCTTTTGGGAAGCCCTTGAGACCTCGAGCTTGTTGATTGACTTAGTGTTTTAAACTGGATTATACATGATTAATTTCGATAATTATGATTTATTATGCATTCTATGATTTTATGCAAAGACGAACAACTTTCTTATATTTATAAAATGTTTTGATCATATTTTGATTTTAAATTCCATGAAGTATTCTCTTAGAGTGATCTATGATTGTAGCACACCATTAAAATGTTTTTGAAAGATTTTTTCATTGATCTTTATGACTTATAATCCATTCTATCTTGTATTTTATATGCGGAACTTGCTTGGGAACAAGCAAGGGCTAAGTATGGGGTATTTTGATAGCATGAATTATTGTCTATATTTTGGGATTTGTTTAGACGTTTTATCTTCAATAATCTGCATGTTTGGATATATATTGTGTGATTATATTGTCGTTTCATCTACCTTTGCGGGAATCGAGGTCTACACCTAGTTTTGTTGTAATCGTAGGTAAAATGGCACGTTTTGCATCGAAAAGGAGCAAAAGGAGCAAAAGGAGCTATGGAGTCATTGGAGCTACATTCAGGAGCTTAAGGAAACATCCAGGAATCATGGAATTGGATTAAAGATTCACTTTGGACCAAATTTGAGAGATTTCACATTCAGTTGTGATTCACCTCGGTTGACTATAGAGTCACCTCGACCGAGGTGATCCAGAGGAGCCGACTCGACCGAGACGAACACCTGGGACGCGGCGAGAATATTTTATTCTTGGCTGAGATCTTTTATCTTTGGAAAGAGGATCTTATATTTTTGGGCTGGATTCCTGGAAGGAAGAAGATAAGTTTGCCCATATATTTTACCTATTTTTTATGGGAAGAGATCTTTCTAAGATATCTTATCTTTAGAGAGTAATTTTCCTATAAAAAGGGTCGGATTTCTCACAAATCCGACATCCGCTATCACCCGGAACAGCTTGCATACATCCGAATACACCGCTGCAGCCATACTCCAGTTAGGAGATTTGAAGAACCTTTTTGAAGGTTGAAGGAAGAAAGTCTATAGCTTTTATAGCTTTTTGAAGGGTTTTTGTAAGATCATCTTAGATTCCCTTCTTTGTTGATTATCTTTGTTGGATCTCTATCCAAGGAACGCTTGTTGGTTTTATAATTGATTCATTATTGAAGCCTTTCTCTTAAGGTTTTCTTGTTCAATTATTCTCTTTCTTCCCATATATTTGATTAATACTTTCATGATGATGAGTGGCTAATCTCTTTGTGTGATTCTAGGGTGATTGGCTGAAGGTTGTGGGAAAAACAATGATAGAATGATCTTAATCACAGTTGGACCTTGAAAGCTCGAGTCTTTACCTTAACCCTAAGCATCTCGCTCAGTCAATGAACATCTCAGCCGGGGTGGAATTTGGCTGACCGAGGTGACTTATCTGATCCGAAACTGAGAGTTAAGTGTTAGAGTTTGCCAAATCCTATTCTTATTATACCTTTCCTAGTTCAATGCAAGCCTAGGATGAGACTTACCCGGTAAATCCTTTATTTGTTTACCTAAGATCATAAGTATAGGTAGTAAAGGTTTATCCTTTATTGGGGATTGAGTGTGCTTTCATCCCATCTTTGTGAGTTAGCCTGAGACTTACCCGGTAAAGGTTGATTCTATTCCCTTAGTTGGAGTGTTAGTTTGAGCTTATAGTTCTTTTCCTTAATTCCTTGAGACTTACCCGGTAATAGGAGTTACGGTTTGGGATTAGTGAGTAGTGAGACTTACCCGGTGATCTATTCCACTTTAGTAACACCTTCCCTATGCAAAAACCTCAACTTTGTCCGCTTATCTTTAGATCTTGAGTTGGAACCACAACTAGATGCTTTAATCCCTAGAATTGCATATTTCCTTTATTGACTTTTTCATCCTTGATTGTTTTAATTGCTTTTGTGGTTAGTAATTGCTAAAGCTTACCTATTCCGACTTTGTTTCACTAAGTCCCTGTGATCGACCCCTGGAATTCCTTGCTTTTACTACGATTGACCCGTACACTGCGGGTTCGCATCCTTGTTTTAAGCTTACATCTAGGGTTATAAATTTAAAGCTTGCACACACCGTTTGGAATGAACAAGGAGCTAAGGAGTCATTGAAGCTACATTTTGGAACTTAAGGAAGACCTCAGGAAGCATGAAAATGATTAAGAAGATTGACTTTGGACCGGATTTAAGAGATTTCACATTCAGTTGAGATTCACCTCGGTCAGCTACAGTGTCACCTCGACCGAGGTGATCTTAAGGAGCGCCCCGACCGAGGCGAATACCCTGCCGCCGGCGAGATCCATATTTTTGGCTGAAATCTTTTATTTTTGGAAAGAAGATATCTTATAATTTTGGGCTGGATTTCTGGAAGGAAGATATGATTTCTGATTGATTTATTTTGAGAGAGAGATATATATTTTATAGGAAATTATCTTATTAAGATATTTTATCTTTGGAAGATAATTCTCCTATATAAAGGGTTGGATTTCTACAATTAACCTATCTTCGGATCAACATATGCTTGGAGCATCCAGCAATTGAGGGATTTTCTGGAGGTTTTGAAGGAAGAATTGAAGGAAGTATTGAAGGATTGAAGTTCAAGGAAGGAAGGAATCATAATTGGAGTTGCTTTTTGAAGGAGTTTGTAAGACTTTCTAGATTGTCTTTTGGTTTGATTGTCTTTGCTGATTTGTGATTGAGGAACGCAGTTTGTTTGTTGATTGATTCAGTTATTGAGACCTTTTTCTTAAGGTTTTCTTGTTTGAATATTGATTCCTTTTCCATTAATTTGATTATTGTTATCATGATGATTGTTGGCTAAGTTTCTTATGCGATTCTAGGGTGATTGGCTGAAATTTGTGGGGAAGACGATGAAAGAATGATCTTAATCCCAGCAGGACCCTGAAAGCTCGAGTCTTTAACCTTAACCCTAGAACACCTCGGTCAGTCATTGAACATCTTGGCTGGGGTGGGATCTGACTGAACGAGGTGACCTTTCCTGAATCCTATCCGAGTTAAGAGTTCTAGTTTGCAAAATTCTATCCTTATTACACCTTTCATGGTTCAGTGCAAGCCTAGGATGAGACTTACCCGGTCATTCCTTTGTTTGTTTTCCTAAGATCATAAGTGTAGGTAATAAAGGTTTCTCCTTTATTGGGGTTTGAGTGTGCCTTCACCCCATCCTTGTGAGTTAGCCTGAGACTTACCCGGTAAAGGTTGATTCTATTCCCTTGGGTGGTGTGTTGGTTTGAGATTATAGTTTCTTTTCTTAGTACATTGAGACTTATCCGGTAATAGGAGCTTTGGTTTGGGATAGTGAGTAGTGAGAATTACCCGGTAATCTATTCACACCTTAGAAACACCTTCCCTTTGCAAACCTCAGCTTTGTCCGCGTTATCCTTTGAAATCTTGAGTCGGAACCACAACTAGATGCTTTAATCCCTAAATCCGCATTTCCCCTTACTTGACTTTTACATCATCTTTGATTGCTTCAATTGCTTTTGGTTAATTCCAACATTTGACAACCTGATTTTGTGCTTTGTTTCACCTAAGTCCCTGTGATCGACCCTTGGAATTCTTGCTTTTATTATAATTGACCCGTACACTGCGGGTTCACATATTTGTTCAAGCATACTTCTTGGGTTATAAATTTTAAAGCTTGCACACACCGTTTGGAGCGAACAAGTTTTAGGCGGCGTTGCCTGGTACTTGCTCTAGACCAAGCCGGTTTCGGTTGTCTTTCGGGGCTATTGCCCTTGTTGCTATTAACCACTCTACTTGAGTGTTTTTGCAGAATCTTTCTTTAGGTTTATGCGAAGAACTAGTGCTGGGAAGGAAATCGTTCCTTACGATCCCGAACCAGAAAAGGCTTACAAGCGAAGATTAAGAGAAGCTAAGATGGCCAACCAAGATTATCGCAATCTTGAGGCCGAATTAAAGGAGGCGTTGGAACAGCTATGCCTCAATAAGGAAGAACTACAGCGTGAAAGGGAAGAGGCTCGCGCAAGAACTGAAGGAATTGAAGCATATATGGCCGCTCTAAGGGCCTAGTTTCTGCCTCGACCGATACTAGATCCTCGACCGAGGCAGGACCCAGTCCCAGTTTCCCCGGCCGAGATGCACCTACCTCCTCGGATGCTTGTCCGAGATGTACTTTTTGCTGGAGTTCCACAAACCCTAGGACAGAGGATGGACCCCAATCAGCAAGAGAGGCGTCCAAGAGTCAACCTAGGTGATCCAACTGACCATGATTACAAACTTCGACCACAAGTTCTATCAATGATCTGACAATATCAATTTGGAGGTTTACAGAGGGAGTCTCCACATAAGCACTTGCAAAACTACGAGATCCTGATGGAGACCTTGAGACCTACAAGACTGGAGAACAACTACAAGTTAAGGCCTTTCTATTTCTCCTTGAAAGACAAGGCTCTTGCTTGGTATCAATCTCTTCTGCCCGGAAAGATCAACACTTGGGAAGAGATGACGACGGAGTTTCTTACAAAGTTCTTCCCCCCTCCCCCCCCTCTAAGACCGCTGAAATGAAGGGAAATATCAATGCTTTTATCATGAAGAACAAGGATATTTTGTCCAAGTCATGGGAGAGATTCAAGGATATTCAATTGGATTGCCCATATCATGGGATTCCAAAGATCGAGTTGCTGGAGATTTACTTCAAGGGATTGGATGGAGCTACTCAATTTAATCTCCAACTACTTTCCGCCGGCACATTCATGGACACGCCGCAAGATGAAGCTTGGGATTTCATTGAAAAGTAAGCTTTACATATGGAGAAGTACTCCCACCAAGGAGCCGAGAATGGAGCAAGGAGAGTTAGCTTCCAGGAAACATCATCAAATGGAGCTCAACTCACCTCGCTTAGCAAAGAGGTAAAAGAATTGAAGGAGCTTTTAGTAGCTCAAACGAAGAAGGAGCAAGATGGAGGATATCAAGGAAGAAATAACTATCAAGGGTCACGGAACAACAATAACAACAATAGAAACTCCAACAACAACCATTGGAGATCTAATCAATAAAATCCCGGTAACCCTTATTCTCATGCTCATAATGCTCTTAACCCCCTCTTCCTCTTCTTCTACTCCATTGAGAAGCCAGGAGTCTGGATCAAGTTCGTCCCAGCAAGAGAATAAAAATGCAGTGCTGGAGGCAATCTTGATCAAGCTCAATGCTATGGAGACATCAATGAATTCATTTTCAAAGGCACAAAAAGCCTTAGGGCAACAATTCTTCAACAAGGCGAATGAAGTGCCAAGAGATCCAGGGAAGCTCCCAGCAAGGACAGAGAGCAACCCTAAGGGACAGATTAGGGCAATAACAACAAGAAGTGGACTGAAAACTGCAGATCCAGTACCTCGGTCGGTACCAGCCCAGACGAAGAACACTTCGGTCCAGGATCAGACGAGGAACACTTTGGTCGAGATGCCAACCGAGGTGGAGCCCCAAAAAGCAAAGGATAAATCTGAAGTTTATGTTCCACCTCTTGCTTATAAACCACCACTTCCATTCCCTCAGTCAAGGGCCAGAGCACATCTAGATAAGCATTTTGTTAAGTTTCTTAACCTAATGAGTAAACTACACGTTAACATCCCTTTCATTGATGCTATTCTAGGGATGCCCGCCTATGGGAGGTTTCTTAAGGAGATTCTATCAAGGAAGAGGAAACTGGAAGATTTTGGAGAAGTAAGGATGACATCTAAGTCCTCGGAGCTCATTCAAATCATGAAGGAGAAGATGCCACAAAAATTGAGAGATCCCGGTTCATTTTGCATTCCCATTCATGTTGGGGATGTAACTTATGAGGCATTGTGTGATCTAGGAGCCAGCGTGAGTATCATCCCGCTGGAGCTATGTGAAAAGATCGTACTTGGAAAGCCCAAGCCAGTGAAGATAAGACTATACATGGCGGATCGCTCCATTACCCATCCCGTGGGCATCTTGGAAGACGTTCCCGTCAAGTTAGGTAACTTCTATTTACCTATAGATTTTGTTGTACTTGACATTCCCGCAGATTATCCCGTTTCTATCATTCTCGGGAGGCTATTTCTAGCAACTTCGGGTTGCAATGTGGATTATAAGAACGCCAAGTTGAAATTCAACATTGGCGGAGATCAAGTGGAATTTGCATTGCTTGCTGCAATGAAAGGAGAGCCGCTGGAAGACGACATCTTCAACATCTATGATGAAGAAGAATCGAGAGAATTGGTGAGCTCTATCCTTATTATTGACCCTCTTGAAAGAGTTTTTAGTTTTTGTTTAATGGAGGAATGTATAGATATTTCTTGTGATGCAGATATATGGAACTTAAAGGCATTGGAAGTAGATCCAGGAGCTAAGATGGAGAGACTAATTCAGGGGAAGAAAAGCAATTTAGGTTTCGGTCCCAATTCCAGTACCTCGACCGATGCACTTTCTGGACCAAGCGAGGTGTTCTTATCTGAAGAACATCTCGGTCACCCACCTCGGACACAGACCGAGACATCAAACGAGATGTTATCAACTGAGGACAACAAACTTCCTAATCCTTTTTCTGAGAATAATTTACAGCTGGTGAAGCACTGGCTACACCAAGCTTTTGATGGTAAAGAGCCTTGGTATGCTGATATTGTTAATTACCTTGTTTGCCAGGAAATACCGCCCGGATTGACGTACGCTCAAAGGAAGAAATTCTTCAAGGATGTATATCACTACTACTGGAATGAACCTCTACTGTTTAAGAGAGGTCCGGATGGGATGCTTCGATGATGCATTCCAGAGGATGAAGTTGCTAGTGTTATAAGGCATTGCCACTCGTTCCCTTGTGGAGGACATGCTAGCGCTCACAAGACGTGCGCTAAGGTATTATGTTCTGGTTTCTTTTGGCCTACATTATTTAAGGATGTGCAAACGTTTGTTGTTTCTTGTGATGCATGTCAAAAAACAAGGAACTTGTCTAGAAGGAACGAGATGCCACTCAACAATATTCAGGAGGTTGAGATCTTTGATGTATGGGGAGTTGATTTCATGGGACCTTTCCCATCATCCGCAGGGAACCTCTACATTCTCTTAGATGTTGATTACGTCTCTAGATGGATGGAAGTCATTGCCTCACCCACTAATGACACCATGGTGGTTGTGAAGTTCTTCAATCGGACTATCTTTCCACGTTTTGGGACACCACGCATCATCATCACCGATGGAGGGACACATTTCATCAACCGGCAGTTTAAAGCACTTCTATCAAAGTATGGGGTAACCCACAAGGTAGCAACCCCTTATCACCCTCAAACTAGTGGACAGGTTGAGATCTCGAATTGAGAAATCAAGTCAATTTTGGAGAAGACCGTCTCTAGGACGAGGAAGGATTGGTCCATGAAGTTGGACGACGCTCTTTGGGCTTATAGGACCGCATTCAAGACTCCCAATGGTACCACCCCTTACAATTTGGTATATGGGAAGTCTTGTCATCTACCCGTTGAGCTAGAATACAAGGCATATTGGGCAATCAAGTGGTTGAATTTCGATATCAAGGAAGCCGGAGATAAGAGACTATTAGACATCAACGAGCTGGAGGAGTTGCGATTAAACGCTTATGAGAATGCCAAGATCTACAAGGAAAGAACAAAGAGATGGCATGACAAGCATATCATACCTAAGGAGTTCAAAGAAGGAGATCTAGTTCTACTCTTCAACTCCCACATCTGCCTCTTTCTAGGTAAGTTGAAATCTAGATGGACAGGACCTTACATTGTGAGAAATGATTTCCCCTATGGTGCAGTTGAGATTTGGGGAGAAACAAGCGGAAGCTTTAAGGTCAACAGTCATAGGTTGAAGAAGTACCAACCGGAAGTCCAGGTTGAGGAGATTGCACCACTATACCTTGTTTGAAGATGATGCACGGTCCAGCTAGCGACCTTAAATCAAGCGCTTCTTGGGAGGTGTTCGCCCTAAAACGTGTGCGTCAATCAAGTCTTAAATTTATATCTAGAACTCAAAAGCAAAGCGAACCCGCAGTGTACGGATCAGCTGTAGAAAGGTAAGAATTCCAGAGTCGAACTCAGGGATTTGGTGAGAAAATTTTCGATTTCAATTATCTAGCGAAAGTATAAAAGCTTTTGTGATATGATAAAGAGAGAAATGATTCCAAGGATTCAAGTATCCGATTTAGGCTTTCGATTCAAGACACTTCTATAGATATAGGACAGAATTTATATTGCCAAGATTAAATGTTCAAAGGTAGGATTCGTACGATGAAGTTCCGAAACCTATATGACTAATCTATAGGTTCTCTCTATAAGGGTTGTTGAGGCTGCAATATAGAAAGATCTAAAGACAAGAATTATGTTCAAACTAACTATCTAAAACTCCATGATATGACTCTCCAAAGTAAAGATGAGAAAGCACACTTAGAATCTTAATAAAGGATGTTGAGTCTCTTTATTACCCAAATCTTATAACCTTAATCTATTAAATGTAGAATCAAGTTTGAAGTCTCTTCATACACTCTATTAGAGGTTAATAAGGTTAACCAATATTGGGATTTAGGCAAGGATTAGTTTTGATTAAAGATTAATTCAATTAAAGTTCGTCAGAAGAGAAAATCGTGTTGTTCATACGAAAAATCGGCCGATTTTCCTCAAGAACAGTCCGATTTTCCTGTTTATCGCAAAACTAAAATCTAAATTCTCAGGGTCCTAATGTTTGAATGAGTTCAGTCTATCATCATCTAAGCCTTAATCATCAACTCTTCTCCCCAGAATCACAAGGGTTTTAGCCAACCATTTTCAAAATCGAATCAAATTAATTATTGAAGAAGATATCGCAAAGAAACCAAATCTTGAACGGAAAATTCAATAACTTTCAAATCTGTAAAAAAATCGTCAAATCTGTTCAATGTATCTCTCAAACAACTCAATGTCGTGTTCACAAACCACAAACAATGCAATGGAATAAAGAAATCTCACAATCAAAGATCAAGAATGACTTTCCGGCAAAAGCTCTTCAATCTCTCTCCAAGAATCGTTGATTTCTCCAAAACGTGTAAAGATTATCTGATGCGACCTCTTCGTCTTCGTTCGTAGGGTTCTCTTCTATAGTTTCTTGCAGATGGGCCGTTTGGAAAAACTCTCATCTAGCCCAAATTAATTGGGCTTTATGTCGTCTTTTCATTTGGCCGAATCGTGAAGAAAATCGACCTTGTCGATTTTGGTGCAAAACCGTTCGATTTCAAGGTATGAAAATCGTCCGATTTATCTATACATTGGCACAATTTTCTTCAACAGAAAGTTCTCTTCCTTTGGTTCGTCTTCTATGCTTCTCCTTTGCAATTCCTCAGCTCTTTGTGATCCTTCTAAGACTCCTTTAGCTTCCTTAACATCCTTAGATGCTTCTTGCTCCATTTATGCTTCCAATTCAACTCTACTTACCTGCAATTCGTCAAAATCTCGTGTAGACCTCTATTTCCGATAATTGATTGAGTAGAACATAAAAGGTATGCAAAATCCCTCTAAATGCAAGGTAAATAGAGATAATGTGCTGCAATATACATGAATATGATGATACATAATTCATGTCATCAGGAGGCAACCCAAGGTATTGCTTTCTTTTCCCTTTTTCTAGCTTAGTTTTAGATAGTTTGCTTTTCTTTGCTTTTAGCGTCCTCTAGACAGAAACTAGGTACTCTCTAAGGAAGGATTACAGCTCAGGAGCTACACTGGAAGGACATAAGTTCGAGAAATTGAGAAGACAAAGTTTGACTGAGACACATCTCGGTTGCTGTCACAGCACCTCGACCGAGATGTACTTGCCTCTTGCTTGTCCCTAAGCAAGATTCAAATTCAGAATATAAGATGTCATGGATTATGCATGTATGGAACTCAAAAACTTTTCTTTTGGTAGTGCTCCTTTTCATTGGATCGCTCTCAAAGTGATATTTCAAGGCATAAAAGAGGCAAAGCATGTATCAATGATAACTATAAGATGAACAAACTCCCTATTCTTTCTTGGAAGCATAAATAAAGAACATGATAAAGGTGTAGAGGTAATCAAATTCAAACAAATCTAAGCCATTAAGTCTTAAACACATGCATAAAAGTCTCAAGGTCTTCAAATCAAAGGAAAGGTTCAAGAAACGTATTAAGGGAAGCAGTCCTTTTTGGCTATTGTGGTGCTAATCCGGGAAAGAGGAACACATAACAACTTCAAGAATTTTCTTCACCGCACATGCTTCGCACGTGGAAAGCTTTGCTTTCATTACATTTTACTTTTTGAGAGTATGGACAGCGGTGCACAAAAACGAAGCCTAGGAGATCGGCGTTTCTCAATTTCGAGATGCCTCAAACCCTTGATGCACATACCATATCCCGTTAGGACTTGTCGTTCAATCGGACTTTGGCAAGACACAAACACCCGGCTATGTGAATGGTGCCGAGTTACTCATCCTCATGTTCAACGTCCCCAAACTTATGAAATTTTGCACTTTTTCAATACATTTTTCTTGGCCCTCCCACATCAAACATGCCTTTTTCAATCACCTATCCTAATTCCCGGATGGTAAGAGGAGGGTTACATATTTCATTGAGGAGCTAGCATGATCAAGATATGAGAAAAGAAAAGAAGTGAATTGCCTTAGTCATCCTTAAATGATGTAAAAGAACTTGTAATATAGCTTCGACTATTATTTCATTCTCTCATCAAAACAACTAAATCATATAACTTATTCACGTATTCAAGTAACAAAAGCAATTTCATTCATGCTATAATCAAGATCTCAACACAACTAAGCATCTTTTTACCTATCCATATACACAATGTTCATCATAGAGGTCATTTACATATAAGAAGCACTTAAAATTTTTGAAAATTCATAGGTTTTGAAAAAGATCATGCAAATGCAAGTGTCATAATAGAAAGCAAGTAGTGCAAGAGTTATTACAAGCCAAATTGTCAAGAGTAGTGGAAAGTACATAGAGTGCTAGAATGAAAAATAAGGTATTGTAAGTACCCCCACCCCATACTTGACATCCACATTGTCCCCAATGTGAAAATCAAGCATAAGAAGGAGAAAAATACTTACAATGTAAAAGAAGTGGAAGCTCAATCCTCTGTCGGTGGTGGAGGTGGTGGATATGGATACATCGGTGCGGAGGGATCGTAGAAGTGGCCGAACTGGTGGTAGTACATGTCCCTCATCTGGCCATCATAGGATGAATGCCTAGCGTCCGTCTCCTCCCTGTAGTTCCTGAACTGAGTGTTCAGGGTGTCATAATCGGTGCGGAGGGCACGGTAGTCGGTGCTGAGGCTCTGGAAGCTAGTGACTAGCTCCCTGAAGTGGCGTGGAGCTCGGCGTCCTCGTCTAGGGTCTGGAGCATGTGCATAAGAGTGTCGAGGTGGCTGCATGTCATCCTCCGTCTCCTCATCCTGCCTACTAGTCCTGCTCGGTCCTACTCCATGAGTGTCCGTGTCCATGGCATCCGTAGCGTGCCCGCTATGAGTATCGCTCTCAAACTCAAGCATGGTCTCCTGTCCGCCATCGTCATCCTCCTCGTCTGAATCACCTGCATCATCATCATAATAAGTGGGAGGTGAGAACTCCTCAAGCATCGCCTCAAAGGTCTCCTTCCAGTTCCTCTTATTCCGAATGGTGTATTCGGATTTCCATATGATCTCGGATGGCTTCTTCTTCGGATCCCTGTGCCATGGCATCGGCACATGAAGAGTTCCTCTCCCTCGAGGAATCAAGACCTGTCGAACCACCAACCTTTGTGAGCCTAAAGGAAGGGCACTCTCAGCTAGAGTGCATCCCGAGAAGTCATAACCTAGAGTCCTAGCCACATGAGTGACCAAGCCTCCTGCGCAGATGTCACCCTTGGCTTTGTTGGCTATCTTTCCTAGATAGTCAGCAAGCATGGTGGAGATGTCGGGAGTGGTGGTGGATGTCATGCAGTAGAGGATAAAAAGCTCATCAGCCTTGAGCTTCTGCGGAGTCTCAGTCCGGGCAAACAAACTCTCACTAAGTATCCTATGCACTACCTTGAAGGAAAGGTTGTACATACTTGTCTCCTTGGAGTTTCCGGGTCTCCACTTATCCCCTCCGTACTCTCCTACGGAAATAGCCTCCCAAAAATCACTGGCATTGAGGCCTCTAGCAAATGTGCCTGCATCTGAATAAGAAAAGCCAAACAAGTCGCCAAAAGCATCAATGGATAAAGTGTGGTCTTGGCTCATGAGGCGGAAAGTGACCATCCTTTCCCTAGGATCGTGCTCAAACGTACTAAGGAATTCTAGGGTGATCTCCCTATAAGCATCTTCCCTGATCGTAGCAAACTGTCTCAACCCTGCTCTATCAAGCATCATATCAACATCCTCTCGAACATATAATGAATCTAAGTCATCAAGCACTATGTAGCGAGGAGGGGTGAATGGGCGATCTATAATGCGTTCATAGCGTTTCTTATGCTTGGATAGGGGAGGGGGAAGCTTAGGGATGTTGGTAGGTGGTGGTGGAGGTGGGGCAGGGGCTTTGGAAGAAGATCCCTTCTTCTTCCCCGTGTTTCTAGTTATCCTCTTGACAAGATCCATTCTAAGTCCTAAAAATCGACCTGTTCTTCACAAAAATCGGTCGATTTATCTGGGTTGGGTCGATTTTTATCTCGATTTCAACGGTTCTCACAATTCTGTAAAGTTCTGTTCAATCTATCACCACAAACAGTTCTCTACAATGAATTCTAAGCAAATTCCTCTATCAATTCCAACAACAAAGCACTTCCTAAGCAACTTCAATTTCAAGTGAGAAACTTAGGTTTTGGAAAGAAAAAACCTGAATTCCTTATGGAGCAGTCGATTGCCGTGTGTGTTGTTGTTAGATCCTTGTTCCTTGTTGAAAATGCTTCAGCTTGGAGCCAAGAATCTCTCGAAATGGTTAAGGAATGACGATTTGAGGGTGTGGCGATTTTTCGGCGTTCTTGAGAGAGGGGAATCGAGAGTTGGAGATGTGGGAATGAAGAAGATCGAGTGTGATTGCCTTATATAGGGTCGATGATTTCTGAAGAAAATCGGCCGATTTTTCAGGTCGATTTATTTGTCGGGGCGATTTTTCTTTCTGACTGAAAAAATCGGACGATTTATTTTGGCAGGTCGATCTCCAGGTCGATTTTTGTTTCTGTTGAGAAAAATCGGCTTACTCTGTTACTGAATCGGACGATCTTCTTATGGTAGGTCGATTTCCTTCCTTGTTTTTCTTGAATCTCGAAGATATAACTTAATTGTGCTCCATTCTCCGTGAATCTCTCACATTTGAACCTAGTTTCCTGCGATTAATGACATGACCAACTAAGAGTGCATCGAGGAACGAATAAAAACGAAAAAACGAAGAATCAAAACAATTAATCTATTCTAACTAAGTGAGGGAAAGAGGGGAAAACTATACTATCATTGGGTTGCCTCCCAAGAAGCGCTTTATTTATCGTCTTTAGCTGGACGGTGTATGATGTTGTGTTCAATGGAGGAGGATAGGAGCTATCTCCTCGACCGGAGCTTCCGGTGTGTATTTCTTCAATCGTTGGCCATTAACCTTAAAACTTCCGCTTTGTTCACCCCATACTTCGACTGCACCATGGGGGAAAATTCTTTTAATCACAAAAGGTCCTGTCCAACGGGATTTGAGCTTAACTGGAAATAGACGCAGCCTTGAGTTGAATAGGAGGACTTGGTCTCCCTCCTTCAAGTCTTTCGGGATGATGTGCTTGTCATGCCAGCGCTTTGTCCGTTCCTTGTAAATCTTTGCGTTCTCATACGCATTTAGTCGGAGCTCATCTAGCTCATTGATATCTAGGAGCCGCTTCTCTCCGGCTTCTTTCATGTCGAAGTTGAGCCACTTGATAGCCCAATAAGCCTTATGCTCTAGCTCTACAGGAAGATGACATGATTTACCATAAACGAGATTATAGGGAGTCGTACCTATTGGTGTCTTGAAGGCTGTCCTGTATGCCCATAGTGCATCGTCAAGCTTCATTGACCAATCTTTCCTTGTTTTAGAGACGGTCTTCTCTAAAATCCCTTCAATCTCTCTATTGGATATCTCGACTTGTCCGCTGGTTTGCGGATGGTAAGGTGTAGCTATCTTATGGGTCACCCCATACTTAGCTAATAGAGTCTCGAATCGACGGGCTGTGAAATGCGTTCCTCCGTCACTAATGATGGTTCGGGGAGTTCCGAACCTTGGGAAGATCGTTTTGTTGAGGAACTTCACCACTACCATTGCATCATTAGTAGGAGAAGCGATTGCCTCCACCCACCTTGAGACATAGTCTACGGCAAGAAGTATATACTGGTTGCCGCATGAAGATGGGAAAGGTCCCATAAAATCGATGCCCCATACATCAAAGATCTCTACTTCTTGTATGTTGTTGAGAGGCATCTCATTCCTCCTGGATATATTACCTGTCCTTTGACAAGCATCACAAGAAACAACAAACTTTTGTACATCTTTGAAAAGTGTAGGCCAATAAAAGCCGGAGCGAAGTACCTTAGCACAAGTCTTGTGGGAACTAGCATGTCCGCCACATGGTAGAGAATGGCAGTGTCGGATGACACTATCTATCTCATCTTCGGGAATACATCTCCTGTAGATGCCATTTGGACCTCTTTTGAATAGAAGAGGTTCGTTCCAATAGAATTGCCGGACGTCTCTAAAGAACTTCTTCTTTTGAGGATATGAAAGTCCGGGTGGAATCTCTTGACAAACAAGGTAATTTACAATGTCAGCAAACCATGGATCATTACCTTGTGAAATGTGTTGAAGACACTCTTCAATCTCGTGCAGCTGCTCGTCAGGGAAGGAGTCGTCTATCGGAAGTTCATCCGATTCGCCGGTGAGTTGCGGAAGACGACTAAGGTGATCGGCAACGGAGTTCTCCAATCCTTTCTTGTCACGGATCTCTAAATCAAACTCTTGTAAGAGTAAGATCCATCGTAGAAGCCTTGGCTTCGCATCTTTCTTCGTGAATAAGTATCGGATTGCGGAGTGGTACGTATAGACTATCACTTTCGCACCTACAAGATAGGAACGAAATTTCTCAAATGCATATACTACGGCTAAAAGTTCCTTTTCCGTAGTTGCGTAGTTGTATTGAGCCTCATCTAGCGTTTTGCTAGCGTAGTAGATGGCATGAGTGCGGCCATCTTTCTTCTGTCCAAGAACGGCTCCTATAGCGACATCGCTTGCGTCGCACATGACCTCGAAAGGAAGAGTCCAATCGGGTGGTTGGATGATTGGTGCCGAAATCAATGCTTCTTTGATCCTGCAAAAAGCATCGAAGCAATCTTTCGAGAATTCGAAAGTCACATCTTTCATCAAAAGATTAGTCAAAGGTTTTGAAATCTTAGAAAAATCCTTTATGAATCTCCTATAGAAGCTTGCATGTCCTAAGAAGCTTCTAATTTCTTTTACTGATGAAGGGGGAGGTAATTTCTCAATGGTTTCTATCTTTGATCTATCTACCTCTATTCCCCTTTGTGACACTAAGTGACCTAACACAATTCCTTCGGTGACCATAAATGACACTTTTCCCAGTTCAAGACTAAGTTAGTGTCTTCACATCTCTTAAGAACTAGTGAAAGGTTATAGAGACAGTTATCAAAGGAAGAACCATATACCGAAAAGTCGTCCATGAAGACTTCCATGATATTCTCTACATATTCGGAGAAGATTGCCATCATACACCTTTGGAAGGTGGCTGGAGCGTTGCATAAGCCGAATGGTATTCTTCTATAAGCGAACGTACCCCATGGGCACGTAAAGGTTGTCTTCTCTTGATCATCCGGATGAATTGGGATCTGAAAGAAACCGCTATATCCATCTAAATAACAAAAGTAGGCATGTTGGGCTAACCTTTCCAACATTTGATCGATGAAAGGAAGGGGGAAGTGGTCCTTCCTTGTGGCTACGTTCAGTTTGCGGTAGTCGATGCACATTCGCCACCCTGTAACTGTCCGTGTAGGGATGAGTTCGTTGTTCTTGTTGGCAACAACGGTAATGCCTCCTTTCTTGGGTACTACTTGTACCGGACTCACCCATTTGCTATCAAAAATAGGGAAGATGATACCTGCATCAAGTAGTTTAAGGATTTCTTTCTTCACGACCTCTTTCATTGCCGGATTTAACCGTCTTTGAGGTTGGCGTGAAGGTTTGTAATCCTCTTCCATTAATATTTTGTGCATACATAGAGAAGGCTTTATTCCTACTAAATCATCAATGGTGTAACCTAGCGCTCTCCTATGTTGTTTCAGAACATGTATGAGTTTCTCTAATTTATCATCTTTCAAGTTTGCATTGACTATAACCGGGTATGTGGAGTTAGTGCCAAGGAATGCGTACCTTAAATGTGTGGGAAGTTGCTTCAATTCTAATGATGGAGGTACCTTGGTTGGTGATGAATCGTGGCTTCCGGGTGTTGTGGAAGAGGTCTCTACAGGTGTGGGTACTTCATCATTAGATTCGGAAGCGGTTGCGGTGAAGTTTGGAGAATCCATAGAATTACTCATTGAATCGACCCCCCCCTGTAATAAATCGGTCGATCTTCTGCACGATTTTTCTTTCTGTCGGAAAAAATCGTGCTACCTCTTCATGAATCGGTCGATTTATTGTTGTCAGGTCGATTTTAGTTTCTGTCGAAAAAAATCGGGTTAAATCTTCAGAAATCGGACGATTTATTTCTGGCAGGTCGATTTTCTTCACAGTTTCCGGAGTCCACTCTAGTTCTTCAATTTTTGCTCCTAGTTCTTCCTCCACATCATTTAATGCTTTCACATCCTCATTGCAGTCATGTTCCACCCCTTCTTCCATGAAGCTCATGCTAAGAACCTTTTGAAGAGGGTCTTTCATCAAGATCGAACTTACTATCTCTCTAGACTCTTCTTCATCAACAATTTCAAAAACGTCATCTTTCAAGGCCGGCTCCTTGATTAAGGAAGATAGTATGAATTCTATCTTTTCTTCACCAATATGGAAGGATAACTGGCCGTTCTTGCAATCTACCATGCATCCGGATGTGGCGAGGAATGGTCTCCCAAGGATGATGGGAACCGGGTAATCTGCAGGTATGTCAAGAACGACAAAATCTATAGGTATGTAAAACTTACCTAGCTTTACCGGAATGTCTTCTAATATTCTCACCGGCTTAGTGGTAGAACGATCAGCCATGTAGAGTGTGATCTTCACTGGTCTAGGCTCTCCTAGACCAACTGCCTTGCATAGAGCGAGAGGTATGATACTCACACTTGCTCCAAGGTCGCAAAGAGCATCATAGGTGGCTTCTCCCAAAGTGATGGGTATGCAAAAGGATCCTGGATCGTGGAGCTTGGGTGGCATATTCTCCGTCATGGTCTTGATGAGTTCGGATGACTCCATACTCATCTTGACTTCTCCTATATCTTCCTACTTCCTCTTATTAGAGAGGATCTCCTTGAGGAATTTCCCGTAAGCCGGCATACCTAAAATCGCATCCATAAAAGGTATGTTAATATGGAGCTTACTCATAAGTTCAACAAACTTACCGAAATGTTTATCTAGGCGTGCACGCGCTCTAGATTGAGGAAAAGGTAGAGGTGGTTTGTAAGCGGGAGGAGGAACATAGACTTCTTCCTTCTCTTTTGCCTCTCCTTCTTCCGTGGAGGTATCAACTACTTTGGGTTGAGGGTCGGCGGTCGTCTTCCCGCTCCTAGTAGTTATTGCCATAACCCTTCCCTTTGGGTTATCTTCTGTCTTTCCGGGAAGCTTCCCTTGATCTCTTGGGAGATCTCCGGCCTTGTTGAATACTTGGTTTTCTAAAGCTTTGTGAGCTTTGTCAACCGAAGTTATGTAACTCTCCAATCCTTGTAGCTTGCCTAGGATCGTTTCTAGCATGGGATCGGGTTTGTTTGATCCACTTGATTGTCCCTGGCTTGTAGAAGGAGTAGAAGAAGATGGAGGTGTTAGAGCCTTTTCAGCATAAGAGTAAGGATTACCTGGACCTTGCTGATTTGACCTCCAATTGTTGTTATTTGAGTTCCTATTGTTGTTGTTATTCCAATTGGAGTTTCGGTTATTATTGTTGTTGCTCCAATTGGAATTTCGGTTATCACTCCTTTGATTGTTATCTCTTCCCATGTAGTTGGCTTCTTGCTCCTTAGTCTTTTGAAGACTCGTTTTGAGCACTTCTCTCAATTCTTTGATGTCATCTTTGAGGGAGAATAATTGTGTTTGAGCCGCTTGATTCAACTTGGCTCCCGGATCGCCTTGATTCCGGCTATTTGATTCCACCTTCCGGTGGGAATATTTCTCAATCACTTGGGCTTGCTTCTCAATGAAGTCCCAAGCATCATCCTCTCTCATATCCATGAATGTGCCGCAAGATAGAGATTGGAGGTTGAATTGTGTCTCCACATCCAAACCTTTGTAGTAGATCTCCAACAATTCCAGCTTGGAAATGCCATGGTGTGGGCAATCCAACAAGAGATCTTGAAACCTTTCCCAAGATTGAAACAAGCTTTCGTTAGGTTTCATAGAGAAAGCATTTATTTTACCTCTCAATTCCGCCGTTTTGGATGGCGGAAAGAACTTGGTGAGGAATTCCAAAGACAATTCCTCCCATGTAGCTAACTTTGCAGCCGGAAGTGTTTGGTACCAAGCTAGAGCCTTGTCCTTCAAAGAGAAGAAGAACGGCTTGATCTTGTAGTGGCTTGTAGTAGCCTTCTTCGGCTTCATAGTCTCCATGAGAATCTCAAAATTCTGCAAGTGTTGATGCGGAGATTCAGTACTTGCTCCGCCATATTGACTTTGGCGAACCATAGTGATGACTTGTGGTGAGAAGCTAAACTCTTGGATGTCTTCAGCTCCGAAATCCACACCTAGACGGCGTGGTTGCTGAATTGGATCCATCCGTTGCCCCAAAGTTCGGGGTCTATCTTCGTTATTGACATCTCTAACGTTCCTAGTCGTAATGCGAGGGACGACCTTAGGTGTTGGAGTGTTTCGGGTAGGACAAAGTGATGGATCAATCTCTTCAAGTTCCGGCATATCCGGGTCAATCTCGTCATCATCGGATGAGTCATTTCGAATGGATTTAGTTGGTGTCTTGACTTTCTTCTTCTTCTTGGAGTCGTTCAATTCCAATTTCATGTCCAACATCATAGCTCTTAGTTCATCAATCTGAAATTGATGACTTATTTCAGCTTCTTTTCGAGCTTTCTCACTCAATTGGAGTTGGCGTTGAGCTTCGTTCAGTTCAGCCTTGTAGTTTCTCTCATCGTTTTCAGCCATTTTCTTCTCCTTCAACTTTCTCCTCAAAGTTCTTTCTAATTCGGGATCGAAAGGAATTAGATCTTTAGTGGATCTAGCCTTTCGCATATACCTAAAGAACCTGCAAAGATCACTCAAGTAGACAAATCAAATCACAAGAGCAAGAGCTCTCAAGCTAGACAACCGAAAACCGGATTTGATCTAGACCAAATCCCCGGCAACGGTGCCAAAAACTTGTTCGCCCTAAAACGTGTACGTCAATCAAGTCTTAAATTTATATCTAGAACTCAAAAGCAAAGCGAACCCGCAGTGTACGGATCAGCTGTAGAAAGGTAAGAATTCCAGAGTCGAACTCAGGGATTTGGTGAGAAAAATTTCGATTTCAATTATCTAGCGAAAGTATAAAAGCTTTTGTGATATGATAAAGAGAGAAATGATTCCAAGGATTCAAGTATCCGATTTAGGCTTTCGATTCAAGACACTTCTATAGATATAGGACAGAATTTATATTGCCAAGATTAAATGTTCAAAGGTAGGATTCGTACGATGAAGTTCCGAAACCTATATGACTAATCTATAGGTTCTCTCTATAAGGGTTGTTGAGGCTGCAATATAGAAAGATCTAAAGACAAGAATTATGTTCAAACTAACTATCTAAAACTCCAGGATATGACTCTCCAAAGTAAAGATGAGAAAGCACACTTAGAATCTTAATAAAGGATGTTGAGTCTCTTTATTACCCAAATCTTATAACCTTAATCTATTAAATGTAGAATCAAGTTTGAAGTCTCTTCATACACTCTATTAGAGGTTAATAAGGTTAACTAATATTGGGATTTAGGCAAGGATTAGTTTTGATTAAAGATTAATTCAATTAAAGTTCGTCAGAAGAGAAAATCGTGTTGTTCATACGAAAAATCGGCCGATTTTCCTCAAGAACAGTCCGATTTTCCTGTTTATCGCAAAACTAAAATCTAAATTCTCAGGGTCCTAATGTTTGAATGAGTTCAGTCTATCATCATCTAAGCCTTAATCATCAACTCTTCTCCCCAGAATCACAAGGGTTTTAGCCAACCATTTTCAAAATCGAATCAAATTAATTATTGAAGAAGATATCGCAAAGAAACCAAATCTTGAACGGAAAATTCAATAACTTTCAAATCTGTAAAACAATCGTCAAATCTGTTCAATGTATCTCTCAAACAACTCAATGTCGTGTTCACAAACCACAAACAATGCAATGGAATAAAGAAATCTCACAATCAAAGATCAAGAATGACTTTCCGGCAAAAGCTCTTCAATCTCTCTCCAAGAATCGTTGATTTCTCCAAAACGTGTAAAGATTATCTGATGCGACCTCTTCGTCTTCGTTCGTAGGGTTCTCTTCTATAGTTTCTTGCAGATGGGCCGTTTGGCAAAACTCTCATCTAGCCCAAATTAATTGGGCTTTATGTCGTCTTTTCATTTGGCCGAATCGTGAAGAAAATCGACCCAGTCGATTTTGGTGCAAAACCGTTCGATTTCAAGGTATGAAAATCGTCCGATTTATCTATACATTGGCACGATTTTCTTCAACAGAAAGTGCTCTTCCTTTGGTTCGTCTTCTATGCTTCTCCTTTGCAATTCCTCAGCTCTTTGTGATCCTTCTAAGACTCCTTTAGCTTCCTTAACATCCTTAGATGCTTCTTGCTCCATTTATGCTTCCAATTCAACTCTACTTACCTGCAATTCGTCAAAATCTCGTGTAGACCTCTATTTCCGCCAATTGATTGAATAGAACATAAAAGGTATGCAAAATCCCTCTAAATTTAAGGTAAATAGAGATAATGTGCTGCAATATGCATGAATATGATGATACATAATTCATGTCATCAGGAGGCAACCCAAGGTATTGCTTTCTTTTCCCTTTTTCTAGCTTAGTTTTAGATAGTTTGCTTTTCTTTGCTTTTAGCGTCCTCTAGACAGAAACTAGGTACTCTCTAAGGAAGGATTACAGCTCAGGAGCTACACTGGAAGGACATAAGTTCGAGAAATTGAGAAGACAAAGTTTGACTGAGACACATCTCGGTTGCTGTCACAGCACCTCGACCGAGATGTTCTTGAGGCAACCGAGGGGACTAGGTTTGGCATCTAGTCAGACACCTCGGTCCGGTCGGGACCACCTCGATCGAGGTGAAATCAAATTCAACGAGGGGTATAAAAGGCGAAGCGGATTTCTCTCTCCTCACTTTTCTCTCTCAACCTAACCTCGACCGCGGCATGCCCTATCTCTCCACTCTTCGATTCTTGCTCGTTTCTTGCAATTTTTGGATCGATTGCACCGGAGGAAGCACGAGGATCAGATTTCAAGCACCAAAATGCGAGAAAAACGCTCCGAATCTGTGTAATATGGGTAATTTGTTCGAAAACCCTAACTTCTCTTCTTTCACTAATTTAGGACAGATCCGGCTTTGGTTGCCGACTATTACTGTTGAAAAGGATATAGGTACCCCATAGGAAGCAGTTGGTTGTGATTTTGGGGGAAAATAACTGGAAAACAGAGAGTGAAAACGAACATCCCTTCGCCTCGGTCCGGTCGGTTGTCTCTCGGCCGAGGTGGTTGTCAGTGTAACCGAGGTGTTCATCCTGTCAACAATCATGAGAAGCAGATCCGATCGCTAGCTTGTTCTGAGGGATAGACCCAGTAGTTCCTCCCCTTCTTCTTCACAATATACTATTCCGGTGATCCATGAGCGTCACCGGGCGGACTTTGACCGTATTTGCGGGCAACCCATAGTTGCTCCGAGATTTTTAGATGTTGCTGCCTTCGAGTGCCTCCACGTGGCGAAGGACTTGAGGAAGATGATTTCGATGGTAGGGCTGGAGGAGTTTATGGAGATCCGAGCTCCAGCCTACCTAGAGCCGACCATGGAGTTCGTGAGTTCTATCACTCACGTGCCTGAGAGGAACAACATTAAGTACCGGTTGCTGAACCGGAACTACATTGTACCCATGGATCAGTTCAGGGAGATCTTTGGCTTCCCTACTCCCACCGTGACTGATGTTCCTTCACGAGCCGTATCTCGACACTTCTGGGGCGAGATAGGCCATGTGGTGGAGCACAGTGACAGATGGAGACCTGAAGACTCCAAAGAGCGCATCATCTTTCACTTAGCCTTTCGTCTTGCTCACCATATATTCAGCGAGACTCTTCTGGCGTGTACTGAGACGCCCAGAAGTTCCGACAGGAGGAGTTGTTGAGCATGTTCTGTACGGTTACAGGTGGAGTCCCTAACTTTGGAGGAATGCCAGCTGAGGACTTGCACAAGATAAAGGGCAAGTCCAAGGGAGATATCTGTTGTGGAGAATTAGTGACCCATATTGCTACTACCATGGGTCTGGATCTGAGTGCATGTATAGTGGTTGCGGATGCAAAGCTACTTGGACTTCAGGAGATGATCACGAGGCGTATTCTCGTCCCTTGCAGTCTTAGTACACCATATGTAGCTATGCCATGGGAGACGACAACTCCACAGGGCATTCTCTGGTCAGCTCAGTTCTCAGTCTTTGACCGACAATACTGGTCTTCTGCTTGGTTTCCTTACATGCAAGATGACAGGGATGTTGCTGCAGATGATGAGGAGGAGTATGATGATGGCGGAGCTGCTATGGAGACCGGTACTGATACCGCCGGTCCTAGTATGCCAGTTGTCGACCTTGACGACGAGGCGACAGATGAGGAGGCAGCAGCACCACCACGACCGGCTCGGCGCAGAGTTCGCAGGCACAGAGATCCCGAGGCTCACCGACGGATCGACGACCTGACCGATCAGATGATCGACTCCTATGCTGCTATGACAGTGGATATGTCCCAGCGCCTTGCTGATGAGCGCCGACACACTGACGGTTGGATGCATCAGATTAGAGAGAGCTAAACATTACCAGCAGCGCATGATGGAAATTCAGTTCCAGCATATGATGGCGTATCCATTTCATCCTACCCAGCACCCCTACATCTCATATGTTCCACATCCACCACCACCTCCACCAGCTGACCAGAATTAGAGCTTGTATGGATTTTCTTTATTTATTTATTATGCAGTTCAGCTAGGTCCGGTGAGTTTTCTATTCCTTTGACTTTTATTTGACCCATTGGGACAATGTGACCCAAGTATGGGGTATTTGGATGTATGACTTGACTTATTTGTGTATGCTTGTATGACTCTATTTGGATATTATTGTCCTATTTATGCTTCATGTGTTTATTTGCCATTACATGCATACATACAGGTTTTTGTTTGAGCAAAACGTCGAAAACTGGTTTGAAATTTTTTTTTTATTGACCTCGACCGGGATGTTCTTGACTGGACGAGGTAGACACCTCGGATGACGTTAGAACACCTCGACCGAGGTGGTTTCTTAACTGAGAATTTTTCAAAATGATTTTGTGCTTCTTCTCTAGATATGACCTCAGTGATGATTCTGTTTGCAGATTGGTTTTGAAATCTTTATATGCTCGAAAGGTTTTAGGATATGTTTAAGTTGCAAAATGGTTTGTTTGAAGTTTTAGCATGTTTAATACTTTGTTTTTATCAAAATTATGTTGGATTTGAAGGTTGACACCATATGATGAGTTCTATCACATTCTTCCTGGGATGACTAAGGCAATTCATTATCTTCTCTTCTTCTTTTTGATCATGCTTTAGCCCCTCATATACATATTTGCCTCACTTTACCTATCCGGGAATTTGGAAGCAAGTGAAAGCAAGTGAAAGTGAAGTTGAGATGCTGGCTGAAAGTGTTAGAAGGAAACAAATAGGTTTGGGAAAGTCAATCATGATGATGAGTAACTCGGCACCATTCACATATCCGGGTGATTGTGTCTTGCCAAAGTCGGATTGAGTGATATTCCTAACGGGTCATGGTATGTGCATCAAGGGTTTGAGGCATCTCGAGAAATTGATGATTGCTGATCTCCTAGGCTTCGGTTATTGTGCACCTTTGTCCATGCATCCCAAAAAGTAAAGTAAAAAAAATAAGCAAAGCTTATTGGTGGAAGATGTTGTGATTCAAAGAAAGTGAAGTAAGATCATTTTCCTGGATTCTAGCACCACATTCTGTACATACATCCCACCTTGACATGTTACTTGACCTCTTTTGAAAGCCCTTGAAACCTCGAGCTTGTTGATTGACTTAGTGGTTTAAACTGGATTATACATGATTGATTTCGATAAATATGATTTATTAATTCTATGATTTTATGCAAAGATGAACAGCTTTCTTATATTTATAAAATGTTTTGATCATGTTTTGATTTTATTTGCCATGAAGCATTCTCTTCGAGTGATCTATGAGTGGAGCACACCACAAAAAAGTTTTAAAACGCTTTTCATTGATCTTTTCCGACATATAATCCATTCTATCTTGTACTTAAGATTTGGAACTTGCTTGGGGATAAGCAAGGGACAAGTATGGGGTATTTTGATAGCATGTATTATAGTCTATATTTTGGGGCTGGTTTAGAAGTTTTATCTTCAATAATCTGCATGTATGAATGTATATTATGTGACTATATTGTTGTTTCATCTACCTTTGCGGGAATCGAGGTCTACACCTAGTTTCGTTGTAATTGTAGGTAAAATGGAACATTTTGAACCGAAATGGAGCTAAGGAGCTAAGGAGTCATTGGAGCTACATTCTGAAGCTTAAGGAAGACCTCAGGAAGCATGAAAATAAGAAGATTGACTTTGGACTAGATTTGAGAGATTTCACATTCAGTTGAGATTCACCTCGGTCAGCTACAGTGTCACGTCGACCGAGGTGATCTTGAGGAGCGCCCCGACCGAGGCGAATACCATGCCGCCGGCTAGATCCATATTTTTTGGCTGAAATCTTTTATTTTTGAAAAGAAGATATCTTATATTTTTGGGCTAGATTTCTGGAAGGAAGATATGATTTCTGATTGATTTATTTTGAGAGAGAGATATATATTTTATAGGAAATTATCTTTTTAAGATATTTTATGTTTGGAAAATAATTCTCCTATATAAAGGGTTGGATTTCTACAATTCACCTATCTTCGGATCAGCATATGCTTGGAGCATCCTGCAATTGAGGGATTTTCTGACGGTTTTGAAGGAAGAATTGAAGGAAGTATTGAAGGATTGAAGTTAAAGGAAGGAAGGAATCATGATTGGAGTTTCTTTTTGTTCGCTCAAAAGTGTGTGCGTCAAAGTCTTAAATTTATATCTACAACTTAAGCAAAAGCGAACCCGGAGTGTACGGATCAGCTGTAGTAAGGCAAAAAATTCCAGAGTCGAACTCAGGGATTTGGTGAGAATAAAATCGATTTCAAATATCTGACAAAATGCAAAAGCTTTTGTGATTAATAAAGAAACAAATGATTCCAAGGATTCAAGTATCCGACTGCGGCTTTCGATTCAAGACACTTCTAAGATCAAAGGAAAGAGTTGATGTTGCCAAGGTTATGTGTTTCAAGGGTAGGTATCGTACGGTGAAGTTCCAAAACCTATTTGTCTAATCCAAAGGATCTCTCTATAAAGGTTGTTGAGGCTGAAATATAGAAAGGTCTAAGGACAAGAATTACACTCAAACTAACCACCCAAAACCCCAGGATATGACTCTCAACGGTAAAGATGGAAAGCACACTTAAACCTTAATAAAGGATGTTGAGTCTCTCTATTACCCAAATCTTGTAGTCTTTATCTATTAAATGTAGAATCAATGATGAAGTCTCTTCACACACTTAATTAGAGGTTAAAAAGGTTAAGCAAGGTTGGGATTTAGGCAAGTTTTAACTTTGGTCAAGAAGTCTATCATCATCTAAGCCTCAATCATCAACTATTCTCCCCAGAATCACAAGGTTTTTAGCCAACCATTTTAATAATCAAATCAAAACCAAGATTGAATGAATAAAATCAATTAAAACCCGAACCTTGAATAAAAACCAAATAATCTCCAAATCTGTAATCCAATCTCAAAACTTATCAAAGAATCTCTAAAAACACTTAATAATGTATTCACAAATCACAAGAATCAGAAAGGGAAACAAAAGATCTCACAACAATGGTATAGATTGACTTCTTGACACTTTCCTTCAATCTCCTCTCCAAGAACCTTCAATCTCTCAAAATCGTGTAAATCTTTCCCGCTGCGGACCCCCGATTTTCGTTCCTAGGGTTCCAATGTATACTTCCTTGCGAATGGGCCGCTTGGCAAAACACCTCTCAGGCCCACAAGTGATGGGCTTTGGATCGTGATATTTCTTTGGCCGAAAGCTGTAGAAAATCGTGCTGTCAAAACAAAGAAGAAAACCGTTCGATTTTCTAGGAGAAAAGTCGTCCAATTTTTAGGGTGAATGACACGATTTTCTTCAACAGAGAATGCTCGTCTCTTGGCTTGTTTCCTTCCTCCTTTTGGTGACTCTTTTATACACTTCCTTTGCTCTTTGTGACTCCTCTAAGACTCCTTAAGCTTCCTTATTAGCCTTAGATGCTCCTTGCTCCACTTTTGCTTCCAAATCCACCGAATTTACCTATAATTCAACCAAAACTTGTGTAGACCTCTATTTTCGGAATATAAATGATATAAGTCTAAAAGGTACACAAATTCTCTCCAAATGCAAGGTAAATTGAGGTAAACCTTTACAATATCCATGATTATAATGGTATATAATTCATGTCATCACTTTTTGAAGGAGTTTGTAAGACTTTCTAGATTGTCTTTTGGTTTGATTGTCTTTGCTGATTTGTGATTGAGGAACATAGTTTGTTTGTTGATTGATTCAGCTATTGAGGCCTTTTTCTTAAGGTTTTCTTGTTCGAATATTGATTCTTTTTCCATTAATTTGATTATTGTTATCATGATGATTGTTGGCTAAGTTTCTTATGCGATTCTAGGGTGATTGGCTGAAAGTTGTGGGGAAGACGATGAAAGAAATGATCTTAATCCCAGCAGGACCCTGAAAGCTCGAGTCTTTAACCTTAACCCTAGAACACCTCGGTCAGTCATTGAACATCTCGGCTGGGGTGGGATCTGACTGAAAGAGGTGACCTTTCCTGAATCCTATCCGAGTTAAGAGTTCTAGTTTGTCAAATCTTATCCTTATTACACCTTTCCTGGTTCAGTGCAAGCCTAGGATGAGACTTACCCGGTGATTCCTTTGTTTGTTTACCTAAGATCATAAGTGTAGGTAATAAAGGTTTATCCTTTATTGGGGTTTGAGTGTGCCTTCATCCCATCCTTGTGAGTTAGCCTGAGACTTACCCGGTAAAGGTTGATTCTATTCCCTTGGAAGGTGTGTTGGTTTGAGATTATAGTTCCTTTCCTTAGTTATTTGAGACTTACCCGGTAATAGGAGCTTTGGTTTGGGATAGTGAGTAGTGAGACTTACCCGGTAATCTATTCCCACCTTAGAAACACCTTCCCTTTGCAAACCTCAGCTTTGTCCGCGTTATCCTTTGAAATCTTGAGTCGGAACCACAACTAGATGCTTTAATCCCTAGAATCCGCATTTCCCCTTACTTGACTTTTACATCATCTTTGATTGTTTTAATTGCTTTTGGTTAATTGCAATATTTGACAACCTCATTATGTGCTTTGTTTCACCTAAGTCCCTGTGATCGACCCCTGAATTCTTGCTTTTATTATAATTGACCCGTACATTGCGGGTTCGCATATTTGTTCAATCATACTTCTTGGATTATAAATTTTAAAGCTTGTATACACCGTTTGGAGCGAACACCTTCAAGCTTGGTTCTTGTTCTTCTTTTTGTCCTTCCTAATGCTCCTAAATGTAGCTCCATAACCTCCTTAGTTTTTTATGCTCCATTTCCACCCAAAAAGTGTCATATTCCCTACAAATACAACAAAACGCGGTGTAGACCTTGATTGTTGTAAAGTAACCGAATAATGACATAAATGCTGCAAATACGTATACATGTATAAAAAGTTATGATGTTAAAACAACAAAACCAGTTGACACCTGTTGGTCCTCATTCGAGTGTCAATCGAGAAGTAGGCAAATAAAATTTGGGAGGAAGTTGGCATATAGGAAGGGAATAGCTCGGGTGCAGCTAATCGTACGAATCATATGGTTAAGGATGAGGTTAGGAAGGTCAACATTGAGGCCATCCAACACTTGATGAAGCAACTCTAGGCTTTGACCAATCAACAATTCCCTAGAGTTAGATCTTAAAACAACACATCTAACAAGCAAATTAAACACAATTTTTGCTTCAAGAATGAGAGATGTATGTGTAAGTTGTCGTGATGTGGAGTTAGGGAGAAGGAATTTTTCTTTGCCTAAATGAACACTTTCAGTTTTGGAGGGGTGGTGGTAGAAGGTTAAGGTGAGAAGTCCTAAAATCTGAGCAATAAGAGTTGGGGTTAGAGAAATCGATTTACCTTTCACCACCAATTCTAGGGTTAGGGTTATCCTATCCCATCTTGCCGTTATATTCACATAGAACAATCTTGTGAGCCTCGTGAATGCTAGTTCCCCTGGATTTAGCATTTTCAAAATTGAACACTCCTGGAACAAGGTGATGCATGGTAGTTGTAAAGACTTCAAAAAATCCAGATCCACGGATTCACACATGCAAAGTGGTCGAGGGTGAAATCCTTCTAGCCAAGTTCCTGTTGCTTTGAAATTGTTGAACCAATTTATCGGCATCCCAGTTTGAGTTATGATCTCAAAATTTGCCCGAGGAGAGGGTGTTTCCGAGTCTTAGGAGATGTGAACCAACACATCTTTGGACGGCCATGGGGAGGAGCTTCTTGGTTTCTTTGCCGATGAGGATGACGCAACACGGTTTGAAGTTCTCTTGGGAGCCATGGATGAGCGTTTGTGAGAGAGAGTTTGAAAAACCGAAAGAGTAAAGTGCAAGTGGGTCTGAAAAATTTTGAGCACAAGGAAAGAGGTGATAAGAAAGGATGGTTGCTTTTAAAAGAGATGTCAAATCAATTTAAGAGAAAATAAAATCTTGAGTGATCAAGACTTTGATAACCGAATTTGATTTGCATATTTTCCTTCATAAATCTCAACTAATTTTCAAAACTAAGATTTGAAATTAAAATATTGGTAAAAAATTTTGAAATAATTTTTAAAAAATTCTTCTTTAAATGATTAAACGATCAAACATCTAGAAAGATGAAAATCATAAATCCAATCCGGGTTTATCACTTTTGTCTTTAGAATCTGTGTCAAGACCTTGAATTGCATACACACCAGGAACCATACTTTCACAAACTCTGATCACTGCATGATATCTTTCTTCTTCCTAAATAACCAGACAAGCGTGAAAAATAAAATATTTAGATTCAAAACAATGTGGATGCTAAGACAAGACTGTGAAAACGTTGTGAAACAAGCATGGAGGACTCAATACCAAGGTACATATATGTTAACATAGTAAAAAATACTAGCCTGCTTAAACAAAAACTAAAACAATGGAGTCGAGAAAATTTTGGCAAGATATCAATAACAAAATCAAAAGACTGAGTAAGAAAAGAGACTGCCTAATAGAATATCAACATAAGTATTGTATGCATCGAGCTAAAACGAGAAATCTACAATTTGGAGATAAGAACACAGTTTTTTCTTAGGAAAGCAACGGGAAGAAGAAATAAAAAGATAATTACGACAATCATTAAAAATAATGGTGAGGTAATGGTTAATGATACTGACATCATTGAAGAATTTGTAAATGAGTACAAGAATCGTTTTAAAGCTACATTAATTGAGATGAACAAATTACAAAGTCAATTATAGATTATCCGCCAAGAAATATCCATTGCTGACAATTTGAATTTGGAAATGCATTTTCCCACAAATGAAACCAAGGAAGCACTGTTTAGTATAGGCTCAGACAAATCGCCAGGCCCAAATGGGATGCCAGCAGGTTTTTATCCGAAATACTGGCATATCGTTGGACCAACAGTTACTAGAACGGTCAAAAGTTTTTACAGAGCCGGTAAAATACTTTGACAACTCAATCATACTTTCATAGCAGTCCTCCCAAAAATTGATAACCCAACCACGGCATTGCACTACAGACCTATTAGCTTAGTTTCAACGGTTTACAAAATTATCTCAAAAATATTAGCAAAAAGGCTAAGTTTAGTCCTTCCAAAACTAATTCACCCGCTACAAAGTGCTTTCGTAAAAAATAGAGCAATCCATGACAACGTGCTCATTGCACATGAAATCTTCCATGGATTTAAATCAACAAAAAGGAAAGGAAGGCTATAGGGCTATTAAATTGGACATGAAAAAAGCCTATGATAGAGTTGAGTGAGATTTCCTTAAAGCGGTATTGATCAAATTCGATTTTGGGGAAATTTTCCGAAATTGGATACAAGAATGTATATCAACAATTTCTTATTTTATCCTAATCAATGACTCACCTACTAACATATTTTGTCCGCAACATGGTCTCAGCCAAGGCGACCCACTTTTCCCTCTCTCTTTAACCTGTGTGCAGAAGTGTTAGCTAGAAACCTACAAAAAGTATCTAATGATAACCCCAAATATGTTGGTTCCCCTATCTCGAAAAATGGGACTAGAATTCCGTTACTAGCTTTTGCAGATGACATTATACTCTTCACCAAAACTTTTGTGCAAGCAAGTGATATGGTGTAACTTCTGGAATTTTTATTCCGGATTGTTAGCGAGTTACCGAACTTTCCGCAGGCGCGCCTCAGTCTTCCCGCAGGCACGAGGCGCTTAGTAACGGCATTATCCCGAAATCTAGTTCCGACCTCTCGTTTGCCCCTCTTGTTTTTGGACCCCTCGGTTCCTAATGTAAATGAGAGGAAGGGTCAGCTGACCATTGGGTTCCCTCTTTTGTGGCAGCCTTGGCACTTCTCTCTCTCCCCCTTCCTCATTTCACGTTACTCTTTTCCCTCTTCCTTCACTTGAGCTCTCTTCTCTCTCTTTCCCCTTGGATCTCTAGGAGTGTGGCCAGCTGTGGAGAGTTGTGGGTTTCAGTTTGATAAGTCTTTCCCCTCCCTCTCTTCTTCGTCCTTGCTGAACATCTTCTTCTGCTCCTCTTCTTCTCCATTGCCATGGATGAAGCTTTTGAGGAGGCTTTTCCTTAGATCCTTTGCATGTGTGTGTTCTTGGCTCGATTAGGTCGTGAGGGAGACCCTATATACCATGGATGATGTTTGGAGAAGACCCAACAAGAGAAGGAGGCCATTGAAGCTCAAGAATCACAGTCGAAGACGTTGTTTCTGGAGTTCAGCCGCGGGGGCGGACTCTGTGAGCCGCGGAGGCGGATTCAGTAAACCGCGGGGGCGTTCAGCAGCGCCGTGGGGGCGGCGGTAAGATTACCTGCAGCCGCGGGGCGGATGAATAGCGCCGCGGGCGCCGTGACCTTCAGCACGCAGTCGCGCCAGCTTGTTTCCGCGTCTGCGTTTCTTCAACAGTAGGCTCTTCTCATCCTTCCTCCTTGGTTCCTTCCTTTGTTTAGAGGTTGATATATGTTAGTAGCATGCCTAGGGTGGATCTATGGTAGTTGTGAATGCCACCTAGTGGTTGAGAACCTAGGAGCCCTTATGGCTCGATGTAGTTGATGGCTATGAGTTGTTTGAGCATGTTGGATCTTTCTAGGCTAGATTGACTCTCCTAGACTTTTGTTCATGACCGTGTGAGCTATAGGTTGTTGTGAGTTTCCTTTGCTTGTTGAGAGTGTTATGAGTACCATGAATCCTAGGATGCTTTCCTAGTTTGAGAGTTGGGTGATCTTGCTTAGATCACTAGAGTGAAGTCTAAGACTTCTTGAGCGTGAGCTTGTGTTGATGAGTGTATTCTTGTATGAGCAGGTTGTGTGCTTCCTCTCTAAGGAAGCTAGAGTGTTGTGAGTTGAGAGACGAGGTAAGTCTCCGGACTTACTTAGCCATATTCGTCGTATTAGATTCATTGCGTGCTTGGTGGTGTGTGTTTTACCGCTTTTGTAATAACTTATAAAACCGGATAATAGGACTACCGACCTTTATGTTATATTGGCCCAAGTGTATGATAACGGGCTGTGACATCACTGCCTGGCTCCCCGTGAGAGCTAGGAGGATCATGGCGACTGGCCCGTGCTGGTTAGACGGTCGGAGGCATCCGACCGTTCCATTGCCGGAAGAAGGGACCGAGGCGAGTTTCGGAGGATTCTCGTGTCACAAAAGAAGTTGAACTAGTGCGGGATATGACTTAATAAATAAACATAATAACCGGATTGATTGTGGAGCATGTTTATGTGATGTGATTATATATGTATGTGCTTGTGCCTTCACCTTGACTTTAATGCTTCGAATGTAGCTAACGGTTTTAAAACCGCTTGTTGTAGATGCCCCGCAGGTTAGGGACGTCGCCGAGTGAGGTGGAGGAGTGGACAGCCGAGGATCGCCGTACATTGTAGGATGGGGGCGTTTTTGGGGTTGTTCTGTTGTTATGTTACCATATGATGGGATTATGGTTGTATACTTTTCGGTTTTGTCTTGTGGAGTTTATGTTGTTTTGAGGACTCGGCTAAGTTTCCAAGTTGTACTCTTTACCTTTTTCGTCTTACATACATTAAAACGTTTTCAAGTTTTAAGCCTTTATTTGTGCCATGTTGGAAAGGTCCGGTGAGATTGTTGTCAGGCTAAGGGTCGGGACCCATTGTGTGGTCTCGCCCGTAGCATTCCGATATCCCGCGGATTCGGGGTGTTAAAAAGTGGTATCATAGCCCTAGGTTGACAACAATGGCACTCGCAACCTTCTAAAGGCCGAATGAGGAATATACAGAACCCTTCGGGTTCTGACCTTTTTTGTTTTAAAATCCATATACATGAGTCGGTATTGGGTTAGAATGTACGGGACCACCACTCCTCACGCAAACCTCGGCGACATAAATTTCTGGATTTGACGCATGTAAGTATAATTACCTAGTTATCTATATTATGAACTTAGGGTTGTTGTTGGACTCGTATGTACTTAGATATGCACGTAACCTTAGGATGTTTGGGCTTGTACTTGTACGCCTTGGATGTATATGTGGATTATAAGTTGCATGATGGACGTGATATATGTGCATAGCTATATATGTGGACGATTATATGTTTTGGAACTTATATTGTTATGATGGAATGCCGGATGTGTTATACTGGTAGTGATGTGGACATAGGACTTATATAGTTATGCATACATAGTCTTATACATATAGTAGTAAATGGAGTTATAGGACCTTTGAGCTAAGATGATGAGACGATATCATCACCTTTAAGACGATGATGTGGCTTATGATGACATTCGCATGTGGTGGAAGACGCCCAAGTATCGAGTTGGGCATTTCGTGCTAACGAACACAATGGCGTTCCTGAATTCCTTTTAAAGGATATCGAAGTGGAGCACTAGAGATGACGTAAATGAAGGACAACCAAGCAAAATAACAACATGAGACAACTTAAGAGAAATAGGAACGGAGGTCATACCTAAAATGTGAAAGTGGTTACAAAGAAGTCACGAATGGAAAGACAACGAGACCAATAGAGATGACGTATATAAGTTCTTCAAGAAGAAGCGGGGACCACTAAAGATGTGAATCGAGGAAAAGATGGGTGTCTTCCCACAAGGTTTAGACGGTGTTCCATTACGAGAAGTAAAGCTTCTCTTAGACGCTCCTAAGCTTGGGAGTCAAGATGTGAAGAGTCAACCTTACGAGAGTTATGAGAAGAATAGCATGATGGGGGCGAGTCGACTGATTTCCGTTATGATGATAAGACTAAGAAACGCCAAGAAGATAGAAGTGTGAGTAGACATGATCCCAACAAGAGGAGTGACGCAACAAGGAGCTTTAGTTATGAAAGGAATTAAGACGACGACCAAGAGATACGCGAGCGGTTGCTGAATTATGTAAGAGCTTTTAGAGAAGACACACTTACAAGATGTCGTGAGGCGCGGTTAAGCCTATGAAGACGAGTTATACGAAACGTGAGGCCTATAAGAGTACGATTATGTTATGGAACGAGGAAAGAGTTAACGGAGTTGAGACGGAGTACCCCAAGGTGGGTGACCTTCATAAGAATAGTGACATGAAGTATAGAGGAATGGTAAGTCGTTGACCATAGAGAAGGTCAACCATAAGCTTGTTGGTGATGACCGAGAATGCATAAAGTGCGGGTTGCCTGTGAGGATTGGTAGATGAGAGGTATAACCCAAGCGGAGACTATACAAGAATGGTAACGAGAGTTGGTGTATGCCCGGCAGTTCAGTGCCAATGGTAAGGAGGTGTATCAACCAAGGCGCATTGTCTTGGCCATATAGCGTTAAAGAGCTTAAAGCAAGTAACCATAACCGACCTCCCGGGGAGGGATCATAACGACCGTACGTGACCTTTTACGGTCATGAGATGGACATATGGAGGAATGGGGCGGATTGGAACCTTTAAGTTTTCAGCATGATAAAGTGATCTAGTGGATCAGGGGGAAGTGAAGCTTCCCGAGTTGCTTTAAGCAAATGAGAAGATATGGAAAGAAGATGCATGTTATTTCGTTCTTATGAAACGAATGATAAGCTGTCGTGAACAAGAAATGGGTCGAAGTGGTTTGACTCACCCAAAGGAGCCATGGGGACTACGGTGTGAAATGAGCGACCGAAGTTACAGTAACGTTGTAGGCTTTGAAGTGTAAGGTGGTGGTACTTGAGGGATCATGAATCAGAAGTTTCCGCGGCTGGAATAGTGATTTCGTTCGGTCTTTCCCTCAAGGAAATTCTAGTACGAGTTTTAAGGGAAGTTACGAGTCGGGGAGTTACATATGAGTACGATGTTTTGTATGATCGTTTTGCAGTCGAGATGTCACCCGATCTGGGTGTAGAAAGGAAAGGAATTAAGTAAGACGGCATTTCGGGTTGGTATGGTCACTACAAGTAGTAGTTGAAGCCTTTTGAAATCACAAGTGTGATTGATGAGTTGGAGTTTACATAGAGAAGTATCCATCGGTTTACTGAATCGAGTTGCGGTGAAGTCGCGCAATTTGTGGTGTTTTAGGCGATTCCAAGTGGGACACTAACCTAAGGATTGCTATGACAGTTATTGGTGCCTTAGTTGCAAGATAGATTCTTATGTTCAGATTTGACGATGCCTTGTTGTACTCTCAGAATTGGGAGGAACAAGCTTGACATGGGACGACAAGGATACCGGTTATGCAGGATAAGAGGATAACTAGAGTTATCTAGGCGGGTTGGGACGTCCGAGGTGACCTCCTTAGAGACATAACGGGTTGAGAATATCCAGTAGATCAGTTCAGAACGAGGTGATAGTTTCGGTAATACCTTCGAGGCATGTTGATGAGATATGAAGCTTATAAGTTGGTAGGTCAAAACCGCCGAGTTGCGGGATGGTTTTGACGTTTTCTTTCCTTCTAAAGAAGACAATTGGATCGTGGGATCCAAGACGTATCCGTGGAGTTTTGATAGAAGTAGAAGAGGTGGGTGGCCTCCATTTCGTTGTCTTTGTCACCAACATCCAGTTATGGGACTGTATGATATTATGAATACATCCAAGCGGGGCTTGGAATGAGTATGAAATATCAAGAGAGATTTCGTGTGTATTTACACAATTGCGGGTATGTAGGAAGAATGATCGACTAAGGGTCGTTAGCCAGTTTGGGACGCGTGCTTATGGTGGTGTCGATTTAGCTACAGAGTAACATGCTAGGCATGCATGCACAATAAGAGTATGATACGTGTATATATACTCACTCAGCAAGAGTTGAGTACCCCGCAGAAGCGATAGTTAGAGATGGTTAAGGACATTAGTCGAAGATGGTCTTTTAAGGGCTTTGAGAAGGATCCGGGATAGAAGGTTACGAGGAGATACCCCATATTTACCTTTATGAGCTGATGGGTTGTTGAGACCATGGCGTTGGTAAGAGATATCCGGTTTAGGATAAGCGAGACGGGCTTAAGGTCGAGATGTCTAAGTACTTAACCCTTATGTGAACCACCATCAGGTCCGGTTGGGCAACATAAGACGAGAAAGGAGACTTCATCCACCATGGGTTATGCAGTGGGAGTGGTAGAATAGCTCTAGGGAGATTGTTACTAGTTTGGGACCATGTAACATTGGTGACGTGTTTGGGTCTGTGGGGACCAACCGATGGAGATAATGTATTTACACCCTATTGGGAAACAAGGCCGATGAGTCGGCTAGTTGGAAAGTCCTTAATGTGATAGCAAGATGTTTGGTATACCGAGTATCGTCATCTCGGAGTGAGATGAGCGTTTTGTTTCGGGAATTTGTGGGCGGCAGGATCGTTCCGCATAAGAGACCCTATGTCTTACATGATAGTTTCACGTTGGATAATGGATCAAGTACGAAGGACTTTGGTGACCAGTCGATGCCATGTAGAGGGTATGTGTGCGAGTTAAGGGGGTAAAGGTAGACCTGATACCTTCCCTTGAGTTGAGTTATCGTGATGACAATTGAGAAGTACCGTCGAGATGCCCTAGTTCGAAGCAAGTTGTGGACGGAAGTGCGGTATATGGTGATGTTAGAATTGGTGAGTATATGTAAGTTTAGCTGAACAAATACATGATGACCTCGCTCGAGTAGCGGTGGTCAAAGGAGGATGCTAGACAGGCAAAGTCACGAGAAAGTATGCATAGAAAAGAGGTGCGGACCCCTTGGGTTCGGATAAGGAATGAGTCGAGATAAGAGTGTCACGGACGCGAGGCGTCATACGTGTTGGCTACTAGAAGGGAGTTGGGTCCTAGTATATTGGACCTTTTTGGAGATATGACGCGTGTGAGGAAGTGGTTTACTAGTGGCGTGGCCACCGAGAGTGGAGGATGTTCTCCACATTTCAGGTGTGACGGTCGATGGAAGACGTGTATGGCTCGAGATATGATCGTAGTTGTGATGATGTAGGGATAGACGAGGAGCCGATGAGGCTACCGAGAGGATGTGAGATAGTATCCTTGTTGGAGTTCGTACGATGACCTAGTTACATCGAGTTGGCCGACGGCTTAGATATTAGGTGCATGTGTGTTTTTATGTGCTTGGTGCCCTGAGCGGGAATGTGTGTATGATTGGTTAGCTTTTGGATTTTATGCGCTATGCGGTTCACACGAGGACGTATGCAGGCCTTGCGAGGTCTTGACATGGCTACATGAGTAGGTGATGGTTATCGATTAGGGAGTTGCACGTTACGGTTTTGAGTGGTTACCAAGTTCTTACCGAGAGTTTTACGTTTTGCAAGTTTCGGGACGAAACTTGTTTTTAGGGGGATTAGTTGTAACATCTAGAATTTTTATTCCGGATTGCTAGCGAGTTACCGACCTTTCCGCAGGCGCGCCTCAGTCTTCCCGCAGGCACGAGGCGCTGAGTAACGGGATTATCCCGAAATCTAGTTCCGACCTCTCGTTTGCCCCTCTTGTTTTTGGAATCCTCGGTTCCTAATGTAAATGAGAGGAAGGGTCAGCTGACCTTTGGGTTCCCTCTTTTGTGGCAGCCTTGGCACTTCTCTCTCTCTCTCCCTTTCTCATTTCACGTTACTCTTTTCCCTCTTCCTTCACTTGAGCTCTCTTCTCTCTCTTTCCCCTTGGATCTCTAGGAGTGTGGCCAGCAGTGGAGAGTTGTGGGTTTCAGTTTGATAAGTCTTTCCCCTCCCTCTCTTCTTCTTCCTTGCTGAACATCTTCTTCTCCTCTTCTTCTCCATTTCTATGGATGAAGCTTTTGAGGAGGCTTTTCCTTAGATCCTTTGCATGTGTGTGTTCTTGGCTCGATTAGGTTGTGCGGGAGACCCTATATACCATGGATGATGTTTGAAGAAGACCCAGCAAGAGAAGGAGGCCATTGAAGCTCAAGAATCACAGTCGAAGATGAAGAAGACGTTGTTTCTGGAGTTCAGCCGCGGGGCCGGACTATGTGAGCCGCGGGGGCGGATTCAGTAAACCGTGGGGGCGTTCAGCAGCGCCGCGGGGGCGGCGGCAGGATTTCCAGTAGCCGCGGGGGCGGATGAACAGTGCCGCGGGCGCCGTGACCTTCAGCACGCATTCGCGCCAGCATGTTTCCGCGGCTGCGTTTCTTCAACAGTAGGCTCTTCTCCTCCTTCCTCCTTGGTTCCTTCCTTTGTTTAGAGGTTGATATATGTTAGTAGAATGCCTAGGGTGGACCTATGGTAGTTGTGAATGCCACCTAGTGGTTGAGAACCTAGGAGCCCTTATGGCTCGATGTAGTTAATGGCTATGAGTTGTTTGAGCATGTTGGATCTTTCTAGGCTAGATTGACTCTCCTAGAATTTTGTTCATGACCATGTGAGCTATAGGTTGTTGTGAGTTTCCTTTGCTTGTTCAGAGTGTTATGAGTACCATGGATCCTAGGATGCTTTCCTAGTTTGAGAGTTGGGTGATCTTGCTTAGATCACTAGAGTGAAGTCTAAGACTTCTTGAGCGTGAGCTTGTGTTGATGAGTGTATTCTTGTATGAGCAGGTTGTGTGCTTCCTCTCTAAGGAAGCTAAGTGTTGTGAGTTGAGAGACGAGGTAAGTCTCCAGACTTACATAGCTATATTCGTCGTATTAGATTCATTGCGTGCTTGGTGGTGTGTGTTTTACCGCATTTGTAATAACTTATAAAACCGGATAATAGGACTACCGACCTTTATGTTATATTGGCCCAAGTGTATGATAACGGGCTGTGACATCACTGCCTGGCTCCCCGTGAGAGCTAGGAGGATCTCGGCGACTGGCCCGTGCTGGTTAGACGGTCGGAGGCATCCGACCGTTCCATTGCCGGAAGAAGGGATCGAGGCGAGTTTCGGAGGATTCTCGTGTCACAAAAGAAGTTGAACTAGTGTGGGATATGACTTAATAAATAAACATAATAACCGGATTGATTGTGGAGCATGTTTATGTGATGTGATTATATATGTATGTGCTTGTGTCTTCACCTTGACTTTAATGCTTCGAATGTAGCTAGCGGTTTTAAAACCGCTTGTTGTAGATGCTCCGCAGGTTAGGGACGTCGCCGAGTGAGGTGGAGGAGTGGACAGCCGAGGGTCGCCGTACATTGTAGGATGGGGGCGTTATTGGGGTTGTTGTGTTGTTATGTTACCTTATGATGGGATTGTGGTTGTATACTTTTTGGTTTTGTCTTGTGGAGTTTATGTTGTTTTGAGGACTCGGCTGAGTTTCCAAGTTGTACTCTTTACCTTTTTCATCTTGCATACATTAAAACGTTTTCAAGTTTTAAGCCTTTATTTGTGCCATGTTGGAAAGGTCCGGTGAGATTGTTGTCAGGCTAAGGGTCGGGACCCATTGTGTGATCTCGCCCGTAGCATTCCGATATCCCGCGAATTCGGGGTGTTACATACGGTACTTTTGGTACTAAAGGACTACTGTGACATTTCTGGGCAGCTTATTAATTACCATAAATCCGTGTTTCAAACTACCGCAAATATTGATCAAAGTAATAGAAGAAGAATTCAGGGTCATCTCAAAATCAAGATTTCTATCAATTTAGAACAATATTTAGGGTGTCCAATTATCAACGGATGTGTTAATAAAGACATTTTTAGTTCTGTTAGCATTAAAACCAAACAACCACTCACTAGATGAAAAGCGTCCTCTTTGTCTCAAGAAGGAAGAATAATGTTAATAAAAGCCAACCTTAATGTAAATCCTAGTTATCTAATGCAGGCTTTTATGTTGCCGGTGAGCATACATATTGAACTTAAAAAAATTGATAGACTTTTCTTTTGGAACAAGGGACCTAATCATCATTCTCTGATCAGTTGGGATAAGATTTGTAAACCTCGCTCCCTAGGAGGAACGGGGATAAGGAAAGCGGAAGACATGAATAAAGCACTACAAATAAAACTTTTGTGGAAAATCATGGCTAAACTGGATAACATATGTGTCAAAATTGTAGAAAAAAAATACCTAAAAGGATCATGCCTCTGGAATTATGAATGTGGCAGGAATGTGTCCTGGCAATGGAAGAACTTGATTAAACAATATAAAGATTTTGATAAAGGTCTTGCCTGGAGGGTAGGGGACGGAAATACGGTAAGATTTTGGAAAGACAAATGGCTATTGGACAAACCGCTTCAAGAAGTCACGACAAACCCAACTATAGTGAATCCGACAGAACTAACTTCCGTGTTTATTACTAACAATGTTTGGGACCAACATAAATTAAATCAATTAAACGCAATCTTGTCGAGTACAATAATAGAGAAAATTAACTATAACCTCCCTAAAAGTGACATTCGTGACTGTTTATACTAATCCGGAAACGAGAAAGGTGTTATTCCACTAAATCATCTTTGGAGATGATTCAAAAACAGAGAGTCGGAGGTACCACTAATAAAACTTGGATATGGAAAATGGACATCATTCCAAAAATCAAGAATTGATTATGGAAGATAGCTATGGATGGTCTCCCTACGAAGCAAAATCTTGAAAAACAAAGGATTCTGGTCGTCATGAACTGCGAATATTGTAAGCACCATAATAAAAGTGTCAAACACCTCTTTTTCCAATGTCCGGTTATGATCACAACTGTCGATAATCAAAATGTTATAACCAGCCTACAACATATCAACCTTGACAATCAAGGAACTGCTGAGGCACTTTTTAATCTCAAGGGGTCAATTTCGACTAAGGAAATGAATCTCGTAGTTGTTATTTGGTGGAATATGTGGATTGCTCGAAATCAGTTCGTGTTAAAAAAAACCAAATTCCCACATAGCACCAAAGCCAATACAATCAATCAAATTGCAAGTTGGGACCTAGCTAAGTTGGATCAAAACAAGAATACCTTAACACCAAAACCACAAAGAAGGAAGAACAAAAACATTAAATGGAAACGACATAAGGAAGGATTCTATAAACTCAATTTTGACGCCTCAAAAAATTCAACGAATAAGTGTTCTTATGGTTTTATCATTCGGAATCAACATGTGATTCCTATTGCCTTGGGAAGCGGCAAATGTAATGTCGAATCAGTTTTGGAAGCAGAAGCTCTTGCTTTGCGGTTTGGCCTTCAAAATGCTAAGGAGTTTGGAATTACGTCTATCGAGATTGAAGGGGATAACCTAACGCTTATCAATTCGATTAATTGAATTTGGAAGCCATCGTGGGAACTCGATATGTTGATTAATGACATTTCAATTATTATTTTTGAATTCGAAAACTCCACCGCACAACATATTTGTAAGGAGATTAACACGGTTGCAAACAAGATTTCTTTACATGGACACATTGGCGAGCTGGACGTAGATGCAATCCAAGAAGACGTTCAAGACCTCATCCGAAAGGATACGTTAGGCCGATCGGTTTCTAGAAGCTGATCCTCCTAAGTTTTTTACCGATGTATCAATAAAAAGGCCTTGAAATGAAAAAATAGACTGCATTATAAAGAGAAAATAAAACGATTTACTCCCCCCAAGATAATGCATCCTTGTTTTAACATACCAAGCTCCAACGTAATAAAATTGAATCGATCTTCAGGTAGAGGCTTAGTAAATATATCTGCAAGATGCAAGTTAGTCGAAATGAAAGATATCGATATATCACCTTTTTCAACATGATCACATATGAAGTGATGTCTTACGTCAATATGCTTTGTTCTTGAATGTTGCACAAGATTTTTGGTTATCGAAATAGCACTAGTGTTATCACATTTAATAGGTATACCTTTGAGATCAAAACCAAGATCACAAAGTTGTTGAGCTATCCATAGAATTTGTGAACAATAGGTTCCAACAGCTATGCATTCGGCATCAGCTGTGGATAGGGCGAAAAAAAAAATTTATTTTTGGAGTGCCAACTTATTATGGATGACCCTAAGAATTGAACACATCCAGAAGTGCTCTTTCTATCGACCTTATAGCCTGCCAAGTCTGCATCTGAATAACCAACGAGGTGAAACGAGTTTTGTCGAGAATACCATAACCCTAGATCCTTAGTGCCATTAAGATATCGAAAAGTCCTTTTCACAGCTATCAAGTGTGACTCTTTGGGATCAGCTTGAAATCTAGCACACATGCACATACTAAACATATTGTCAGGTCGACTAGCGGCTAAATATAACAAAGACCGATCATACCTCGATACTCCTTTTGTATGACACTCTTACCATTCTTGTCTTGATCTAATGAGAGAGCAGAACTCATTGGAGTCTTAGCTACCTTGGATTTATCCATTTTATACTTCTTGAGAAAATCCTTGGTATACTTGCTTTGGTTTTGAAAGATTCCTTTCTCGTCTTGAGTAACTTGTAGAATAAGAAAGAAATTTAATTCTCCCATTAAGCTCATTTCGAACTCTCTACACATAATATCTGAAAGTTCCTTGCATAGAGAATCATTAGTAGCACCAAATAATATATCATCAACATAGATTTGTACTACTAATAAATCGTTGCCTCTGTTTTTGAGAAACAAAGTTTTTGTCAATCAAACCTCTTTTAAATTCATTTTCGAGAAGATACTTGGACAATATTTCTTACCAAGCTCAAGGAGCTTGTTTTTGTCCAATTAAAAAATATGATCCAAAAATTCATCATTTTCAAAACTAGGATGTTGAGCAACGTACACTTCTTCTTGTAAGAAGCCATTAAGAAAAGTGCACTTAACATCCATTTGAAAAGGTTTTATGTTCATAAAGGATGCAAATGCAAGTAGCATACATATGGCTTCTAACCTGGAAACTGGAGCAAGGGTCTCCTCATAATCAATACCTTCTTCTTCGTTATAGCCTTGAGCTACAAGTCGTGTTTTGTTTCGAATGACTTTACCATGTTCATCCAACTTGTTTCAAAACACCCATTTTGTTCCTATGACGGATTGGTGGTTAGGTCTAGACGCGAGGTTCCAGACTTTGTTTCTCTCAAACTCATTTAGCTCACTTTGCATTGTAATAATCCAATCTAGTTCTTGAAGTGCTTGAACGTAGTTTTTGGGCTCTACAAGAGATACAAACGTCGAAAAAGCACACAAGTTGTTTACCCTAGATCGAGTTTGCAAACTTGCTTTTGGATGTGAGATCACGTTCTCTTGTAAATGGGATGAAGAATGTCTGAACTTTCTTCTCTTGATGTGTGGAACGTATGAAGATTTTGGAGGCTCAGTTGTTTGGCTTGATTCAGGTACCGCTGGAGTTTCATCCTTGTTTTAGATGTCAAGGCCTTGAGATTGATCATCAGTAGTGTTGTTGGTCATTTCAAGGTCTTGATATTTTTCTCTTGTGTCCTGAATTTGTTCTTGCATGTTCTTAACTTGAGCCTTAGGATCTTCTTCTCCGTCAGAATTTTGATCTCCATGTCAATTTAGATTAAGATAACCTTCTTTGGTTTGAATGAGCCTCTTGTTTGTTTACCTTGTGTATAAGCCTTACATAGTTAATCAACCTTGAAGTTTACATTTGGTAATCCACACACCAAATCCTTTGAAATAAGTTTCTTCATTGTATGCATGCTTATGTGACCAAGTCGTCTATGCCAAAGCCTTGGATCGTCCGTCAAGGCCTTGAGACACGTTAATCTTGTTCCTGAAACTTGGTTACAACATTACCAGGTGATTTATTTTGAACTTCACATTTTTCCGAATCAAAGATCACTTTGTTACCTTTGTCACAAATTTGAGAGATGTTAAGCAGATTATATTTTAGACCGTCAACAAGATAAACATCATCAATGAAGTTAGATGAATTATAACCGATTTTACCTGTACCAATGATGTTACACTTCCCTTTATCACCAAGAGTAATGGTTCAGATAATTACTTCTTTAACCTATTCTCTTAGACAAAGGGGCAAGTGTTTCGTATGATGTAGGGATCATTTCTCCTATATGGGCAAGTTATTTTAACGTGAACTTCCTTTTCTTTAACAAAAGTGGTAACCGTTTTTCTTGGAAAATTTTTGTTATAACCTATACCACTCTTGTTAAGAGAGGATTGTTGTTCATCCATCATCCTTTCGAGATTAGCTTTAGAACGAGTGATTTGAATGAGTGCAAACTTGTATTCTCTACACGTCACAATTAGATCAATCTTCTCTTTCTCTAGATTAGTATAATCTTGATGTAGAGAAGGTAGATTTTCCTTAAGAATCGCATTTTCCGATTCCAAGGCCTTGACATTGACATCAAGGTCTTACTTTGAAGTGTTGAGTTTTACAACTTCCAGAGACAACTCACTCACTCTTTTCATTTGTTTGATTAGCCTTTCTCTTAAGAGACTTATTCCCATTCTATGTTCTTTATCACTTATGATAATATCTTTAAGGAATTCAATAAGCTCTTGGCTAGTTTGAGACATTAGGGTTCTGACCACTCCTTCAAGGTAAAAATTATAATCTTCCTCTTGATCGGTCATTAAGCATAAGTTTGCTTGATCGTTTTCATCATCTGACTCATTTGAAGAATCTGAGTCACTCCATGATGCTACCAAAGCCTTCTTCTTTCGATCATTCTTCATGTAAATGTTCCTCTTCTTTTGTACACAATCCTTTACAAGATGATCTACTTCCCCACATTCAAAACAAGTTAGTACTTTAGTTTTGTTGTTAGGGTTAGAAAACATACCTTTAGGTTTTGATGATCGTGGATAGTCTTTGTTTGCAAATTGCTTCTTCATTTGTAGAATTCTTGCAAGACCTCTTGAGATCAAGACAAACGGTTCTTCTTGCTCATCATCACTCTCTTCATCATCCGATGAAATGTTATCCTTCTTGTATCTTAAGGCAAGGTTCTTTACATTTGAAGATGGCTCTCCATCTTCTTCACCGAGAACCATTTCATGAGTGATTAGCTTTCCAAGTAGGTCATCGAGAGGTAATGTTGAGAGATTCTGATCTTCTTCAACGGCGGACACTTTCGGTCCCCACTTAGCTTTAGGTAAACTCTTTAGGACTCTCCTTACATTTTCTTCATTTGTGAAGACCTTTCCAAGTGAGTCGAGATTATTCACGATTTTAGTGAATCTTGTGAACATCTCCTTGATCGTCTCATTCGATGTCGTCTTGAATAACTCATATTGCCTGAGGAAGATGCTAATCTTTGTTTCCTTTACTTGACTTGTTCCTTCATACGTAGCTATTAACTTGTCCCATATTTCCTTTGCACTTTTGCATGATGAGACACGATTGAATTCGTTAGCATCTAATCCACAATAGAGCAAGTTTATGGCCTTGTAGTTCTTTGCCACACTATCCAAGTCCGTTTGGGCGATGTCAGCTTCCTTCTTTTGAACTTGGACTCCTTCAACCGTGATGGTTGGTATTATTAGTCCAGTTTGAACAATGCTCAACATTTCCATGTCCTGATCAATAATAAGCATTTGCATTAAAGTTGTTACCGCAAAAGAGGGGTGGTCGAGATGTGGATCTTCCTTGAGCGAATCCTCCATCACCTACAGAGTTCATGATTAATTTCACTGATGGTTAAATCAATATAAGTGAGTCTAACTCTGATATCAATTGAAGAACTGAGTAGGGGACTAATAAGGATATAAATACTCAAATAAGAGGGTTGAATAGAGTATGAGAACTTTTTGCAATATCGGATATCAAGGCTTTGAAATGAATCTCAAGGCCTTGAAGTCGATCTCTGCGCTTAGTGACAAAACTGTTTCTCAAGACTTTGAAGTGAATCTCAAGGCCTTGACTTCGAAACCTGCAGAAGATTGTTAGTCACAATATAAGCGATAGAAAGTGCGGAAACTAAAAGATCAACACACGATATGTTTACGAAGTTAGACCTTAACAACCTACTCTCCGCCTAGGGTTTCCGACCCTAGGATTTTAACTATCTATTACCAGTTTGTCGTGAGTCCTAGATACAACCTAGAAGAACTTCTCTTCTTCTCTCAATGTAGCCTCAATGCTACGATCTAGTCAACTCTATTCTAGCAATAATAGCCTAGTTACTTCGTAGAGTAACACACTCGAGTATAACACTAATATGATATGCCAATGTAGCTATTGTGTTTATCTCACTCTCGCGAATAAACCTAAGTAAGCTCAAAGAGGAAGATAAACATTTGGATCGATGAAGATGTCTTGAATGATCGCTAGTAGGATTGGTTTTTTCATCTTCAATCGATGTTTTCTTTTATAGTCTTCCATGTAGGATCTTCTTCTAGCCGTTATCTTGTAGCCGTTGCAACTCCTTCCTTCCACATAATCCTATTTTGTTGACCGAGATCTTCTCATGCGTTGTTTGAGTATTAGCCGTTTGAGCAGATCCTTCAAACAAGATCTTCTCCAATATCTTGTCTTCAAACGTTCTTGTTAGCTGTTTGAAATCTTCAGGGAGATCTTCACCTAGATCTTCTCCACAACCGTTCGAAATCTTCAATAAACTTCTTTATAGCCGTTTTAAATCTTCAATGAGATCTTCTCCAAGATTCTCTCTTCAAACGCCTATCTTCTCCAACAAGATCTTCGTGGTTGGTTGGTTGGTTGGTTGGTTGGTTGGTTGGTTGGTTGGTTGGTTGGTTGGTTGGTTGGTTGGTTGGTTGGTTGGTTGGTTGGTTGGTTGGTTGGTCGTTCACGATCAACTCTCTTAGATCTTCTCGTTTGGTTTTTGTAGTAAGTCTTCAGCCGAGCTTCCCTTGTAATACCGTTCAAGATTTACAGATATTTAACAAACAAAACAAGACAAGCAATCTAGAAATATAATCGATATTTGTTAGTTTATAAAAACCACATTTTATGTTAATCTTCCATCATAAAATAAATAAAACAATTAATAACAAAGGTGGAGTTATCAAACTTGTTAAAGCAACTTTCGGATTCGGTATCTAGCTTATCTAAGAGAATGGAAGCCATGGAGTCGAGGACACCACCACCACCTACCCCACCATTGAGGTCAACGATTGAGATAGGAGAACCATCCAATGTGTCTCCTAGAGAAGTTGCCTAATAAATGAGCCAAAACAGCCAACTAGAGCAAGGTAATCAATGTTTCGTCCCTCTTTATAACACACCTAATATGCCTAGGTTTGTTGATGATTTTCAAGAATTACACGAGGATGATATGGATGATGAGATGTGGGATAAGTATACAAGGATATTCTAGTAGTCCTATAGAGGTACGTAGAAAGATCATTATAGGCTATATTAAGAGCAAGATGAAATAGGGAAGATCAAGATCCCTAGCTTTGATGGCAAGTGTGATCCGGACATCTACATGAAATGGGTGACTAAAGTTGAGAAAATTTGGTCTTTCCACAACTTTGGATAGCCTGTGAAGGTTCAACTCATAACCCTAGAGTTCCAAGTTTATGCCTTGGTAGGGTAGGATCACCTAGTGAAAGAGAGGGTGAGAACTCTTGATCCGTCTATTGTTACTTGGGAGCACATGAAGACTCACGCGAGGACAAGATCTATACCACCACACCATACTAGGTAATTGAGGTAAAAGTTGGAGAACCTAAGGCACAGAGCTATGAATACCGAGGAAGTCTATAAATCAATGTAAATGGCCATAATTTAGGAAAATGTGTTAGAGGGTGAAGAATCAACAATGTCAAGGCACTTGTGTATTGATAGTTCATATTGTCTAATGAGGTTTATATGTTTCCTTATAGCATTATGGAGAAATTGCTACACTTAAGAACTAAGGTTGAGAGGAAGACCAAATCAAGGAGCCATAACAATAAGGCATCTTATGGAGCTTCTAGTGCTTGAAAGGCCCAAACATCCGTCCAACAACCCCCAACAACCGTGAGCATGCTGAACCCAAGGAGTAAAGAAGAGCACTAACCCCGGATCAGAATAGCTTAAGGAGGACTCCAATACACTCTACACCGACAAGACCTTTAAATAAGCCTTCAAATGGTCCTAAAGGGAGTACTTTTAAGCCTTCTCTTAGATCTAGGAACATGTGTGTTTTAAGTGCCAAAGAAGAGGGCACATTAGTAGAGATAGTCCTAATAAAAACAACTCTAAATATCAATTATCTAGGACAATATGAGAGTGAAGATGACAATGAGCATGATAATGACATTAACCATGATATTGAGCATGACAATGAGCATGATGATAGTGATGATTACATTGAGTATGAACATGGTGATTCATTGATAGCTAGAAGGAATTCACATGTTCAATTAGCACCTTGTGCGGATAATCAACATGAAAATATTTTCCATACTAGATGCACCAATAAAGGGAAAGTGTGTGGCATGATAATAGATAGAGGAAGTTATTGCAACATAGCTAGCACCGAAATGATTAATAAATTACAAATTTTTACCTTTTTATCATCCTAGACCCTATAAATTTCATAGGATGAATGATTGTGATGAGCTTAAAGTAAACAATCAAGCTAGGGTTACTATGACTTTAGGAACATATGAGGATATCATTGTTTGTGATGTTATTCTCATGCAAGCTTTCCATTTACTTTTAAGTCGTCCATGGATATATGATAAAAGAGCTTCACGTGATGGTTTTACTAATAGGCATAGCTTAGAGTTTAATGACAAGACTTTAGCCTTGACACCTATGACTCCTTTGTAGATTATTGAGTACTATGAGAAGAAAGAAGAAGAGGCCTCGGTGCAAGGTAAAGAAAAATAGAAACTTAAGAGGCCTAGATGCTAAAACTCACCAAGCTCTCCTAGCACACCCATCCAACCCATACTTACCTTCTAAGGAGAAGTATTTAACCGATTATGCTTCCATAGATACACCAATGATGACCCTGTGGAAGAGCCTTACTACTCTTAGTGATGAAACTAAAGCTACCCTTCCAAAGGCATATTCTATCGCTTTTTAGAAGAGTTTGAGGATGTCTTCCTAGAACATACCCGTTGGTCGACCCCCTCTTAGAGGAATAGAGCATCAAATTGACCTAATCCCCGGTGCTACCCTTCCTAACAAACCATCCTACCGAATGAACCCTAAGAAAGCTCAAGAAATCCAAGATCAAGTCCAAAAGCTTCTAGACAAAGTTTATATGAGGGAGAGCCATAGCACTTGTGCCGTCCTGGTCCTTTTAATTCATAAGAAGGATAGCTCATGGAGAATGTGTGTTGATTGTAGAGAAATCAACAACATCACCATTAAGTATGGTCACCCTATCCCACATATAGATGACATGATGGATGAGTTTTATGGAGCCACCATCTTTACCAAGATAAACCTTAAGAGTGGCTACCACCAAATTAGGATGGGGGAGGGAGATGAGTGGAAGACCACTTTCAAGACCAAGTTTGGTCTATATGCATGGGTTGTACGCCATTTGGGCTAACCAATGCCCTATCACTTTCATGAGGCTCATGAATCACGTTTTAAGACATCACATTGGTAATTTTTTGGTGTTCTAGTTTAATGACATTCTCATCTATAGTAGATCACTATAGGAGCATGAAGATCATCCAAGGGAAGTGTTTTCAACCCTAAGGATTGAGTATGTATATGCCAATATTAAAAATTGTGATTTTTGTACTAACCGAGTTGTATTCCTTGGTTTTGTAGTGAGTTCTGATGACCTACAAGTGGATGATGAACAGATCGGCAATTAAGGATTGGTCTACTCCAGCCACGGCTGGAGGTGTTAGGAGCTTCCACAACTTAACTACATTCTATAGGAGATTTGTGAGATATTTTAGTACAATCACAACCCATCTCATGGCTCTAACCAAAAAGAGGTTGCCTTTTGTGTGGGAGGAAGATCAAGAAAAGGTCTTTTTTTAGTTAAAGAGGTGTCTCACACATGCACCCCTCCTAGCTCTTCTAGACTTCACCAAACCTTTTGAGGTTGAGTGTGATGCTTCCGACATTGGCATAGGTGGAGTATTGATGGAAGAAGGTAAACCTATGGCCTTTTTTAGTGAGAAATTGAAATGAGCATGTTTAAATTACTTTACATATGATAAATAGTTGTATGCGTTATTTAGAGTTCTTAAAACATGGAACCGTTACCTTTGGCCCCAAGAAATTGTCCTACATACCGATCATGAGTCCTTAAGACACTTTAGGAGTCAAAATAAGTTAGATAAGAGACATGGTAAATGGATGGAGTGTAGTGTGACTTTTCCATATATATCAAGTATAAGAAATGGAAGGATGATGTAGTTGTTGATCTCTATCTAGAAGATATGCCTTGCTCACAACATTAGACTCTAAGGTTTTAGGCTTTTATTATATTAAAGAGTTATATGTTGATGATGTTGATTTTGGAGACTTTTATAAGAGATGGGTGTCTAGAAGCACCTTTGATACGCATTACTTGTTTGAGGTGTTTTGTTTAAGGTTAATAAGGTTTGCACACCTAGGTATTTCATTAGGCTTTAACTTGTGAAAGAAGCCCATAAAGGAGGTCTAATGGGACATTTTGGAAAAGATAAAACGTACCATATGTTGCAAACTTATTTTTATTGGTTACACATGGTTAGGGATATCGATCATATGCTTAAGATATGTTTAGATTGCCTTAAGGCCAAGGCTAAGTTGAAGCCCCGTGGACTATATACCCCTTTCCCCTTTGGAGGAAATAAGTATGGACTTGATTGTAGGTTTACCTAGGACTAAGAAGGGGAGAGACTCTATATTTGTTGTGGTTGATAGATTCTCTAATATGACTCACTTTATTGCTTTCTATAAGATCGATGATGCTTACAATGTAGCAAACATATTCTTTAAGGAAATAGTTAGACTATATGGAGTGACTATTTATAGTGAGTGATACATATGTTAAGTGCCTAAGTTTCTTTTGGAAGACTCTTTGGCATGAGCTAAAAACTAGGTTGTTTTTCTCAACCTCTAGTCATCCTCAAACGGATGGTCAAACCAAAGTAACTAATAAAACCTTAAGTATTCTTATTAAGGCTTTTTTGAAAGAGAAATTGTGTACTAGGGAAGAAGCATTGCCACATGTTGAATTTGCCTATAATCAGACTTTGCATTCTTCTACTTCTCTTACTCCATTCGAATGTGTGTATGTAACCCCTTTTGACCTTATACGGTTGCATTTAGAGGAGCGAGTAGAGCTTGATGCTTTGAAACAAGTTGAAGTCATTAAGAAGATCCATTCAAGGAAACGAGCCAAGCTAGAGGAGAATGGGAGATAAGTAGTGGCAAGAGTGAACAAAGGTTGCAAGAGAGTCATATTTCAGCTGGATGACCTTGTTTGGCTACACTTGAGAAAGGAACACTTTCCGAAAGACTCAAGTCAAAGCTCTCTCATAGGGGTGATGGCCCTTTCAAGGTACTCTACAAGGTGGGCGACAACACCTATGTCCTAGATCTCCCAAAAGAGTATGGTGTAATTCCTACCTTCAATGTAGGTGACTTGAGCCCTTATGTTTCTATTGATTCCCAAGATGATGACTCGGGGTCGAATCCTCTCCAAGAAGGGGAGTATGATGAGGGACCATCTTCAATGCACCCTACACAAGGACCTATCACTTGATCTAGGGAAAAGGAGATCCAAGAAGGCGCATGTAAGAATATTGTGACATTTTCATCCTATGGAGCCGTTTCTACATGCACATTATGTTAATTGTTATGTCTTGTAAGGTTGACCCATGTATACATTCATCATTTTAACCTTTATTGATTTCAAATTATTTTACTACATTTGTGCCTTGTTGTAAGATCTTGTAATGTTGTTTTCAAATTAAGGTCGGGACCCATTGTGAGGTCCTAACCAGTAGCTCCCCGAGTTTTGAGAATTTGGGGTGTTAGAATTCAATGCACCCTACACAAGGACCTATCACTCGTTCTAGGGAAAAAGAGATCCAAGAAGACACATCTAAGAATATTATGACGTTGTGCATGGAGCCATGAGGCAATGGTGTCTACGGCCACCCTAGTCCTCCTCACGTCCATCTCAGCCCCATGCACATGTGAGATCACGTCCATCTCTGCCCCATGCAAACATGAGAAAGCCATGAAAGATGCTTGAACCAAAATGATCCTTTTGGCATAAATATATCACTAATGGTATATTTTATGCAAGACATTAGAGATTTTAATACACCTTATTTTGCTCTTGACAATTAAAGGTTGTATTATTGTCTTTTTTATTAGTTTTTCATTTTCTTCCACCTTTTTAGAAAAGAAGTCTTCTAGACTTATAAAAGTCTTCCTTAGCCTTTCTTTTCAATAGATTATATTAAGTTTATGACAAGTGTGTCTTTATTCTCTTTTGACACCAAAAATTAATTTTAAGAGAGCGCATTTGTTTAGAATTGTTGTGTGTTCATCCTAACTTGGTTAAATCTTTGTTTGTGGTAATCTTCCTATGATTGGTGTTTCAAGTTCTTTACTAGCCTCCTTCTTGTGTTTGCTTCACTATTGGAGCTTGTGTAAGGTTGTATTGCTGATTCGGTTAAGGTAAGACATAGGTAAGGATATTGATACATTGCTAGCCAAACAACGGTTTCCCATATGATATTAATTGAGTTTATGACTTGCCTTGCCCGGATTCGGTGGCGACAAGGCGAGCTACATGGTATATCATGAAGTTGTATGGTAGTGTGTCAAGTGCAAGAGGATTTTAAAAACACCCTCTTTTGAGAAAATGGGGAAAAAAAAAACTAGCCACCATTAACCCTCTACCAAAAGAAACCCTAAACCTTTGAGTAAGTTCTCCCTTCACCAGGGGCAACACTTCCACCTTTCACTGGGGTACCAATTTCGTCGGGCGTCGCCAATGTTCGCTCCAAAAGGTGTGTGTGTAAAAAGTGTATATTTATATCCAAGAATAATGCCTAACGATAGCGAACCCGCAGTGTACGGATCAATCGTAGTAAGGGCTGATATTTCGGAGTCGATATCAGGGAATTAGTGAGAACAAAGCAGCAAAGCAATCTAACTTGTAAAACAAGCAAAGCAATGATCAAGGCAATGAATATAGATGTAAGAATAATTGGGAATGAGGATTCTAAAGATCCCATTATCCGATTGTGGTTTTCGATTCAAGATGTGTAAAGGACGGAGTTGGATAGCAAAAGTATATGATCTAAGGTAGGATATCGTACGGTGAAGTTCCAACACCCTTTTGTCTCACCCCAAGGTTCTACTTAACAGATGTTGAGTCTCATCAAGAAGAGGATCTAAGGATAGGATTGCACTCTCAATACCAAACATCAAACCCAAGGAAGTCAAAAGGAAGCACAAGGTAAAGGCTTTGACACTCTCCACCTTAATAGAGGGTTTTGAATCCTCTATTACCTAGAACTCATAAACATTTATTAACCAAGCAAGGCTATGGGTTAGAAAGGTTCAACAAGGTTAGGATTTAGGCAATCTTTAACTTTGGGTAAAGGTAAAAGCGAAACGTGCAAAACAGAGGAAACCACGGCTGGATCCTGGGAAACCATGGGCGTGGTTCCTTAAGAACAGGCCATGGGAAACCTTCTGCGAGGGTTTTTAACTCACAAATCTCAAGGTCCCATCTGTTAATGTTCAATCTATCATCATCAATACCACAACCATCAACCCTTCACCCTAGAATCGCAGGGGGGTTTAGCCAACAATCATCATCATATTTAATTTAAGATTAAAGGAAGAATTCACGAATGGCATGCCACTAAGAAAGACACAAAGAAGAATAATGATATCCTAACAATCAATCTCCAAATCTCAATAACTGAATCAAACAACAAGTAACAGTATTTGTGTTCTCAAAAGAAAATAACCAAAACCTAAGGAAATCTCACAATTGTCTTCAATCTCCAAGTCGTAATCCCAAAGCTCTTTAATCTTGTTTCAATGATGAAGCAAGAAACTCTCGAGCGTGAAGTAATCCGTCAAACCTAAGTATGGAAGTGAATCCAAGGGTGTAGCGTCCAAGCGTGTCCTTCGAAAATGCAGTCGTCGACCTTCTTTTATAGAATAGAATTAGGTCTAAAGGCTCTCTCCTTTGCGTTGCTAACGTGGCAACAACGGAACGGCTTTTCCCGAAGAAAACCACGGGTGACGTCATCAAAACCACGGCCGTGGTTTGTCCCGTGACGGCTCTCGACCTTCCTTTCCACATGTGAAAATCAAAGAATTACCAAAACCTCGGTCGTGGAAGTTCCTTCTTTGGCCGTGGTTCTTCTTTTTCGATGTCTTTCTCCTTTGCTTCCCTTTATACTCCTTCCTAGGCTTCTCCAATGCTTCCTAATGAACCCCACATCGATCAATACTCCATGCATGCTCCATTTCCTCTCAATTTTGCGTCAATTCACCTAAAATCACAACAAAGCTTGCGTAGATCTCGATTCGAACATAATAGGTGAATATGCTCAATAAATGCTATGAAAACATGTCCATGTACTCAAAAGAAAGGGAAAAACTACCTATATTCACATCTAAACTACGTCATATTGCATGTTATCAGCCAACTAACGGTGTTTTAAATTATACTAATCCGGGCAAAACCCATATCTGAAATTCCCTCCGCCGCAGCCTAAAAGAGATCAATAATAATCAGGTCTCACCGACTCAAATATGTACTTCCCATCTCCGTCATAGTTTGAACATATCTACGACGCTACACATGGATTCAATGCCCATTGGCCACCATAGGTCCATAGGGGAGGTGTTTTTCTACCTAATATATATCCTTCTTTACTCGAATCTACACAATCAGTCTCGACCAAGATTTGAAGTCCTTGGCTTTGTTCCTTCTCTTTCCAAAACCACTCGAACCACCGACATGGTGACTCTACATCTGTGACTCGGTCCGAGTTGTTCTGTTTGGCGTGACTTGATTGAGTCATCCATGTCAACTCATACATGGATTTTGCACTAAGAAAATTGTCATAAACTAGTAGGAGGCTAGGGTTTTCTTTTGCAACTTCATTTGTCTTCACATGGAAATAAATCATCTAACATAAAAAGGAAATAAATTTCTTTTTTCAAATAAAGTTTTATAATTAAATAATATAGGGGTTAGATCATGAAAACAAATGTAAAAGAAATAAAAAAAAAGCTCACTCATTGTTACAAAAGTAATAAAACGAGATTACGAACAAAGAACAAAGTTTTTCAAAACCCGATTCCCATATCTATTGTTTATGTGAAACTCGCATATTTCTTCAACCAATCTTTTTTTCCTGATGTTATACAATTGTACTTGTTACGATTCTCGTGTTTTCAGAGTCGTCTTCCGTGTTTGATGCATGATTTGGTGGCGTTTCGAGTCGTTTGTCTAGAAGGGGGTGTGAATTTGTGATCGACTCTTGATTGCTCTACTTCGAAGCCAAAATTGAGGGGTTTTACTTCGAGTCCAAATCCGAGGTGCTCACAACTGTTCCTCAGGGTTTGTACTTGTGTTTTTCCTTCGACGATGGATGTTATGCTCTCCAATTTCCATTTTATCCTTTCCCTTGAAGACTTCTCTACTCCTGAGCTTCCTTGATATGCTTTTGTGTTTCTATTTTTCTTCCCTTTGTTGTGGCTCTTCATAACGGTTAGTCCGTCTGCCGATCTTTTTCGGTCTTTCAATCTTCTAGACGGGGTGTCGTATAGGGTATTGAACCGCTTTCCAAAGAGAACTCTAGCACAAAGAGGAGGGACATCTAAACGATGAACCCCAAAATCAAAAGAGAAGGCCGAATACAGAGATAATCTTCTATCTCATTACATTTCTGGCACACATATTGATACTAATAATCCAGTCTTGAATGAAGAAGTTACGACCCCTAAGAACCAGACTAGAAAGCGGATGTGACCGGCTTACCCTTTCCTAATAAGATGATGCACCAAGAGCAATACCTAGATTTGGCACTGCACCAACCCCTCTCCCATATGGTCACGAATAACTAAGAAATTGGGCTAAGTTAGAAAGCCTAAACATGGACTGCCAAGTAATTAACTAATTATTATTATTAAGAATTAACAAATGATTAGTGTAATAATTATGATGGGACTTAAATCAATCGACAACCTGCAATGAAAATGGGTTGGCAAGGGTACATATACTTTGTCATGTGGATGTTTGGTCACCCCATTACATTGTCAGAATGTCATCTTTGGCAACTTAAGACCAAGGGAAATGAACAAACAGTTATATAATTTGTGTTAAATAACTAACAAAATGTTTGCAAATTGAAGAAAAGAGGAAGATGCCATTGATGGATATAGTACAGAATACAGTCGTTGTGTTGTTGGACCAATGGGGTGACAACAAACAAGAGCTATAGGTCCGATCCTCTATTTCTTACACAATTCTTTTTATTTGGTTGTCATGTCAAAACGTACATTTACAACCATTTCTATCCTCCTTTAGATTGGAGTGAGTGTGTACAATTTCTATCCTCCTTTAACTTGGAATAAGTGCCTATCATGCATTAACCTAAAGTGTCTCGACGAGTATAGTATACACGACATGCACACGCAACTCAATTGTGGAATAACAAACGATCAACTACTAATGCACTCTTTTTGTATAGTTATGTTGGATAAACTCGACAATTAGGAGGCATGTTTCAGCCTAGTTATTTGGTAGGCTATTGGCCTGGACAATTTTGAAAGCTAACGTGAGAAGAAGGATGACAATCTCAACCGTAATCAATGATTATTTGATAAATCGAACCTCTCTGTTTGTATAGTTATATTGGATAAACTCGACAATTAGGAGGCATGTTCAGCCTAGTTATCTGGTAGGTTATTAGCTTGGACAATTTTGAAAGCTAGGGATGATAATCTCAAGTGCAATCTGTGATTATCATATGAATCGAACCGCGTGGATAAAATGTGGTTGAGTTCCATATGATATGAAGATAATAAAACTGATCACCCGGTCCACCGAACGACTTGACATTCACCCGATGGTCACTCAATGTTTATCCCATACTTTAATTAAAAAAAACCTCAAAATTACTATTCCCCTTCTAAATTAAACCATAAATTTCTAAGGTGGGATATTCTTTCACTATCATAAGTTCACAAACTTGAACACTTTCCAAGTCCGATGAATTGATGGAAGTCAAATGCCGATCAATTTAAAGATTAACAAACTTAGTTTCAAGCTAACGTTATTTTGAAAGTTAAAGAGACGTGTAATAGTCAATTTACTATTTGGGTAATCCAGCTAGTTATCAAATTATCGTATTATAATATATTTAGTTTCAAGCTAATGTTGATTTCAATGGATCTTCGGATGTGTGATGGTTTGGGTGAACGATTTCTTAGTATGAATCGGATGATGAAAGTGATACAACAACACCCGACTAACTGCAAATATGCATAGTTTGACGAACTAAAACGAGTAAGAGCATGTTTCAATAAGATTATAATACATAATATATTAAAAATATATTAACTAGTTAACTATAATAACTACACTCACACATGAGAGATCTCATGGTGTTGAGAGGTGACTCAACTTACATCTCTCACATTCACTCATAAAATACTAAAATAACACATAAGAATTCCTCTTACATTTAGCAATTAAGACTTAATTAAGATCTAAAATTAACCGGATACCAAAAGTGCCTCCAAATTCACCATCGGCTTCCTCTTCTCTTCTTCATTACACCTACTTGTACTCGCCCTCGGATATTTATTACCATTTTCACCTTCAACTTCCTCAAATTTTCCTTCCATGTCCTCTCCTTCAACACAATCATCATCGTCATCGTAACCTCCATTACAACTCAAAACGCAGAGTTCAGTAAAACGAAGAGTAAGCTTTCCATTCTCCCTCTCAGCCTCGAGACAAGCGTGCGTGGGGTTCAAAGTAACTGCGTTCATCACTAACCTCCCATCTTCCCTCAAACACTCCACGTGGACCCCACTCAGCGACGGCAAAGGTGGCGGCAACTGAATTCCGGCGCCTGAATGCCTTCTTCTTGCCGGAATTCTCGCCGGAGAGTTATGATCGGCCTCCGGCCATGAAACAGAGAACTTGTCGCTGCCCGTTTCACTTCCCAGGTTCTCGGTGCACATCTCGAGGCTTCTCGAGCTCAGAGTTGGTTTGGATCGTTGAGTGAGTGGATGAATGTAAACGGATTCTTCTTCGTTGTTTTTGGTGGTGTTCTTGTTGATGGTGGTTAGGGATTGGAGGATACTCCATCCACCGGTGGCAACTTTGGAGGTCTCAATTAGATCGACTGTGAAAGCCATTAGGGGAAGCTTTGTTTTTGTTAGTGAAGGGAAATGATGGTTTGAAGTTGAAGGAGAAACGAAGGATTTGATCATCAATTTATAGTAGTTGAGGGTCGCCACATTAAAAGTAAAAATCACCCTCCCACCACTCATTTCCAAATATTTGCACAAATCCACCCTTTTAATTTTGTTTGAATAAAACACCACTTTTTTTTCTTCTTTTTATTTAGATAACCACCCAAAATCTTATTTTAGCTAGACTATGATGCATATGGATAAAAACCGAAAATATAATAGTTACATCCAAAACACTGTAACCCTTTATTTTATTTATTCTTGCATGTTCATCGTCTGATTAACAATTAACAAAAAAAACACTTGTTTTGAGACATTTTATCGAATTGATCCACGGTACCATTTTTTTTTATATAAAGGTAAGTGAACAAGATGGGTCAACATTAATTAGAAGTTGACCGTCCTACATCATTCTTTCGGATGAGATCTTCAACGTTCTGTGAAAAGTTTCTGTCGCCAGTATGTAAGGAATGACCAAGAGATGCGAGCTTATTTGTGACGACATCTAAAAGTTAATTTCAGTTATTTTTGTGGGTCTTTCGTTAGGATTAGATTTGTTCCATGTAAGCCCCTATCTACAACCTTAGTTTTTTTATTTTATATTTTAGGAGTAGAAGAAAACAATGAAAAATAATATATTTTACAAAGGCGTGAGTTTTGGTGATTATTTTGAAATAAATGATGAATAGGGGTGGTTTTGTGCATGCATGCTTATTGATAACAAGTTACTTTGTTGAAAAGTTAGTATAAAAGGTGTGTTTTTGCAAACAACTTTTTATAAGGAGTGATTGATTGTACGCTTAAGGGTGATTTTAATGTATTTTGCCCTATGCATCATTATAGAAATTTCATACTTCTTTTATAAATCTAAACAAAAAAAACACTTATAATAATACTAATAATAATAATAATAATAATAAAAATAATAATAATAATAATAATAATAATAATAATAATAATAATAATAATAATAATATGAAAATTTTATTTTGATAGAGGTATTGTCTTTTCCTTACCATTTTTAAGTTTTATGTTAGTTTATACATATTCTTTTAAAATTAATAAAAATAAATAAATTTTACAGGGTTAGATTGTTTTTATAAACTAAACAAAACAAATAATTTTTTTTACTTATTTTATTAAAACTGAACAAAGAAAAAAAAAATTCTTTTATTTTTTTATATACTTTATAAAAAATTAAAAATAAAAATTAATCGTGCAATCCGTATTATAATATATGAAAGATACTTTTTACGAAAAATAAAAGAATTTTAAATTTTTTGTTTGATTTAAAACAATACAATAAATGAGTAAGAAGATGCATGTTTTAAAAGTTGGAGGACACCAAGAGAAATTTAGAAAAATTTATAGATACTAAGACTATCCACATCCCATTCCGTTTATAATCCTATTTATGCACTCTATTTGTATTCTAAATCATGTATACCCTCCGTCTATATATTTTTTTCTTGCATCCAATGTTCCGTCTATAATATAATTGTACTCATTTTACTCCACTATGTTTTCAATTTTTTAAAATAAAAATTAAGAAAAGAGAGAGAGAAAGATTTGATTGGTTAATTTGTAAAAGAGGTGGGCATGATTCCTTTTGCACTATGTCACAAGTATATCCAAATTTAAACAGAGTGGATTTTAGTTTAACTCTTTTCACAACAAAAATACAAAGGATGTGGAGATTATTTTGGATAAAAGTGTAAAATTTAACAATTTAACTTAGGGATGTAGATAGTCTAAGAGGAGAAGACAATACCACAATGGTACCAAGAGAAAATTCCTTTATTATTATGCGGAATTTTCTAACTAACATATTTTTGAGTTTTAAAATTAAAAAACTAATCCGTGATTTTTAACTTTTCAGTTCTTGACCACCTGTAAAATATAGTTTTTGTAAAAATATATAGAAAAGTTCTAGATGGTACCTATGTACTTTAGATTTTTCAAATTATATTTAATGAATTTTCAATTTTTGGATGGTGTCTTTGAGTTTTGTAAAATTATAAAATACATCATTCTATCATCCGTAAGTTAATATTAAGGAAAGTTTTAAATTATTATTTAATAATTATTATTAATAGTCGTTTTGAATGTCTAGATAATTTCTTATATGGATAACTTATGTTTGTTCTCTCAAAATGTCAACTTATGAATGATAGAGGGTATATTCCGGAAAAATATAAAGTTCAATGTTACCATCCAAAAATTTTTAAAAAAAATATTTGGCCATAATCCAAAAACTAAATTACAAGGGCATCATATAACCGATGATAATATAATTGACGACAAAATATATAAATAAAAAGTCTTTTAATTTTTTCTATAAAAAAATTATTTTTCGATCATTTTTCTTTCTTTTTAAAAAAGTTAGTTTAATTTTTTACACTGCAATTAATGAAATTTTCTTTCATTGTGTTATAATGATAATATGTTGTTATAACACAATGTATGACAATACAGTTGGTGACATTGAAATTAAAGATAATATAACCGATGATAATATAATTGGCGACAAAATAATTGTTGACAGTACGATAAAAATATATCCGAGTGTTATGATATGCACATGTTTTATTGTGGCATTCTGATGGTTAATGTCCAACAATTAAAGTGAAATTGAGTGCTTTTTTTTAGGTGGGGTTATTTGTGTTCAGTTTCACCTAATATAGTAACATGATTACTATATCATATCATATTGCATGATAAAATTTAACAGGACATTTGCAGGACTAATATATCTCTAACATGATTAAATGAGGTGTAATAAACATCCTTACAAACTACCCTTAAAATAATAATATTAGAATATATTGAATTTATTAAACAAACTATATGCAGAAGCATATAATCAAGATAAAATACCATATCTGGCTACTTTGTGTATTCAATTCACAGAGCATAAAATCTAAAAAAGCAAATCAATGAACTCTTGAATTAGGTGGAAGTGAATTTTTAGGGGTGAAAGATAAAGCAAAACTATCAACTACCTATCTTAAATTGTGTTCTTAGGCTTCATAGGAGAACCCAGACAATCCCCATTCTCCTTGCAAATCACATTTATCAACAAGAAAAACTTAAAAAAATGATTGAAATGAAGTCAAAACCAGAAGCTTATAACTTTTTCCGACATTAAACACTAATTTTTCTGACAATCACGAACTTCACATTCTCATTTATAAGGATATATACTTTAGGTTAGACTATCTTTAGGAGATAGATCAATCTAACCGATTTTTTTAAAAATATAAAATAAAAATCAGAAGCTTATAAATTTTCTTGTGTCAAACTAAAATGGGAAGCACAAGTTGAATCTGCAAAGACTAAGAAAAATGAAAAGGCTTATGTATAGTGTAAGGTGAGTGGTTTTCTAGGTGTACGGATCGTGTGTCATTACATACAATTGTACAATTTGTCTTTATAGCGGGGTTCACGATCATCATGAGTTACATGTCATGCACCATGAGTACTAGGGGTGGACAACGAAGCGATCCGTTCTGAATATACAAATAAAATTTTTTATAAAACCCTCGATCTTATAATATAAGGTTTCATGAGTTACAAAATCTAAATAAAAATGAAAATCATATAGATCATAAAAAAAAAGTGAGGATACGAAAGTAAATAATAATAAAAAAATAAAATTAAGATTTTAAAGTTATAAATATCTCTATGTTTAAACTTTATAACTACTTAGCAAAATACAAAATAATTAAAAAAAATTGAGAATGTCAAAGTAGAAGTAACCATGATAAATATTAAATTTTTTAGTCTCAAAAACATTTAATCCTGATAAATATTTCATTTTATTATAAGATCGGTCGCAATTAATAAAACTAACTATATATATATATAGTTGGTTTCATTAATTGAGATCGATCTTATAATAAAATGTTAATTTTGCTAAGAAAAAAATGACTAAAGTTATAGTTATCATAATCATCATTACTTATATTAGTGAGAAACTTATTTTTAAAACTTTAAAACATAACTTATGTCTAACATAATAAAAGGCCTAGACTTATAAAAATCATTATATAAACTTATAGTATGTAATTTTGTACTTGTAATCTTGTATAGTACACCAAAAACTATATTTATAATCTTTAAAAAAATTCATTTGTAGAATTAAAGTAGAAAAGTATAATTTATTTATATCATTTTCTATAAAAGTCTTTTCGGAAATTTAATGCTCCAATTTTTTTTACCAAAAATAGAATTATCATTATTTATATTAATGATAAACTTACATTTAAGAATTTGCCACATATCTTACCGTTATAAAAGAATTTGGTGAAGTAGACTCTTTTTTTATGCCTCATTGTTTTGTAGACCCCTCTAATTTTTACACTCTAATTGACTTATTATTATTACTCTATTAGGGGTACAATTACTAAATGTGTTTATGTTATAAGCCTACTTAATAGATCAATATTTGTAAAAGTCTTAGTTAGTGAATTCGGCCTTAAGAATAAGTCCGTTATAGACCTATAAAATTAATATGTATAGTAAATTGTAATATATAAAAAGAAATTTGTAGAATTATAGTGAAACCTTATTTGAACCAAAATTTATCATATGTTCTATAAAAAAAAATTATTATATGTATGTTCAACTCTATTAATCATGTTATAATATAATAATATTTGAATATAATAATGTTTTGACAAAACTATAATAAAAGTTATTATTAGAAGCAATAAAGACGTGATCATATTTATCAAACAACAATTTAAATTATGATCATATTTATATAAACGTGTGTATGTATGTTGTAAATAAAATAAGCATGATCCATTCAATATTGATCTGCTAAATATGAAATTTTGCCATGTAACATGATCAATTCATTTTGAAAATATGATCATATTTAATTAAACGTGGAGAAAAAAATATATGAATACAATTGTTGATGTTCTTTTACGATTGCATTATATGTGTGTATCTATATGTACAAAAAAAAGTTAATAACCAGATAATCTGAAATATTTGGGACTATCCGGATATCCGGTGATCCGAGAATATCCGGTTATCTCCGGATATCCGGGAATATCCGATGATCTACAGGTATCCAAGGATTTTGGGGTTTTCGAACAGGATCAAAGGATTTTTCGGATCGGATTGGTTTTTCCCACCCCTTATGAGTACGTGGACTCATACAACTCATGATAGTGTACCATGATAAAATACTAGGCGTACAATCATGGTGCATGCTCGTACACTTGGTGCACGATCGTGTAATATGATTGTGCATACCTAGTTGTTCATTTGATCATGATTTTGTTCGTTCATTTAGATCAACAATCAAGCAATACAACGTAAACAATTGATCAACAATATAACAAAGCCTCTAGCACAATTAAATTTTTTGTAATAAATGAAAGATAAAGATATTTAAATTGTCCAACTTGTGGATCGAGGATCTTTCAACCCATGTTCAAATTCCATCGTTGTATAACGCTTTGTTTTTATGCATATTTTAAGATGAATATGGTGTGTGATTGTGTTCTTCATGAAAAATTGAATGATCAGTATAATAGATGCACCATCGTGTTGTTCATTGGTGCACATTTGAAAGACTCATGTAAAAAAGCTACACGGTCGTTATACAAGGTGCGCAATCATACACCCTTTTTTAAAAACAAAACACATGATTGTGCGTGAAGGGTGCACGATCGTGCACCTAAGAACCACACGCGGGACATGTTGAAACATCAAGGGCATTGATTTATTTACATTGAACGTCTTTCATGTAACACCCCGAATCTGCGGGACTCGGAGTGTCACATTGGGCTAGGATCTCACAATGGATCCTGACCCTAGCCTGACAACAAGTTCACTGGACCTTACAACATGGCACTGACAGATATAAAACAAATACATAAAACCGTATAAACTGTACAACCAAAGGTAAACAACAACATAGCCGAGTATAAAACAACATCCTCACACAAGAGGTAAACAAGACCTCATCCTCACGCAGGAGGGGAAACATAAACAAACCCAAAACAAACCACCTAATGTATGAGAGTCCTCGGCCTGTCACCCTGCCAGATCACCCGGCAGTGCCTATCCTACAAACATCTACAACACGGTATGAAACCGTTAGCTAACCATACATATATGAGATGATGCATAAGCACAAGCACAATCATGAAAGATAAACACATCAGCATGCTTTCACACATTTACCCATTTATTATCTTTATATAATAGTCATTCACTCAAATCGCGTATATATATAGATAGATGAAAATATGTGACACAAGGACCGATACATCCTCGCCTCAGAGCCTGCTAGCCATCCGTACGAGTATCGGTCACATAATCCGTGTACCCTATGGGAGTGGATTGCGCCCTTCTGGTAAACCGGTTTGGCCTGACATCAAAGAACGTCCCAAACTCAACGGCGGGATGAAAGGGAAAGGTTATCACAGCAACGCAATGGGGCAGTCAATAGAACATAGGTCAGTATAAACGATACCTCATGCTATCATAGCAACCATATAAAGCACACACCACTCATGCAAACACCCAATATAAGGATGGTAGCTAAGTAAGTCCTACGGACTTACCTCAACCTCGTACATAACCCAAACGCGGTCAACTAGAAACAACTTCCAATCCTGAGAGAGGGGCACTGCCTAATAACAAGACATAGAAAGATATCAACCTCTATTCATTAAAGGGGTCACACCTAGACCCAAAGGGATCCATAGGGATCATACTCAACCTCAAACCTCAACTAACATAAGCCTAAGTCCTTTAAAGCCGTACAAGGCATAAACTGATCATAACCTCATCAAAACTCATCCTCACACACCTAGCATGATCCTATACACTCACACTAGGAAAGGAGGGAACAAAGGCATCCTAAGGAAAGCCTAGAAGCAACACACACCTGTAGAACCAAGTGCAGAACCTTGCTGATGCAGGCGGACGCAGGGACGGCTCACATGTGGCGCTAGGGCGGCTCAGGCCGGCGCTGGGGCAGTCCAGAAGGGGCGCAGGGGCGGTCCAGAAGGGGCGCAAGAGCGGCTGGTGTGCAGAAGATGCACCTCTGGCGGTCCTTTGCTTCTCTACTCGATCTTCTTCACTCCTTCTTCATTCAGAAACCATACACATATATAAACATACATATATGCATCAAAGGAAGCCAACCAAGGCTGCCACAAGATCAATCTTGTGGATCCTAAGCTAAGGAGAAAGGAAAGAGCATAGAAAGGAAGAAAAGAAGAAAGAAAAGGGAAGAAGGAGAGAGATCTCACCAAGCTGAACCTAAACATAAGCAAAACTCCATCAATACCTCAAGGTTGGCTCCATCACAAGCACAACATCCACAACCATCACAATTAGCAACAAAGTCAAGCTCACAAGCACACAAACTCACCCAAACTCCAACAAAGATTAAGAAGAGATCCAAGGGAAGAAGAGAGGAGAAGATGAACGTAGGGAGAGATGGGGTAGGAGAGAGAATGGGGTAAACCCTCATCTGGAAGAGAAGAGGAGATTATAAAGGAAGAAGAGGTCAAAAAGCAAGGCTCGGGTCAGAGAAGACGGCTACAACCCACCACAAACCGCAGGGGCGGCTGGCCTGGCCGCAGGGGCGGCTCACAAATTTGCAAGGGCGGCCATCCAGGGGCACATGGGCGGCCCACTACATCTACAAAGGTAGACAGCAGCTACGTCTCAGCTGAGGCGCAGGTGGGGGATCTCTCAAAGACTAAGGCTCTTACATATTAGATGTTCTTAATATTTACCGTGTAGAGGTTCTAAATTGATCATAACTTTATAAACTATACTATAAAATTTGAGGTGAATCGATAATTAAATTTTCTAAAATTATTGTCATATTGTAACACCCCAAAAAATTGTCATTTCACATCATTGGAAAAGATATTTGTAACTAACTTACAACAAATTAGGTTACTACCCGTGTTAACAAGAATTCTTCTTTTTTAGTGGTTGAGTGGGTACAAAAAAACTCGCGTCCCTAAGACCTCAGAGTTTCCATATAGTACCAAGCTAACTTTGAGATATGGTGTGCTTTTCCTAGTAGACGGTCACTCCACTCGGTGAATAGTCTTTGTGCCTGACGTGGACATCGGGAGTTTAATTGGAAGAGATTGCAACACCCCGCATAATTATCATCTCACATTATTTGAATGAGAATTTATGAATAACTTATCAGGAATTGGGTTGTTCTCCATCTTAACAAAAGTTCTTCTTTTCCCGTGGTTGGGTGAGGAGAAAGAACTAAGAGCATGCTTGGGCAGAAGCAATTTCAAGATCGGTGACCTAAGCAGAACCCACATTAGGGATAGAAGGACATGAGGACTTTCAAAAATACCTATGTCGGGCTCAAATGCATTAAGGATAAATGCTCATTATGATGAGGCTCATGATCAACATGTTCTGGATGAAGCTCCTTGACATGTACTTGTTCTATTTGAACTTCAGAATCTCCAATGTCATCTAGATGTGGATCACTCTTTATGTTCTTATCATACTCCTCGATAAAATGTGATGTTGGCATCTGACTAAATGGGAGGTGGAACACGTGAATGTTCCTCAGCAACTCCTGAATTGGAGTGTAAGACCCCAGTTTTGCCTTCACCGCCCCTGCGGTGAAGAAGGCCGCCCCAGCGGCCGGCCTTCTGTGTTTGTCACCGCCCCCACGGTGACAAGGGGCCGCCCATGCGGATACGCTGCAAATCATGCCCAATCTATTTTTGTTCGCTTTATCTTCCTTCCATAGATAGATTATCCGATCTTTTATCTTATGGGTCGCCTTCCTTATTTCTTCATAACCCTAAAACGTCTTTCCTTCTATCTTTCCATCCCTCTTCTATATATTCCTGTCTTTTCTTCTTTTTCCCGTTTCTTGCTTACGCTTTCTTCAACCCTCGAGTGTTGCAGCCTTCCTTCTTGTGATCTTGCTGAACATGTAAGTTCTTCCTCCCTTGTTCTTCATCACGTTCATGTGTTGTGGCACCTTGCTTCTCTTCTATTTCGTTTCTCCCTTCGTTTCCTCTTTTCTTCTTCTCCAAGAAGAAAAGTGTTGGAGTGTTGCGTTGATGATCCTTTGATGTTCACATGCTCCCTTGGTTGAGTTGTGAAGTGTGAAAGTGTTGGAAGAGAAAGCCTTGGCCTTGTCATGGTTCTGCTGTCGTTGAAAAATCCGGTAGTTCTTGTGCACCGAAATCTGGCCCCGTGCCTCTACAGTTCCGCCCCTGCAAAAATCCCTTGGTGCCCCCTACTGATTTCCCTTGGTGCCGCCTCTGCGCCTTTGTCTGGCCGCCCCTACGGTTTCTTCTGTAGTAACTCCCGTTCTTCTGAGTTGCCTCCTTGCTTACTTTCCTCGTTCCTTTCCATGGCGCTTTTGGTTGTTGTTGCCCCTTAGTGTTCTAGGGTTTGTGACCCTAGCTTGTGTAGATCTCTTAGAGATTATGGAGACTAGAAGTTATAGACTTCTAACAATCGTTTCGGTTCCTGATTCGTGATGTTTTGTTGAGCAGACTTCCCTTTGCTCATTTCCTAAGGCTATTCTAAGTGTTTGTTGAGTGTTGAGATTACCTTCGAGTGAGATAAGTCCCTTGGACTTACTTAGCTTCATTCCGTGTATTGGTTTGATTGTGTTGGCTTATTTGTGTTGTTTATTGTTGTTATAACTGATAACCGGAAATAGGATTGACCTTTGTTATACCTTAATTGGCCCAAGTGTACTATAACCGGGCGGTTACCGCTTATCTAGTTTGGAATGGGGAAATTGGGAGGTGCTCTGCGACCAGCCCAGCAGGTGACAGAAGGATGCATACGTTCTATTCCTGGGGGACGGAGGCGAGATCGTAGCGATTCTCGTGTAACAACCATAATTTGAATTAGTAATCGGATAACCTTATGAAAGATAATAACCGGCTGTGTGTGAGCATGTTGATGTGTTTACTTTACCTTATGTGTGTATGTGCCTTTACTGTCTTTTTGATATCTAGAATATTCACTAGTACAGAAATGCACATTTAACATGGTTCTGTGTGCATTATTTAACACGATTATGAACCGTTCTAAAACTGCTTGTGGTAATGTGTTTAACATGGTTGGGCCAGAACCGTGTTAAACGGGTTTACCACAGTTCATGTTTCAACCGTGCTAAACGTGTTTAACACGTTTCCACGCGAACCGTGGTAAACGTGTTTACCACAAGCAATTTTAGAACGGTTAGGCGTGAACCGTGATAAAGGTGTTTACAACGGTTCGCGCCGAACTGTGTTAAACATGTTTAACACGCTTAAGACGGACCGTGGTAAACATGTTTACCACATGCAGGTTTACATGGTTCCATCCCAACTGTGTTAAAAGTGTCGTGTCAATCGTGTTTACCGGTTCTCTTCGAACCGTGTTAATCATATTTACCACGGTTCTCCTCGAACCGTGTTAATCGTGTTTACCACGGTTCTCTTCAAAATGTGTTTAACGTGTTTAACACGGTGCTATAGAACCGTGGTAATGATGTTGAATCCTGATAATAATAATGAATCCTGGAAATTAGTAGCGCATGTTAAATGTGAATTTGACCGTGATAAATGTGTTTATCACGGTTTTATCTACAACCGAAGTAATACTATATATTCTTTTTTGATTATGCTATATTGTTGCGCATATATACCGTACACCTGTAGTAATACATCAAAATGAACAAGCTAAACTGACAGGCTAACCGACATATAATACTCAAAGACAATCATCAACAACACCATGATGATCGATCAATCAAATATAACCATGTCAATTGACAACAATAATCATTTCGATCATCTCAAAATTTGTAATCACTAAAAATCCATAAGTATTTCATAAGATACCTAGCTATTTACTTCAATATCCGTTCTTTCAACTTAATGAAACCAATGTAACTAGTGTACACGTATGAATTATTGCACATAACTAACCCACTAATCTCAAACCTCATCGATTTGCTTTTGTGAATACAACACCGACTTAGCTGACTCTGAAAATCACTGTCAATTAAGGGGAAATGATTTAGTGAGAAAACATGTCATATATACATGACAACACAAGAAACGTGAATATAGCTTATGCAAGTCATAAGTGACGATTTTGACAAGTGACGATTTTGACAAGTTAATAATTGTAAATATTTAGAGAAGTAACTACAATTATACATATACCTTCTTAAGAAGGTGATCTTGTCCTCTTGCGATAATCTCTTGAATAAATCGAAGGATATAATAATCACAATTTGCATTGTTTTTCTGGTGAGGGCACTACAAAATAATCAACATTAATAAATTTAGAGAATAGTCATCACATATTTTTATAAACTAATAAATTGAAGAGTGAACCAACACATTTCATAATAAACTTTTGCTAACAAAGTTAACTAAAACTAACCTTTACTTCAATCCACTTTAGAGATTTGTTAGCAATCCACACCTTCATACCCCTATTTAAACAAAATTACAATACTACAAGGTAGAATGTTATTGGGGTAGCCAAGAAAGAACCGTCGACCTCGGAATGACAGTGGTGGTGATGGAACTCCGGCGGAAGCGAATCAGTAGTGAAGGCGAACTCTAGCGACGACGGCATTCCTGAGGCGAGTCAAACAAACTCCTGCGGCAAATACTGGTGCAACAACAAGGACGGCCAGAGTTGTGGTTGCTCTTGTCTCCGCGGCAGGAAACAGGGCGGCGTCAGGTCTTCACGATAGAAACAACGGCGGGTCTTGATAACATATATGTACATGTTACCAGTCCAATTACAATAATACGTTACTTCACATAGGAGTTACAAAGACATACGCCACCCTATAAATTCTAAACTACATTTAGCCCACAACACCCATTGATTTTTATAACCATCTGACATAGATTACCATACCAACTGCATTTGACCACATTTCAATGCTTACACAGACAAATTTTAAATAAATCACAATCTGATACCAAAATCCCAAAACCGACACTAGTTTACACAACTAGATTCACTCATCTAAACCAGAAAAAACAAAATCGTACCAAATTAAATCCAAGAACTCAGTAGAAATTACCCCTCGGATCGACCAGTAATTGCAGAAGGAGACACCGTCGAAACCAAGCCAGCACCAGAAGCTGCAGCCCAACAGTGGACGGAGCCTTAGCCTATCCCTGTGAGAGACTGGACCGGAGATGGCGACGAGAGTCCAGGCGACGGCTATCTTCTCTCGTCGGCGGAGATAACAACGGTACTTCGTGCTCTTGGGCGTCAACTTGCAATTACGGTGGCGGAGTTCAAACAGGGGGAGGAAGGAGGGAGGACGGTGGCCTGATTAAAGGAAGGGAAAAGAAGGGACGGTGGTGCGGTCGGCTTCAATCTCTTGAAGGCACACCGGTGAGGTTGGTTTCAATCTCCCGAGGCGCCGGTGCGGTTGGTTTCGATCTCTCAAGACGCTGGTTAAAATGGAGAAGTGGGAAAATAAGGAAGAGGGAGTAGGTGCGGTGAGGGTTGACAGAGATGAAGGTGGCTAGGGCTGAGAGAGAAAGGGACGGCGATCGAGGGCTGAGAGGTTGGGAAGAAGACGAGTGACGACTGAGGGCTGAGAAGAAGCAAAAGGAAAGGGACGGTTGGTTAAGGAAGCCACGGCGGAGGAAGGTTCAAAAGTGAGGCTAGGGTTTGTATTAAAAAATTTCCAAATTATTTTTTAAATAATATTTAACCCGAAATATCTTATATTTAACACGGTTGATCGGTGCTTTTTAACACAAGATTAATGAAAAAAATTTAAATCCCGGAAAATCTCGCGCTTTTTAAAATATTTCCAAATTATTTTTAAATAATATTTAACACAATTAATTGAAAGACGTGGTAAATTGTGTTCATACGCTTATTTAACACGGTTTAGAGGGTAACCGTGGTAAATTGTAAACATTTTTACTACGGTTTTGAAGAGAACCGTGATAAATGATACACAAGTTTAACACGGTTACAAGTAACCGTTATATTATAACAAATTTTTTTAACACGGTTCGCAAGGTAACCGTGTTAAAATGGGTGATTCTATAAATTTACCACGGTTATTCGATGAACCGAGGTAAATTGAAAGTATTTTTTAACACGGTTTTTTGGACAACCGTGGTAAAAATGTTGAATTTGCATACTTACCACGCAAAAACACGGAACCGTGTTAAATGTACCGTAACCAATGTGCTTTTTTTGTATTAGTGATTAGCTAACGGTTTTTACCAACGTTGTAGATGTTCCACGGGTTCAGGATGCTGCTGGGTGATCCAGATGGTGTGGTCAGTCGGGGTTCCCGTACATTATAGGACGGGATTGGGTTTATGTTTATGTTGTTGCTTTCCCTTTTGTTTTGAGCTCGGCTGCAAGTCTTTTACGTTTCCTTTTGTTTAAACCTTTGGTTTTATATTGAGTTTTGATTTTCATTCGTCGGTGCCTTGTTGTAAGATTCATTGTGTCGTTGTTACTCTGAGGGTCGGAACCCATTGTGAGGTCCTAGCTCGTAACGCATCGAGTTCCCAGAACTTGGGGTGTTACAATGTGGTATTAGATCTCTAGGTTGGCAATTGGCACTTGAAATCTTCTAATGGTCGGATGGATAAATAAATAGAACCCGCAAGAGGTCTACGTTTTCAAAAAAGGGGATTTTGTTTTAAACTTGTCAATGTGAGATAGATGTACAGGCGACCACCACTACCTCCGGGATCTCAGTAGTATAGTTTCTTATATGTTGGCCTTTATATTTCTTTTTTTGGATTTCTGCTTTAGTTGTAGCGTGGCCTTATATATAGTCTTATATATCTCCCTATCACAGATGGCGCGTACTAGAGCTACATTTGCTATGGGGTGAGGAAGGGGTCGACCACCTCTTCCACCTGCCGTCCATGGACGAGGACGTGCAAGAAGACCTCTGCTAGCTAGAGGTCGGGGCCATGCCCTAGTTGCTGACCCGCCTATTGTTGAGGCATTTGTTGAGGAAGTTGTTGAGAGCGTTGTTCTTGAGGCTAGGAACGGGACCACCACTAGGTCCGGAGCATAGAGAGCACCATCGATAAAGTCCAGACGAGTGTCTATTGGAGCTTCTGCATATCGCAACTACGTGCAGAGAGTTGAGAAGGCTATCAGGACTGGAGGACCTGCACCAACACCACTAGTTCCTGCGAGATCAGTTGAGGTTTGGCAGAGAGTTACACAGATAGTTGCCCCGCCTGCTAGGGTTGTTGAGGTTGTTAGAGCGCTGACTGAGACGAGAGAGCTGAAGCCCGATAGTTGGTTGAAGGATTTTGACCAGTTGAAGGTTCCCGCTTTCATGAAAAATACTAGATTAGAGGGGGAGGTGTGGCTTGGACAGTTGGATTCTGCTATGGAGGCGATCGGCTGCCTAGAGGGACGTCGAGTCAACATAGCAAAGACGTTGCTGAAGGATCAGGCTCATTCTTGGTGGAAGACCGCTCGCAATAAGGTCACCAGTTATGAGCAGATGAAGACGGTGATCAAAGATCGCTACTGCCCTGCAGCTATCAGGAGAGACCATCTTCAGAATTTTATCGAGGTTAGATTCGAGGATTTGCCTATTGCTAAGATCATAAGCAAGTTTCAGGATGAGTTGTCGTTGCTGGGTCCGTTAGTACCACCCGAGGATCAGCATGTTTACTTGTTCTCTCGGAGATTGAGAGAGTCTACACGCTCTTATCTTGCTGGTTTTCATTGTGATTTTTTGACGGACTATCAGGATAGAGCATCTGCTTATGAGAGAGACCGACCGGGTCAAAGGAGAGCTTCTCATACATGATATCTTGTGAAGAAACAGAGGACTAGGCCAGCCAGTGTTGGAGCTGGAGCATCAGGGTTGGGTGTAGTCACACACCGGGACGTTCTGGTTTCCAACAGTCTGTACAGAGTTCCGGCCGAGGAAGGCAGTGCTTTAACTGCAGAGGTGTTGGACAAATGAGAGCTGGTTGCAAGAAGGTTGTTGTAACTTGCTACTCTTGTGGCAAGCTCGGACATAGAGTTGCATTCGGCCGTCAAGGCAAGGCGCCATCGCAACAAGGTTCTTTGCCTACTAGTGTTGTCGGAGGAGGGCAAAGACCTCAGTATCAGCAGCAGAGAGTTCCTGGGGTCTACCGCTCCTCAGGGTTCCACTCCGGATGAGGGCAGAGGATGAGGAGGTGGTACTTAGGACACCAGAGGTGCCCTTGCTAGAGTTTATGAGCTGAGGATTACTGTGGAGCCGACCGCTCCATCGACCACAAGTACCATTCATATTAATGGTTTTCCTATCAAAGTTCTTTTTGATACCGGTACTAGCCATTCCTTTATATCTGATGCATGTGTAGATAGATTGGCCTTAGTTACTGTAGAGGGGAGACCCTTCTTTATAGGATTACCCAATGGGGGTAAGACTAGAGGTACACGAGAGGTTTGCGATTGCCTTATTAGATTGGGAGGTCGCGATTAGTCAGCTGAGTTCTTCGTTATGTACTTAGTACATGAAGAAGTTATTCTAGGATGGATTGGATGGATCTACATCGAGCAGTTCTGGACATCGACAAGAGGACGGTGACGGTAACTACTGATATAGGCCACGTTGATATCTTCAAAAAATGGGTTATAGGGAAGACCAATATAGTCATCAGCGTAGTCCGAGCTGCGAGACTTTATGCGAGGCTTTTTGGTGCTATGCCATGAAAGATAGTACGACTCCAGCTTTGGAGGAGATTCCAATAGCTTGCGAATTTTCCAACATCTTTGGAGAGCCATCAGGTTTACCTCCACAGAGGAGCGTAGACTTCGGCATTGATGTGGAGCCCGGTACGAGACCGATCTCTAAGGCTCCTTACCGTATAGCGCCTATCGAGGTGCTTGAGTTGAAGAAGAAACTCGAGAAGTTAATAGAGAAGGGCTTCATCCGCCCTAGTGTATCTCCTTGGGGCGCACCAGTACTCTTCGTCAGGAAGAAAGACGGGTCAATGAGGTTATTTATCGATTACCGAGAGTTGAACAAGGTGACGATCAAGAATAAGTACCCATTGTCCCATATTGACGATCTTTTGGATCAGCTGCATGGAGTGTCAGTGTTTTCGCGGATCGATCTGAGATTCGGATATCACCAGCTGAGGATTAGAGAGCAGGACATAGCCAAGACGAAATTTCGGACCAGATATGGACACTACGAGTTTGTATGATGCCATTCGGGCTCACGAATGTGCCCGTAGTTTTCATGGAGTTGAAAAACAACATCTTCATCGACTTTCTAGATCAGTTTGTCGTTGTCTTCATAGATGACATTCTAGTTTACTTTCGCAATAGAGAGGAGCATGTAGGACACTTGAGGATCGTTCTTCAGGTCTTACAGGATAGAGAGCTTTACACCAAGGAGGTACGCAGTAGCATCTTGGCCGCCTCCTAAGAACGTCAAGGAGGTACGCAGCTTCTTAGGATTGTCAGGCTATGTTCGCTCCAAACGGTGTGTGCAAGCTTTAAATTTATAACCCTAGACTTAAGCTTAAAACAAGGATGCGAACCCGCAGTGTACGGGTCAATCGTAGTAAAAGCAAGAAAATTCCAGGGGTCGATCACAGGGACTTAGTGAAACAAAGTCCAGTACGGTATGCTAATGTCAATGCTAACCACAAGAGCAAGTAATACAATCAAAGATGAATAAGATGTCAAATAAAGCAAACATGCAATTCTAGGGATTAAAGCATCTAGTTGTGGTTCCAACTCAAGATCTAAAGATAAGCGGACAAAGCTGAGATTTTTGCAAGGGGAAGGTGTTACTAAAGTGGAGTAGATCACCGGGTAAGTCTTACTACACACTAATCCTAAACCGTAACTCCTATTACCGGGTAAGTCTCAAGGAATTAAGATAAAGAACTATAACCTCAAACTAACACACCATCTAAGGGAATAGAATCAACCTTTACCGGGTAAGTCTCAGGCTAACTCACAAAGATGGGATGGAAGCACACTCAAACCCCAATAAAGGACAAACCTTTATTACCTACACTTATGATCGTTGGTACACAAACTAAGGAATTACCGGGTAAGTTTCATCCTAAGCTTGCATTGAACCAGGAAGGTGTAATAAGAATAGGATTTAGCAAACTCTAACACTTAACTCTCAGTTACGGATCGGATAAGTCACCTCGGTCAGAAGAATTCCACCCCGGCCGAGATGTTCATCAACCGAACGAGATGCTTAGGGTTAAGGTTAAAGACTCGAACTTTCAGGATCCTACTGGAATCTAAGATTTTTCTATCATTGTTTTTCCCACAACCTTCAGCCAATCACCCTAGAATCACACAAGGAAATTAGCCACTCATCATCATAATGAAAGTATTAAATATATGGAAGAAGGTGAATATTTGAACAAGAAGAATTTAATGAAAACACTTCAATAACTGAATCAAATATCACACAAAATCGTTCCTTGGATAATAATCCAACAAGACAAGACAACAAGGAAAGGAATTGAAGATAATCTTACAAAACCCTCCAAAAAGCTATAAAGCTATAGTCTTCAATCTTCCTTCAACCTTCAAAAAGGTTCTTCGAATCTCCCAAATTGGAGTAGGATGCGGCTGCTGCGCTTGTAAACCCTGATCGGTGGTATATCGTGATGTATGCAGCCTCTAAGCATTATCGGATTTGTGGAAAATCCAATCCTTTTTATAGGAAAAATAAACCTCCAAAGATAATAAATCTTAAGAAGATATTATCCCATAAATATAGGTAAAATATATGATTCTGCATATCTCCTTCCTTCTAGAAACTCAGCCCAAGAATAAAATATTCTCGCCGCGTCCTAGGTGTTCGCCTCGGTCGAGTCGGCGTCTCTGGATCGCCTCGGTCGAGATGAATCTCTGGGCAACCGAGGTGATTCATAACTGAGTGTAGAATCTCTCAAAACTGGTCCAAAGTAAATCTTTAATCCATGGCTATGCTTCCTGAAGGATTCCTTTTTGCTCCTCAATGTAGCTCCAAATGACTCTTGACTCCTTTTGCTCCTTTTCGATGCAAAACGTACCATATTACCTGCAATTACAACGAAACTAGGTGTAGACCTCGATTCTCGCAAAGGTAGATGAAATGGTAGTAAAATCACATAATGTACATACAAACATGCAGATTATGAAAGATAAAACGTCCAAACAAACCCTAAAATATAGACTATAATTCATGCTATCAAAATACCCCATACTTAGCCCTTGCTTGTCCCTAAGCAAGTTCCTCATATAGAAATCAAGATAGAATGGATTAATAGTCAAGAAAATCAATGAAAAGTCTTTCAAAAACATTTTATGGTGTGCAACTATCATAGATCACTCTAAGAGAGTACTTCCTGGAAATTAAAAACTCAACATGATCAAAACATTTTATAAATATAGGAAAGTTGTTCATCTTTGCATAAAATCACAGAATGCATAATAAATCATAATTATCAAAATTAATCATGTATAATCCGATTTAAACCGCTAAGTCAATCAACAAGCTCAAGGTCTCAAGGGCTTCCCAAAAGAAAAGGTCAAGAAACGTGTAGGGTAGGGATGAATGTAAGGTAATGTGGTGCTAGAATCCGGGAAAAGGATGAACTTCACTTTCACTTTGACTTGCAACATCTTTCACCAATAAGCTTTGCTTATTTCACACTTTTTCTTTTTACTTTACTTTTTGGGATGCATGGACAGAGGTGCACAATAACCGAAGCCTAGGAAATCCGCAATCATCAATTTCTCGAGATGCATCAAACCCTTGATGCACATACCATGACCCGTTAGGAATATCGCTCAATCCGACTTTGGCAAGACACAAACACCCGGCTATGTGAATGGTGCCGAGTTACTCATCATCATGATTGACTTCCCCAAACCTATTATTGCTTTCTAACACTTTCACTTTCAGCCGCTTCTCAACTTTTAACTTGCTTTCACCACTTCGCTTGCTTCCAAATTCCCGGATAGGTAAAGGGAGGCAAAATGTATATGAGGGGCTTAAGCATGATCAAGAAGAAGAAGAAGAAGAAGAATGAATTGCCTTGGTCTTTCCAAGAAGAACGTGAGAGAACTTATGCTGCGGTGTCAACCTTCAAATTCAACATAATTTGGATAAAAATAAAGTATTAAACATGCCAATAATTTCAAACAAAGCATTTAGCAACTTAAACATATCATAAAACATTTCAAACATATAAAGAATTTAAATCCAGTCAGTAAACAAGATCTTCACTGAGATCATATCCAGATAAGTAACACAAAAATCGTTTTCGAAAACTCTCAGTTAACCCACCTCGGTCGAGATGTTCTTGGGTCAACCGAGGTGAAACACCTCGTTTTGCCAGAACTGTCCCCGGCAACGGCGCCAAAAACTTGTTCGCTCCAAACGGTGTGTGCAAGCTTTAAATTTATAACCCTAGACTTAAGCTTAAAACAAGGATGCGAACCCGCAGTGTACGGGTCAATCGTAGTAAAAGCAAGAAAATTCCAGGGGTCGATCACAGGGACTTAGTGAAACAAAGTCCAGTACGGTATGCTAATGTCAATGCTAACCACAAGAGCAAGTAATACAATCAAAGATGAATAAGATGTCAAATAAAGCAAACATGCAATTCTAGGGATTAAAGCATCTAGTTGTGGTTCCAACTCAAGATCTAAAGACAAGCGGACAAAGCTGAGATTTTTGCAAGGGGAAGGTGTTACTAAAGTGGAGTAGATCACCGGGTAAGTCTTACTACACACTAATCCTAAACCGTAACTCCTATTACCGGGTAAGTCTCAAGGAATTAAGATAAAGAACTATAACCTCAAACTAACACACCATCTAAGGGAATAGAATCAACCTTTACCGGGTAAGTCTCAGGCTAACTCACAAAGATGGGATGGAAGCACACTCAAACCCCAATAAAGGACAAACCTTTATTACCTACACTTATGATCGTTGGTACACAAACTAAGGAATTACCGGGTAAGTTTCATCCTAAGCTTGCATTGAACCAGGAAGGTGTAATAAGAATAGGATTTAGCAAACTCTAACACTTAACTCTCAGTTACGGATCGGATAAGTCACCTCGGTCAGCCAGTTTCCACCCCGGCCGAGGTGTTCATCGACTGAACGAGATGCTTAGGGTTAAGGTAAAGACTCGAACTTTCAGGGTCCTACTGTGATTAAGATCATTCTATCATTGTTTTTCCCACAACCTTCAGCCAATCACCCTAGAATCACACAAGGAAATTAGCCACTCATCATCATAATGAAAGTATTAAATATATGGAAGAAGGTGAATATTTGAACAAGAAGAATTTAATGAAAACACTTCAATAACTGAATCAAATATCACACAAAATCGTTCCTTGGATAATAATCCAACAAGACAAGACAACAAGGAAAGGAATTGAAGATAATCTTACAAAACCCTCCAAAAAGCTATAAAGCTATAGTCTTCAATCTTCCTTCAACCTTCAAAAAGGTTCTTCAACTCTCTCCCAAATTGGAGTGGAATGTGGCTGCTGCGTCTTATGCGAGGTTTTCAGCTGTAAGCGGGGTTGTTGGATTTGTGGAAAATCCAATCCTTTTTATAGGAAAAATAAACCTCCAAAGATAATAAATCTTAAGAAGATATTATCCCATAAATATAGGTAAAATATATGATTCTGCATATCTCCTTCCTTCTAGAAACTCAGCCCAAAAATATAAGATCACTTTCCAATTTTAAAAGATCTCAGCCAAGAATAAAATATTCTCGCCGCGTCCTAGGTGTTCGCCTCGGTCGAGTCGGCGTCTCTGGATCGCCTCGGTCGAGATGAATCTCTGGGCAACCGAGGTGATTCATAACTGAGTGTAGAATCTCTCAAAACTGGTCCAAAGTAAATCTTTAATCCATGGCTATGCTTCCTGAAGGATTCCTTTTTGCTCCTCAATGTAGCTCCAAATGACTCTTGACTCCTTTTGCTCCTTTTCGATGCAAAACGTACCATATTACCTGCAATTACAACGAAACTAGGTGTAGACCTCGATTCTCGCAAAGGTAGATGAAATGGTAGTAAAATCACATAATGTACATACAAACATGCAGATTATGAAAGATAAAACGTCCAAACAAACCCTAAAATATAGACTATAATTCATGCTATCAAAATACCCCATACTTAGCCCTTGCTTGTCCCTAAGCAAGTTCCTCATATAGAAATCAAGATAGAATGGATTAATAGTCAAGAAAATCAATGAAAAGTCTTTCAAAAACATTTTATGGTGTGCAACTATCATAGATCACTCTAAGAGAGTACTTCCTGGAAATTAAAAACTCAACATGATCAAAACATTTTATAAATATAGGAAAGTTGTTCATCTTTGCATAAAATCATAGAATGCATAATAAATCATAATTATCAAAATTAATCATGTATAATCCGATTTAAACCGCTAAGTCAATCAACAAGCTCAAGGTCTCAAGGGCTTCCCAAAAGAAAAGGTCAAGAAACGTGTAGGGTAGGGATGAATGTAAGGTAATGTGGTGCTAGAATCCGGGAAAAGGATGAACTTCACTTTCACTTTGACTTGCAACATCTTCCACCAATAAGCTTTGCTTATTTCACACTTTTTCTTTTTACTTTACTTTTTGGGATGCATGGACAGAGGTGCACAATAACCGAAGCCTAGGAAATCCGCAATCATCAATTTCTCGAGATGCATCAAACCCTTGATGCACATACCATGACCCGTTAGGAATATCGCTCAATCCGACTTTGGCAAGACACAAACACCCGGCTATGTGAATGGTGCCGAGTTACTCATCTTCATGATTGACTTCCCCAAACCTATTATTGCTTTCTAACACTTTCACTTTCAGCCGCTTCTCAACTTTTAACTTGCTTTCACCACTTCGCTTGCTTCCAAATTCCCGGATAGGTAAAGGGAGGCAAAATGTATATGAGGGGCTTAAGCATGATCAAGAAGAAGAAGAAGAAGAAGAATGAATTGCCTTGGTCTTTCCAAGAAGAACGTGAGAGAACTTATGCTGCGGTGTCAACCTTCAAATTCAACATAATTTGGATAAAAATAAAGTATTAAACATGCCAATAATTTCAAACAAAGCATTTAGCAACTTAAACATATCATAAAACATTTCAAACATATAAAGAATTTAAATCCAGTCAGTAAACAAGATCTTCACTGAGATCATATCCAGATAAGTAACACAAAAATCGTTTTCGAAAACTCTCAGTTAACCCACCTCGGTCGAGATGTTCTTGGGTCAACCGAGGTGAAACACCTCGTTTTGCCAGAACTGTCCCGGTCGAGGTCGAAAATTTTTTTTTTTTTTAAAACCATTTATTTTCAGTTTCGACGTTTTTCTCAATCAAATAACCTGTAAGTATGCATGTAGTCTCAGATAAACACATGGATGCAAAAGTGAAGCATAAATATCCGGTCAAATAGAGTCATGCATCACATAAGTGTCAAATACCTCAATAAACACCCCATACTTAGGACACACTGTCCCAGTGGGTCAAAATAGGTCTAAGGACAGGATACTCACCGAACATAGCTAAACTGCATGAAGAAGTAAAAAAACAGCTCCCAAATAAGACCATCTCGGTTGGCGAAGCACATCTCGGGCGAGGTGTTCTGACAGTACCCGAGATGTATTTCAGTAAAGCTCGTTTCCTCAACTTCTCGAAATTTTGTTCTTCCAGTGTAGCTCCTGAACTGTGATCCTTCCTTTTGGAATACCTGGTTGTTGTCTAGAGGAAAACAAAAACAAAGCAACTATCTAAACTAAACTAGAAAAGGGAGAAGAAAACAATACCTTGGGTTGCCTCCCAAGAAGCGCTTGGTTTAAGGTCGCTAGCTGGACCCTTCTCCATAGATTTACTCAATGTACCTTGAACACCATGGAGTGCTCATCACATCCATCATAAAATTCTTCCAAAAAGGTTCCGGTTCCTAATTTCACCGGCAAATGGTAAGATCTCCCACGTACAAGCTTGTACGATTTGGTTCTCACCGGAATCCTACCGGTCTTCCTCTTTGTCCATGGGACATAACTCAGTCTTTCATCCCATCCTTTCCTTGATCGAGAAAACAGCTTCTCGAGAATTCTAGTAGCTTCCCCTTCTATAGCTTGGGGATGGTACAGGGTCCTGAGCATGCGAGGGACCCCATACTTGAACAAATAACACTTCGTTGCCTTAGCGGTGAAGCGCTTGTTAACTTCACTCCTTATAATCCAAGGAGCATCTTCCTCCAACAGTTTCAAGGGAGGTTTCATCTTGATTTTAGGAGGTTCTTTCGGAAGAGACCTCCAACTCTCCGGTGCCTTCCTGAAAAATTCAGAAATATTAATAGGGAATTCAAATGAAGTAGGAGAATGTACCTTGCAAAGTTCTCCAAAGCTTGAGACAAGTTTCGTGTTGGGTTGATAATCCACCCACGAAATCTCTCTTAGTTCTGCTGGTCTTTCTTCCACCTTGACCACAATCTCAGTAATTTGGCCAAGGTTCTCTGCATCTTCCACTTCTGGTTTTGCAGATTCTTCTTCCATCTCGGTCGAGATCTCTTCCACCTCGGCCGAGGTCTCAACAGTCGGATCGAGATCCTCCACATCCTCCTCTTCCACAAAAACTTCAAGAGAAGCTTCCGGTCCGACCAGAGGAATGCTTGGAAAGTGTAACACTTCCTTATGCTCCTCTTCCGGCTTAGCATAGGATATGGTGCTTTCCTTGAGCTCCTCCACCTTCTTCATCAACTTCTCCAATCTTGATTCGAGAGAGTCTTCGAAAGGTTGCTCATAAATGTTTTTAGGGACATTCCTCTCATCCCATATCGCAAGTTCATGTTGAATGGCCTCTTCTCTTTCCCATTCATTGTTGAACCAATAGAAGGAGTACTTCTCCTCCAAGTATTCATAATGGTCCGCCCTAGCACTTTGTCTTGCTATCCAGGCTGGATCAAATGTAGTCATCGGAAATCCTGAAAACTACAAAACTCATAGAAAGAGTAGTTAGTAGCAACAGGGGCAAGTGCCCCGAAAGCAAACCGCAACCGGCTCGGTCTAGACCAAGTCCCCGGCAACGGCGCCAAAAACTTGTTCTTTGGCGAAACTCTGTTCCGTTGCCGGAACAAGAACTTCGCGTGTACCTAAGAACACAAATCTGCAAGAACACTCAAGTAGAATGATTAGTAGAAAAAGCAAGAACAATCCCCGGCAACGGCGCCAAAAACTTGTTCGCTCCAAACGGTGTGTGCAAGCTTTAAATTTATAACCCTAGACTTAAGCTTAAAACAAGGATGCGAACCCGCAGTGTACGGGTCAATCGTAGTAAAAGCAAGAAAATTCCAGGGGTCGATCACAGGGACTTAGTGAAACAAAGTCCAGTACGGTATGCTAATGTCAATGCTAACCACAAGAGCAAGTAATACAATCAAAGATGAATAAGATGTCAAATAAAGCAAACATGCAATTCTAGGGATTAAAGCATCTAGTTGTGGTTCCAACTCAAGATCAATAGATAAGCGGACAAAGCTGAGATTTTTGCATGGGGAAGGCGTTTCTAAAGTGGAGTAGATCACCGGGTAAGTCTCACTACACACTAATCCTGAACCGTAACTCCTATTACCGGGTAAGTCTCAAGGAATTAAGATAAAGAACTATAACCTCAAACTAACACACCATCTAAGGGAATAGAATCAACCTTTACCGGGTAAGTCTCAGGCTAACTCACAAAGATGGGATGGAAGCACACTCAAACCCCAATAAAGGACAAACCTTTATTACCTACACTTATGATCGTTGGTACACAAACTAAGGAATTACCGGGTAAGTCTCATCCTAAGCTTGCATTGAACCAGGAAGGTGTAATAAGAATAGGATTTAGCAAACTCTAACACTTAACTCTCAGTTACGGATCGGATAAGTCACCTCGGTCAGAAGAATTCCACCCCGGCCGAGATGTTCATCAACCGAACGAGATGCTTAGGGTTAAGGTTAAAGACTCGAACTTTCAGGATCCTACTGGAATCTAAGATTTTTCTATCATTGTTTTTCCCACAACCTTCAGCCAATCACCCTAGAATCACACAAGGAAATTAGCCACTCATCATCATAATGAAAGTATTAAATATATGGAAGAAGGTGAATATTTGAACAAGAAGAATTTAATGAAAACACTTCAATAACTGAATCAAATATCACACAAAATCGTTCCTTGGATAATAATCCAACAAGACAAGACAACAAGGAAAGGAATTGAAGATAATCTTACAAAACCCTCCAAAAAGCTATAAAGCTATAGTCTTCAATCTTCCTTCAACCTTCAAAAAGGTTCTTCGAATCTCCCAAATTGGAGTAGGATGCGGCTGCTGCGCTTGTGTGCGAGATGCAATCGATGTATGCAGCCTCCTTTTTGGTGTAAGCGGGCTTGTCGAATTGTGGAAAATCCAATCCTTTTTATAGGAAAAATAAACCTCCAAAGATAATAAATCTTAAGAAGATATTATCCCATAAATATAGGTAAAATATATGATTCTGCATATCTCCTTCCTTCTAGAAACTCAGCCCAAAAATATAAGATCACTTTCCAATTTTAAAAGATCTCAGCCAAGAATAAAATATTCTCGCCGCGTCCTAGGTGTTCGCCTCGGTCGAGTCGGCGTCTCTGGATCGCCTCGGTCGAGATGAATCTCTGGGCAACCGAGGTGATTCATAACTGAGTGTAGAATCTCTCAAAACTGGTCCAAAGTAAATCTTTAATCCATGGCTATGCTTCCTGAATGTAGCTCCAAATGACTCTTGACTCCTTTTGCTCCTTTTCGATGCAAAACGTACCATATTACCTGCAATTACAACGAAACTAGGTGTAGACCTCGATTCTCGCAAAGGTAGATGAAATGGTAGTAAAATCACATAATGTACATACAAACATGCAGATTATGAAAGATAAAACGTCCAAACAAACCCTAAAATATAGACTATAATTCATGCTATCAAAATACCCCATACTTAGCCCTTGCTTGTCCCCAAGCAAGTTCTGCATATTGAAGACAAGATAGAATGGATTATAAGTCAAGAAAATCAATGAAAAAGTCTTTCAAAAACATTTTATGGTGTACAACTATCATAGATCACTCTAAGAGAGTACTTCCTGAAAATTAAAAACTCAATATGCTCAAAACATTTTATAAATATAGAAATGTTGTTCATCTTTGCATAAAATCATAGAATGCATAATAATTCATAATTATCAAAATTAATCATGTATAATTCAGTTTAAACCGCTAAGTCAATCAACAAGCTCAAGGTCTCAAGGGCTTCCCAAAAGAAAAGGTCAAGAAACGTGTAGGGTAGGGATGTATGTAAGGTAATGTGGTGCTAGAATCCGGGAAAAGGATAAACTTCACTTTCACTTTGACTTGCAACATCTTCCACCAATAAGCTTTGCTTATTTCACACTTTTTCCTTTTTTACTTTACTTTTTGGGATGCATGGACAGAGGTGCACAATAACCGAAGCCTAGGAAATCTGCAATCATCAATTTCTCGAGATGCATCAAACCCTTGATGCACATACCATGACCCGTTAGGAATATCGCTCAATCCGACTTTGGCAAGACACAAACGCCCGGCTATGTGAATGGTGCCGAGTTACTCATCTTCATGATCGACTTCCCCAAACCTATAATTGCTTTCTAACACTTCCACTTCCAGCTCACTTCTCAACTTTAACTTGCTTTCACCACTTCGCTTGCTTCCAAATTCCCGGATAGGTAAAGGGAGGCAAAATGTATATGAGGGGCTAAGCATGATCAAGAAGAAGAAGAGAGAAGAGAATGAATTGCCTTGGTCTTTCCAAGAAGAAAGTGAGAGAACTTAACCTGCGGTGTCAACCTTCAAATTCAACATAATTTGGATAAAAACAAAGTATTAAACATGCCATTAATTTCAAGCAAAGCATTTAGCAACTTAAACATATTATAAAACCTTTCAAACACATAAAGAATTTAAAACCAGTCAGTAAACAAGATCTTCACTGAGGTCATATCCAGATAAGTAACAAAAATTCGTTTTCGAAAACTCTCAGTTAACGCACCTCGGTCGAGGTGTTCTTGATTCAACCGAGGTGAAACACCTCGTTCGGCCAGAATCTCCCCGGTCGAGGTCAAAATTTTTTTTTTAAAACCATTTTTCTTTCAGTTTCGACGTTTTTCTCAATCAAATAACCTGTAGGTATGTATGTAATATCAGATAAACATATAGAAGCGAAAGTGAAGCATAATAAGATCATAAATATCCATCAAAGTAGCATACAATCATCCATAGTCAAATAACATATCCGCATACCCCATACTTGGGACATACTGTCCCAGTGGGTCAAAATAAGTCTAAGGACAGGATACTCACCGAACATAGCTAAACTGCATGAAGGAGTAAGAAACAGCTCCCAGAAATGACCATCTCGGTTGGCGAAGCACATCTCGGTCGAGGTGTTCTGACAGTACCCGAGATGTATCTCAGTAAAGCTCGTTTCCTCAACTTCTCGAAATTTTGTTCTTCTAGTGTAGCTCCTGAACTGTGATCCTTCCTTTTGGAATACCTGGTTGTTGTCTAGAGGAAAACAAAAACAAAGCAACTATCTAAACTAAACTAGAAAAGGGAGAAGAAAGCAATACCTTGGGTTGCCTCCCAAGAAGCGCTTGGTTTAAGGTCGCTAGCTGGACCATACGGCATGGGATTACTCAATGCACTTCGAATGTCGTGGAGTGCTCATCACATCCGTAAAAATCTTCCAAGAAGGTTCCGGTTCCTAACTTCACCGGCAAATGGTAAGATCTCCCACGTACAAGCTTGTACGGTTTGATTCTCACCGGAATTCGTCTAGACTTCCTACACTTCAATGGGACATTCCTCGTGTCCCATCCTTTCCTTGATCGAGAAAACAGTTTCTCGAGAATTATAGCAGCTTCCCCATCTATAGCTTGGGGATGGTACAGGGTCCTGAGCATGCGAGGGACCCCATACTTGAACAAGAGACTCTTCATCGCCTTAGCGGTGTAGTGCTTGCCAACTCCACTCCTCATGATCTGAGGAGCTTCTTCTTCCAACAATTTCAAGGAAGACTTCATCTTGATCTTTGGAGGTTCTTTCGGAAGGGACCTCCAACTCTCCGGTGCTTTCCTGAAAAATTCAGAAATTTTAATAGGGATTTCGAATGGAGTAAGAGAACTTACCTTGTAAAGTTCTCCAAAGCTTGAGACAAGTTTCGTGTTGGGTTGATAATCCACCCACGAAACCTCTCTCAGTTCCGCTGGTCTTTCCTCCACCTTGACCACAATCTCAGTAATTTGGCCAAGGTTCTCTGCATCTTCCACTTCTGATTTTGCAGATTCTTCCATCTCGGCCGAAATCTCTTCTACCTCGGCCGAGGTCTCAACAGTTGGATCGAGACCTTCCATATCCTCCTCTTCCTCAGAAGTTTCAGGAGAAATTTCTGGTTTGATTGGGGGAATGCTTGGAACGTGCAACACTTCCTTATGCTCTTCTTCCGGCTTAGCATAGGATAGGGTGCTTTCCTTGAGCTCCTCCACCTTCTTCATCAACTTCTCCAATCTTGATTCGAGAGAGTCTTCAAAAGGTTGCTCATAAATGTTTTTAGGGACATTCTTCTCATCCCATATCGCAAGTTCATGTTGAATGGCCTCTTCTCTTTCCCATTCATTGTTGAACCAATAGAAGGAGTACTTTTCCTCCAAGTATTCATAATGGTCCGCCCTAGCACTTTGTCTTGCTATCCAGGCTGGATCAAATGTAGTCATCGGAAATCCTGAAAACTACAAAACTCATAGAAAGAGTAGTTAGTATCAACAGGGGCAAGTGCCCCGAAAGCAAACCGCAACCGGCTCGGTCTAGACCAAGTCCCCGGCAACGGCGCCAAAAACTTGTTCGCTCCAAACGGTGTGTGCAAGCTTTAAATTTATAACCCTAGACTTAAGCTTAAAACAAGGATGCGAACCCGCAGTGTACGGGTCAATCGTAGTAAAAGCAAGAAAATTCCAGGGGTCGATCACAGGGACTTAGTGAAACAAAGTCCAGTACGGTATGCTAATGTCAATGCTAACCACAAGAGCAAGTAATACAATCAAAGATGAATAAGATGTCAAATAAAGCAAACATGCAATTCTAGGGATTAAGGCATCTAGTTGTGGTTCCAACTCAAGATCTAAAGATAAGCGGACAAAGCTGAGATTTTTGCAAGGGGAAGGTGTTACTAAAGTGGAGTAGATCACCGGGTAAGTCTTACTACACACTAATCCTAAACCGTAACTCCTATTACCGGGTAAGTCTCAAGGAATTAAGATAAAGAACTATAACCTCAAACTAACACACCATCTAAGGGAATAGAATCAACCTTTACCGGGTAAGTCTCAGGCTAACTCACAAAGATGGGATGGAAGCACACTCAAACCCCAATAAAGGACAAACCTTTATTACCTACACTTATGATCGTTGGTACACAAACTAAGGAATTACCGGGTAAGTTTCATCCTAAGCTTGCATTGAACCAGGAAGGTGTAATAAGAATAGGATTTAGCAAACTCTAACACTTAACTCTCAGTTACGGATCGGATAAGTCACCTCGGTCAGAAGAATTCCACCCCGGCCGAGATGTTCATCAACCGAACGAGATGCTTAGGGTTAAGGTTAAAGACTCGAACTTTCAGGATCCTACTGGAATCTAAGATTTTTCTATCATTGTTTTTCCCACAACCTTCAGCCAATCACCCTAGAATCACACAAGGAAATTAGCCACTCATCATCATAATGAAAGTATTAAATATATGGAAGAAGGTGAATATTTGAACAAGAAGAATTTAATGAAAACACTTCAATAACTGAATCAAATATCACACAAAATCGTTCCTTGGATAATAATCCAACAAGACAAGACAACAAGGAAAGGAATTGAAGATAATCTTACAAAACCCTCCAAAAAGCTATAAAGCTATAGTCTTCAATCTTCCTTCAACCTTCAAAAAGGTTCTTCGAATCTCCCAAATTGGAGTAGGATGCGGCTGCTGCGCTTGTAAACCCTGATCGGTGGTATATCGTGATGTATGCAGCCTCTAAGCATTATCGGATTTGTGGAAAATCCAATCCTTTTTATAGGAAAAATAAACCTCCAAAGATAATAAATCTTAAGAAGATATTATCCCATAAATATAGGTAAAATATATGATTCTGCATATCTCCTTCCTTCTAGAAACTCAGCCCAAAAATATAAGATCACTTTCCAATTTTAAAAGATCTCAGCCAAGAATAAAATATTCTCGCCGCGTCCTAGGTGTTCGCCTCGGTCGAGTCGGCGTCTCTGGATCGCCTCGGTCGAGATGAATCTCTGGGCAACCGAGGTGATTCATAACTGAGTGTAGAATCTCTCAAAACTGGTCCAAAGTAAATCTTTAATCCATGGCTATGCTTCCTGAAGGATTCCTTTTTGCTCCTCAATGTAGCTCCAAATGACTCTTGACTCCTTTTGCTCCTTTTCGATGCAAAACGTACCATATTACCTGCAATTACAACGAAACTAGGTGTAGACCTCGATTCTCGCAAAGGTAGATGAAATGGTAGTAAAATCACATAATGTACATACAAACATGCAGATTATGAAAGATAAAACGTCCAAACAAACCCTAAAATATAGACTATAATTCATGCTATCAAAATACCCCATACTTAGCCCTTGCTTGTCCCTAAGCAAGTTCCTCATATAGAAATCAAGATAGAATGGATTAATAGTCAAGAAAATCAATGAAAAGTCTTTCAAAAACATTTTATGGTGTGCAACTATCATAGATCACTCTAAGAGAGTACTTCCTGGAAATTAAAAACTCAACATGATCAAAACATTTTATAAATATAGGAAAGTTGTTCATCTTTGCATAAAATCACAGAATGCATAATAAATCATAATTATCAAAATTAATCATGTATAATCCGATTTAAACCGCTAAGTCAATCAACAAGCTCAAGGTCTCAAGGGCTTCCCAAAAGAAAAGGTCAAGAAACGTGTAGGGTAGGGATGAATGTAAGGTAATGTGGTGCTAGAATCCGGGAAAAGGATGAACTTCACTTTCACTTTGACTTGCAACATCTTTCACCAATAAGCTTTGCTTATTTCACACTTTTTCTTTTTACTTTACTTTTTGGGATGCATGGACAGAGGTGCACAATAACCGAAGCCTAGGAAATCCGCAATCATCAATTTCTCGAGATGCATCAAACCCTTGATGCACATACCATGACCCGTTAGGAATATCGCTCAATCCGACTTTGGCAAGACACAAACACCCGGCTATGTGAATGGTGCCGAGTTACTCATCATCATGATTGACTTCCCCAAACCTATTATTGCTTTCTAACACTTTCACTTTCAGCCACTTCTCAACTTTTAACTTGCTTTCACCACTTCGCTTGCTTCCAAATTCCCGGATAGGTAAAGGGAGGCAAAATGTATATGAGGGGCTTAAGCATGATCAAGAAGAAGAAGAAGAAGAAGAATGAATTGCCTTGGTCTTTCCAAGAAGAACGTGAGAGAACTTATGCTGCGGTGTCAACCTTCAAATTCAACATAATTTGGATAAAAATAAAGTATTAAACATGCCAATAATTTCAAACAAAGCATTTAGCAACTTAAACATATCATAAAACATTTCAAACATATAAAGAATTTAAATCCAGTCAGTAAACAAGATCTTCACTGAGATCATATCCAGATAAGTAACACAAAAATCGTTTTCGAAAACTCTCAGTTAACCCACCTCGGTCGAGATGTTCTTGGGTCAACCGAGGTGAAACACCTCGTTTTGCCAGAACTGTCCCGGTCGAGGTCGAAAATTTTTTTTTTTTTTAAAACCATTTATTTTCAGTTTCGACGTTTTTCTCAATCAAATAACCTGTAAGTATGCATGTAATATCAGATAATCATATAAAGGCAATGAAGCATAAATACGAAAATATCCGATAAATATAATATCATACATCAAAAGTAGTCAAATAACGTCAAGTAGTCAAATAAGTACAAACACCCCATACTTAGGACACACTGTCCCAGTGGGTCAAAATAGGTCTAAGGACAGGATACTCACCGAACATAGCTAAACTGCATGAAGAAGTAAAAAAACAGCTCCCAAATAAGACCATCTCGGTTGGCGAAGCACATCTCGGGCGAGGTGTTCTGACAGTACCCGAGATGTATTTCAGTAAAGCTCGTTTCCTCAACTTCTCGAAATTTTGTTCTTCCAGTGTAGCTCCTGAACTGTGATCCTTCCTTTTGGAATACCTGGTTGTTGTCTAGAGGAAAACAAAAACAAAGCAACTATCTAAACTAAACTAGAAAAGGGAGAAGAAAACAATACCTTGGGTTGCCTCCCAAGAAGCGCTTGGTTTAAGGTCGCTAGCTGGACCCTTCTCCATAGATTTACTCAATGTACCTTGAACACCATGGAGTGCTCATCACATCCATCATAAAATTCTTCCAAAAAGGTTCCGGTTCCTAATTTCACCGGCAAATGGTAAGATCTCCCACGTACAAGCTTGTACGATTTGGTTCTCACCGGAATCCTACCGGTCTTCCTCTTTGTCCATGGGACATAACTCAGTCTTTCATCCCATCCTTTCCTTGATCGAGAAAACAGCTTCTCGAGAATTCTAGTAGCTTCCCCTTCTATAGCTTGGGGATGGTACAGGGTCCTGAGCATGCGAGGGACCCCATACTTGAACAAATAACACTTCGTTGCCTTAGCGGTGAAGCGCTTGTTAACTTCACTCCTTATAATCCAAGGAGCATCTTCCTCCAACAGTTTCAAGGGAGGTTTCATCTTGATTTTAGGAGGTTCTTTCGGAAGAGACCTCCAACTCTCCGGTGCCTTCCTGAAAAATTCAGAAATATTAATAGGGAATTCAAATGAAGTAGGAGAATGTACCTTGCAAAGTTCTCCAAAGCTTGAGACAAGTTTCGTGTTGGGTTGATAATCCACCCACGAAATCTCTCTTAGTTCTGCTGGTCTTTCTTCCACCTTGACCACAATCTCAGTAATTTGGCCAAGGTTCTCTGCATCTTCCACTTCTGGTTTTGCAGATTCTTCTTCCATCTCGGTCGAGATCTCTTCCACCTCGGCCGAGGTCTCAACAGTCGGATCGAGATCCTCCACATCCTCCTCTTCCACAAAAACTTCAAGAGAAGCTTCCGGTCCGACCAGAGGAATGCTTGGAAAGTGTAACACTTCCTTATGCTCCTCTTCCGGCTTAGCATAGGATATGGTGCTTTCCTTGAGCTCCTCCACCTTCTTCATCAACTTCTCCAATCTTGATTCGAGAGAGTCTTCGAAAGGTTGCTCATAAATGTTTTTAGGGACATTCCTCTCATCCCATATCGCAAGTTCATGTTGAATGGCCTCTTCTCTTTCCCATTCATTGTTGAACCAATAGAAGGAGTACTTCTCCTCCAAGTATTCATAATGGTCCGCCCTAGCACTTTGTCTTGCTATCCAGGCTGGATCAAATGTAGTCATCGGAAATCCTGAAAACTACAAAACTCATAGAAAGAGTAGTTAGTAGCAACAGGGGCAAGTGCCCCGAAAGCAAACCGCAACCGGCTCGGTCTAGACCAAGTCCCCGGCAACGGCGCCAAAAACTTGTTCGCTCCAAACGGTGTGTGCAAGCTTTAAATTTATAACCCTAGACTTAAGCTTAAAACAAGGATGCGAACCCGCAGTGTACGGGTCAATCGTAGTAAAAGCAAGAAAATTCCAGGGGTCGATCACAGGGACTTAGTGAAACAAAGTCCAGTACGGTATGCTAATGTCAATGCTAACCACAAGAGCAAGTAATACAATCAAAGATGAATAAGATGTCAAATAAAGCAAACATGCAATTCTAGGGATTAAAGCATCTAGTTGTGGTTCCAACTCAAGATCTAAAGACAAGCGGACAAAGCTGAGATTTTTGCAAGGGGAAGGTGTTACTAAAGTGGAGTAGATCACCGGGTAAGTCTTACTACACACTAATCCTAAACCGTAACTCCTATTACCGGGTAAGTCTCAAGGAATTAAGATAAAGAACTATAACCTCAAACTAACACACCATCTAAGGGAATAGAATCAACCTTTACCGGGTAAGTCTCAGGCTAACTCACAAAGATGGGATGGAAGCACACTCAAACCCCAATAAAGGACAAACCTTTATTACCTACACTTATGATCGTTGGTACACAAACTAAGGAATTACCGGGTAAGTTTCATCCTAAGCTTGCATTGAACCAGGAAGGTGTAATAAGAATAGGATTTAGCAAACTCTAACACTTAACTCTCAGTTACGGATCGGATAAGTCACCTCGGTCAGAAGTATTCCACCCCGGCCGAGATGTTCATCAACCGAACGAGATGCTTAGGGTTAAGGTTAAAGACTCGAACTTTCAGGATCCTACTGGAATCTAAGATTTTTCTATCATTGTTTTTCCCACAACCTTCAGCCAATCACCCTAGAATCACACAAGGAAATTAGCCACTCATCATCATAATGAAAGTATTAAATATATGGAAGAAGGTGAATATTTGAACAAGAAGAATTTAATGAAAACACTTCAATAACTGAATCAAATATCACACAAAATCGTTCCTTGGATAATAATCCAACAAGACAAGACAACAAGGAAAGGAATTGAAGATAATCTTACAAAACCCTCCAAAAAGCTATAAAGCTATAGTCTTCAATCTTCCTTCAACCTTCAAAAAGGTTCTTCGAATCTCCCAAATTGGAGTAGGATGCGGCTGCTGCGCTTGTAAACCCTGATCGGTGGTATATCGTGATGTATGCAGCCTCTAAGCATTATCGGATTTGTGGAAAATCCAATCCTTTTTATAGGAAAAATAAACCTCCAAAGATAATAAATCTTAAGAAGATATTATCCCATAAATATAGGTAAAATATATGATTCTGCATATCTCCTTCCTTCTAGAAACTCAGCCCAAAAATATAAGATCACTTTCCAATTTTAAAAGATCTCAGCCAAGAATAAAATATTCTCGCCGCGTCCTAGGTGTTCGCCTCGGTCGAGTCGGCGTCTCTGGATCGCCTCGGTCGAGATGAATCTCTGGGCAACCGAGGTGATTCATAACTGAGTGTAGAATCTCTCAAAACTGGTCCAAAGTAAATCTTTAATCCATGGCTATGCTTCCTGAAGGATTCCTTTTTGCTCCTCAATGTAGCTCCAAATGACTCTTGACTCCTTTTGCTCCTTTTCGATGCAAAACGTACCATATTACCTGCAATTACAACGAAACTAGGTGTAGACCTCGATTCTCGCAAAGGTAGATGAAATGGTAGTAAAATCACATAATGTACATACAAACATGCAGATTATGAAAGATAAAACGTCCAAACAAACCCTAAAATATAGACTATAATTCATGCTATCAGGCTACCATCGGCATTTTATTGAGGGATTTTCAATGGTCCGAGCCGTGCCTGAAGAGCTTTGAGGAGCTGAAGAAGAGGCTGACCTCTGGTCCTATCCTAGCTCAGCTAGAGGGCTTTGAGGACTTCGTGGTTTACAGCGCCGCATCCAAGAAGGGCTTGGGATGTGTTCTGATGCAAAAGGGTAAGGTGATTGCTTACACGTCAAGATAGTCAATGACGTACGAGGAGAATTACCCTACTCATAATCTAGAGTTGGTTGCGGTTGTTCACGCTTTGAAGATTTGGAGGCATTATCTCTACGGAGCTATGTGTCAGATATTCACAGACCATAAGAGTCTGAAGTACATATTCACTTAACGGAAGTTGAATAACCGCCAGAGGAGATGGTTGGAGTTGATCAACGACTTTGATCTTGAGATCTTATACCACCCGGGAAAGGCAAATGTGATAGATGATGCCCTTAGTAGGAAGACTCCCCGGGAGATGACGATCGCTAGGCTAATAGCTCAGCCACAGTTACAGTGAGACCTTGCATGGCTAGAGATGGATATCCACTTTCCGGATTCCGACATCTACCTATCCACCTTAGAGGTAGTACTTGATATGTTGGCTGAAATCCGACAGAAGCAGGAGAGTTGCCCAGCTTTGACACAGATCCGAGACCGGATGTCTCGAGGAGAGGCACCACAGTTTGCAGTATGTGCTGATGCGATCTTGAGATGTCAGGAGCATGTATGTGTTCCTTCAGATCGAGAGTTGAGGCAGCGGATCCTTCAAGAGGCTCATTCTTTACCTTACTCAATGCACCCCGGTGCGAGTAAGATGTATCAGGATATCAGACGCTCTTTCTGGTGGGGAGGTCTAAAGCTAGACGTGACGAGATATGTAGCTCAGTGTGCGACCTGTCAACAAGTCAAGATCGAGCATCATCGACCAGGAGGCGAGCTACACCCACTTCCCGTTCCTCAGTGGAAGTGGGAGGACATCTCGATGGACTTTGTCACCGGTCTGAGACCGAGCCGTGGTTTCGATGCTATCTGGGTGATAGTAGATCGACTGACGAAGACCGCATGTTTCATTCCGATCAAGGAGACGTGGCCGGTAAGTCGATTGGCAGAGGAGTTTACCAGACAGATAGTGAGACTTCATGGAGTACCTAGGACTATAGTCTTTGATAGAGACGGACGATTCGCCTTGAGGTTCTGACAACAAGTGCATGCCTCCCTAGGTACGAGGTGGAGATGCATCATACAAACTTGCTTTGCCACCGAGACTTGAGGGTGTTCATCATGTCTTCCATGTGTCTCAATGTGCCCCAAGTGAGAATATATGATGTAAGACCCCAGTTTTGCCTCCCTATGTGCCCCAAGTGAGAATATATGAGTTGTGTTCAGTGTTCCCTGTTGTTTTGTGATCGTTCAGGCTGTTGCAAGTTTCGGGACGAAACTTCTTTTTAGGGGGATCTGATGTAAGACCCCAGTTTTGCCTTCACCGCCCCTGTGGTGAAGAAGGCCGCCTCAACGGCCTTCTGTGCCAATCACCGCCCCCGCGGTGACAAGGGGCCGCCCCTGGGGCTAGGACGAACGCCCCTGCGGATACGCTGCAGATCATGCCCGATCTATTTTCGTCTGTTTTATCTTCCTTCCATAGATAGAATATTCGTTCTTCTATCTTAAGGGGCGGCTTCCTTATCTTCTTCCTAACCCTAGAACATCTTTTCTTCTATCTTTCCAACCCTCTTCTATATATTCTTGTTTTTTCTTCTTTTTCCCGTTTCTTACTTACACTTTCCAACCCTGGAATGTTGCAGTCTTACTTCTTGTGATCTTGCTGAACGTGTAAGTTCTCCCTCCCTTGTTCTTCATCACGTTCATGTGTTGTTGTACCTTGCTTCTCTTCTGTTTCGTTTCTCCCTTCGTTTCCTCTTTTCTTCTTCTCCAAGAATCAAGTTTGATCCTTGATTCTTGTGGAGCGTTCCATTGATGATCCTTTGATGTTCACAAGCTCCCTTGGTTGAGTTGTGAAGTGTGAAAGTGTTGGAAGAGCAAGCCTTGTCCTTGTCGTGGTTATGTTATCATCGAAGAAGCCGACATTGCTTATGCACCGAAATCCGCCCCCGTGCCTCTGCAATGCTGCCCCTGCGGATTTCCCTTGTTGTCGCCCCTGCGCCTTTGTCTAGCCCCCCCTGTGCAGTAATTCCCGTTCTTGTAAGTTGCTTCATTCCTTGCTTTCCTCATTCCTTTCCTTGGCGCTTCTGGTTTTTGTTGCCCCTTAGTGTTTCGTAAGACTAGGGTTTGTGACCCTAGCTTGTGTAGATCTCTTAGAGATCATGGAGACTAGAAGTTATAGACTTCTAGCAATCGTTTGGGTTCCTGATTCGTGATGTCTTGTTGAGCAGGCTTCCCTTTGCTCCTTTCCTGAAGCTTTTCTGAGTGTTTGTTGAGTATTGAGATTACCTTCGAGTGAGGTAAGTCCCTTGGACTTACTTAGCTTCATTCCGCGTATTGGTTTGATTGTATTGGCTTATTTGTGTTGTTTATTGTTGTTATAACTGATAACCGGAAATAGGATTGACCTTTGTTATACCTTAATTGGCCCAAGTGTATTATAACCGGGTGGTTACCACTTGTCTAATTCAGAATGGGGAAACTGGGAGGTGCTCTCGCAACTAGTCCAACAGGTGATAGAAGGATGCATACATTCTATTCCTGAGGGGACGGAGGCGAGATCGTAGCGATTCTCGTGTAACAACCATAAGTTGAATTAGTAATCGGATAACTTTATGAAAGATAATAACCGGTTGTGTGTGAGCATGTTGATGTGTTTACTTTACCTTATGTGTGTTTGTGCCTTTACTCTCTTTCTGATATCTAGAATGTTAGCTAACGGTTTTTACCGACGTTGTAGATGTTTCACAAGTTCAGGATGTTGCTGAGTGATCCGGATGGTGTGGTCAGCAGGGGTTCCCGTACATTATAGGACGGGATCGGGTTTATGTTTATGTTGTTGCTTTCCCTTTTGTTTGAACTCAGCTGCAAGTCTTATACGTTTCCTCTTTTTTTTGAAAATTTTTTTACGTTTCCTTTTTGTTTAAACCTTTGGTTTTATATTGAGTTTTTGTTTTCATTCGTTTGTGTCTTGTTGTAAGATCCATTGTGTCGTTGTTATTCTGAGGGTCGGGACCCATTGTGAGGTCCTAGCCCGTAACGCTTCAAGTTCCCATAACTTGGGGTGTTACATGGAGCCAGAGGAGGTGTTTATTCTTCGATACCCACTCAATTTGTAGCACATCAATAGGCGGATGTCATCACTTGCTTACTCTGTTGCCGCTTCTTATTTGCAATATATCTAACCGTCATCTCAATGTTTTTAAACATAAATAATAAAGTTTTTTTACCACACAATAATTAGCAAATAAAATTTTTAAATAATTATTTTAACGCGTGAGCTCTACATGCCCTAGGGCACACCAATAGTGTACCCAAGCATTGTCATCTTCTTCTTAGGAATCGTCAAGAAACCGCCATTGATTCTAAAAAAGCTTTAAAAAACCTAAAAACGCTAAAACTCACAAATTTCTAATTCTAATTCTTCCTAAACTAATTGATTCATTCCATCTACACCTAATCTAACAAGTTTCATTTCAAGAAAACTTAAAACAAAAAACGCTTAAATTTAAAAATGAAAAAACATAAAAAAAAAAAACTCCTCTAATTGAATCAATTTGACGTTTTCCCCTTTGGTTTACATGTGGATGTTGTGGATCTAAATCGTGGGAGTCCCGATCCATTCTCATTATCAAATTGGGGAATGAATGGATTTTGGTACATCTCGTGTTTCTCTCGGAATTTCGAATGGAGCACAAACAAACTTGCAGTAAACTTGCAGTGGTTGCCAAATACAAGTGCATGTCACTCCTTTTTAGGGCTTGCGGCACGGATACACATTAGGTCCTTGAGTTCCGTCCCTATTGAGAGGAAGAACGGGCGTCACATTCCTAATATGGGAGTGCGCTCGAATAACTTTCAAATTAGCGTCTTTTTCCACCCTCACTCTACTCTAGTTATTTACTTATTAGCATAGTTTATCAGTCGAGTTCCTTCATATTTGTGTTTCGGAGTCTAACGGTCAATTTATGTAATTGTAGGTATTCTAGCATTTGAGGAGTTGTTTGTGACAGAACAACCTCATACACATTAAGGATATCCCTACGGTCAAAGAAGTCAAGGTCAAAACGGAAATGACTGAGATCTGAGAGTGAAGACGAAGTACACCTCGGGAAATGTGCAAGTTGATCAACGAGCACCTTGGCCAATTGGCCACCAACTGTTTCTCCCTACACGTGCACATGGCCACCAATCAAAGATCAGAGTGTTGGTGTTTGGAATTGGCCTATAGGCTTGGCCCATGGAGGTCGATCACCATGCCTACATGACGAGCCCAATTTGATGTCTTATCTTTCTCCATTTTTCCCTTTTGTTTTGGGTTGCATTTCAACCCGTTCAATTGGATTTTTCTTTTTATTTGTATTTATTCATTAGGGACAAATTTGTCTTCCATATGATAGTTTAGATAGATCTTAGGGAAATATGTTAGATTCCCGCCCTATAAATGAGGCATTTATCCTTAGGTTTTAATCAACTTCTCTTCAAGAACTTTTTGAGTTCCCACAAGCGGTTCTATACTACAAGACGATTGGACCCATAAAGGCCGGTCGACTGGCTTCTTTTTTATCAATTAATAAAGCTTGTGAGTATTATTTAGGTATGTCTGGTTAATTCTCAACTTTTCCAAGTTTTGAGAGTCCGACTATATTGATCTATGATATTGAATTGATTCCATAATTGTTGGATTTTTGTAATAAGAGCTATGGTAGTTTATGGATAGTTCCTTGCAAATCCGAGAGCCGTGTTTGGAATATTCCTTTGATATATGTTCTTGAAGATGTTGAAGGAAAAATGCGAGAGACGAATCACTCATACCTCCATATTGAGTTCGATGTGAAGAATAAACGCCGTTTGGGGTACGTGAAAATCAACAGGGGTGATAATCATTGATGTATGCCAAGCATAGTTTTAACCACGTGACAATCAAACAAAGTTGTCTTTCACACAACTTGACTTACATTTAGTTGTAAATTGTCAATTTAGATATGTTTATATGCATGTGTGTGGTGATCTGTGTAATAGTTTTATTGATTGATTATCTTTTTTTCTCCCTATCTTGAATTATCTGATTTTGGTTCTGATAAATTCTATTTTTTCCTCTCCCTTATTGCTACCGATTTACGAGAACTTTCTAGTGGAGGCCGATTGACGACAAGCTTGGAGGTTGATCAACCTATCTTTGAAAATTGATTTATTTTGCTTTATTTTTGCTTCTACTTATGTGTTTATCATTTTTCAAGAACAATCTTAGAACAATAGAGAAGACGTGAGTCAACAAGCTTTATTAGGGTGTGTGGGTGGTGATTTATTTATCTAATAATTGGAGACGACGTGTATAAGCGAGGTGAGGGGACGAACAATAGAGAAGACGTGAGTCAACCAATAGAGAATATTACGCCTCACTTCAGTAATGGTAGAACGGCGTCGGCGAATTTTTCTTCCGATTGGTTTGACGTTGGAACGAATGCTGTAGAGAGGAGAATGACGTTGGAACGAATCAGATAGATGAGAGAGGGAGTTATCTTGTAAATCTCTTCAAGAAATTGTTTTCTATAATAAGATTATAGGGATATTTTTATAAATAATTAATAGAGTACACTCTCCTTTCGTGAGAGTAATTATGGTTTTTTTACTAATTGATTTTTTGTTTTACATATTCCATCATTAATCTAGGCCATTGGATTTACTAAATTGAATAGCTCTGATTTGTTCTCATGATTACACGATAAGGCATGTTCTCATATGATATATTCTATATATATATATATATATATATATATATATATATATATATATATATATATATATATATATATATATATATATATATATATATATATAGGGTCAGGATCCGGTAAGAACGTGTATTAGGGTAAGAAATAAGAACAATTAAGGATCGTTGGATCAATGCATGAATGACTCAGATTTTGCGTCTAAATAAGGTATATTATATTGTGATTTAGTACATGCTCCTGAAAATGGTAATAAGACTATACGAGATTTTTTTATGGAAACAAAATTATTTTGCTAAATTAGTACACGAAGAATAAATATCATATTGGAGTTTAATTATTCGTGCTTGTCACTGTCGGCGTATTCATTCGATCTTCAAAATTTAACTCGTGCTAAATTGTGCATGGTTTTTTTATATTGTCGTGCTTATATTAATGTTGTACTACTCGTGCATGTTTTATTTTGATTCGTGCTTGAAGTTATTGATTCATGTATATCAAACTTATTGAATTTAATCAATATGTGCATGATTCGTATAGTATTTTATTCGTGTAGTACTCGTGCATTTGTGCATTATATAGTACTCGTGCATGCTATCAAGTTTGTGCATTTGTTAAAGGTGCATTTGTGCACCACTAATCTAGCATTTAGTGCTTTATATTACTCGTGTATGTAGTGTTTTATAATACTCTAGTATTTGTTAAACGTGTATGTATTCGTGCATATGTTTACTATTAGGTCGTGCATTTGTGCACGACTACTCTAGCATTATTTTTTTTTCAAATGGATTGTGTACGTACGTCTAATCTAGTGCACTACTACTCTAGCATATTTTACGATTAGTGCATTTAATTTTGGACGAGTATATACCAATACCTTTTCCGTCTTTCATGGCGTTTGAATTTCTTCTAACGTCGGAATGAAATAATAAACGAGGTAAGACTTAGTTAATCATATAAATTAGTAATTACCTTTAATACATATATGGTAATAGTATATATTTATCCAAAAATACAAAGGTTTTTAATTATTATACAAAATCATATTGAATCATGAACGTCGATTTTGTTTAATCATGTGGTTGATGTATGTTCTCATTTTTTACCGTAAGTTATGTTCTTACTTGATCATATCCCTATATATATATATAGAGAGAGAGAGAGAGAGTGTGTGTGTGTGGTTCCCATGAGAACAATCTTAGACCGTCGGACGGTGAGTATTAAGGCTCGAGATTTAGGGTAGATATCATAATTAATAATAACTACGAATAATAATAACTAAGAATAATTCATTCAACCAACAATAACTACGAATAATCTATTCAACCAACAATAACTACGGATAATACATTAAACGATATGACATCTTCGTAACAAAACTAATAATAACTACGAATGATATATTAAACAATAAGGCATGTTCTCATGATTACACGATAAGCCTGTTCTCATATGATCTATATATATATATATATATATATATATATATATATATATATATATATATATATATATATATATATATATTCCGGTTTAAGTGAGGAGCACCCTTGTGGATAGGAATTAGGAGAGCCGTGGTGAGGGGAAAAAAACGGTGACATGGCATGCCACGTGTCACCACCACAAAATAAACAGTTAGTAATAAAAATATGAATAACAAAAAAATGAACAATCATTAATAAAATTATGAACACTTATTCTGAAAATATGAACACTGTAATGTAAAAATGAACACACACTTGTAAAACTATGAACATCGTATTTTTGTACACGATTTGAAACAAAAAGAAAATTTTTACAAAAATAACATTTAGTGTTAAAATATGAACAGTTAGTGTTGGGAAAAAAATAACAGATATTAATAAAAATATGAACAATGACTTCTTAAAAAATGAACACTTACTTTAAAAAAAACCATGAACAACATAGTTAAGAAAAATGAAGAGATACTTGTAAAAATATGAACAATGTTTTTTATAAAAAAAAAAAAACCTGTGACGTGGCATACTAACTCTCCTCATTCCTATTTGGAAGCCTCCTCCTCACCGGAACCGATCTCTCTCTCAATATATATATATATTAACAAAAATAGTAAAACTCAATCTCGCACAAGGTGCGAGTAATACACTGGTTATAAAGTACATGGTAATATAATAAATAATTTACTGATTTTATTCAAAAAAATTTATATATCATTGTAAGACAATTATCTTCAAATTCAATGGAGTCATGTTAGTTACATGGTGTCAGAATTACTAATGTTAAACTAACACGTAATGCGACCGCACGTTAAGTTCAAAAATCAATAAAGATAAAATTAATAACGTATCCAACAATGACGATAATTTTGTTTTCTACTACTCAATTACAAATAAAAGATCTAGTAATAACACGCAGTGTGACACATAGTCACAAATTATGCTAGATTAAGGTTAGTAAATCCTTTACCGTGTATCGACGATTCCAAATTATGTTACAAAAGTCTTAAATAGAGGTTTTTCCTTCCCCGCGTTGTATACGTCATTTGATTTGAATGGATTGCCTGCATGTTGCTACTTTGCGAAAAGCCAAAAAGGCATCCTCAATGGTTACATCATATATAATCAACATACATTACAACCATTGGATCACCTTCTCTTTTGTGTTTGCTACATGCAAAAGTTCAACTTTTCAAGTGACATATAAATTTGAAGTGGACATTTGGAGATATCAATCGGTTGCAATAATGGTCAAACATAATGATCAATTAGGTGTAACATCACGGTGAAAGCTAGGATCATATGCAAACAACACTTGGGTAAAATGTGAACAAATCTCAAGTTGCAATCTTATTGAGTTGCTTATTAGTCCGTACATATATAAGTATATATTTCTACAAAGTACATTCAATTCAAATTCAATCCTTTGATGTCAGCTAATGTAGTGCATTTTGTTCAGTGTTGGCTCTAAAATAGGTATGCTACAAAAGATTAAAAGTTGTAATATACATATATATGTAGGTAGCCGTTTTTATAGAGACAATTAGTGTCGTATTGTCTCTTGCTTTAAATCTTTTCTTTATTTCTTGACTTTAGATCGTCCAGCCATATTTGCAAAAGATACATGCATTGTTGTACCTTATACACTAAGGAAAACCCAAAGACATCCATCCTACACTCATATATGCAAATTTAGATGGTATTTTAAACAAGTCTATTTGTATTTACCGTTACGCACCTGAGTTGCTAATTAGGGTAAACGCCTGGAAGCCGAATCTGCATTTGACCTATATGTAACAAAATCCGTTTCAAAGCCGGTTAAAACTCCTCAATTCCGCACCTTGTTCCTAAAACTGAAACAACTCCATCCGGAATCCAAAACCGAAATAATTAGAAGAAAATATTTCATTTCGGCAACTGAAATTGTAAAAAAAAAAAAAAAATTAAAAATATGATCGTTCAGAGTTCATTTCTATTTGCAATTCAGAAGCATACATGACTTCTATTCCATAATCCAGGTGCAAAACTCATTGGTTTCTAGTCTGCAGCCCAAGTGCGGAACTGACTGGTTTCATTTCGGAAGCCTAGGTGGAATTGCCTAGTTTTTATTACGCATTATTGAATTACTCGTTTCGGCTCTAAGTGGTTTCGACTTCGGAACCAATATGCGGAACAAAACCGAGGAGAAGAAGAAGAAGAAGTGTATCCGAGGTGTGGAGTTTGTAACTTTTAAAACTATTTATATAGGCTCGTCTCCAAACCTAGGTTTGAGAAAGTTTATCATAAAATCAATGAACCATAATTATATACGTTATTTGTACATAACACACTTTATTGAGATGTCTATATCACATCAATTGTAGAAATAAATTAAGTCTAGTATATCTCTTATTCGACTTATATGTTAGACTTCTATCGTATATGCGCTCTTATATGTATGTATATAATTACAGGTAACGAATGTGTTAAACTTTAACCAAGTTAATCCCAAAATACTATTAACCCATCTAAACCAACACAAAGTGTGATTTATTTGCCTGATGTTACTCCCAAAATCCTAAGCCGACAAAAACTATAAGGTCAATTTCCTTCATGACTATACTTTTATGATTTTCCTGATAAAGAAAAGCTCAAAATCTTAGCTTTTGAGGTTTGAATACACATTAGCTAGCTAGCACTAGTTGTGGTGATACTCTGCTCAACTCAGCCCAATCAGAAAGATTTATATGTACTCTTTTCTCATACAAATCAATTTTTTGTAAAAGTTTAAACTTTTCAAACATCACCATGCCTTGTTGTCGTCAAAGCAGCGATTGCTTTCGTAAAATTCCTCTCCATATTCTTTTTTTTTCCAGGAAAATTGAAAGTTTTAAATTAGGGCAAACTGTAGAGAATAGTCCACATAAATTAAATTCAATTTTAAAACATCGTAGCAAATAATATTAGTTAAAGGGTTAGCGTCGAAGATGATATTTTTTAGCTAAGAATTCTTACAGATATTGTCATTTATGTTGATTTTACTTATAATTAGTCTAATTAACCTACTTTAGCACAAACACGTACAAAACTAATAAAGAATACATATATATAAATATAGGATACATGCAACGCAAAGAAACATTAATATGGTGATCTTTTTCTTTTAAATTCCGTTCCGGACAAATAAACATTACTAAAAGGTACTGTAGTACATAAAAATATATGGTGTAAGTTGGGTAGACAATGACTTGTTGAATTTTATAGAGAAGAAATATCTGTGCACTTAATGTTCATCAAAGGAAGATCCAAATAAGAAAAAAAATCTCAATTTTGGGTGCCCACTAAACACAGAAATAGTATTCCAAATATTGACAGATATTGAAATGCAGGCCACATATTCTAATGAATTTAAGCGTATTGAATTCACAAGCCAAATTTTGATCAAGGCGTTTTCCCAGAAATCATATCTAGGGTTTTTAATCTCAGATTCTAAATCATCCATTAACCACAAGTCTTTAAAAAGGCATGTGACTGTCATATGTTACCTAGCTAAATCTGCACTAATGAACTGCAATTATGAAAATTTCTAAGAAACAGAAGGTGAAATTAATCAAAAGGGCATGGAAACTGGAAGCCAAAACAAATTAGCAGCAGACTACACCCAGCAAATTCACACACAGCAGCCAAGGTTAAGTTCTATGGTTTACTTCAACAATAACTATTTTCTATAGATCTACTTGCTGAGATGATTCCATACTTCCATTTGATCATAACTTTTGAAATTCAGATTTACTATGACTGAGGCACGTCATCCTCTTGATGGTTTTCTGATCATCATTCTTAAAATTTTGTCCAATTCAAAATCAAGCATTGTTAATCAATTTCAGTTTCCTAAAGCATGAATCTGTCAAAAGAATGACATTCAAGGATATCTACACAATTCAGCTTACAATTCCACAAATGCAGCAGATTGTCAATACTAAGAATTAATAAATGGGATAATGTAGTTTTCTGAGTACAACACCATAAACTGTATGCTATGCATAATTCACAGGAAAGTGTCCACCATCAAAATTCAACTGTGTAGCCTCCTAATGCAAGATAATAGCTGCTATTTTCGGCTCTTCTATGGTACACAGACGACAGTTTATACAAACTTAATATTCTAGATATGCAGAAAGGACACAGGGTTTCCAAAACAATAACACAGTAGTTATTCCAGTTTCTATGTAACTCAGCTTATCCCAATGTTCTCAACAAAACTTCCACATAATTAAACTTGACTTTTCTACGGTGATACTTGACCTAAAGGACTTTCATAATGTTTTATTTTGATGAAAATTCAACAATAAAATCACAGTTTCCAAATGCAGCCAATGATGGTTCTTATATAAAACCAGGTTCCTGTCTCTTTCTTGAGGTTCAATAACCTGTTATCATAATGAGTTTGCGCGTATTGAATTTGAAAGCCAGAGTTTAGTTAAGACAATTTATCCAGAATCTAGGATTGGAAACCGTCTATTCATTCTCTGCTAACAAAATATCCTCACAAGCAAAACTTACCAAGTCAAGGCTAGAAGTTTCAATTCTTCATTCAATTCGGCTAATTTCCATGAAAATTCTGGATTGCTGGCGCCTTCTTCACACCACATGTTTCTTAAGTATATGTTTCAAATCCGTTTTGATTCCTAATACACCTTAACATTAGTAGTTGTAGCAACCCAAAATGAGCCCCAAATTGTTCTGTATTACCTCAAAGTACTCGTTTATGTTTCAAATGTTAATCATCTTCTACCTTGCTCTCTCCCGCGAAACTAACGCAGATGTTCAAGGCCCCAGTGGCATTAGAAGAGCAAGAATCGGGGTAATTATCGATGAGACAACCCGTGTTGGTAAGGAGCAAAAAACAGCCATAATCATAGCAACAAAAAAGTTCAATGACAACTCGCATCATCTCAAGCTCTCCCTTCGCTTCAAGAACTCCTCATATACTGACCCTCTCCATGCAGTATTTTCTGGTAGATTTATCTAATCGTACTATCTCGATCAGAGGTGTTTTCTAATCTGCCTTTTTCCTTGGCAAATAATGTTATTTCAACTGCAGCTATGGAGCTTTCTAAGGAACAAAAAGTGAAAGCAATTATAGGCATGGAAACATGGCAACAGACAACTTTAGTAGCAGAGATAGGAAGCCAATATAAAATCCCGGTTCTCTCTCTTGCTGCACCTCCATCAACCTTATCATTCGCATCTCAAAGGTGGCCATTCTTGGTACAAATGGAAGCAGACTACACTCAACAAATAACCTACATAGCAGCCATGGTCAAGTCCTATGGTTGGAAAAGAGTAATTGCGGTTTCTGAAGATGATGGCTATGCTGGTAATTCTATGATGCTAACACTACTCACTCAAGCCCTTCAAGACTACGGTTCTGAGATCGAGTACCATTTGGCTCTACCTCCATTACATGTTCTGCCCACTAGTCACAGTCCCACGGAGATCATTCTTGGGAAACTGGTAGAGGTGTTGGGAAAGCAGTCTCGGGTTTTCGTGGTGCTTCAGTGCTCATTACCACTTGCTGGTCATTTGTTTAATGAAGCAAAGCAGATTGGGCTTGTGGGAAGAGAAACTGCGTGGGTAGTAACAGAGTCAATTGCTGGGTTATTGGAGTCATTGAACGCCACATTCATCTCTAACATGCAAGGTGTGCTTGGAATCAAGTTTTACTACAACGAAACAAACGAGTTCTTGGATTTATTCAAGAACAAATTCAAAATAAAGTTCCAATCTAGCTATCAATGTGAGAACTATTACCTGCCTAGCATCTATGCTTTCCGAGCATATGACGGAATCAAAGCTATAGCAGGTGCCATGGAGAAACTTGGAGCCAACAAACCTGGGCTTTCAGAAGAACTTTTAGACGGTGTTTTGAAAAGCAACTTCAGTGGATTATCTGGGAACATCTCTTTCAATGATCAGAATGCATTGTCAACTGTTCCACACATTACAGTAGTGAATGTTGTTGGGAAAATGTACAAGGAGCTGACCCTGGAAGGAGGAATGTTGAAGAATGTGGATTGGCCAGGGGATGTGAGAGATCACATACCAAAAGGATGGGCGATGCCCATAGATGCAAAGCCTTTCAAGATTGGAATTCCGGGTAGAGCTTCTTTTGATGAGATGGTGAAGGTCGAGTACAATGAGCAACTAAACAGAACAACTTACAGCGGCTTTTGCATTGACGTTTTTAGTGAGGTACTGAAGATTTTAGAGCAGAGCTACACTTTGCCCTATGAATTTCATCCTGTTAATGGAACCTATGATGATCTGGTTGAAAGTGTCTACAATAAGGTAAAACTAATACCAAGTACATCATACTATCATAGTATTGTCGGTTCATCTTGCAGCTAATCATTAATTTTTAGTTTCACATGTACTTGTCCCTATTTCCTTATCTTTCTGCTCAAACTTGGTAATTAGTTTCATTTTATATTAACAAGACAAGAATTCTACTTTTGCTGTAAGAAGAAGACATGGTTGGAAGTACCTGAAAATGTTCGAAATTTCCTAACATTCTCCTCTTTTGGCTTTTTCCGATGGGCAGACATTTGATGCTGTGGTTGGTGACGTCACCATTTTGCACAGCAGATCCTTGAAGGTTGACTTCACGGTACCATACACTGCGTCTGGCTTGTGGATGGTCGTCCCTTACAAATCCAAGGAGTACCAAAAGGCATGGTTATTCATCAAACCTTTTGAGTGGAAATTGTGGGTGGTAACAGGAGCCATCATGGTCTATAACATGTTTACTCTTTGGTTCCTTGAACACAAATCCAACCCCGAGTTCAGTGGCTCTTGGAAAAATCAGCTAACTGCTCCCCTCTGGTTCACCTTCTTTACTCTCTTCTTTGCACACAGTAAGTTCAAAAGTGCGATGCCTATCAAACTTCAAATTGCAAAAGAGCGTTCTTAGCTTTATCAACTTTATTTTCTTTCCTCCTTATTTGCAGGGGAGAAAATCAAGGGAAACTGCGCAAGAATAGTTATACTTGTATGGCTGGTAGTGGTATTAGTGTTGACACAAAGCTACACAGCTAGTTTTACTTCCATGCTGACTGTCCCCATCTTGGAACCGAAAGTGAGAGATATCAATGAACTGATAAACAGTAAGCAGGCAGTTGGGTGTGACGAAGACTCTTTTCTGTGGTACTACTTGCCACAATCACTAAAACTCCATAATCTAGTGAACTCCAATAGTGTATATACGTATGCAGACTTGTTCAGCAATAATAGTATCGGTGCTGCAATTCTTGACCAAACCATTGCACGGGCTTTCCTCAACCGTCACTGCAAGGACTTCACTCATGTTCCTCTGAAAACTAACATGGAAGGACTAGGTTTTGTAAGTACGCATCCAGTTCATCATTTCAGTTTCAAGATACAAAGGAGAATATTCAGAATCGATACTTATAAAGACCCTAATTTACTATTTGCAGGTTTTTCAGAAGGGGTCACCAATAGCAAGGGACGTATCGAAAGCGATCCTGCAGCTATCAGAGACCGGAGTGATGAAATCTCTGAGTGACAAGTGGTTCTCAGAGCCGTCAAAGTGCTCCACCCCTGACAACAACACAGAGCGGCTGAGCCTCCAGGGTTTCTGGGCGCTGTACCTTTTCTCCGGGGCAACCTCCACCATTTGCTTCCTCCTTTTCCTCCTCCAAATCATTCGTAGCTACAACCGAAACACCGAAATGGAGACAGATAGCAGCGACGAATGGATTTCGACAACGACACCGTCATTATGGAATAGTCCATCAATGTTGGAAAACGTAGAAGGGAGGAGCAGGAGTTGTCTTTTCAAGAAGAGGTCCCTGAGTTCAAAGTCTCTCACACAGAAATGCCTGAGATCCAACTCTCTCTAATAGAAACGCCTGACCAGTAGAAGACAATGTTTAATTCAGTTATAAAAATGAAAATGAGTAAGTGCTTAGATTGATCACCCATAAAATATGCATGGATGACTCCCATCCATCTACATGAGACCACCAGATTAAGTAGAATCTTGTGGATAAGCCAATATATGGAAAGAGTGTTCATATTCAAGATAATGGACTAGGGAGATTGCAGAATGTGGATTGGCCAGACATTTGAGGGATAATATTCCGAAAGATGGGTAGTGCCCAAGATGCAAGGCCTTTGAAGATTGGGATTCTGAGTAAAAGTACTTGTGAGGGTGGAGTACTGTCAGCATTCAGCAACTAAACAAAATCAACATACACCGGAACTTGTCTTGATATTTTCAATGAAGTACTAGAGTTTAGGAACAGAGCTACACTTTGCCCTATTAACTATATCCTTTTAACGAAACCTATGATGAGTTGGTTCATTATGTCTATAATAAGGTAACAAATACCGCTGTAAACATCAGGGTATTAGAAGTTTCATCTTGCAGCATTATTTTTTTTTTTTGGCATGTATATGGTTATGATTCCTTCATTTTTCTACTTTCATCTTAAGACGAAGAAGTTGGTCTGAAGTACCTATAAATGTTTGGAGACTTGCTCACCCTCCTTTTGGATCTATATGTTGGGCAGACATCTAACGTTGTGGTTGGTGACATCACCATTTTGTCCGACAGATCCACACAATACCATATATTGGATTCGACATGTGGATGATTGTCCCTCACAAGTCCAAGGAGTCCCCAAAAAGCATGGATCGTTATCAAGCCTTTCCACAGGAAAATGTGGTTGGGAATAGAAGCAGTCTTCGTCTACAACCTGTTTACTCTGTGGTTCCTTGAACATAAGTCCAACCCTGATTTCAGTGGCTCCTGGAAGATTCAGCTACTTACGCTTGATTCACCTTCTCTACTTTCTTCTGTCCACACTTTAAGTCTAAAAGTGCAATACAAATCAAACCACGAAAAGAGAGTGATCTTAAAGAAACTAACTCTTCATCATGCTTTCCTCCCTTTTTTCAAGATAGAACATCAAGGCAAAAAGTGCTAGAATAGTTATACTGGTGTTGTTGGTACTTGGTAGTAGTTTTGGTCTTGACACAAAACTACAGAGAAAACTTTAGTTCAAAGCATGATATTGGCCATCTTAGAATTAAAACTGAGAGATTTCAATGTTATAATAAACACAAAGCAACAAGTAGGTTGTGATAAGGACTCTTTTTAATGGAATTACTTCATCCAAACTCTAAAGTGCTTGTACTCATATGAACACCTGTTCAGAAATCATAGTACTATACTACTGTAACTGCATTTCTTGAGCAATCTATTGACAGGCTTTCCTAAACTGTTACTGCAAGGACTTTACACATATTCCAAGTATGACTTGCTCACTACTTTCATAGAGCAATACTATCGAAATTCAAATTTATTCTGAACTAAGTTACCTTCGATCCATGTAGACAGATGGTGATACACAAATAAGTTGAATAACCCTAAGGTGTTTCTGAATGAAATTTCATCCTTGACCTTAACTCCTAAATTTGGTCAAGCCAATATCAAATCGAGTTCATAAATTTCATTGCGGCATTGTAATCATGGTAGATAGTACATATAGCGCGAATTTTTTTCAAAAGGAATACGTACCTTAGAAAAACCCTAAACTACAAGTTGCGGGTTTTTCAGAAGGGATCACCAATAGGAAGGGGCGTATCGAAGGCGATCATGCAGTTGGGGGAGAACGGAGTGATGAAAACTGTTTGATAAGTGGTTCTCGGATCCATCGAAGTGTGGCGCCCCCGACAACAGCACAGAACGTTTGAGCTTGAGAGCCTCTTAAGGGTTTCGGGAGAGGTACCTCGAAATCGGATATGAGACAACGAATCGGACGATTCCGGAGAGGAAGGGGTTTGGTGACGATGACTTCGTCGGATGCGGAGGGGCGATTCCAAGAGTTGTATCCTCAGGCAGAAATACCTGATACCGAACACTCTACAGAAAAGATGCCTGAGATCGAACTATCTCCGTCTCTTTTGCGGATTGAGCAACAGGCAGGCTAGGCAGCCAGACAGTACACAGATGTGGAGGAAAGATAGGAGAGCTTGAAGTTGTAAATTGGCGGGTATGGCCAGTTATACTTTTTTGTAAAGGCAAAATTGAGGGAAGCTTATCATAATGTGGCAGGTGAAGATAACGAGAGGAAACGATTTCATAAGCTTCTTTCAGCAAATTTATGGCACGGCAAGATTATTTAACATTTTTATGCTCGGGGCGTTTGGTGAGGTCGGTTGATCGCCTGAGTATAAAATAAAAATAAAAATAAAAATAAAAATAAAGTGAGCCATTTTTTAAAATAGACGGAAAATTTTGAGAAAGATAGAAAAACATAAAAGCCATTAGCTTAACCTAACTTCTTTAAGTGCCCATCAATTTGTACAATGACAATGAAGAAAAATGTACATAAATTCCTAAAATATTATTTTATTTAATTTTTATGATATTTTAGTTCGATTTTATTTTTTAACCTTCTTTATACGAAATAATATTAATACAAAATTTTAAGGGGTTTTTTTATTAATTGGGTTGCACCCGGATTTTTAAGGGTTACTTACGTATTTCTTTGAAGAGAATCAAGTCTTACGTATTTCAGTTAGTTTCATGCATCTCCTTGACCCACCTTCTATGAAGGGTTGCTTAAAAAAAACCCAACTATCATTTGCATGGTTTATTTTCGTTCATGCATCAAAGGGATAAGATTAAACCCACCTTTTATGAAGGGTTGCTTAACTCTCTTAATATCATGTGCATGAGTAGAAAGTTTTTTTTTTATTTCTTTTAGTTCATATTTTGGTATTTCGTAAAATTTGGATTTTGATTTTGATTTTGGACTTTAAATTTATATAAAAGTCAAAGATTTAGAGCGGAGCTTTATATCGAGTTTAGCTTTATTTGAGGATTTTGTCTTAACTCCAAGATTTATTTCGGAGTTGATTTTATTTGGGCGGTGCGACTGAATCCAATATTGGATTTCCTACGTAGCTCGAAAAAGTGGATCAAGTCATAACGTAGTTCTAAAACTTATTTTATTTTACTTTTAGACTTTATTTATATTTTCAAAGTCAATTTAATATGTGTGATTGGACTCAACAATTTGTAAGTCGAGATTCCTACGTAGTTTTTTTCGAAGACATCAAATCACGCGTAGTTCTTTCTATTATTTAAACAAGATATTTACTTGTTCTTCACCTTAAAGTTATCATCATTTTACGCTAAAGTCAAAATTAAATTTAAACTCCATTTCTTTTTTTTAAAACACTCTAATTTCTGTTTTGAAATCAACCTTTTGAAAATTTATTGGACCCAAATTTTAATTTTAAATTGTTGATCTCCTGTACATAAATTAAAATAGTCGTGTAGTCGATTGAATTAGTCCTCCATATTAATAATGGACACTAATCTATTATACATACTAAAAGAGAGTGCATGATTTGATGACGTGGCACTGTGGAAGCAGCAATCAAACGGAACTCCCATAATTTTTTGGCCAATAAATCTTTATTTTTTAAGCCAGAAAATTTTTTTTTACTAAACTAACAAAATGTTACTCAAAATTGTACGTAACTTTTTTTTTTTTTTAAAGATTCTCCAAGATTTTATAGGCCAATAAATATTTATTTTTGAAGCCAGAAAAATCTTCTATATCTATATATATTACTAAAGCAGCACCCATTTTGTCCACGTGTCAGCCTCTAAAGCCGTCCACATCAGCTTTTTTTCAATTTATTTACAGATTTGCCACAACCTATTTACAGATTTGCCATTAATTATTTTATAAGAAAATTTTTTATTAGAATTTGTAAACAGTTATCGTGCCACGTCAATTTTATTAAAATAAATAATTAAAAAAAATAAATCTACTTATCTACCAATCAAAATTAACAAACTAATATTTTCCAACTCGATTTGTTGAGAAAATCTAACGCAAATCTTCTAACAAGATTTGACACATTTGTTAAATTTAAAACTAAATCAAATTTTGCTCCTCTACCTAAATCTAAGTAAAAGTGATAATATATTAAGGTATAAATATAATACTCGAATAATAATCTTTGTAATAGAATTTTAATTATGTTCTTTTATTTATTTAAAAAAAATTAATCCTTACATGCAAGTCATATTAATTAATAAAAATAATTTTTATTATAGATTGATATCAAATATATGATGCATGAAAGTGAAAATATAATATTTTTTATTTAGACAACCCCGCACAAGGTGCGGGCACTAAACTAGTTTATATCTATTATCTATTATACATGCTAAAAGAGAGTGCATGATTTGATGATGTGACACGCTGTGAAAGTAGCAATCAAATGGAGCTTTCACAATTTTTTGGCCAATAAATCTTTATTTTTTAAGCCAGCAAATCTTTTTTTACTAAACTAACAGAATGCTACTCAAAATTGTACGTAACTTTTTTTTGTTAGAGATTCTCCAAAATTTTATAGGCCAATAAATCTTTATTTTTTAAGCCAGAAAAATCTTTTATATTTATATATTTATATCTACTACTAAACTAGACTACATTGATGATGATGTATCATTCTCACAAATTTTGTAGGGTTAAATCTTTTTTTAATTAACTTTGTAAACCATAAATTTTTATTATTAATCCAAAAATAAAACAAAATTTTGTAAAATTAACTAACAAGATCTCCTAAATATTTTAAAAAATAATTTTTTTTATGTATTTCTTTTATTTTTAAGCCGTCGAAATTTAAGTAATTTATTTATTGGGAAGATTTTTATTTTTTTCTTAATGTATTTTTGAAGAATTATAAGCTCAATCTATTTACGTTAAAAAATTTCACGGAATTCCTTATCCCATATCGATTATAAGTAAGTGTGATAGTTTGATAACTTCTATAAATAGAGGATTTGAAGATTAAACAAATCATACATTTCTTGGCGTTTTGGCTAACACGAATGCAACATGCCGAACACTTGTAAGCTTCTCACGTCCAGAGAAGGATAACACGAATGCAACATGCCGAACACTTGTTGTTTATAATATAGTATGAACTCACCGTAGTCGAAGAAGCCAGAGCAGCTGTAGTAGGGAATAAATACACACGACTCATCGGCAAAGAGGGCGGCGACGAGCACGCACAGTTCCGAGACGGTGAGTCGTTGGTCTCGGTGCACGCTAATACGAACCGTGTATTCGAAGTCATCGGTCGAGCAGTGCATTACTTCAGCCGCCGCCGCCATGGAATTCACTATCGATAGAATGCAAAACTGCAAAACTAGGGTTGCGTATATATTAAGAAGATAGCATTCTTTAGTTGATAATAGATTATATAAGATATTATTCTTTTATTTCCATGCTTTTATATTAGTTATTAGCTAGACTTGTTTTATTTATTTTGTTTACTTATATTTTCAATTGAACTTATAAACTTTATTTTTTAAAAAATTTTAAAGATCTTAATATTTTTTATATTTTTAAATTTCAATTGAACTTTATTTATTTCTAAACTTATAAACTTTTTTTTTTTTTTCAAAAATATTTTCATTAAACGATTAACAAAAACATTTCTTCATAGTTCTAGAATAAATAACGTTTTAGAATTAAAAGAATTATTTTTTTAATATAAGTGTTTTTTCATTTAAAAAATCAATTTTAATTTTTTTTGAAAAAAAATTAGATATTTTAAAATAATTTGTAAAAAACAATTAAATTTCATATTAAAAATATATAGAAAAAAATCAAAAAAAAATCTCGATAAAAATAATTTCGATTTTTTTAAAAAAATATCAATTTTTTAAAAAATAAATCATATATTCTTAATAAAAAGTTTTTGTCATTTACACAAAAGTATTTAGAAAATCAGGAAAAAAACAATGAAAAAAAATCAAGAAAGTATCGAATTTTTTTGATAAAAATTATGAATATTTTTTAAAACAATTTTTTAAAAAAACACTACAAAAATCGTTAAAACAACTTTTTAATTAGAAAATCGTTAGGTTATTAAACAATTAATTTTTAAATCAATATTTTTAAATGATTTTTGCGCTAATCATTTTTTAATGAACAACCCGTGAACTGATACTTAACTTAATTTCGTGCAATCACTTCATCAATTTTGGCAATGTCGTCTATTTCGTTAACCTAAATCACGTACTCTAAAATTAAATTTAATAAACCTGAATTTTTTCTAGGATTGATACTAACTTTGACATTCGAGTATCTCAAAGGATATTGTCCCGGATTCGTCTTTCCCGGTTGCTATTGTAAGATTTGAATTCTTGTTTGATTTTCATTCATAATGTAAAAATACAATTTTATAACAAGTATCAAATAACAATTAAGACAATTCTCAACTTAATGAATTATCAAATAATTTTGAAGGTAGAGAACTTGTACAACAGACAATAGAGAAAGTACAAGTAGTAAAGCAGTGCTTGAAGGCAGCACAAGATCGTCAGAAGAGCTACTTTGATCGCCATAGACGAGAGATGATATATGAGATAGGCGATAGAGTGTTTTTGAAGGTATCTCCTTGGAGGGGAGTTATGAGATTTGGTAGACATGGGAAGTTAGCACCGAGATACATTGGTCCATATGAGATCTTAGAAAAGATCGGACCACTTGCGTATAGGTTGGCGTTACCACCTGAGTTATCAAGATTGCATGATGTCTTCCACGTATCAGTGCTACGGAGGTATAGGTCAGATCCTAGTCATATCATTCCCGAACCTGAGATAGAAGTATCTGAGAACTTGTCCTACCCAGAGGAACCAGTTGAGGTTTTAGGCAGGCAAGTTCGAAGATTGAGAAACAAGGAGATTCCGATGGTGAAGGTCAGATGGGGACATCATTCAGCTCGAGAGGCTACATGGGAAACCGAGCGAGATATGAGAGCTAGATACCCCTATCTTTTTGAGTAAAAACCTCGAGACAATGTGATTTGGTTGTGCATCCTTTTGATATATCTACGAGTTTGGTTCTACGTCCTTTCTTAGATTTTAGGACGAAATTTCTTAAAGTGGGAGATATTTGTAACGGTCAAAAATCAAAAATGGCCTAATCGGGAATTTTAAGAAATTAAACGGGTTTAACGGAATTAAACCCTAGAGAAAAATAAAATAAATGGAAATGGATAAATTTCCGAAAGTCAAGCCATGGAAAATCATTATTTTATGTTATGAAGGATTCCCGAATGTTTCGTAAAATTATATCGACTTTGGTATGTCGGTGTAATTTCTTATAAGGAATTTGGGTAAAAAGTGTAAAAATAAAAATAAAAAAGTAAAATGTGTAAATTGGCAAGATAAACATGTCTACAAATGTTATACGTGTGAGAAGGAGTACAAATTGTAGGCTGATTAATATTCATCATCAATTACCCTTGGGCACCAAGCAAACTTTGGGGGGAGGAGATACGTAAAAACTAAAGGAAGAAGAGAGTTGAGAGAGCTCTAGGAGCTGGGAAACCAAGTTAAACCAAGCAGCCAACACCACCACCTTGTAGCCACCATCACTCACCACCAGTAGTTGGCCGGAGAAGTCGCCGGAGAGGTCGCCGGAAGCTGTAGAAAACGGGAACAGAGGAAGAAAATAGATATCAAGATAGGTTGTAGGAGAAGAAGCATTTTTGGGATCAAATTTCGTCCAAACCTCACCAAATTTTAACTGAAGGTACCTCTCGAGGTAAGGAACACAACCATACTTTTGGATTTTCGTTTCGACATCGGAGTAAAAAGTTATGGTCCTCGCAAGAAATCTGTTTTGCGGGATTTTTCGATATGTGCTGTTACGTTGCAGTGTAATTTAAAATACCTTCCCATGGTCTGATCTTGCTGAATTTTTGATATTTTTCGGTAATAACAGCCACCTAGATCGTATTAAAATTTGGGATCGATTCAAAGGTGGGATCAAAAGTTACAGGGGTTACATTAAAACGATTTTGGGGGTACTTGTCCAGTTTTTGTTGAAAGATTGTGAAATTAGTAGGGACTATAGGGCATGTTTGGTTGAAGTCTTATGAGGCTTGTTTGGTACATATATAGGTACGAAAAAGGAGGATAGTCCGAGTGGGAATCGGACTTAATAGTTGTTTTACGAGGTTTATCTTATTTGCAAGGTAAGTGTATATGAATTACACTTGCTTAATATATTTAATGTATTTAATATGCTATGGTTTTATGCATGCTTGAGTGTATATATATGTTTGTTATGATTGTATGCATGCTTATATGTATATGACTGAAACGATGATGATGACTTGATATTCCTTATGAAAGCATGCATGAGGTACATGAGATGATAGTGGAAAGAATGTGATGAAATAATATGATGAAAGCATGAAATTGAGTTATGATATGAAAGTGATAATATAGGATGGTAATTGATTAATTAACCCAACTGGGTCCCACACGGGTTTCCGGGGGACGAGGTCGCTACCTGATCTACAGGGGGCCTCAGAGGTCGCTACCTGATCTACATGGGGCCTCAAGATAAGAAAAACAGCCAGAGGTCGCTACCTGATCTACAGGGGGCCTCAAGATAAGAAAAATAGTCCAAGATCGCAACCTGATCTACAGGGGTCTTAGGACAAGATGGCCGAGGTCGCTACCTGATCTACAGGGGGCCTAGGACGCTATCGGGTTGGCCAACCGAAAGAAAAAAAGAAAAGAAAAGAAATACGAAAGCACGTGAGAAAATATATCGTACGATCAATTGGGGCTAGTTAGTTAATTATAACCTATGCATCGATGCGATCGAGTCTAGCATGATTTATGTTATGATATGATTATTTATATGTGATGGTATGATATGAGATATGTTTATATGTCGTGTGATAATATGCTTGATTGTTTATATGCTATGTGTTATGGATGGTTGTGGATGTAATGTGAATGTGGACATGTATGTGTGTGCTTTGGAATGTGAGAAAAGGGTATAGAGTGTCCTTTGGGGACGGGATATTAGATACTTATATATATTGGGGAGTGTGACTTGTATACCCTTACTGAGCGTGTGGCTCATTGTTGTTATATCCACATATTTTTTCAGCTACTCAGACTCGGCCTAACCAAGACAAGGACGTTGAACCCAACACCTGGATTTGAGATCATATCAGGTGGGTTGTTATGGGATGCTACCGCCTAGGATGTTTTGCATGGTTTTAAAACACTTGTGTTTTTGTAAACAGAGTTTTATGACGTATGTTAGTATGTATATATGTTGTGAAGATGGTTGTAAGATAAAGTTTTAAAATTTTACGTTTTCCGCTTTTTTCGTTTTTCCGCTTATTGCTTTAAACACGGTTAATTAACTGGTAATTAACTAGAATTGAAATAGGTGTCACAAATTACTTTCGATCCAACTACGATCTTGTTACGGTGACGCCGAAGACATGTTCCATCAAACATCATTTGTTTCTTTTCTTTTTTTTTTGTATCTTCCTCACTTAAAATCTCAGCGCACCCTTATTCATGTGCATGTAAAATCCCTCAAATGGTACTTGCTATTGATGAGTATGTTGATCAAGAGAGGAGAGCAAAATGTGCATACAGTTTTTTTTGAAACTCAAAATGACCACAAATGGGGGAAGAGTATTGATACATTAATGAATTTGAATGGGGATTAAACAATGATACCCAATGAAAAATGCATGATTTTGCGGTAAAACTTGACTTTTCAAATCAATTTAAACAAAAAGGATTGATGATAATCATCTTTTAACACTTACTGTGTTTTAAGACCACTGCCATCAGCAATTTTTTTTCATCTGAAAATTTTTTTTCCCACAAAAGTACTCTCATCAGCAAAATTCCTGCAAAAAAATCTAGAACATTTGTAAAAAATGTTGCGCAGGAAAAAAATTTCATCTTGCCTTTATTTACCTTTTTGCAGCTTTTTTCTACTTTTTTACCCTTTTTTCTTTTATTTTTTTTACTTTGGCAGATCTTTGGTTATTTTTTTTATAAGTGGGACCCACATTTTTATAGGTTTAAAAAATATTACCGTTATAATTATATCAACGGTAATATTTTGATTTCAATAATTATAAAAAATAAATAAATTATACCAACGGTCATATTTTTTTTTTTCTCTATAAGTAGACACCCATTTCGACATATTTTGACACACTTCAAAAATCCTCATTTTTCTCAATTATCACTTAAACTCGTAGTTGGAGTGTGTTATTTTATTCACTTTCTGGAAAAATGGATCCTAATTATCCTCACAACTCGTCCATGAATTTCAACGAATTCGATCCTTCTTTTATCAATCATCCTCATTTTTCTCAGTTTCTTGCAAGCTTAGGAAGAAATTTTCCTTCACAACAACCACATCCACAAGAAATGACTCCTCCACCCACTTACCAAAACTTTTTTCCTAACTCTCAAAATTACGAGAGTTCTCCACTAGTTTTTCAAGGAAGCAACACCCAAATGATCAGTGATGAAGAAGATAATGTTCCGGAAACACAACATTTCCCTCCGCAATCAGGTGTGCCACCTCCATTGTCAGTCAATCGAAATTAGTCAATTCCGGTCGCAACAAACAACCGTGATTGGTCTGTCAAAGAAGAAGAAGCTCTAATTGAGGCCTATTTCACCAATTGCACAGACTCCATTATTGGCAAAGATAAGAAATTTGCTGATCTTTGGAGAGATATACATCAATCATATGAAGCGGCTCGTCAATATCGACCACATGAGATTCTAGAGCGGAACAAGAACATGTTGGAGACTCACTGGAAAAGGATGGCTGCAGCTTTACTCATTTGGGCCGGTGCTTTGGAAGAAGCTGGTCAAATAACGAGAAGTGGGTACAATGAAGCTGATGTTACAAAAAATGCCCATCAATTATTTCGAAGGTCTTGTCAAGGTGCACCAAGGAATTTCAAATATCAAAGTGCTTGGGAGATGGTGAACAAGTATCTAAAGTGGAGGAAGTTCATGAGGTGGGGTATGAATAAAGAAGAAAGGATGAAAGTTGATGTTGAACACAAGGCGGAAACTGATCTTGAAAATAGCAGCGGTAGTGGCAAGAGAAGTAGAGACGATGCTAGTGGTAGTTTTGTATCTGCAGGTATAAGTCGTCCCGATGGTGTGAAGAAAGTCAAGGCTAGAAGAAAAGGCAAAGGGGTTGCAACAGAAGATATATCCAATATGAGTGAGCAAATTAGGGCTTATAATGATCAACGAGGTTCTGAGATGGCTCTAAAACAAGAGAAATTGGAGATTGAGAGGCAGAAGGAAATAAGAAAGCAGAGACAATTGGAATTAGAGGCGAGAAATCTTGATGTTCAAGAAAATCGAATGAAGGCTGAGAAGCAGAAGCAGAAATTTGATATGCTACAAGTGTTGTTGTCTAAGGCATTGCTGACCCCAAGAGAAGACAAGTTGAAGGAGAAATTACTCACGGAGTAATTTTAATTATTTACTTAAGTTTTATTTGATGTTTGTTTTAAGTATTAGTCATCGTTTAAGTGTCTTGTAATTTGAAGTCTTTTTTCAATATCATGGTTATGAGTATTTTGTTTGAAATCTTTTTCCAATGTCATGTTTCTGTGTAATGATTTTTCTATGTTAATTGAAATTTGTTTTCTTGTATCACTGAAATGTCATTGTCACTTTATCACAATGAATTGTGTGTCAGTGAATGGTCACATCTATGTCATAGTTTTTATAATAATGACATTGACCAAGTTATGACAAGCATGGTCTTGTATTGTCATATTCATCTAATGTCAAACGATGACATTGTATTGTCATTTCTAAATGTATACATTGCTCAATTCATCCAATATAAGAACACAACATGAATGAGTTTCAATGCCAACTCAAAATATCCATTGAAAATTCTGAGATAAAGATAATGTTGTTTCAAAGAAGCTCTTCAAGCTCAAGTTCTTCATCACACAGTGATGAAGAAATTCCTAAAATTATTGACAACTTTGTCAATAATCACTTACCATCTATATTGCTTCCTCCAGCACCACGCAAAAGGCAACACAATAATGAAGATGTTGAAGTTGTGGTTCTAATGGATAGGAACCGTGAAGAATAACACAACCAGTTATTCAGAGACTACTTTGCGGATCCTCCAGTGTATAATGAGAATCAATTTCAGAGGAGGTTTCGAATGAAAAGACCTTTGTGTTTGCAAGATAGTGAATAAGGTGGTGGAAAATGATGAGTTTTTCCAACAAAGGTGAAATGCAGCTGGGAAGTTGGGGTTATCTGGACTCCAAAAATGCACTGCAGCAATGAGAATGTTAGCATATGGGGTGGCTCCCGACGCGGTTGATGAATACTTGAGGATGGGTCAAACAACTGCACGGAAATGCCTTCAAAAATTTTGTGAAGGCGTAATCAAGATATTTGAAGCTGAGTATTTACGAAGTCCGACGGATGAAGACCTACGAAGGATCCTCTACAAAAATGAGCAACGAGGATTTCCAGGCATGATAGGCAGTATTGATTGTATGCATTGGGAGTGGAAGAATTGTCCTAATGCATGGAAAGGTCAATACTGTGGACGAAACAAGAACGCAACCCTCATTTTGGAAGCTGTTGCGGATGAAGATCTATGGATTTGACATTCTTTTTTCGGTATTCCAGGATCGTGTAATGACCTTAATGTACTTTACAGTTCTCCTGTATTTAGTGATGTTTTGCAAGGTCGGGCACCTCCTGTGAAGTTTACAGTCAATGGTCATGAATACAACATGGCGTACTACCTAATTGATGGTATTTACCCTAGTTGGGATACTTTTGTACAAGGATTTACCCATCCTCAAACTCCTAAGCAAAGTCTTTTCGCTGATTGTCAAGTTGGTGCATGTAAGGATGTTGAACGTGCATTTGGAGTTCTACAAGCGAGGTTCGCAATTGTACGACAACCGGCTCTCGCTTATGATGAAGATATATTAGCCGATATTATGAAGGCTTATATCATCATTCATAACATGATAGTGGAGGATGAACGAGACACTTATAAGAATGCCGAAGTAATAAGAAGATTTTACGAAACAGATCATCCTAATCAACGTTCACGTCGTAGAGGTGAAGCGAGTGCAAGTGCCATCGTCAACAATGATGAAGCTTTCCAATTTCAGACAGGACGTCCGGTCAACATTAACAAATACTTGGAGAGAAGGGACGCTATGCGTGATAGACGAACTCATCAATCCCTTAAAGATGACTTAATGGAGCATATTTGGCAAAAGTTTGGTGATAGTAGTCCTTAAAATCTATTGACATCTCTATGATTTCATGATTGAGTTTCGCAATTTCATTATCGTGTTTGTACGTTCATTTAGTTTTTACGGTGCTTTAATCTTATTGAATCATGTTTTTACATCATGTATTGTAGTTTTATCTCACTAATGTAATGTATTTCATGTTTTATTTTAATGTTTTCTTTCCGTATTTTACGACTTATTAATTATTATATTATTTAATTAATTGTTTCACATGTCATAACATTAATAACTATGATTAATTTAATTAGCTTAATAACTATTATTTGATTAATAATTATTTATGAAGTAACAAATAAAAAGTTAAAAAATGTAAGAGAGAATGTGGTGGAGTAGGTAAAAAGTAGGAGAGAAGGTTGAGAGTAGGGTTGTTAACGGTTCTAGAACCGGTAGTATTTTTGTGGAACCGGGAACCGAACCGTTTAAGGTAAACGGTTCGGTTCCTTTTTTTTCGGCCGGAATCGTTTGGAACCGAACCGGTCAGAAACCGTTTTTCCTGAACCAGAACCGGACCGTTTAAGAAATACCAGGAACTGTTTAGAACCGGTTCGGGATGAACCGTTTGGAACCGGAACCGTACAAAACCGTTTTGAACCGGAACCGGAACCGTCAAACAACTTACATGCCAATGCCAAAATTCGTGAACCATCAAACATTAAATTTTTCATGAACCATCAAACAACTTACATGCCAGTGCCAAAATTCGTGCTATTAGAATGGAAGTAAGCAGCAATCACTTGCAAGGTAGTTAAAACATAAAAACTGAGTAGTGAGATGAATCAACAAAGAAGAAAAATGTCTCAGTAGTGAGATGAATCAATCAACAAAGAAACAGAGAAACTGAGCGAGGGCGATGGACGGACGGATGGGCTTGTGGTCTGGTGAGCAGCGAGGGTCGGACGGACAGAGAAAGTGAGAAACCGTATATAAACGGTCCAACAATGAGAAGAGAAAGTGAGAGGCGGCGAGGTGTGCGGCGAGGGTCGGTGAGAGGCGGCGAGGTACGACGATGGTCGGTGAGCGGCAGCGAGGGACGGTGAAGCGTGAGCGGCAGCGTGGAAAGCGTGGAAGGCGTGAGCGGCGAGGTGCGGTAGTGAGAAGAGAAACAGAGAAAGAGAAAGAAATTTAGGGCTTGGAAAAGTTGGAAGAGGGAAACGGGTCATCACTCATCAGCCATCTTCATTTATTTATTTATTTTTTTAATTATAAACTGTTCCAACGGTTTGAATTTTTTAAAAAAAATAGAACCGGACCGGACCAAACCATATATAAACGGTCCGGTTCCAAATAAATCTACATAAATTATTTTAGGAACCGAACCGAACCGCTAAATTCCGGTTCGGTTCCAACGATTCCTAATAGAACCAGACCAAATTAACAGCCCTAGTTGAGAGGGAATTTTTAGGATTCAATTTTGCTCACCCCTAAAAGTGGTGGGTGATATCACCCACCAATAAAAAACAAGCATTCAACTTTTTAACTATATTAATTAGTTTCTTGATATATAACAACATGCATTACAATTTTTTTAATTTAAAATACTTTATTTTGATTGGTGGGTGATATCACCCTCCACTTTTAGGAGGTGAGCAAAATTGGATCCGAATTTTTAAGTTTATTGTTGGTGGGATGAAAAAAAATTGAGAGTGAAAAAAGATGATGTGGAGGAGTGATAAATAAAGAGAGAGAGTGGGGAAGAAAAAATTTTTTTCTCTAGTGATAGTGCTCTAATTCAAACAATGTAAAAACGAAACTCTTCTTTCTGGCAATTTCTACTTCTGCATCAGATTTTGTTTCCTTTGTCTCTTCCGTATTGTTCTCCCTTTCTTCAAATTCTTTCTTTCTTTTTGCTATTTCCACGATTCTCTCCCCTCCCTTTTTATTTTACATATTACTCTTTAAATAGGAGTAGAATTAAGCAGTTGTAGTAATAACTACCAATATCCACTACAACTGTCAATATTATCTATTATTTTAAAAAAAAAATTATTTACCTCTTTCATTTTACAATTCTTTTGCAGGATACGTATCCTTTTTCTATTTTTTTTTCAAATCTTTATTTATTTAATTTTTTTTATTTCTTTCACACTTAAAGACTTAAAATATAATAGTATATAACTTATTTTTTTTTACTTTAGGAAGAAAATATTTTATTTAATTATTATTCTACAAATGATAAATTTGTTAAAATTTAGGGTCAAACAATGAGTTTAGGAGACTTTCTTGCGGTTTGTTGTGCACACACGGCAAAGAAGCTTGCTTCATTTTTCCTTGTACAAAGGAAAATTTCAAGGAGTTGTTCGACAGTTTCTCGTGGTAGGTTTTCAACATTTGTTGTATTGATGTACTTGAAATTTGGATAGTTCTTCCACGATTATAAAAGTTGGAGTAAGGATCCTAATTTTTGCTTTAAGTTGCGATTAGGATCTTTGTAAAGCTACCTCGTGAAGTTTCCTTTTTTCTATACATATCCTGCAACAATGGTTGTATATGTTAACATACAGCAGAGTTGGGTATCGTGGTCGGAAAGACCACAAGTTTGACATAGGATGACGTTATCCGTCTTGGAATGGGAGTATGGTGGGGTGCCAACATTTACGGCTTTAGCCGTAGCGTATTTATGTTCAGACAAATTGTTACTATGGTCACCCGATTTATCCACTAAATCTCATGTCTCGCCAATGAGCATAGTCATAAGCCTTCCACTGTATAAGTGACAATCATAAATCTCGTGGAGTTATTCACTCTCTGGTCAATAGATTGAACTAAAGCACCCGTTGATTGTCCGTGAGCGTGATATTGACGCATAAGGTCTTGAAACACAGCTGATTGGGCCATAGGTCCACAGATGGTTTTAGAGGCCATACAGACAAATCTCAAAACAACCAGTTTGACCCAAAAAAGAAGCCCATTTCACTTTCACGTTTGAGACCACAAAACTGAGAGCCATCACCACTTCAATGGTGGTCGCCGGCGTCGCGCTGCTTCATCCTCCACTCTCACTTGCTCCCTTACGCAGATTCCCCGCCACTCCCGCTGTCGGAAAACAGTTTATTTCATTGAAGAAGAGGAGCTTCCAATTCAAAGCCATGAGAGCTATAGTTCAACGCGTCTCCTCCGCTAGCGTCGAGGTAACTAGATATTTATCTGGAATCGTTTCAATTCATGCCGAAAAGTTCCAGCGGAGATATGTTGTTGGTTCTGGGGAGTTGATTAGGAATCGAATTTTTTGAATTTAAACTCGCATTGTGTTATGCGGTAGGTGGAGGGGAGAATTGTTTCAGAGATAGGGCCAGGTCTTCTCGTCTTGATTGGGATTCACGAGTCTGATACTGTATCCGATACCGATTACATGTATTCTTCTTTTTCTCGTCATCGTGTCTAAATTTGAACAGGAAAATGAAAAAAATAAGTGAAAGTTGGAATCTGTGTGCAGATGCCGGAAGGTGCTCAACATGAGACTGTTTACAAATGAGAGCACTGGAAGATCTTGGGATCAAAGTGTAATTACTCTGCCTTTCGAATCTGATATGGACTTAGCGACTAATTTGAGTTATCCATCCATTTGCTACTTAAAGGTGGTTTTTGGTGGTCATTATTTCCGAATTATACACTAAATTCAATTCATTTGCAGGTTACGCAGAAGAATTTTGGTGTTCTATTAGGTGAGCATACTTTTTGGAATGAGTTTGTGCTCTAATTTTGCTGTTTTTTTTATACTCTGCAATTTGGTGTTTGTCTTGCAGTGAGTCAGTTTACTTTGTATGGGTTTTTGAAGGGTAACAAGCCAGATTTTCATGTGGCAATGCCACCTCAACAAGCAAAGCCTTTCTACGAATCTGTAGTTGAGAAATTCCGGAAGAATTACACATCGGACCTTGTGAAAGGTATCAATTCCTATATACCAAGATCAATTTGGTTATGTACGATGTCATCTAGAATGAAATTTGTTGACTTGATTGAAGGTTTCCATTTTCTTCTGGGAAGTTTTGGTTATGTTTTCAGCTTATTTTAATCTATTTGGAGATTTTTACATGATTTGAGATGACTTTATTTTCTTGGAGATTTGTTACGAATCTGTATATAGTGCTTGCCTTTTCTCCCTTAGACACTGACCCTCTTTTTACTCACGCAAGAGTATATCGTATATTATATTATTATGAGATTCATCGCGAAATGGTGCTCTTAAGCTACCGCCAAATAAGCTAATACTACCCACAACAGTATCCTAAGTCTATGATTAGTCGGTTGCCACAGACTGAAAGGCATACATTTAAAATAGATGACAGTGGACATGTTTCATAGTTTAATCTATGGGATCATGAAACGGAGGGAATGTTAAATTTGATTCAGAATTTGAAGGTAGGAAAATGAAGATGGAAATTAGCAATAATACCAGTAATTGTTAAAGATGCAACATCTTAGCTAATGGAAATAATGTAATTGGATTAGTATTTGCCACATCTGCACTATTTTGTTTGCCATTCTTGTCAAAAATATTTTCACCCAGTGAAGGTCTAAGAGAATAGCATCCGTCATTTCTTTCATGAGTGTTTCCAATCTATGAGAATGAGGTGTCTTAGTTGAAAGAAATATGTTCAGTATGGCATAGTCTGCTGCTGTTATTTGTGAGTATCTCCATTCATGTTGATGGTGTAATTATTTTATATAATATATAACGAATCAAAATCAGGAAACAAGGAGCAATATTTGCTCAATGTCTTATATTAATGAAGCAGATTGATTGTTCAACTTGTCGTGTCTGTCTTCAGTCCATCTCACTTGTTCCTTTTCTTCTTTTTCATAGATGGCGTATTTGGAGCTATGATGAAAGTAAGTATACCTCATCTACATCTCAATCGTCAATATATTCATATTTTCTTCTTGGGAAATTTCGGTTGGTGCCCTGCGATTTGGGGTTTTCCGGATTTTGCCCATCACTTTTTAAAGTTCGGTTGGTGCCCTTGAACTGGCTTCTTTTCCGGATTTTGCCCGGTCCGGTAAACGTCCGTTAAATATAAAAATAAAAATAAAAATAAATTAAAAGCAAAGAAAACAAATGAAAAGGCAAACAATATTAAAAAGATATCCAAAATATATATCAACTTTTCTTTTTGTTCCTTTTCTATTTTCTGTACATATTTACAATATTGATAAATTCTTGCAACACCCAAATCCTACTAAAATTCCTAGAAAAGACCGAATCCAGACCCGAAAAAAAAAAAATCTATCATCATACAGATCGAGAATGAAATGATTTAACTCTGGTATACTCTGCAAATTAGGCCTGCAGTTCGCCGATTTCGTCTTCTGATAAGCCTCAAAACAAGCACTAACCTCCATCAAAATTGAACTTCTGATAAGCCTCAAAACAAGCACTAACCTTCATCAGAATTGAACAGTAATCCAAATTAAAATCCGCATCAGTTATGACAGTCTGCTCATTCAATTATGGATCTGGATTCCGTTTTAGGGCTCGTTTGGTATGACCGTAGGAATGGGGTTGGAATCGGGAAACGGAATGGAATGAGGAATTGGAATAAGCCATTCCTGATACTTGGTGTTTGGTGTGATGTTGGAATGAAATCTTTTTGACACATGTTTTTGATTTTATATGTGTTAAGAAACGAGAAATCATCATATTTGATGATATATGAGTGAATGTTTATAATGTAATTATATGTTATATTTTAAACTACATTTAAGAAAAATGAAGACTAGCGAATAACTTAAACATTAAACACTAAACAACCGTCAACCCAAATAAATAGGTATATATATTTCTTCTATCAAATATATATTTTCTAATTGAACAAATTATATTATTTTCGAGCATTTTTCGGATACATTACATCTTTAATGAAATATCCGTATTATAGGTAAACAAATGTTTTTTTGTCAAAATCTTGTTTTTCTACAAAATAACTATATAATTTAAATTAATTGATGGACGATAAAAAAAATTATAAAAAAATATTAATTTTATTTCGTGAAACTAAAAGCGAGTATATATATATAATAAAATATATAAATGTAGTTTTAATTTTAAAATGAGTTTATGTTGAGATGGGATACCTTCTTAAAATTCTGGAATCAATTTCTTCTCTAGAGTTGGAATGAGTCATTCCATGGAATCATTCTCATTCCGATTCCAAACCTTACCAAACATGAGGTATTGGTATGACTCATTCCGATTCCGATTCGTGATTCCATGGGAATCGTACCAAACGAGCCCTTAGAGTGCTCATTCATTTCTAGGAATGGGTTTTCAATTCTGCTTGAATCTCGATTTTGTTCGAGGGGAGGGTAGGGGAGATGCAAATGTGCTCTTTGAGAGCATTGAAGCCTGATTTCGTTCGAGTGGAGAGGTAGAACGTTGCCCAGATGTGTGCTTTGATCCTTCAGAGAGGAAGACAAGTCTCTATTCGCTTTGATCCTTCAGAGAGGAAGGCAAGTCTCTATTCTTCGTCGTTTGAGTCTTCCTACCCTCTTTCTTTTGATATTTTGTTTGCCTTTTAATTTATTTTATTTGTTTTTTAATTTTTAATGGTATAAACTGATATATTTAGCAAACGTTTAACGGACCGGGCAAAATCCGAAAACGAAGAAAGTTCGAGTTCGAGGGCACCTACCAAACTTTAAAAAAGTGATGGGCAAAATCCGTTTCTTTTTTTAAAAAAACTAATGTACTTCAAATGTCTTGACTTAATTATACTTTTTTTTTTTTGGTAGAATGACTAAATTATACTCATGATAACCTATAGGTCAACCTAGTAAATGATGGACCAGTCACAATGCAGCTTGACTCAATAAAGCCATCCAAGTAAGCTTTTTGCTTCAAGTGTTTGAATAAGCCTATTATTCAAATTCCGTGTTCATCCTTTGTTTTGATTTTATGCATTGCTAATTGGTAAATTACAATTATGTCCCAGGAATGAAAATAATTCAGAAGAACAATGATTTCAGACAATGCAAGGCTTCTAAACTTTTGATGGCATTTGGACAAACAAAAAGGAGAAAGAGCTCCTACCCTAAATTTCCAGAGATGTAAAGAGTACGGTTCCACATTGAAGATCACTTTTACCTGGAATTGTTTGAAGATTTAATGCAGTCCAGCGGCCTCCTTTCTTGATCCTGTATTCTACTTGTATTCGAATTTCGAAACTAATTCACCTTAATACTCTGACTCGATCATCCGGATAGTGAAACTGGCATTTTGTGCTTTGGTGATTGTTAGATCAACTAGGACAGGTATTGACAGGTATTTAAGCTTATTGGTTAGCCATCTTAACTTAGCCTTGGTTGAAAATATGATCATTCCTTGGCTTAGTTTATGGGAGGTACTTTGTGTACAAGTTTACTTGCAACAATTCAATATATGCCACCGCAGTTTCACCGATGACAGTCTAGCCAACTTACCCTTGGATTTTAATTTTACCGGACCTGAACCGAATTTTCAAGTCCGGTTCAAACCGATCAGTTGGGCTAAATTTTCTTTACCTTTTTTTTCGCCCGAAATTAAAACCTTTTTACAAAAAGTGACAAACCGGTCCAGGTCTGCTCCAATAACAAATTTCCGGTTCAGGTTGAGGCGACTTGAACCCGGATCACTCACTCTTTTAAAAGCCATAGGAAAAATAGGCGAAAGGAAAAAAATTCCGTTGCCGGGACTTGAACCCGGGTCTCTCGGGTGAGAGCCGAGTATCCTAACCACCTAGACTACAACGGATTTGATGATGCATTAATATGTAAATATGTATTTTAATGCTGTTGTTACATGGCCCACCATAATACCATGTTATATTTTATGGTATATAACATGGTCCAAAGCAGTAAATTTAATGATAATTTGTAACGTCATATACACAAGAAAGGAAAAGAGGAGGGTAAAAATGCTGTTGTATCTAAATATGAAAAATAAAAGGTTTAACATGTCATGTCTTTCAAGCATAATTAGTAACGACAAAAATCAAATCATGACCACAAATATCTAAGTTCATACTAAAAATGTATTTTGTTTCTGTATCTCATTTAAACAAGAAGTTAAGTTGCCTCACCTAATCAACATAAATGGACATCAACAAGATTGTAAAGAGGTTTGTTTTAATAATAATAATAATAATAATAATAAGTATTTGGAGGCTTGGGCCGCCAAAAGATATAATTTCATTGTTTTTTCTTTTTTTTTTTTTCATTTTTGGAGAACTCGGACATGAGGCTATAGATTTCCTGAAGCGGATTAAGCTGGTTTTCAAGAGTCATGGTAATGGGTCGAACTATGGTTATTTTATTTTCTCCAGAGATGGTTTTATGATTTAAAATGGGGTTGGAGCTCAATTTGTTACGAGGCTCCCCACCAATTTTATGTAAATCTTTACTTTTTATAATTATTTATTATTATAAATCATAATTATAATACTAATATTACTAAAGGCAAGTAAATGAAATTGGGATGTTTAAAATTTATTTATGCGTATTTACTTGTTTATCTTGAACCAATAAATGAATCAGTCGCAACATATCTTTTAGGAGTAGTCATATTTAATTAGCTTGATAGTTGTTTATCTTAAACTGGTCAATGTAACAGTCACACCATTACTTCCGGGAGTAGTCATAATTAATTAACTTGATATATATGTAAGATCAAACTAAGGGCCCGTTTGGTTCCACCTCCGAAAACGGAAACGGAATGGAAACGAATTTAGTCCATATATATATCCTTATTCATGAAATTTTATGGAATCATTCCTTGTGTTTACATGCAAAATACACTTGCTTCCCGATATTTTGTTACCCTATAGGGTATCAAAAGTAATCAAATTCAACTTCAATTACTTCAAATCACAAGGAATGATTCCAAAAATTTTCATAAACAAGGGTATACATATGGACTAGATTCGTTTCCATTCCGTTTCCGATTCCGTAGTTCAAACCAAACGGGCCCTAAAGATGGATTTTGCCTATTTTTATAAATTATAAGTTGATGTACTGTTTTTTTTTTTCAGTTTATAAACCATTATATTTTATTTTTATTTATTTTGTATTATATAAAAATAAACATATGACACAATAGTTAAGACTGTGAGAATATAATGAATTCCCCTTAGGATTTCCGTCATCAGACGTCTCATATTAATAATGACAGAGTTTACATAATTACAATTGGGCACCCCTATATTTACATTAATTACATAAACTATCATACCCCCGCAGTCGAAAATGGAGGAGGTTGAACAGTGAGACTGCATCTAAAATCAATAAAAAGTTGGCAGGGAAGACCCTTTGTAAAAATATCTGCGTATTGAAACGTCGAAGGTACGTGAAGAACTCTAACGTGACCACGGATAACCTTGTCGCGGACAAAGTGGATGTCTATCTCAATATGCTTGGTCCGTTGATGATGAACGGGATTACTGGCAAGGTAAGTAGCAGAGATGTTGACCGTGTATACAATGAAAGCCTTGGTAAGCGGGCACTGTAACTCAAGCAACAAGTTTCGCAACCAGGAACATTCTGACACAACATTGGCAACTCCTCTGTATTCTGCCTCTGCACTGGATCTAGATACCACAGATTGTCTTTTGGCAGACCACGATATCAGGGTGTCATTGAAGAATACACAATAACCTGAGGTCGGACGACGTGTATCAGGGCAACCTGCCCCCAATCAGCATCTGTGTAGGCAATAAGATCAAACTTCGGGGAAGAGGTGATGGTTATACCTAAATATGACGTCCCAGAAATGTAACGTATAATGCCCTTGAGAGCTGCAAAATGAGATTCCCTGGGGTCGTGCATAAAGAGACACACCTGCTGTACTGCAAAACTGATGTCAGACATAGTGAAGGTGAGGTACTGCAGTGCTCCAGCTATACTGCGATAAAGCGTCGGATCACTAATAGTAGGGCTGGATGAAGCACTTAACTTGACAGACGTCTCAGCCGGGATAGCACAGGGTCTGCAGTTAGACATCTTTGCTCTTTCAACAATTTTGCGAGCATATTTGTCTTGGGACAGGAATAAGCCAGAGGATGTGCGACGAACAAAAATGCCCAAGAAATATGACAAGGGGCCTAAGTCTTTCAGAGCAAATTCCTTACTCAGAAGCTTGATCAGATGCTTGCGCAAGGCGTCGGAAGAAGCCGTAAGGACAATGTCATCGACATACAGAAGCAGATAGGCAGTGTCAGATCCTTGATTATAAATAAAAAGGGAGGAGTCACTCTTACTGCTAGTAAACCCAATGCGTTGTAAGAAGCCTGCAAAACGTTGAAACCATGCCCGAGGAGCTTGCTTCAGACCATAGAGAGACTTCTGCAAAAGACAAATATGATTGAGTTTGGAGGGGTCGCGGAAGCCTGGTGGTTGAAACATGTACACCGTTTCATTCAAATGGCCGTGGAGGAAATCATTTTGAACATCCAACTGATGGATGGACCAAGAGCGGGATATTGCAATGTTGAGAACCATACGGATGGTTGCTGGCTTAACAACAGGACAAAAAGTCTCATCACAGTCAATTCCAACCTGCTGAGAACAACCGTTAGCAACTAAACGAGCCTTGTATCGCTCCAGGGAACCGTCAGACCTATACTTATGCTTAAAAATCCACATGCATCGCACAATGTTAGCGTTCGCAGGACGAGGTATCAGGGCCCAAGTCTTATTCCGCATAAGGGCTTGATATTCATCGAGCATGGCAGCGGTCCAATTCGGGTCTTGAAGGGCTGCATTGTGAGATTTGGGAATTGGGGATAATGAAGCGGTCGTAACGGATAAGTCAAAGATCGGTTTGGGTTTCACAATACCGGATTGACTTCGGGTGTGAGGCCGGTCCGGTAAAATTGCGGGTTGAAGGGGGGGGGGGGGG
>BSUD01000001.1:143310872-143343476 GCA_033239045.1 Fagopyrum esculentum
GGGGGGGGGGGGCTGGCGCATTTGAGGAAAGGCCGGCTGGGTTGATAATTGAATGTTGGAAGTGTGGGATTTCAGGGGAGTTGGGCTGTGCAACATCAAGGCGTGCTGGGCTGGTAGGGGGAGAGCAGGCCGGATGTGGGTTGGGCCGGACTGGGCTGGGAGAAGAGGTAACAGGCCCAGCGTTGGAAATGTGATAGGAAGGGCCGGACTGGGCACAATGCTCACTGTTGGGTGAAGGAGAGGCGGAATTGGGCCAGACTGGGCTGGCAGGAAAAGAACGCTGCGGTGGGCCAAGCCTGACGGAGGGGGAAGGCAGCTGGGCTGGGGATAACTCAGTGCTGAAATGCTCAAAAAAATATCGAGAGTTTGGGTCATCATTCGAATGAGTCGACAATTCCGGGGAAACTCGAGAGGGAGTAGTAAACGGAAAAATGTTTTCGTCGAAGGTGACATGACGGGAAATGATGATTTTATTTGTGGATCTATTTAGACATTTGTACCCCCGATGATGGGTGGGATATCCAAGAAACACGCACGGTGTGGTGCGATGTTGGAGTTTGTGTGAGATAGTGGCACTTTGATTTGGGTAGCATAGACAACCAAAAACTCGGAGATGATTGAGCGAAGGTGTTGTAAGATACAACAATTGAGTGGGTGATTTGTTTTGAATGGAGACCGAGGGAAGAATGTTAAGAAGATAACATGACGTTTCCACATCGTGAGGCCAAAAAATGACGGAAATAGAGGCATGGAACAAGAGAGAACGCATCATATTATTGATCGTCCAAATGACACGTTCGGCTTTGCCATTTTGAGGGGACGTGTGAGGACATGAAAATCGAAAAACGATGCCATGATCAAAAAAGAACTTGTGGAAGTTGCTGTTGTTAAATTCACGGCCCATGTCACACTAGAAGCTTTTAATATTTTTCTGAAATTGTGTTTTGACTAGTTGATGAAATTGCACGAAAAGGTCAAAGACTTGAGATTTAAACTTGATCGGGAAGATCCATAAGAAATGTGTGAAATCATCAAGAAAAAGCAAGTAATATCTAAAACCTTCCCTACTTGGGATAGGAGAGGTCCAAAGATCACTATGAATTATATCAAAAGGTGCAAAAGAACTAGTTTGTGAGCGCTCAAACGGCAATCTATGATATTTTCCTAATTGACAAGCATGACAAAGAGGAGACAATTTTTGCTTGTGACACTTGAAAAAAGAATCATTCCTAAGAAAATCTAAAACATGCGTGCCGGGATGACCAAGACGTGCATGCCAAAGGCTGGAGGACTTGACGGACAGGGCTTGATGATGACTGGAAGGTGGATGACTGACAGGATAGAGCTCCCCGGAACTATTACACCTCAGACGGATGTTCCCCGTTTGTAGATCCTTCACAGAAAAACCAAAAGGGTCAAACTCTACAGAAGCATTGTTATCAGTTGTAAAACGTCTAACAGAGACTAAGTTTTTGACAATTTTTGGGGCTATGAGGACGTTGGATAAGCGAAAAGGTTGGTTTGTGGTGGGTATGGTGGTTTCTCCAAGAACTGTAGAGGAAATACGCATACCATTCCCAACAATTATCGAATTTGATAAACCATTATGAGAAAAAGACGAGAGAGGACCTGAATTATTCATCATGTGCGATGTCGCTCCCGTGTCCATATACCAATAATTATCCGTCGGATTGAGAGACATCGTAACTAAAGAATAATCCAGCTCAGTGGGCTGGAAAGTTGAGGCCAGATGGGCCTGTGCAGAAGTCTGGGACGGATTGGGCCCAAGGATGCCTTGCTGAGGGTAAGGGCAAGGGGGCCGGACTGGGCTGCCAGAGAGTTGGGCCGGATACCAGGCCACAGGAGACGGCCCATTAGGGCTGTTGCACTGCTGGTGTTGCGCAGAAGGTTGCTGCTGGGATTGCGACACGGGAAGCCAGCCGAATGGTGCACGCCAGACGAACCGTTGTTGGGGCTGCTGATTGTTGGTGTTCCGGCCACGACTCTTGCGACCACGACCACGCCTGCCGGACGATGACTCCGAGGCGGTGCCAGGCGGTGTTCCGGTGGTCGGAGAGGAGCCCGACGAATGAGCCGCTGTTAGGGCAGTGGAAGAGCTCGATGAAGACTGCGACGTCATACGGGTTTCTTCAAGTAACAATTGAGATCGAGCTTTTGTGAAACTCGGGAGCGGATCTGTTTGTTGAATAAAACTCGCAGCAGCATTGTATTCCGCAGGTAAACCCGAAATAAGTTGTAGAACAAGACGGGTTTTAGGAACCGGGGAGCCAACTCCTTTGAGTTGATCTGCCAAAGACTTGAGTTGAAGACAATAAGCTTTAATTGATGCAAAGCCAGATAACTTACAATTGGAGAACTCATGTTCGAGATAAACGACACGAGTGTTCTTGTTATCTTGAAAAATGTCTTGAACTCGATTCCATGCCTGAAGTGCAGTATCATCAGAGTCAAGGATTTGCAACAGAATGTCTCGAGAGACGGTACTGTAAATCCATTGGAGAACCGCAACGTCGACTTGAAGCCAAAGTGAATCATCAATATCCGTTGGCTTGGGAACCTTTGCATCGATATGATCGAGAACGTTGTGTGCTTTCGCAGTAACGCGAAAAAGTGTTACCCAAGACGCATATGGAGTGTCATGATCAAGGACGAGGGCAATGTTATTCTTGATGTTGGATATTCCTAATGCAGAATGGAAAGAGGGTTTCCGTTCTGCGGCCATCGAAGAACGTGTATGAAGGGGAACGAAAATAGGGTTTAGAAAAGGAGCGGAAGAGATTTGAGGAACGATTGATACCACGTGAGAATAGAATGAATTCCCCTTAGGGTTTCCGTCATTAGACGTCTCATATTAATAATGACAGAGTTTACATAATTACAATTGAGCACCCCTATATTTACATTAATTACGTAAACTATCAAAGACACTTTGTTTTTATTGATCCTTGGTTAAAATTATGATTCAAAAAACTTTTAAAATGTGAAATTTGTTATCTGTACGATTTCGTTACTTTATTTCTACCCCCGAATCATCTTCTTTTTTATTTTTTTATAATTCGAATTCTTCAATAAAGTCTTTTTAAGTGCACGTAGTCAGTATTGATTGAATGATTAAAAAATATTTTTATTTATTTAATTTGTGAAATTATTGTTATATATCATATTCTGTACAACGATCTTCGATCGATGTTTACCAAACGAGCCCAAAGAGTAATGCAAGTCCACGACAAACACATGGGGTTACATAAATTAGGTTACAAACGAGCTGTGCGTAATAATATATATATATCGTAGTCCAACACTTTGCTTTCTTGTGTAGTTGTTTAATCAATACAAATTGAATGATAGGTAAAGAGTTAAGAGGTCCATCATGAATACATATTTATCATGGTTTTAGACTTAAGAGACCGAGTCGGTACCTACACATGTGTCATAATTGTTGATATAGGAAAACTTGTCTCGCCAACTCGACTATTCTCTGTGTCCTTGTCGATATGAAAGGATTGTTGGGCATCATTAATTTTGATACAGATATAGTAAATTCTTTGTCTCGCTCGATCTTTCATATGTACTTGGACTTGGTCATTAAGCTTCATAATATATGCTTATTAAACTTATATAGACTTAAAAATGTCAATGACAAAGAATACTTACCAAATTGATGGAATTGCCTCAAATGCAAAATTCTAATAACTTTTATGGGTGGTCCATTTTACTCAAAACTATCAACACACTCTCAAAATATTGTTTTGAATTTTAGATTATTTTGGAATTATAATTTCCAAAATAACCCTCATTTTATGCCAAATGAATCCTAGGAAGCCTTGCAGTAACATCGGTTAATATTAGAAAAGCGATTAAATAAAAACGTACGAAATTAAAGGTGACATAAAAAAAACCCTATGTTGGTTGTTAGATGTGTTAGATCCGACAACGAGCGTAGAAGGAAGACATATGTTGCTCATCATAAACCTCATAGGCACCTATTAAGAAGAGTTTGTGCGCCTTACAAGGTGTATTCTAGGGATATGCATATGTGCACCTCGTTAAGGCGCATTCGTGTGGCTTATGAGGCACATATTATTTCGATATTATTCTCCACAATATCTTCTTGTAAATATTTGGTCCAGTACCCTATCCCATGTATCACTCTTCTTCCTTTCTTAGTTCTATATCTCCCTTCCTTTTGCATTTTGTATGTGTCTCTATATATGCAAACGTTTGAACAAAAGGAATAAACATGAGTTTCAAATTTATAACTCTTTCTTTTATATATAAAAAAAAATTTGATTTAACATAGTGGTTTTAATTAACTAATTCAAAAAGAATTTAAAATTTCAGTATTAAATTAATTATAAATTTAGACGCTTTAATGTATATCTCCCTTCTGATATAGTTTCTGCTTGAGTTTTTGGTATGAGTATCTGATATGAGTTTATGCTATGGTTTTTGGTTGAGTTTCTAGTATGAATTTCTGTTATGGTTTCTAGTTGAGTTTCTGATATGGTTTCTAGTATGGTTTTTGGTTGAGTTTGTGGTATGAGTATTTTATATGAGTTTCTGGTAAGGTTTCTGGTAGACCTGTTCAAATCCGGGCAGCCCGCCCGAAAAAACGGGCGGGTATGAACATAGGAACAAGCCCGACCGGGCCGAAAAGCCCAACCCGTCAGCCCGGTAAATAAATAAAAATAAATAAATAAATATATTATAGTATAATTATTATAAATATTAAGTATTAAAATAAAACAAGTAGTATAATTATAATAAATTTAATATATTTTACATAAAATATCTTAAATAAAATTTATTTTGAAAAAATTAAAAAGATTTTTTTTAATAATATTTCTTTTAAAGAAATTGAAAAACGGGTACCCGCGAGCCCGCCCGTCAACCCGTCCGGGCCGGGTACCATCCCAGGCCCGGCTAAACGGGCCCAATATTTTATAAAGCCCGGCCCGAACCCGGCCCGGGCCCGGATATGAACAGGTCTAGTTTTTGTTAGAGTTTTTGGTATGGTTTATAGTTGAGTTTTTGGTATGGTTTTTAGTTGAGTTTCTGGTATGAATTTTTGGATGGTTTCTGGTTGAGTTTTTTGTATGAGTTTTTAGTAGGGCTCTGCATACGGTCCGGACCAGTCCGGTTCCGGGTTGGACCGATTTGTACATAAATTGTGCAATTTTGAACATTGCGGATCGGACCGGACCGGACCGGTTTGTACATAAATTGGCCAACCCGTCGGGCCCAACCCGTGACCCGACGGGTTGGCCAATATGGCGGGTTAGGGTCCGGGTCGCCCTTCCCGGATCCTTGACACGGCGGGTCGACCCGCCAACGGTCAGATTTTGAAAGGAAAAAAAAACTCAAACCCAACGGCTATTTTAGTTGTTGGGCAACCCGTTGGCGGGTCGACCCGCCAACGGTTAGGTTTTCGCCCTGTGGATCCCTCTTTTTTTTTTTTTAATAATTTTGGGTTTAAAAAAATACGCCAACCCGCCAGACCCGTCGGGCCCAACCCGTGACCCGACGGGTTGGCCAATATGGCGGGTTAGGGTCTGGGTCGCCCTTCCCGGATCCTTGACACGGCGGGTCTGACCCGTGGACATGCTTACTTTTCACTGTAAATTTTCCCCTATGCGTAAGTGTCATTCCTATTCACCCCAATATCTATATCTCTATAATTCAAAAATGTCGCCCTCGGATTCTTCGAAATGTACGACTCCATAAAACTGTACAATTCTCTTATCTCTCCAACATACTGCTAATCGGCAACTTTGTCGGCGACCTTCCAATTCATTGAGTATTGTATCCTGTATAAATTTCCGGCCTTGTGAGGAAACAAGGTCGCATCTGAAGCAATCTGGTTCATCACTCCTTCGTAAGAGTTGAACACCAATCCGGCTTTCCAAGCGCCGCCATTTTCTTCCATAACAGCTCCAGGCCAGCTGTCGTGATCGGAGTTGTGACGTAGTCAGCTCCAGGCCGGTGGCTGCTGTGGTGGTGGTGAGTGGGGATGTCGAAAGTGAGGGCGAGGGGTGGGGAAATTAGGGTTTGGGAAATAGGGGTGAGATCTTCAAAACCTTTAAACATTAAAAAAATGGTACATTTACTAAATGTGTTAATGCTATGAGCCTAGTTATTCGAGCAAAATCTCAAAAAAAATCTACTTAGCAAATTTGACCGTCAATTTCTTATTAGAGTGCATTTAATTTCCGAGCAACCTACGGGTGTGCTGCCTTTGTTAACGAATGATATTAGGGGTTCCAAATTAACTCATTTTCTCTAAATAAAGAGTTCGTTCGGCGTGACAATGAAATTAATTTGAGGGATATTATTTTGATATTTTCAATAATCTTCCAATAAACTCATAATTTTACTTATATTTGGATTTTTTTTGGGATCAAAATAAGCTCACAAATAATTCCGTAAAAACACACTGTGAAGAAACGCACCAAAATGGCTCTAAAAAAGAAGCTATCTTCTTGTCTTTGACCAATATGAACCTTAAATCATAACATATTGAAATATACATTTTATTTTGTCCAATCGGATATTATATGATCATACATTTATCCATTTGGTACGTATGAACTGAAATCTCATTGAATTTCAGTAAGTACGCAGTAGGCTGCCATCATAACTTCATCAATAAATACAATTAATGACTCACAAATTTAGAGGGAACGAAAAGCAGTTGAGTTTCTTCCTTTGGGCCCATAGCCAAATTGCATTTTCATTAATAAAGCATATATGTTCGATTTTTTCATTATACTTTCGGATCACACTCAAATTTTAAACAAAAAAGGATGAGGTCAAGTTCAAATCTACCTATATTTGACCAAACATCAACCAAATCAACAGAACCGGCCGTAGTAATTATTGTTAGGTTATTTTACCTATAAAGTTTCAAGGAAAATTTCAGATAATATTTTTAAGTTTCAGATTTTTTTCGGATTATATCCTTTTACCACCCATAAATTAACATTTTGAGGGGATAAAAGATAATATTATTTGCTTGTTATTGTTTATTGTCATTTTAGAGGTATATATAATTTCTTAAATGAATAATTTATCTTTTTATTTCCGTAAAATGTTAATTTATGAATGGTCGAAGGGCATAATCTGAAAAAATTAGAACTTAAGGGCACCGTTTGAAAACTAAAAACCTCATTTGGCATAATCCGAAAAGGTCAAAGGTATAGCTTGGAACATTTTTATTAGACCCTCCACAATGGAGGGTCGGGGGCTACTAAGCCCCCTCCATGTCATCGCAGTGGAAAGGGCTTAGTAGCCCCGGGGGTCGACGCCTAAATTGGCGTCAACTCCTATCTTTATAGCAATTTTTTTATATATTCATTCTTTTTGTTTTTTTTTCTTTTTTAATGAAATCGATTCAAGTTTTCATATTGTTGAACTTTAGTTGTTATGTTTTGTGTTATACATTGGTCGATTCTAATACATCGAATTGTTCCTATATTGTGATTAGTTTTGTTTTGATTTTTGTTGTTTATATTGTTCACTCTATTGGTATGTTTAGTTTTTCTTTTTATCGTGGTTGATAGTGTCATGTTTTATCAACATTACCATGTTATATATCAAACGATTATTTTTTTTATGTTGTCAATCACATTTTCAGTTGAAAAGCTTATGTTTTCCTGTCAACAATTACAAACAAATACTTTTCTTTGTCAACAACGTATTTATACAACAACTATTAGTTATTCAACATTAATGTTTTGTACTACGGTCATCGACAACATATATTCCTTGTTTTGGTAATTAAGTATTGTCAACAACTCAAACAAAAATTATTTCAACTCGCTGTCAGAAGGCACACATATACACTCTTGGCGTCTTATCACTCCATCGGCGCCTATGGTAAACTGCGGTGCCTCACCTCGAGACTTCCTGTCTCAGATCCTGGTCCACATCGGACATCTCTCCTAATTTTGTTGGATGTCTTCCAACAGATCAAGTAGCAGCTCTAAGGTGGACAAATGGTTGTCCGTGTCGGGAAACTAAATATCCGTATCTAGCCAGGCTAGATCCCTTTGTGGTTGAGGTTGTGCCGTCAGACGAGCTATCACCTTCTCTTGAGGCGTCTTCCAGCTTAGGGCATCGGCGACCACATTTGCCTTTCCTGGGTGATATAAAATCTAGATCAAAGTCTTTGATCAGCTCCAGCCACCTCCTCTGGCGATTATTCAACTCTGCTAAGTGAATATATACTTCGGACTTTTATGGTCTATGAAGATCTGGCACGTCGCTCCATAAAGATAATGATGCCAGATCTTAAGGGCATGTACTACTACAGCTAACTCAAGGACATGGGTTGGATAATTCTCCTCATACGTCTTCAATTGTCTAGACACGTATACAATGACCCTACCTCGCTGAGTCAAAAGTCAAAACACATCCCAAGCCCAGCTTGGATGCGTCACTATAGACTACAAAGTACAAAGTCCTCAATACCCTCTGGTTGTGCTAGAATCGGAGCGGAAATCAATCTCCTCTTCAGTTCTCAAAGCTTTGTTGACATGACTCGGATCACACGAATCGGGTCGTCTTCTTTAATAGGCATGTAAGTGGTCGGGAGATCACTCAAAACCCTTACCCAAACCGGAAGTAATATCCCACCAAACCTTAAAAAGCTACATACCTCTTTAACATTCCTCTGAGGTAGCCATGAAGATACCGATTCGATCTTTGCTGGATCAACCTTGATCCCCTCTATTGTAACTACATGTCCTAGAAAAACCACCACAGACTGATCCAAAAAGTTGATGAATATACCATTCATCAACTCCATTAACACGGCGGCGCATTCCTAAGCCCAAATGACATTACTACAACTCGTAGTGGACATACCTGGTCGGAAATGCCGTCTTAGGCACGTCTTGTTCTCTCACTCTCAGTTGGTGATAGCCTGACCTCATGTCGATCTTGGAGAACATTGTAGCTCCATGTTGCTCGTCCATCAAGTCATCTATTTGGGAAACATGTACTTATTCTTGATGAGCACCTTATTCAACTCTTTGTAGTCGATGCACAACCTCATCGAGCCATCCGTCTTCCTCTAAAAAAAGTACCGGTGCGCCCCATGGAGAAACGCTAGGGTGTATAAAGGCCTTCTCAGCTAACTCCTCAAACTACTTCTCCAACTCCAGCAGCTCGATAGGTGCCATACAGTAGGGTGCCTTCGAGATCGGTCTCATGAGGTTCTAACTCAATGTTGAAATTGATGATCCTCTGTGGAGGTAAGCCTAGTAGGTCTCCAAACACGTCAGTGTACTCACATACCACTAAAATATCCTCTAATGTCGGACCCTTACTCTCCTTCATGGCATAACACCAGAAGGCCTCACAACCTTGTCGATCAATCTAGTTGCTTTCACTATGCTGATGACTGCACCAGAATTTCCGAGATCCCAACCTCGGAATATCTCTACATGACCTGTCTCGGTAGTGGTTGTCATTTTCTTCCAACCAATATCCAATATTGCTCTGTGCCTACCCATCCAATGTAAGAGCCTAGTTGCTGAGTTGTAGAGAGTGTGAGCTGAGGATCTGGATTAAGCCTAAACCGCCCCTGCGTGACCCAGTGGCCGCCCTTGCGGTTTGTCTGGGCCGCACCTGCGCCTCACAAGGTCCGCCCCTGCGACTCTGTGTGGCTGCAACCGTTTTTGTTGACTCTTTAACCCGTGCTTTACCTTTTCATCTCTTTATAACCTTCTTCTCTTTCCTTCTGATGTCGGTTCCTCATCTACAACTTCATCTCTCTCCCTACGTTCTTCTTCTCCTCTAGTCTCTTCTTGGATTTTTTCTTGAGTTTGGTGAGCTTTTATGCTTGGCTTTGTTGTTGAGGTTGATGGTTGTTGTTGTTGAGCCTTGTGAGCCAACTTGAGGTTGTGGTGATGGTGTTTGATCTCCTGGAGAGCTCAGTTTGGTAAGCTTCCATGGTTTCCTTCCTATCTTTCTTCTTTCCTTCATCTTTTCCTCTCTTTCCTTAGTCTAACTTGAGGTTGTGTTGATGTATATGTATGTATGTTTCTGTATGTTTGGTGTTGGTGTGAAGAAGGAGCAAAGAAATCGAAGGAAGAAGTGAAGAAAGGGCTGAAGTGGTGTCTTCTGCTGTCCAACCGCCCAAACGCCACCTTGCAGCCGACCCAGCGCCGGCAGTGAGCCGTCCTTGTGGCCACCTGCACCAGATGGTGTTTCCACTTGGTTGTGCAGGTGTGTGTTGCTTCTAGGCTTGCTTTAGGGTGCATTTGTTCCCTCCTTTCCTAGTGTGAGTGTATATGATCATGCTAGATGTGTGAGGATGTGTTTGGATGAGGTTATGATCGATATATGCCTTGTATTGCCTTTGAGGTTTATTAGGTTGTGAGGTTAGGTTGAGGATGATCCTATGGATCCCTTGGGTCTAGGTGTGACCCTTTGATGAATAGAGGTTGATATCTTTCTATGCCTTGTTATTAGGTAGTGCCCCTCTCTCAGGAGTGGAGGTTGATTCTGGTTGAGTTTTGTATGAGGTTGAGGTAAGTCCGTAGGACTTACTTAGCTACCATCCCTATATTGGGTGTTTGCATGAGTGATGTGTGCATTATATGTTGTCTATGATAGCATGAGATGTCGTTTATACCGACCTATGTTTTATTTATTGCCCCATTACGTGGCTGTGATAACCTTTCTCTTTCATCCCACCGTGGAGTTTGAGAGATTCTCTGATGTCAAGCCAGATTGGCTTTACAGGAAGGGTGCAATCCACTCCCATAGGGTACACAAATTGTGTGACCGATACTCTTACAGTTGGCTATCAGGCTCAAAGGCAAGGATGTATCGGTCCTCGTGTCACATACTTTTATCTATCTATATATACACGATTTGAGTGAATGACTGTTATATAAAGATGATAAACTGGGTAAATGTGTGATAACATGCTGATGTGTTTATCTTTCATGACTTGTGTTTGTGCTTATACATTACCTCATATATGTATTGTTAGCTAATGGTTTATTCCCATGTTGTAGATGCCCCGCAGGATAGGTGTGCTGCTGGGTGATCTAACAGAGTGGCAGGCCGAGGACCTCTTGTACATAGGATGGTTGTCGTCTTTTGGGGTTGTTTACTTTTCCCTCCTGCGCGAGGATGATCTTTTGTTACCTCCTGTATGAGGATGTTGTTGTTTATACTCCGCTATATTGTTGTTACCTTTTGGTTGTATAGTTTATACAGTTTTATGCATTTTTTTATATCTGTGAGTGCCATGTTGTAAGGTCTAATGAACTTGTTGTCAGGCTAGGGTCAGGATCCATTGTGAGATCCTAGCCCAATGTGACACTCCGAGTCCCACGGATTCGGGGTGTACAAAGTTGGTATCAGAGCCTTAGGTTTACAACAATGACACTTGCTACCTCCAATGAGGTTTGATAGGTAATATAAACAGAACACGAAAGGGGTCTGACGTTTTCAAAAGATTTTTTGGTTTTAAGTATGATTTTGGGTTAGAATGTACGAGAAGTCGCCACCTTTGCTATGGATCTCTGCAGTGTAGATATGTATACACTACTAGATAAATGCCTTGTTGTAACCGTTAAAATTAGTTACTTAAGGCTTCAAAACTGTTACAATTAGGCTTTCGTAATGGATTATGCTCAGTTACAATAGCCTGCCTTGCAATAGGTATGTAGCAATGAAGATGAACTCTATTGTAACGGTTTGAAAAATAAAGTCCAAAACAATTACAATAGACACATAACTATTACTATAGGTGTAACCATTACAAAAAATAAATTATTATTACAACAGATTTTACCATTACGATATTGATAGTCCTGTTACCAAGGGATAACCATTACAAAAAGTAAATAATTGTCACCTTACATAGAATCATTGTCATATGATCTATAATGGTTACCACAATACCTGATATGTACAACTAATTAGATAATGTATAATTATACAAATTTCATACAAAATACTAATAATAATCCATAGATAAATATTTTAAATGTCAAATTACATCATTCATTTATTTCTAATGCAACATAGTGATACCTTACACGTAAATAATAAACAAAATTTTGTTGAGATATGCCATAGATGAATAATAATCGAGCTTTTCTTCCACAGTGCTATTGCAAGCGATCTCCACATCTGCATTACCTTTTTTTTCTTGGATCTCATTAAAACAAAAATGGCAAGGCACAACACTTTCCTCTCGATAAGACACTAGAATCACAAACCCGATGCGACTATCACTTCTTGTTTTTCTTCTTTCCTTTTGATGAAGATTTGACACTTTTATCTGTCTTGATAATATCTTTGCTCTTGTTTTCTCTCAAGGCTTTTCTCTTCTCTTCCTTGAAAAAGTAGTATACCGGCTCATATTTAGAGATTTAGCCAAATAGGGTAGTGTTCTGGCCTCCAAGACGACCAATAAACCATTATAGACAATTAAGACAAGCTCTAGTTTTCAAATTTACCTGGCTTTAGAGATTTTCTCACGTATAGAAAATTCCTTTCTTTTCCTTTTCCTGTTTATGTCGTCTTTTCCACTTTCCGCAACATCATACAAGACTGGTTTTGCACCCTTTCAACCTTGTTTGCCTTTACTCTTGCTGTTATGCTTCTTCTCAATTTTCACCTCATCCACATCATCCTTCTCGGTAGAGACAAACTCTTCAGTGGCTTCACTTATATTTTCTCCTCCATCATCACTCTTACTCTTGCCCTTCCCCTTGCCCTTTTTCTCGATTTTTACCTTGTCTTTTTCAGTAACAACAACCTCTTCCGCAACACCATTCAAGTTTGCTTTTGCAACTTTTTCTTTATTTTTGGCATTGCTCTTCTTCCTAAATTTTATCTCATCCTTCTCAAGAGCAACAATTTCCTCAACACCATCATTGTTAGTTTGGATAGGTTGCTCCATATGATTTTGTAGCACCTTTGAACAATACAATTCATGCTATGGTCACCCCTGCTGCAATAGCTCCTCAATCTTTCTTTTGCTATCCCCATTAGACAATAAGCATAACCAGTACTCTCTACCATTGTCCACCAAATATTGAAGTCAGAAGCTTCAGCTTCTTTCAATACAAAACAAGTTATCATAAGATGCCGAGAAATACAAAACTGTCAAATTTACTTTCTTCACAACATTTCTTCTTCTTCTTCATTATTATATGTGTTTCATTACCTTCTAGTAAATACATGAGTTACATTTTACGTAGATCTTACATATCATAATTTTGAATTCTCCTCTAAGGAAGAATGATCTTAATTCTGTGAAGGTACCAACACCAAGAGAGGAGAAAACTGCTCCTAAAAATTCAATAGAACATTAATGAGAAAAATAATCAAGGAAAAAGAACTAAAGACCTTTCTTATTTCATTCTTTTATTCGTTTATCTCATTCTTTTAGGCCAATCTAGAACTAAAATAAATTATTTTTGTAATGAAATCATTGACTAGTTTGATACAATTAAATAGTATACCATTCAATTTCAAAAAGTACATAAAGAAGGACATTTCAAATTAAGTGCAGATGAGGTGATCAAAACAAGAAAACTTGATAAAATTTATAGCAATTGAAAGTTGACAAGATACAAGTATGAAGGCCAAAAATAAAGGTTTCAAATGGCTCGGACTAGAGCTATTGCTGCTATAGGCCGAGGTAGAGGTAGACCACCTCTTCCTCCGGGCGTGATAGGAGAGGGACCAGTTCCTGCTGCTGATCCACCAGTGGTGGAGGAGGTACATGAGGAGGTCGCAAAGAGTGTCGTCCCAGAGATGAGGAGTGGTGGATCGAGGAGACATCATTCACATTGAGTCTAGTCTGATGACTCAGATTGTGTCTCCATGAGGGGGCCAGAGTTCAGAGAGTACATTCGACATGTACAAGAGGCTGCTAGAGCTGGCAGAACGGTCCTAGATCTAACAAGGCATGAGGGATCTTCTGAGATGTCTCAGGGAGCCACACAGGTGCCAACTATGCCGGCACGTGCTGTTGAGACTGTTCGAGCTACAAAGGAGACCAGAGGGCCTCAACCAAATACTTGGTTGAAGGCATTTCACCAGATGGGTGTACCACCGTTCTCAAGGAAGATCGGTTTAGAGACAGAGGTCTGGATAGGACATGTAGACTCAACTTTAGAGTCTATTAGATGTCCTAAGGACAGACGGATAGAGGTAGTCCAGTCTCCATTCCGTGACCTTGCACACCATTGGTGGAGGATTGTACGAGCCAGAGCCACCAGTTATGACCGTATGAGGAGCATGATTAGAGAGCAGTTATGCCCTGCCTCACTGAGGAGGGGGAAGCTGTAGGATTTTGTGGAGGCTGGCTTTGAGGATGTGCCGATTGTAGTCGCCATCAGCCGCATCCAGACTGAGTTAGGTTTGTTGGGTCCAGCTGCCCCTTTTGAGGACCAGCATGTATACTTGTTCTCCCGTCGACCGAGGGAGAGCACACGTTCATATATGGCGGGATTCCATTGCGAGCCCTTAGCTAATTATCAGGACCGGACTTCTATTTATGAGAGGGAGCGAGCCAGTCAGAGGAGGGCTTCTCAAACGGGACGGTCTGAGAAGAGGCAGCGCATTGGGCAGACCAGTGGAGTTGGAGGAGCATCTGGTTCTAGACGAGACCAGAGACGTCAGAGTTACCCCTCATCTGCACTGACTGCAGATAAGGGACGCCAGTGTTACAAATATGGTGATCTTGGCCATTTGAAGCCAAAGTGTACCAGTCCAATTGTGAATTGCTTTTCCTGTGGTAGACTAGGACATCTAGTTGCCTTCTGTAGGAAGGTTGGAGTTGCATCTCAGCAGGGTTCTTCCCTTGCCAGTGTAGTAGGAGGTGGTAAAAGGACACCTCAACAGCAGACACAAAGATAGCAGAGAGTCCCAGATCGTCCTTCTACTCATGGATATGCTCCCGGGCCGAGTAGAGGTAGAGGTCGTGGTGGGAGTGTCACTAACACTAGAGGAGCTCAGGGTAGAGCTTTTGAGCTAAGGAGTGCAGAGGAGCCGCCTGCACCGGATGCTACAGGTACCATTCTACTTCATGGTTTACCTGTTAGAGTTTTGTTTTAAATGGGTGCTATGCATTCATATTTTTCTGATACATGTGTTGAGCGTCTGAGTTTAGCTACTATAGAGGGGATACCCTTTACTATAGGGTTACCTGATGGTAGCCGGGTCAGAGGTACCCGTGAGATACGTAGTTGTCACCTTCGTTTAGGGACTCGTGTTTTGCTTGTTGACCTCTTAGTCATACCATTGATGCATGAAGAAGTCATATTAGGTATGGATTGGATGCGTAGATACCGTGCAATTTTGGATGTTGGTAGACGGACTGTTACAGTCTCTACCGAGGTTGGTAAGATTGAGGTCTTCCGAGGTTGGGACCTTGGGAAGACAGGCTCTGTCATTAGTGCCGTACGAGCAGCTAGACTGATAGCACATGGATGTGATGCCTTCTAGTGCTACGCCATGAAGGATGAAGAGAGTCCAGCTTTGGAGAACATATCAATGGTCTGCGAGTTTGCAGACGTGTTTGCTGAGCTGTCAAGCTTGCCGCCTCAAAGAAGTGTAGATTTCAGTATCGAGTTGGAGCTTGGTACGAGACCCATCTCGAAGGCCCCATATCGTATGGCGCTTGTCAAGATGTTAGAGCTGAAGAAGCAACTCGAGAAGTTGGCTGAGAAGGGCTTCATACGCCCTAGAGTTTTACCATGGGGTGCACATGTCCTCTTCGTGCGGAAGAAGGACGGATCGTTGAGACTGTGTATTGATTACAGAGAGCTGAACAAGGTGATCATCAAGAACAGGTATCCACTACCTCGTATTGATGATCTACTTGATCAGCTTCAGGGAGCGACATTATTCTCTCGGATTGATTTACGCTCAAGGTATCACCAACTGAGGGTGAGAGAGCAGGATGTGCACAGGACGACATTCCGTACCCGTTATGGACACTACGAGTTTGTAGTGATGCAATTCGGGCTGACGAATGCCCCAACAATCATCATGGAGTTGATGAACAACTTCTTCATCGACTTCCTTGATCAGTTTGTGGTGGTCTTCATTGATGACATTCTGGTATACTCTCGTAGCAGAGAGGAGCATGCCGGTCATCTGAGGACAGTTTTGCAAATTCTGAGGGATAGAGAGCTATATGCCAAGCTCTCTAAGTGTGAGTTCTGGATGTCTGAGGTTGCTTTTCTTGCACATATCGTCTCCGCCGATGGGATTATGGTAGATCCGGCGAAGATCGTGTCTATTGCTGCATGGACGACACCGACGAACGTCAAGGAAGTGCGTAGCTTTCTTGGCCTAGCCGGATATTACAAACGCTTTGTGGAGGGATTTTCTGTGATTGCCCATCCACTTACGAGTCTTTTGAGGAAGACTACCAGATTTGTATGGACTAACCAGTGTGCCTAGAGTTTTGAGGAGTTGAAGAGGCGTTTGACTTATGCTTCTGTCTTGGCACAACTAGAGGGTTTTGATGATTTTTTGGTTTACAGTGATGCATCTAAGCTAGGCTTGAGATGTGTAATGATGCAAGAGGCAGAGTGATTGCATATGCGTTTAGACAACTGAAGACGTATGAGGAGAACTACCCGACTCATGATCTAGAGTTGGCAGCGGTAGTTCATGCTTTGAAGATCTGGAGACATTACATGTATGGTGCTACATGTCAGATCTTCACAGACCATAAGAGTCTGAAGTATATTTTTACGTAGCGGGAGTTGAATAACCGCCAGTGTCGATGGCTTGATTTGATCAAGGACTTTGACCTTGAGATTCTGTATCATCTTGGGAAGGCGAATGGTGTAGCTGATGTCTTGAGCAGGAAGATGCCTCGAGAGAAAGCGATTGCCAGATTGACAGTACAACCTCAGCTTCAAAGGGATCTAGCTTGGCTAGAGTTGGACATCCAGTTTCTTGATGAGGATGCCAGTTGTATGCTTTAGAGGTTTTACCTGGTTTGTTAGATGAGATTCAGTAAAAGCAGGGGACCTGCCCGACCTTGATAAGGATCAGAGAGAGGATGTCTCGTGGAGAGGCACCACAGTTCTCCATTGGAGCAGATGGAGTGATGAGGCGACATGACCGCATCTGTGTACCTACTGATGCAGAGATGAGACATAGGATCTTACAAGAGGCTCATTGTGCACCTTACTCAGTACATCCAGGTACGAGTAAGATGTACCATGATGTGAGACGCTCATATTGGTGGGGAGGGTTGAAGCCCGATGTAGCCAGATTTGTGGCACAACGTGCGACCTGACAACGGGTCAAGATAGAGCATTGAAGACGTGGAGGTGAGCTCCATCCACTGCTAGTTTCACAGTGGAAGTGGGAGGACGTCTCCATGGACTTTGTGACTGGTTTGAGATCCAGTAGGAGTTTTGATGCTATCTGGGTTGTTGTTGATAAACTGACAAAGACGGCACGTTTCATTCCTATCAAAGAGATGTGGTCAGTGAGCAGATTGGCTGAGGAGTACACTAGGAAAATGGTGAGACTCCATGGTGTACCGAGGACGATCGTCTCTGATCGAGATGAACGGTTTACCTCAAGATTTTGGCAGCGGATAAAGACTGCTTTGGGGACGAGTCTACACTTCACGACTGCGTTTCACCCCCAGACGGATGGTCAGTCTGAGAGGACCATCCAGACCCTAGAGGATATGCTGCGAGCTTGTGTGTTGGATTAGGGACAGGGATGGTTTGATTACCTCCCATTTGTTGAGTTCTCATACGACAACTGGCATGTATCTATTGAGATGGCTCCTTATGAGGCACTGTATGGACGTAGGTGCCGTACACCTTTATGCTGGAATGAGCCTAGCGGTATTAGTGGGATAGCGCCAGAGCAGATTCAGGATGATATGACTCGAGTAGCGCTGATCAGAGAGAGGATGCTGGCTGCACAGAGTCGCCAGAAGTCATATGCAGACAAGAGGCGTCAACCTCTAGAGTTCAGGGTAGGAGCTCATGTCTGGTTGAGAGTATCTCCGATGCGTGGCGTCAGATGCTTTGGCATAAAGGGGAAGCTGAGTCCCCGATAAGTCGGTCCTTTTGAGATACTGGATAGAGTTGGGAGGGCAGCCTACAGATTAGCATTGCCTCCGAGATTAGAGGGTGTTCACCCTGTTTTCCATGTGGTACAGCTGAGGGAGTACATACCAGATCCGAGACACATCATGAGTTATGATGATTTGGTGGTTGAGCCAGACCACACATTTGCTTAGCATCCTATTGTAGTCTTAGAACGAGGTGTGAGACGCCTACGTTCGAAGGACATTCCTATGCTGAGGATACAATGGTCTAGATGTGGACCTGAGGAGGCTACATGGAAGACTGAGGATAGTATCCAAAGGAACTATCCATAGTTTTATGCTGAGATAGATGCACCTAGGGTCGATGAGTAGATCTTAGTGCTATCTTGGTAAGAACATGATGATGTGCTTACGTGCTTATATGCCTTGATGTGTTTACTCCATGCTAGCTATGATGTGATCTATGATCTTATTAGATCTTGATGTGCTAGCGTGATGTACGATTATAGCTGGAGATGGTTCTTTTCTCCATGCTCTCTGAGTGTGATTAGGATTCAGTTGGAGATGGTTCTTTCCTCCATGCTACCTTGATGGACATAGGTTATTGGAGATGTTATTCCTCCACGCGATGTATATGATTATGATTTGGCTAGAGATGTGCTTCCTTTATGCCTTGTGATGTGGTATGGCGAGAGATGTGATTACTCTACGCCTTTGGGTAGCGTTATGGCCTTGTTTTCTAGAGTTGATGATTCCTCCACGTTCATGTTTGAGGTTAGAGATTGATATAGGTTATGACCTTCTGAGCGGAGATGTGATACCTCCGATAGAAGAGAGAGAGTTATACCTCGGCTTATGGGTCCGAGAGGATTTGGGAATTTGTAAGTTTTGGGACGAAACTTGTTTTTAGGGGGGGGGTGAAATGTAAGAGCCTAGTTGCTGTGTTGCTGAGAGTGTGAGATGAGGACATGGATTAAGCCTTAACCGCTCATGCGTGACCCAGTGGCCGCCCTTGCGGTTTGCCTGGGCCAAACCTGCGCCTCACAGGGTCCGCCCCTGCGGCTCTGTGTGGCTGCAGCCGTTTTTGTTGACTCTTTGACCCGTGCTTTACCTATTCATCTCCTTAAAACCTTCTTCTCTTTCTTTCTGATGAGGGTTCCTCGTCTACAGCTTAATCTCTCTCCCTACGTTCTTCTTTTCCTCTCATCTCTTCTTGGATCTTTTCTTGAGTTTGGTGAGCTTTTATGCTTGGCTTTGTTGTTGAGGTTGATGGTTGTTGTTGTTGAGCCTTGTGATCCAGCTTGAGGTTGTGGTGATGGTGTTTGATCTCCTGGAGATAGATATGGATCGCAAACGGTTTAGCTTTGCGAACCGGCGGTTTAGGTTTTGGCCAAACCTAAACTTAAACCGTAGAAATCCAAACCGGCGGTTTAGGTTTAACCTAAACCGCCGGTTTGGTCGGCGGTTTAGCCAGTTTATTAAAAAAAAAATTGAAAAAACTAGACCAAACCGACGATTTGATCTACAAACCGCCGGTTTGGTCCATTTTTATTAAAAAAAATAATAAAAAAATTACCAAACCGGCGGTTAAACTGCCGGTTTGGGCCGGTTCACAAACCGCCGATTTGACGGTTTGGTTCAAACCGGACCCATGTCTACCTGGAGAGCTCAACTTGGTAAGCTTTCATGGTTTCCTTCCTATCTTTTCTTCTTTCCTTCATCTTTTCCTCTCTTTCCTTAGTCTAGCTTAGATTCCTTAGGTTTGGATCTTGCTCCAGCCATGATTGGCTTGTGTTGATGTATATGTATGTATGTTTCTGTATGTTTGGTGTTGGTGTGAAGAAGGTGCAAAGGAATCGAAGGAAGAAGTGAAGAAAGGGTTGAAGTGGTGTCTTCTGCTGTCCAACTGCCCAAACGCCATCTTGCAGCCGCCCCAACGCCGGTAGTGAGCCGCCCATGTGGCCACCTCAACCAGATGGTGTTTCCACTTGGTTCTACAGGTGTGTGTTGCTTTTAGGCTTGCTTTAGGGTGCATTTGTTCCCTCCTTTCCTAGTGTGAGTGTATAGGATCATGCTAGATGTGTGAGGATGTGTTTGGATGAGGTTATGATCGATATATGCCTTGTATTGCCTTTGAGGCTTATTAGGTTGTGAGGTTAGGTTGAGAATGATCCTATGGATCCCTTGGGTTTATGTGTGACCCCTTTAGTGAATAGAGGTTGATATCTTTCTATGCCTTGTTATTAGGTAGTGCCCCTCTCTCAGGAGTGGAGGTTGATTTTGGTTGAGTTTTGTACGAGGTTGAGGTAAGTCCGTATGACTTACTTAGCTACCATCCCTATATTGGGTGTTTGCATGAGTGATGTGTGCATTTATATGTTTGCTATGATAGCATGAGATGTCGTTTATACCGATCTATGTTTTATTAGTTGTCCCATTGCGTGACTGTGATAACCTTTCCCTTTCATCCCGCCGTGGAGTCTGGGAGGTTCTCTCATGTCAGGCCAGACTGGCTTTACTGGAAGGGCGCAATCCACTCCCATAGGGTACACGGATTGTGTGACCGATACTCGTACAACTGGCTATCAGGCTCAGAGGCGAGGATGTATCGGTCCTCGTGTCACATACTTTTATCTATCTATATATACACGATTTGAGTGAATGACTATTATATAAAGATGATAAAATGGGTAAATGTGTGATAGCATGCTGATGTGTTTATCTTTCATGACTTGTGTTTGTGCTTATGCATTACCTCATATATGTATGGTTAGCTAATGGTTTATTACCATGTTGTAGATGCCCCACATGATAGGCGTGCTGTTGGGTGATCTAGCAGAGTGGCAGGCCGAGGAACTTTCGTGCATAGGATGGTTGTGGTCTTTTGGGGTTGTTTACTTTTCCCTCCTGCGTGAGGATGATATTTTGTTACCTCTTGTGTGAGGATGTTGTTGTTTATACTCGGCTATGTTGTTGTTACCATTTGGTTGTACAGTTTATACAATTTTATGCATTTGTTTTATATTTGTCAGTGCCATGTTGTAAGGTCCAGTGAACTTGTTGTCAAGCTAGGGTCAGGATCCATTGTGAGATTCTAGCCGAATGTGACACTCCGAGTCCCACAGATTCGGGGTGTTACATTCAATCCATTCCCAATATGACTTCACAATATGACTTCCTCATGTACAGCCGATACGAGAAGGAATCAACCCTCTGCCGCTTCCCTAGCCCACCTACATTTGGTGTCGGTACCCTTTCCTCTTCTCGAGCCCTGATGACCTTAGTTACCTTCTCCGGGACGGCTTGCACCGGAGTCACCCTCTGCGACACCTCAACAGATATCGTAGGTGCCTGAGGATCGGGAATATGTTCCCCCCTCCTAGCCGCATCAGCCACCTGCTGGATGTATTCCCTAAACTCCGTCGCTCCATCGAGACACGACTCAAATTAGTTGCATAAGCCCTTTGTGATCCTGGTAGGGCAGTCGTCTCGTGCCTGACTGTAGGTGTCACACTCTCAGCAATCTCCTCAGTCCTATCCTCTTCCAATCCAGCTACGGCGGCTCACTTTGGGGAATTCGAACCCTACCTCTTGCGATTGGAGGTCTACTTCCTCGGTCTAGTCCTCGGACTGTTGGAGTGTTATCACCCATAATCCGCCCAACAGGAGAAAGAAGTGAACGACTTAAACCTTAACCCATCGCCGGTGTTGTTCGATCTAGTACGTGTCATATGTACGAGTATAATAATTAGGCATCAGATAAAGCTAACTAACATGAGCAATAATAAATAAATAAATAAAAGTCCAACAAACATTTTTTAAAATTTTTGATCAAATTGTTTTTTTTTTTAAATATCGATATTTTGTTTTTGTTTTTATTTTTATTTTTACAAACATTTTTTACAAAAATTAAAGTTTTTTTTTCTTTTTCTTCACAAAAATTTCGTTAGAGAAAAATTAATATATTTGTAAACCGTTTTTTATAATAGATATTCGTTTTTATCTTTAATGCTTATTTAAACAAATTTTTTAAACAAAATTTTGATCAGATTTATTTTTTGGAAATACCGATTTTTAAAAAATTGATCAGATTTCGATATAACTAAACACTATCTCATAAGCAACGAATTGTTTTAAAAAATTTTTTGATCAAATTCATTTTAAAAATATCTATATTTATTTCTGTTTTTTTTTACAAATATTTTTCACAATGTCGTAAGATCTAAATGTAAGATTTTATTAGTTAAAAATTATATTCAATTTTTTTATTTGTCTAGACAAAATTTTTGTTAGTATTAAATTAAAAGAAATGTTTAAATTAATTTTTTTTTCATATATATATGTATGATTAATTCCCACACACACCTTGATGACATTTTATTCAAACAACATCAAATATATAAATATATACACATAAGGTGTGTGATATGAACTAGTGTTAGTTAAAAGTAATTAACAAACTCTATTAAAAAAAGCAACACAACAAAATTTGGTGAAATATATAATTTTTATTATTTATGTTTTTATTTTTATAATGAATCAATAGAGGATGAACTTTGATGTGTACCGACCATAAACGACATCGTTTTAATATAGTGGCAAAAAGAAGCACGTAAGTGAACTATTTTGAACCCAAATGAGGCCTCCCAATGTAACCTGTGAGATTGTGAATAATTCCCCTTAGGGTTTCCGTCAACAGACGGCTCGTATTAATAATAAACAACTTTACAATAATTACAATAGGCAACCCTCTATTTTCCTCTAATTACATATTCTATCATACCCCCGCAGTCGAAACTGGGGGAGAAATAACAGTGAGACTGGATCTAAAGTCTAAAAATAGTTGTCTAGGGAGGCCTTTTGTAAAAATGTCTGCGTACTGAAAAGCCGAGGGGACGTGAAGAACTCGAACGTGACCCCGAGCAACTTTATCTCGGACGAAATGAATGTCAATCTCAATGTGTTTAGTCCGCTGGTGTTGAACCGGGTTGCTGGCAAGATAGGTAGCAGATATGTTGTCAGTGTATACGATGGACGCCTTGGCAAGCGGGAAATGAAGTTCAAGTAACAGATTGCGGAGCCATGAACACTCAGAAACTACGTTGGCAACTCCTCTATATTCTGCTTCTGCACTGGAACGGGAAACGACGGATTGTCTTTTTGCAGACCATGAGATCAGTGTGTCATTGAAGAATACACAGTAACCTGATGTAGACCGCCGTGTATCAGGACATCCGGCCCAGTCAGCATCCGTGTAAGCAATGAGATCTGATTTTGGTGAGGGAGAAATGTTGATGCCCAGTGAGGACGTGCCAGATATGTATCGAATGATGCGTTTGAGCGCAGTGAAATGTGGTTCCCGCGGATCATGCATGAATAGGCAAATTTGCTGGACCGCAAAACTGATGTCAGGCCTGGTAAAGGTAAGATACTGAAGCGCCCCTGCTAAGCTCCGATATAACGTTGGATCGTTGACGGGAGGTCCAGAAGAAGCGCTAAGCTTGATGGAGGGTTCAGCAGGTGTAGCTGCAGGCTTACAGTTTGTCATCTTTGCTCTTGCAACAATTTCTCGAGCATACTTATCTTGGGATAAAAATAAACCTGAAGAAGATCGCTGAACAGATATGCCCAAGAAATAAGATAGTTGACCGAGGTCTGACATAGCAAACTCTTTGCTGAGGGAAGCAGTGAGATTCAGGCGGAGGTCTTCAGATGATGCGGTCAGGATAATATCATCAACGTACAAAAGAAGATAAGCGCGGTGACTTCCCTGTTTATAGATGAATAGAGATGAATCGCACTTACTACCTATAAATCCGATGCTAAGAAGAAATCCTGCAAACCGTTGATACCACGCCCGGGGTGCCTGTTTGAGACCATATAATGATTTCTTCAATAGACAGACATGAGAAGGGCGAGCGGAATCAACGAAACCTGGAGGTTGAAACATGTATACTGTCTCATTTAGATGACCATGTAGAAAAGCATTTTTAACGTCCAGCTGGTGAATAGGCCAAGAGCGCGAAACAGCAAGACTAAGAACTGTCCGGATAGTTGCAGGCTTGACAACTGGACTAAAAGTCTCGTCACAATCTATTCCAACCTGCTGGGAACAACCATTAGCGACAAGTCGCGCTTTATATCTCTCAAGAGAACCATCAGACCGGAGCTTATGACGAAAAATCCACATACACCTCACAATATTAGTCCGTGGAGGACGAGGAACAAGAACCCAAGTACCATTCCGTATAAGGGCTCGATATTCGTCAGTCATGGCTTCGGACCATTTCGGATCTTGGAGAGCCGACTTATGGGATGTGGGTAGTGGAGATAGGCCGGGTGTGGTAACTGTGTTTAGATCAAAAATTTGACGGGGTTTAAAAATACCGCTAATTGATCGAGTGGTAGGGCGATTTTGTGGGTTAATATTTGGAGTTGGGTCGACATGACTGGGCGCTGGATTTGATGTGGGATTAGCTGAGATTGGGCTGGAAATAGGATCAGTCGAAGGTGGGCCAGGAAGCATTGGGCCAGGAAGCGTTGGGCCAGGAAGAGGTGGGCCAGGAGCATGTGATGCCGGGGCATGTAAAACAGGGGGGTTGGTAGGGTCATGCGTAGGTCGGTAATGGGCTGCAGGAATATGTGGGGAATTGGGCCGGACTGGAGTAGCTGGGCTGGGATGAACTGCAGCGGATAGGGGTATGGAATGGGTCACAGTGGGTGCAGAATCATTCAGCTGAGATGCATTCCGGTAGGCCAAATTATAAGATGAAATGTCCGGGTCTGAATCCAGTACAACCGAAGTGGGAGAAGATTTTGGAACGGACTTGGAGAAGGGAAAAACGGACTCATCAAAGGTAACATGCCTTGAAATGATAATGCGATTTGAACCTAAGTCTAGACATTTATATCCTCTATGATGTTTAGGATATCCAAGGAAAACACATGGGGTGGAGCGGTGGTGAAATTTGTGAGCAATCGTTGCGGTTTGATTTGGGTAACAAAGACACCCAAAAACGCGGAGATGATCATACGAAGGTGTTGAGTGATACAACACTTGTGTCGGAGATTGATTATGGATGGTGGTGGATGGAAGAATGTTTAAAAGGTAGCAAGACATGTCAAGAGCATGAGACCAAAAAGAAACGGGAATAGATGCATGAAACATGATTGTACGCATCATGTTGTTGATGGTGCGAATGACGCGTTCGGCCTTGCCATTTTGTGGGGAGGTGTGAGGGCATGAGAACCGAAAATTGATGCCGTTGAGAGTGAAGAAGGAGTGAAATTGATGGTTGTTAAATTCACGTCCCATGTCACATTGGAAATTTTTGATAGACAAATTGAATTGTGTTTTGACGAACTTGTGGAATTGCACAAAATGATCATATACTTGAGATTTGAATTTTATGGGAAAAACCCAAAGAAAATGGGAAAAATCATCAAGAAATAATAAGTAATATTTAAAACCTTCTCGACTTGGAATCGGGGAGGTCCAAAGATCACTGTGTATAATATCAAAAGGCGCAATTGTAGAAGTAACTGAACGTTCAAAAGGTAGTCTATGATGTTTTCCTAGTTGACAAGCATGACAAAGCGTAGACACACGGTCTTTATTAAAAGGAAGAAAAGAAAATTTCCTAAGACTGTCTAGAACTGGCGTGCCAGGATGACCCAAACGAGCATGCCAGAGACTTGAAGACTGAGCTGAAAGAGCATGGGCCGACTCAGAACTGGTGGTAACTGGATAAAGATCCCCGGAGCTATTGCATCTCAGGCGAATGTTGCCCGTGTGTAGATCCTTCACAGAAAAACCAAACGGGTCAAATTCAACACTGGCATGGTTATCTGTGGTGAAACGACGAACGGATACAAGGTTTTTGACTATTTGAGGAGCTATAAGAATGTTGGATAGGTTAAGTGGACGGTTAGATGTACTAAGTTTGGCTTCTCCGAGACCTGTAGATGGTATCCGCATGCCATTTCCAACAATTATCGAATTTAATGAACCATTATATGAAATGGACGAGAGGTTACCTGAAGAATTGGTCATGTGAGCTGTAGCACCGGTGTCCATGTACCATAGATTGTCGGCGGGATTTAATGTCATCGAGGAGAACGCTGTATCCAAAGACGTAGGCTGTTGTACATCAGCATTAGAAAAATGGGCCTGTCCAGGAAAAGAGCCCAGAATTCCCTGCAAATGGGCTTGCTGTGGGCCGGATGGAGCATATCCCTGCTGCATGCCTTGCCACTGCTGTGGGCCGGACTGGGCTGCAGGCCAAACAGGAGAATTGGGCCCTGGCCCAGCTGTAACAGGCAGCCATCCGTATGGAGGCCGAAAAACAAACCTAGACGCCGACTGTTGTTGCGTGCTTCCAGACTGGCGGCTGCGGCCCTTCCGACCACGGCCACGCTGGCGGGAGCTGGTGTCCGAGTGGGCGTCTCCGGCGGAGGCTGGGGTGGTGTTGCGTTGTTTGGACGAATTTCCACCGGTGGATGCAGTTAACGCAGTAGCATCCTTGTCCACGGATGGTTGTTTAGCCATTCGAGTTTCTTCAAGAATGAGTTGTGACCTTGCCTTTTGAAATGTCGGTAAAGGATCCGATTGTTGAATGTAACTTGCAGCAGCATTGTATTCAGCAGGCAACCCAGATAAGAGTTGAAGAACTAACCGATTTTCTGTAATTGGAGACTCAACACCTTTGAGTTGATCCGATAACGCCTTCATGTGTTGACAATAAGCCGACATAGAAGCAAAAGACGCTAATTTGCAGTTGGAGAATTCATGTTCGAGATAAACTGCGCGTGTGTGCTTATTATCTTGAAAAATGTCTTGAATTCGACCCCATGCCTTAAGAGCGTTGTCGTCAGGATCAAGAATTTGAAGAAGAATGTCTTTGGACACTGTACTGTAGATCCATTGGAGAACCGTTGCATCGACTTGATTCCAAAGAGCATCATCAATGTCAACCGGACGAGGGATTTTGGCATCAATGTGATCCAAGACGTTATGTGCCTTGGCGGTGACGCGAAAAAGGGTAACCCAGGAAGCATATGGCGTGTCATGATCGAGAACAAGAGCGATGTTGTTCTTGATGTTGGAGATGCCAAGAGCGGAATGAAACGTTTGCTTCTTCTCCGTAGTCATAGTACGTGGTGTAGGAAGGGGAAAGAATGCAGCGGCGGTAGATGAAGGCGCCGGCGAGGGAAGAAGAAGATTGCGGAAGCGGAAAAATTATGGATCGTAAGAGTCTGATACCATGTGAGATTGTGAATAATTCCCCTTAGGGTTTCCGTCAACAGACGGCTCGTATTAATAATAAACAACTTTACAATAATTACAATAGGCAACCCTCTATTTTCCTCTAATTACATATTCTATCATAACCCTAAGTGAAACCCTCTTTCGTGCATCGACCACCCGAAGTATGTAAGAATGTATATAGGTGAACTTTAAATGCAAAACGGCGCCGTTGAATAACAAGAACGGGAAGCTTTATAAATGTGCTTCAAGCCAACCAGCTACAGCACGCACCAAAATTACACTAGTCTCAACCGGTTAGGTGCATCATTTATTGTTCATACAATCATACGTATATCACATTTCCTACATACACACCAATCTCACCGTCCGATCACCAAGATTGACTATATCAACATCCAACGGTCACAAAGCCTCCTTCACCGATACACTCTTCCGCACTCAATTTATTTCTCCTTTCTATATAAAGCCCTGCATCCTGCCAGCTAACCTGCAGCAGCCAGTTGTAACTTGTAAGAATATTTCTCCAACAATGTGGCGGAGCGTCATTATACTACTAGTGGTGATATGGGCGGCGGTGGTGGCGCAAGGGGCGTTGACTGTGGAGGACCTCAAACGGCTGGTGGCGGAGGGTAAAGTCAGCGGCTTGTTGGTGTTTGGAGACTCGAGCGTTGACCCCGGAAATAACAACCGGCTTAATACCACGGTTAAGAGCAATTTCCCGCCGTACGGGAAGGACTTCATTAACCGGCAACCCACTGGCCGCTTTTGCGATGGTCGCCTTGTCACTGATTTTTTCGGTAACCCTCTTCGTCGTGCATTTTATTACTCAACTTTTAAATATTTTCATTGTTCTGTATTTTATTATTATTTTTTTTATAAATTTAATATTATTATAAATAATATAAATAAGCAATGTCAAAATGGAGTAATCAAAACGTAAAAATAAACACTAAACTACATATACATCCGTTTGGGTTTATCCATTTGGGGTTAATTCTCGTACGTACGTAGTAATAAATAATAATGTCCATGTCAAAATAATAATTAATACATTATAATAATGGACCCTGTGGTGACTTGTGGTCTATACCCGAAAGCATTTATTAGTTTCTACCTCAACTCATCAAAAAACACTAGATAAATACCATATTTTTTTAATGATTTCACATAAAAATATATGTATTCTCATATTTTCCTGATTATTTTTGTACCATTTGTATATATATATGTATTTTTTGTTGTTAAAATAATTTGAGAATACTTTATAAGGTAAACTTATAATTAAAATTTAATTTATTTACTAGGGAATCGTGGATATATCAATGCCACATTTTGAAAATAAAGTACAAAATATCAAACAAACGTGCTTGTAAAACACAATACATATATCCACATTAGATTGCTTGGACGTAATTATCGTATAATTTAGTGACGGAAAAAAATTTGTTTAAATTTTGTAACAAAGTAGTTTATAATAAAATAGAAAATTAGCTTGAACATATTTATTCACAATATTATAACTTATGATAAAACCGTTCAGATTTTACAAAGTAAAATTTCATATAAATAAAATTTATATCAATAGTTCACCGTTCATAACTTGTACAACTTTTTTAAATTTTACCAAATAAGCAATTTGTACCTAAACTTGTAAGAACTATACTTCAAATCGAAAAAATAGTCTTTAAACTTTTATCCATAATTTACGGATTATTATATAGTCAAACTACTTAACCTGGCTTTAAAAAAGCTGGGTTCACGTTCATTCAATTTTAAAACACCCGAATATAACCAAGTTAAAATTTAGACTCGTCTCAAACCCGAGCAGCTCGATCGACATTGACTATGTCGATTCGTATAACAACCTAATAATTTGGATACAAAGGTTGAACTAAATATATGACGTTTGAATTAGAATCGTCATTCCCTGTAACAATCTCGTCGGAATCTTCCCTTTACACCTCAGTCAGTCAGTAGCAACAATATGTATGAGATGACAAAACTTATATTTTGGTTTCATCATTTTTATTTCCTCTCTAACAAAAACATGTGCAACTATAAAATAAAAGCTAAAATAGCAACGATAATAGTTATTGATTAAGGATCAAAATCATTATTCTTAAACGTGTCTATCATAAAGTTGTTAAATTCTGATGGGTTTTTATATCTTAATTTTGTCGACTATCCAGAATTTAACACGTATTCATTAAATGAAACAAGTTTTCACTACTTAGAGGAATGACGTGTTAAGTTTGTAGTAGGTTAAATATAGGTTGAAGTTTGATTGATGTGGATGGAATATGACCAGAAAATTTATAAAATAAAAATGTTTTATATTTGTATCCAAATGTTTCGAGTTCGGACAAACTCAACGACTTCACCGCGCTGTTTACGTTCAAATTTAAACAAAAATGAAATAAAATATTATTTAATCAACAACCAAAATTATTGCTATATTAGGCAGGATTGGATTTAACATGACAGTGGGAAAACAATTGGTTAACAAATTACTTCACATTCAACTTGGAACAAAAGTTGTCATGATCAACGGATTTGGTAGGGTTCACGCATTGTTTACGGATCTGGATTAACCTACATAGGGCCCGGCGGATTTATATATAGAGAAAATTCATCGTTGGTGTTTGTTTTGTTTAATTTTATGGAAAATATATATAGTTTGAGAAGTATAAAATGTGTTAACTTGTTGAAAATGCAATAGCGGGAGCTCTGGGAAAAACAAAGGCATTGCAAGCATTTCTGGATCCGAGTCTGAAGAATGAAGATCTGTCGAATGGAGTGAGCTTTGCTTCTGCGGGTTCTGGCTACGATGATCTTACTGCTAATCTCTCCGTAAGTACGAAATTACAAGTAAAACTTTAACTATGAGACACTAGAAACTGATAATTTGTGTATGATTAAGCAGGGTGTGCTAACAATATCAAAGCAGCTGGAGTATATGAGACACTACAAGCTGCATTTGGGAAATGTGTTAGGGAAAACAAAGGCACAAGATTACGTCAGAAAAGCAACCTTCATATTAAGCTTAGGCTCTAATGACTTCCTTCAAAACTATTTCATTGAACCCACTCGCCCTAAGCAATTCACCATCTCCACTTACCAGAACTTCTTGGCTTCTTTCCTACGTACTTACATTCAGGTTAATGTGCCCCCTACACCTTGCTTTTCTATCTTCAGTTCTCGCACGAGTACGCTTAACTTAAATTTAACGACATCTGAGTTGATCAGGAAATGCACAAATTGGGTGCAAGAAGGGTAGTGCTCGTTGGGGTACCCAACCTCGGGTGCATGCCCATATCCCGGACTTTTGCCGGCTCCGATACCCAATGTGTCGAACCCCTCAACAACGCGGCCTCTTCTCTCAACTCGAAGCTCAAACAAACCCTCTACGCCCAACAATCCGCCCTTAACATGAAAGTAGTATTCGTTGACATCTACAAAACCATCGAAAAGGCGATCAATAACCCGAAAGACTACGGTATTCATTTCTTATCCGTCAAATTTTGAGTATATCTTCACTTAACCTAGCAAGAACTCACGCTATCTTTGCAGGCTTTACGGATGTAGCAAAAGGATGTTGTGGGACGGGAACGTACGAGTATGGAGACACTTGCCGAGGGCTATCCACGTGCGAGGATCCGAAGAAGCATGTGTTCTGGGATGCGATTCATCCATCGGAGAGAATGTATGAGATTGCCTTTAATGAGATATTAGAGTCTCTTACTTATGATTTCTTACTCTAGACAATTGTGATAACCTTTGTTGTACTAGAAAATAATGATTTGTAATTTGATGTGCAAGCATATCTATTGTGTGCTAAGGATTTGCTTTGCCATCGATCCATTTATTAAGACATGTACACTTAGTGGCCGTTTGGTTGGAGCAGTGGAATGAAAACGGAATGAAATCGGATAAGGATAAGGAAATGAAAATGATGGGATTGATTTCATGTGTTAAAAGACCTCTAACCAAGCGTAGTTTTTGATTGATTCGAAATCATTCCGTTACCGGGAATGATTACTAGTGCTTCCAAGTGTTGGGGAAAAACTCCGCGTTCCCGACTCACACCGAGTATGTATAACGGGTGTTTTGTTGCGCACTCACACTTGTACAACAACCTCACTTACAAGCTCTTTTTAAAAGCCTTTATTACTCTCTTCTTGATGAAGTTACACGAATGAGAGGTGGTCTCCCCTATATATATAGACATTGCCACCTCCTCTACTTGAAGGTTCCGGAACTCGATTCTCCTAGATTATTCCGGAGCCTTCTTACTCAATCATGTACAAATCTAGAACTCTCCCTAGATTTCTAATCTAATATACATGGTTCCCTCGAGTTCTAGATGTCTCCATCATCTTCCGGTAGCTCTGCCTCCTTTCGGAAGGTTCCGCCACCACCCGGAGTATTCCGCTTTATTTCAGAAGGATCCACCATATTCCGGAATGTTCCACCACCTTCCGAAATATTCCGTCTTCTTCCAGAATGTTCCGTCTTCTTCCGGTATGTTCTTCCACCTTTCAGAGTGACCTATTATCACAATATTTATATTTGAAAATATGAATTAGACTAAGAGACATGGAGCCCTTAAAATGTATAAGATTGAGGTTAAGTTCTTACAATTATTATCATGGTTGATTTGCAAAAAACTATAATATATTAGACGTGATCAGCGTGCCATATGTGTTGTAATAATCGGTACGCATAAGGTTTGATTAGATAAAATAACCCTCCACTCTATTGCAATATTGTTAATTGCTTAGTCATCTAATGTAGTCCTCTAAGAAGAATACTGGATCCATCAATGAAGCCCAAGGCGACAAATGTCAGCGAGTTGCCTGAACCCTTCAGGAAAGATTCAGCTCCAGTAGTATTTGAGGAGCAATTCAATCTTCCAAAAGCAGTCAACATGAAAAATTACACTTATACTGAACTGAATTTGTGTAATGTAGTATATAAGTGATTTGTATAGTCAATATTAAAGATGATGTATTTACATGGTGTACGTAGGTGATATATATTGTTAGAATTATAATTCATGTACAATGTATTATTAAGTTGTGGTTATGTAATAGCATGCAAGGTTGTAACTTATGTAATATGTCTAAGTCTAGTGTATTAGATAAGATGTGCAAAGATGTAGCATAGACATAAAAGATGCTATAATATAACTTAGAGGTGGTTATCTAATATTTAGTGAGCTTTTTTTTTTTTTTTTTTTTTTTTT
>BSUD01000001.1:143343486-143359062 GCA_033239045.1 Fagopyrum esculentum
TTTTTTTTTTTTTTTTTTTTTTTATTATCTTAGTTGAGTTTATGGACGTGGGTTGTTATTACATATGAGCATGCCTCATTTTTAATGGGCCTGTGAAATGTGTGTAGACGGATCCATCATCATGGGAATCGGGTTCACTGTAATCGGATTTGATTCCTACACTTAAGCTGACCGGCTCACTTAGTGAAAAGACGGACTTAAGTTTCTACACTGAGGTATATATACTATCGGAGGTGCACAAGAAACCCTAAGTGTGAGTAGCCACTTGAAAGGCGATTAGCTAGGGTTTCACAAAAGAGAGAAATAGAGCGCGATTGAGAGAAGAGAAGACGGAGGTGATTGATGAGGGATTCAAGACGTTTATCCTCAAAAATGATTAGGTTAACTAACGACGTGGTTCATCATATTACCATGACTTCTAACAAAAGAAAAAAGGAAATGGATGAGCAAGTCCACGCAGAGATAATGATCAGATTAACTGACGACGTGTCTTGTCATGTTGTAAGTTTTACTACAACTAAATCATTGTGGGGTGCCCTTGAAAAAGATTACCTGAAAAAATCTATGCCTTATAGGATATCCTTATTACAGAAGTTGTTTACCTTTAAAATGGACATTGCCTTGACTCTAAATAAAAATTTAGACAAATTTTTTAAAATGAATTGGGACCTAGCTAGGTGTGATGATGAGATTAAAGAAACCCATCTTGTTGTGTTGTTATTAGGTTCTTTACCTGCTCAGTTTGACACTCTTAAAGATGTTATATAGTTTAGCTCAAAAAGCTTGACTCAGAAAAAGATCATAGATGCTATAACTGAAAAGAATGAATTTTTAAAAGTGTTTAAGTGTAAAACTGACTAAAAATCAGATGTAAAACGTGAAATTCTTATGGCTAGAAGTAATAATAAGAAAAAATAGGAACAAGAAGAAGGACAAATATGACAAAGAAAAATCTGGAAATACTAACCTTGATAAAATTAATAAAAAATGTTATTATTGTGAGAAACTTGGACATTTTGCTAATGAATGTAGAAAGGAAAAAAAAGGATGATGCTAACAATAGTAAGAATAATTCTGATGGAAATGTGTCTTTGTTTGAAAAAATTTAGGTTGACTATCCATGTGAATTGCTTCTGTGTGCCAATTCTAATATTGATGATTCTGATGTTTGAATTTAGACTTTGGTTGTACCATGCATGCTTCTTATAATAAATCTATTTTAGTTCTTTGCATGAATTTGATGGAGGTGAAGTTATGTTAGGTGATAATAATACTCTAGCTATTAGGGGAGTAGGGAATATACTAGGGGTGTCAATGTGTCGGATTTGGATCGGGGAGTACCTTATCATCCCCATCCCCGTTTAATATAATGCCCTCCGTCCCCATCCACATCCCCGCTCGGGCAATGAGAATTGTCCCCATCGGGGAATCCCCGTCCCCGTTTAATTTCTCCATTTTAAAACTTTATGGGTTTTCCCGTAAAAATCTCCATCCCTGTTTATCTTTTAGGAGTTTGATAAAAAAAGCATTGACACGGATAATAAATGTGAAATTAGACCATAAAATACAAAATTGTTACTTTGTTTAACTATATAATAAAAAAAACGAGAAAAAAAGAAAGAAGAAAATTTCCTTTTTTTTTTAAAAATACAATTTTGGAAAATTAAAGTTATACCGTCTATATATTAGGTTTCGTTCGTTCCACTAGGATCGAGACTCGTAGTACAAACTTGTGTAAACTAAAGTAATTATATCTTATTAACATATAGATTACGATCTTAAGATAAAATGTTATATTATTTTATTATTTTAATTTTACGGTTTAGGATTTAGGTTGCACATCAAAACACGTATCTAAATGAGTAAGACACATAAAAAACACAACATGTAGCCATGTAGTGGGATGTGCATTTGATCATCGTGATTTGACGTTCACGACGTATTTAAAATTTTCACGAGGTGTTATCCTCATATGAATGAAAACCCAATGAATATAGGTTATCATTAGTATAATTTACACATATAATTATCAAATAAATATTTAACGTTAAAATACATTTTGTGTAAGTAGGAACGAGTAATCTTAAAGTACAAAAGTTTATATAGATTGAAATTATAGTAATCATCGACAACTTTTGAATTAAACATGAAACTACAAAGAATTTGTAATATAAATACAATTTTTTTTTATATATGTTTCCCCAACAAATTTTCCGTCGGGCATCCCCATCGGGTTACCCGTTGGGGATCCCCATCGGGTTACCCGTTGGGGATCCCCATCGGGTTACTTGTCGGGGATCCCCAACGGGTTCGGGTTCGAATAGGGGAGCGGAGCGGATACCCCTATCTTCATTCTCATCCCCATCTCCAAGCGGGGAATCAAAGTTTTCCCCGTCCCCGTTTAAAATCCCCATCCCCGTCCCGATGACTGGTAATACCCGCGAATTTTGGGTAATCCCCACCCCATTTACATCTCTAGAATATACCTATATATATGTTTGATGGTAAAATTAGGGTGCTCCAAGATTAAAAAGGAATCTCATGAGTGAATATTTTTTAGATGATTTGAACTGCCAAATTAATACTAGTAATGAGATAAGGGAAGTCATAATGAATGAAACTACTCTCATAAAAAGTATCAAAAATGGTGGGTTATATCATGTTATCACTTCACCTAGCTTGATCCTTACCACTACTAATAAAAATTTGTCTACAAAACATATAGAAATGTGGCATGACAGACTTGGACACATAGGAAATATAGGTAATAAAAACTTGTACAAACAAGGCCTTTTTGAAAAATAACTAATTGATATAAAATTTTGTGAAAATTGTGTGCTAGGAAAGAAACATAGACATAGTTTTAACAAATTCTCCTATAAAGCTGAAAAACCTCTTGAATACATTCATTCTGATATATGGGGACCTACACAAGTAGACTCCATAGGTGGAAAGTGATGTGAGGTTAAAGCCGTAGTTGTTGGATCTAGATTGAAAGTTCACAAAAGACTCGACCTTTGAAAAATCTTGGTTGTGTTTCTCGACTGAGGGGCGAGATCAATAATTCTTATGGCAGGATTAATGCAAAAGACAAGGTACAAAGAAGGCAAGATATGGACGATATATGTCGAGATTTAAGAAGGTGATAATGGAACGAAATTTATGGAAAATATAGGAAATTAAGAGCCAAGATATACTTGCAAGAACCTTGATCGATTGGATCAAAACCCAAACAACGAATTACATTTACCCTTTCTTCTTCAACCTTACACAAGTCTTCAAATCGAGACAATCATAAGGAGGGACTAGAATCGACTAGGAGCACCAATCTTTAAGAAGATTAACACACACAAGCACAACCTAGCAATGTCTCACAATGATTCAATCAAAGACTCTCTTTTTTATTGAATATGAATGAATAAAACAAAAACTTCATAAATGAAGTAACGAGTATCTCACAATAATGTGGACAAAATAATCAGTTCAAATCTACTCGAATATCTCGACCCTAGGGTGCATATATAGCCAAAAATTTATAATAAAAGGATAAACTAATCCTACAAAGTATAAAAGATAAGATACCTTTAGAATGTTTAGAGTTTTAAAGGTATTAAAAAATAAAATAACTAGAAGCCTTTTGTTTCCAAATCAAGGCTTCTACACGAGATTATTTTAATGCATGATGTCTCCTTTATGTCCTTCATGGCTAGAATAGTCATCAATGTGACTAAGAAAAACTTAGACACAAATAGATCACCAATGGTTTCCTTAGAAGCTAAGGATGCCAATAAACTAGAAACCTCCTCTTGAATGGTTCTTGCTTTAAATCTAGTGATAGATCCTTCTATGATAGGTTGAGACTCATTCTCCTTCAATCCTCTTGCTCTTGATCTAGTGATAGGTCCATGAGTAGTAGGAGGTGTTAGGGGATGGTCCCTCATCATACTCCCCTTCTTGAAAAGGATTCGTCCTCGAATGATCGCCATGCTCATCACTAGTCAAATAAGGACTCAAGTCTCCTTCATTAAAGGTATGACTCACACCATACTCCTCTGGAAGCTCCAATACATAAGTGTTGTTGTCAACCTTACGTAGCACCTTAAATGGTCCATCTTCTCTTGGTGACAACTCCGACTTGCGCTTCTCCGGGAATCTTTATTTCCTTTGATACAACTAAACTATATATCCTGGCTCGAATAGCAATTCATTGCGATGTTTATTAGCCTTGGTCGCAACTAGCTTGCCCTTCTCCTCCAACCTTATCCGTGTTTTCTCATGCAATTCCTTGATGAATTTCATTCGTTTTCTTGCATTAAATACTACTCGCTCCTCTATAAGCAACAAGATAAGATCAAAAGGGGTTAAATAGTTTAACCCATAGACACACACAAAAAGCATTAGGTTAATAGAAGAATGAATGGTTCGATTATATGAAAACTCAACATGAGGCAATACATATTGTCAAGCATTCAAATTATCCTTCAAAACAACTCACAGTATGATAGTTAAGGTCTTATTAGTAACCTCCATTTGAACATCCGTTTGAGAATGACTAGAATGTAAAAATAACAACTTAGTTCCTAGCTTTCCACAAAGAGTCTTCCAAAAGACACTAATGAACTTAACATCCCTATTACTCATAACAGTCCTAGGTACTTCATGTAATATAACAACTTCCCTAAAGCACAAGTTAGCAACATTATAAGCACCATCGGTCTTATGACAAGCAATAAAATGGGTCATCATAGAGAATCGATCTACAACCACAAATATCGAGTCTCTACCCTTCTTAGTCCTAGGTAACCCTATAACAAAGTCAATACTAATGTCCAACCAAGGTGAGGTAGGTGTAGGAAGAGAGGTATACAAACCATGAGGCTTCAATCTATCCTTAGCTTTCAAACACACAAGACATCTCTTAATCACGTTCTCTACATCCTTAAGCATATGATACTAATAGAAATGAGATTGTAACATATGATGCGTCTTATCCCTCCCAAAATGTCCCATAAGAGCTTCTTCAACAAGAATAACCTAAGGGGACATCTAGGAATACATACCTTATCAACCTTAAATAAAAATCCTTCAAATAAGTAAACTTATCTAAAGAACCTCGAGTCCTACAATGCTTATAGATGTCTTCAAAATCAGCATCATCAACATATAGATCCTTAATGTAATCGAAACCTAAAATCTTATAATCCATAGTAGTGATCAAAGAATGTCTCCAAGAAAGGGCATCAACTACAACATTATCCTTTCCTTTCTTATACTTAATGATATAGGGAAGTCTCTATAAACTCCATCCATCTACCATGCCTCCTATCTAAATTATCTTGACTCCTAAAATGCTTCGAGAAATCATGATCCTTAGATTAGATGTTTAGATATGATTTGAAATTCTGCTTAACGCATCTAATAATCCTCCAGTCTCACCATCCGATCTCCTCATGAATCGACTAAGAGGTATTGTAGAGAGAATGTGTTATAGTCATAAGAAACTGCATATTTAATATGTAATATTTGCACATTTATAGTCAAAAGATATTGCACATTTATTATATGATATTTTCACATGTATTATTGTGTGCGTGTCTATTGACATCCCAAAATCGAAGAAGACGTCCATGCTGAAACCGGGTTGCGCCGCCATCGACAAGGTTGGATGCCCGAAAGTGTTTTTGTCGACATCCAAAACCAATAGAGGATGAGAGAGACATGCATACCACCAAATAGATGTTTGATTATGGAGAGGATCCGAGAAAGAAATAAGACGCTTAGGTTTGCACAAGAGGACGAAGAAAGAATGTGACAAAAATACACCTTATGGATCACAATACAATTTTTCTCGTGAAACTTTGCTAAGACATTTGGGAAGAAGCAAGGATAAGGAGACGATGGAGGAAGACAAATAATAAGACTAGGTCAATCGCTTTGGTCAAACCGGATTATCCCTACTACCTAGGGTTGTTCAAACGGTCCAGACCGGATCAGACCGTAAGCTTACGGACCCGATTGGATTGGACCGTATTATTTTTTTAAAAAAAATTGTATGGATTAAATCCGGTCCGGGTTTGGACCGGACCGTATGCATTTTTTGTTCAAAAATATTAAAAGTGTAAATTAACAGTCCGGACCGAACCGGAACATTACGGTCCAGGACAGAACCGAACCATAATATCATGGACCTAACGGGACTAGACCGGAACAATTACGGTACAAGACCGGACCGGACCGTAATTTTCGGTCCGGTTTTCCGGTCCGATCCGATCATGTGCATCCCTACCATTGCCAATATAACCCACGTACTTAAATCCCATTAGTAAGCTACCACGACAACATCCTACAATACGGGACACCGACTAAAATTTACGGGTATAATTGAAAGTTCAGTAAACTAGTATATATTTAGAAAAATTACGGATATTGCATGTGGTTCCTCTTTCAATTAGATGGTGGCTATCATCTCCTCCGAGTCGACTTCTCTAGATATCACTTTACATGCATCCTTCTATCTAGAATATATGTTTTATCTCTTAGTTGTTTTATGATTTTGGCGGTTTTTATTATTTTATTTTCAGGAATCAATTTCATTAAGCGTTGTACGCTCTAACAAGGTTCATTACATTTTGGGGATGGTTTCCCTTAAACTTTTTCTCAACTCCGTCAAGAGGGTAAACTCGTGTCAGGGGAACAAGCGCCTTTTTTTTTTTGAAGATAGAAAGCGGTTATGATGGATTATCTTCTAGAGGCAGTTCATCTTAAAGCATCCTTACGGATGAGAACACAGAGTTTAAGATCATCGATCAGAAAAGCTGTTGTTTGGTGTCAAAATTCTCATATGGGTTAATCGGTCTGAAACACAGTTTACTTCTTTGAAAATATGCATAATCTAGACTTCGTCAAAGAACCGGAGGTGCAGTTTGGAGTCAGAAATAATAATCTCGATTTCTCAAGGTCAACTCCAACAACCTTGGAGTGCTTTAATAACACATAGGTTATCCCATTCAATTTCAATCTTGTTTTTGTAGTCTAATTGCCTCGTGAAGGACTGATTTTAGAGCAAAAGCTTCCGCTTTTAAGACCGAAATAAAGTTTTTTTTTTTCTGCATCCAGGCTTACGACTTTTCCCCACCATGGAACAAAACAAAGTGAAAAAAAATCACATTCGGGAACAACCGTCTTATTAGCTAAACGTGGAACAAAAAAAAGTGAAATAAAATCACATGAGTTTTTGAGCTTTTTTAAATCAGCAAGGAATGCCCCACCATGGTTTCTAACAGTCACATTTGAGTTGAAGAATTTTGCAAGGATCTGGTAATCGGTTTCCATGGAAATGGAGGTGAAGCCCATTCGGAGTGCCTCCATGAGTCCAAACTCGTGACAAGGCATCAACCTATTTCTGTTCACCATATGATATGTAACTGTTTAGATTCATCTTTTAGAAATATTATGTAGGGTTGTTAGCATCATATCTCAACTGTTAGTAGCATATCTCTTTGAAGATATTAGTTGATTACATGAATTATGACCTTAGTTTAGGGATGTATTTAGGTAGATTTTCCCTTTGTTCTGCATGCATAGACCTATATTCACATCAATTATGTTGTTATACATCTACTTTGTGGAAATAGAGGTCTACACACAGTTTTGCTGTAATTGTAGGGAATATAGAGCATTTTGGAGCAAAAGGGAGCATAAGGATATAAGGAGTCCACCAGAGGGCATGGTGGAGTACATTGAGGTGCAGAGGAAGATAGAGAAAGACAGACAACGAAAGAAGATTTAGTTGGAACAGAAACAAGTGCAGAAGAAAGTACGTAACAGACGAAAAATCTCGGATGAAGAGATATTATCTCGGCCGAGATTTTCTTCCAAGATTTTGCTGAAATATAGCCCGTGGCCCAAAGTCAAACCCTAATTTTATTATGAAAAGCAAAGTTGCGGCAAGGGTTTTATAGACGTTTGATACGGCTGGCACACCTTCTACGTCATATATACTTTTCCGTTGAGATTGCCGCGGCAAGTTCGGAAGATAGAGGAAGATTGATAGAGAAGGAAGGAAGAACATGGAAGGATTGAAGATTCACATTGTTAGCTTGGAGTTTTGTGAGTTATTTTTGGAAGGATAATCTTAGTTTGTTGATTTCTAGATTTGAACAAAAGGTGGAACCTTATTACTTTGGATTTGGTTTTGTCAATTGAAGATTGTTAGAAGTTTTATTTGCCTTTTATTGGTTTATGCCTTATTTAATATCATATAACTTCTTTGATTCAAATATGACTGTTGTTGGCTAGAACTCTTGCGATTCTAGGGTGACTGCTTAATGGTTGTGGTTTAGATGATGATAGAATGACCCTTTAAGTTAGATTGGATCCTGAAGGTTGAATTTTATCTACGTAGTTGACAATCTCTGATTGATTCAGGAATCTCGACCGAGATTTGAATATGATCCATCCTAGATTTGCTTCTCTTTGCCTGATCATGTTTTATCCTTAAGCCTAGGTTATAGTTTGCCCAAATCCTAGTCGTTGTTGAGAGCTTTTTACCCTTAGATCCCTCTAAGGCTTACACTTGAGGATATGAAGAGACTTACCCGGTGATTCCTATCTTGAGTACCGACGATGACGTTTTCTAGGTAACAAAGGTTTATCCTTTGTTAGGTTTGAGTGTGCCTTCATCTTACCTTCGTGAGTTAACTTGAGACTTACCCGATGATGGTTAGTTATATTCCCTTAGGTCGAGTTGTTGGCTTGAGTTATAGTTCCTTTCCCTAAATCCTTGAGACTTACCCGGTAATAGGATCTTTGGTTAGTGATAGTGGATAGTGGAACCTCGCCCGTAATCTATCCTATCGTAAAAACACCTTATTTTTGCAACCCCAACCTTGTCCATATATTTTTAGAAGTCTTGAATCGAAAACCACAACTTGACGCTATGATCTCTAGAATCTACATTTTCTTTGATTTATATATCTTCATGATTGCTTCGCTTTGTTCTTTGTTATTTGCAAGTATCTTATCTAGTTTACCTACCTGCTTGATTTCACCATAGTCCTTGTGATCGACGTTGAAATATTTGTCTTTATTGCGATTGATCCGTACACTGTGGGTTTACTTATTTGTTTTTATTCTTGGTATAACTTTAGAGCTATTTGTCTTCATACACACACACACACGTTTTGGAGCGAACATTAGTCTTTGTGTGTATATATTGCAGTCTCTACTTAGTTAATAAACACGAGAGTAAATTCATCAGCTTATATGGTATCAAATATTTTTGATCCATTACGTTAATATCACCATAGCTGAATACGCGAACACCCTACCAAACCCTCATGAACCACAAAACCCTTTACCATTGTCATCCTCACCAACATTATCAAACTCACACCAACAAATTATATCAATTGGAAGCAGGCGATCTTGGAAACGCTAGAGGGCTATGACCTTGATGGGTACATCCTTGTAACTGTTGCCATTCCAGATCGACATTTACCAAATACAACAACACCAAACCCTGAATTCAAAACATACACTAGACAAGATAGGCTAATTTATGGAGCTCTACTTGGTACTCTATCAACAGATATTGCCAGCTTTGTTGCAACCGCAAAGAGTTGAAGTTTGGGAAGTAGACAGGCTAACCTACGGAAATCCCTCTAGGGGCCATGTCAAGCAAATTAAAGAATGTCTAAGGACGATGACCAAACACAATGACTCAGTGTCCACCTACATGTAGAATGTACGGAAAGCTACAATCTTACTAGCTTCTCTAGACTCACCGGTCTCAACAAAAGACCTTACAAACTATGTGCTCAAGGGACTGGATCAGCCTTACCTTCATGTTGTCCACGCAATCAATGCCAGAGATTCCCCAATTGCATTTGAGGAACTCCACGAGAAACTCATCAATCAAGAGCTTTCTTTAAAACATCATCAAAAGGAAGCCGGTGTAGTCATGACTGCTTTCAATGCTCAATCCAAGTCATGGAAGAACAATGGTAAGTCTTACTCCACTACATTTCCTCATACTACTCAGACACAACCCAACACATACTATTTCAATCATCCACCGAACCAGAACCCTAGTCAACCTCCCCAACCTCATCAAACCAATACCCCAAAACCTTTCAAGGGACGGTGCCAATGGTGTCAAATTGGCTATGTTCTTGCTCAATGTCACGTTTACAAATCCCTACATCCAACCATTGAGGTCCCTTCATCGGTCAGATTCTCCTCCTTTCCGACGCCTCAGACTAACACTATCACGACCCACTAATCCTCTTCACCATGGTACGAATGATTTAAATAACCTAGCTCTCCACTATCCTTAAAATGGCGATGAGGAAATGGTCGTTGGAAATGGTAAGGGTCTATCTATTACTCATGTTGGCTCAACCAGAGTCTCTCAACCTATTGTTCCTTTGTGTGATGTGTTATGTGTGCCTACGTACAATGACAGAAATTATAGTGTCAATCTCTAAGATCACAAATGACAATCCCTATTATGTTGTCTTTTCATCTACTAGTTTCCTTGTGCAGGATCACAATTCCAATAAAACCATTCTTAAGGGACCGTGTGTTGATGGATTCTATATTTGGCCTCATTCCAATCCTGTGGCTAACACTGCCGTCCGTGTCTCATCTTCGTCCATGCATCATAAGCTAGGGCATCCTTTCACTGAAGTCTTTCAATTTCTCACTAAAAGTGTTAGTCTAGGTTGTACTTCATTCCATCAAAATGATTGTCATGCTTGCAACATGAAGAAGACTCATAAGCTTCCATTCACAAGTCTACTATTACATCAACTAAGCCTCTTGGGATTATTTTTAGTGATGTTTGGAGTTCTCTGATTACTTCTATTGACGGATTTAAGTACTATGTGATTTTTTGTAGACCATTATAACCAAGTATACATGGTTATACCCTCTTAAGCTTAAGTCCCAAACACAACAAACTTTCATTTGCTTCAAAAACCTTGTAGAAAACTACTTCCAACATAAGATCAAGGTTTTATACTCAGATAATGGGGGAGAATACATAGCTCTTCGATCTTTTCTTAGTGATCATGGTATCACTCATCTTACATCACCTCCACGTACTCCGGAACACAATGGTCTTGATGAACGAAAGCATCGACATATTGTTGAAATGGGGCTATCTCTTCTCACTCATTCGTCCATTCCTTTGGATCATTGGCCCTTGGCAATGATCATGCATGTCTACATATCTAATTAAAAGACTACCCTCTCCAACTCATGATTTTTCCAATCCTTATCAATCCCTCACAAACCTTCGACCAAACTATCATAAACTAAGAAATTTCGGTTGTTTGCCATGGCTCAAGCCATACACGCAACAAAATCTTCAGCCTAAGTCAATTCCTTGCGTGTTCATTGGGTATTCAGCTAACCAGAGTGCATATCAATGCTTAGATCCCATCATAAAATGAGTCTACACATCTCGTCATTAAGGTTTGTTGAGCATGAGTATCCGTATAGTCGGATGGCAACAAAAGATCATGAACCACCACATTCTTCACACGATTGGGCCCACTTCAACTTACCCATCACCCTCTACTGATCCTACTCCCATGGTTACAAGGGAGTCATCGGTTTCTACCTACAGTACCATTTCGCCAACCATACCTACCAATTACTAGTTCCCCACCACCAAACATCCCTACAATACAACCCTTACCTGCACTTGTTCCTCAGTCCATACCACGTCCAAGGGTTGTAACTAGATCTCAAAACAATATATTAAAACCTATTCAAAAGTTAAACCTCCATACCAATGTTTCCTCTCCTCAACCATTCGAACCAAAGTCCATAACCCCAACCCTTAAAACTCTTGAGTGGAGTTTGGCTATGTAGTGTGTAACGCCCGGAATTTTTGATTCCATTACGAGAGGCGTTAGAAGTCTTGAGCAAGGGCTACCGCCCTTGCGGCTTAGAAGGCCCGCAACCGCGGCTTGGACGTCCCGCGGAGGCGGCGACACGACAGAGCGGGAGTCGGGTCCGTTGTTCTTCCGACCTTTCATCTCCCCATCTATTTATACCGACCACATTATTATGTGGTGATCCTTGGGCTACTTGACCCTTGATCTCCTTCCATTGATACAGTCATATTCTCTCCCTATTCTCAATTTACGTTCATTCTTCTCCTTTCCCTTATCCCTTATCTCCTTCACCTTCATCCTCCACCTTAGTGTTTCTCTCCTCTTGAAGTTGTCACACAAAGGTTGGACTGCAGAGACGTGATCCAAAGTAAGTTCTTTCCTTCTCCTTCTTCTCTTCTTCTTTTTTTCTTCTTGCACCTTTGAAGAGTGAGATCCATGGATTCACTCAAGAGAGAGTCTTATCTTGTTCCTTCTTATGTCCTTGCATGCTTAGACCATGGAGGAAGGCTATGATCTTGTGATGGGAGCTAAGAGACATTGACAACATCAAAGGAGGCAATAGGAAGGTTGTGGTACATCGAAGAACTGAAGAGTTGACGTTTCTGGCCTCTAGCCGCGGGGGCGGATCCTGTGAGCCACGGGGAGGATCCTTTAAACCGCGGGGACAAATTTTGGGTCCTGCACACCGCAGGGGCGGCGTCTTGACACCGCATGGGCGGTTTCTGCACAGTAAGCCTCCGATCTCATGTTCCTTTCTTCCCTTTCCGCTTCCTTGATCTTGAACCATCTTAGTAGCATGTTAGGATGGCTTAACCTAGGTGATATGGAATGCCAAGTAGTGGCTTGATAACATGAATTATTGTCTATATTTTGGGGTTTGTTTAGACGTTTTATCTTCAATAATCTACATGTTTGTATGTATATTATGTGATTATATTGTTGTTTTATCTACCTTTGCGGGAATCGAGGTCTACACCTAGTTTTACTGTAATCGTAGATAAAATGGCACGTTTTGCATCAAAAAGGAGCAAAAGGAGCTATGGAGTCATTGGAGCTACATTCAGGAGCTTAAGAAAACATCCAGGAAGCATGGCCATGGATTAGAGATTCACTTTGGACCAGATTTGAGAGATTTCACATTCAGTTGTGATTCACCTCGGTTGACTACAGAGTCACCTCGACCGAGGTGATCCAGAGGAGCCGACTCGACCAAGGCGAACACTTGGGACGCGGCGAGAATATTTTATTCTTGGCTGAGATCTTTTATCTTTGGAAAGAGGATCTTGTATTTTTGGGCTGGATTCCTGGAAGGAAGAAGATAAGTTAGACCATATATTTTACCTATTTTTATGGGAAGAGATCTTTCTAAGATATCTTATCTTTGGAAAGTAATTTTCCTATAAAAAGGGTCGGATTTCCCACAAATCGGAGACCCGCTATCACCCGGAACATCCGAATACACCGCTGCAGCCATACTCCAGTTGGGAGATTTGAAGAACCTTTTTGAAGGTTGAAGGAAGAAAGTCTATAGCTTTTATAGCTTTTTGAAGGGTTTTTGTAAGATCATCTTAGATTCCATTCTTTGTTGATTGTCTTGTTGGATTTCTATCCAAGGAACGCTTGTTATTTTGATAATTGATTCAGTTATTGAAGCCTTTCTCTTAAGGTTTTCTTGTTCAATTATTCTCTTCCTTCCCATATATTTGATTAATACTTTCATGATGATGAGTGGCTAATCTCTTTATGTGATTATAGGGTGATTGGCTGAAGGTTGTGGGAAAAACAATGATAGAATAATCTTAATCATAGTAGGACCCTGAAAGTTCGAGTCTTTATCCTTAACCCTAAGCATCTCGCTCAGTCGATGAACATCTCGGCCGGGGTGGAATTTGGCTGACCGAGGTGACTAATCTGATCCGAAACTGAGAGTTAAGTGTTAGAGTTTGCCAAATCCTATTCTTATTACACCTTTCCTGGTTCAATGTAAGCCTAGGATGAGACTTACCCGGTAATTCCTTTGTTTGTTTACCAAAGATCATAAGTGTAGGTAATAAAGGTTTATCCTTTATTAGGGTTTGAGTGTGCTTTCATCCCATCTATGTGAGTTAGCCTGAGACTTACCCGGTAAAGGTTGATTCTATTCCCTTAGTTGGAGTGTTAGTTTGAGGTTATAGTTCTTTTCCTTAGTTCCTTGAGACTTACCCGGTAATAGGAGTTACGGTTTGGGATTAGTGATTAGTGAGACTTACCCGGTGATCTAATCCACTTTAGTAATACCTTCCCTATGCAAAAACCTCAGCTTTGTCCGCTTATCTTAGATCTTGAGTTGGAACCACAACTAGATGCTTTAATCCCTAGAATTGCATATTTCCTTTATTGACTTTTTATCATCTTTGATTGTTTTAATTGCTTTTGTGGTTAGTAATTGTTAAAGCTTACCTATTCCGACTTTGTTTCATTAAGTCCCTGTGATCGACCCCTGGAATTCCTTGCTTTTTACTACGATTGACCCGTACATTGCGGGTTCACATCCTTGTTTTAAGCTTACATCTAGGGTTATAAATTTAAAGCTTGCACACACCGTTTGGAGCGAACATGGCTTGACCCTTAGGGTTATCTTTTGAGAGTTGAGGGTATGTTGGTTGTGATATTGTGGCATGAACTCTTAGGATTGTGAGGATATTAGTTTGGGACTGAGTTGTTATGTTGGAAGCCTTTAAGGCAATGGACTGAGAGTATCATGTATCTTGTGTGTTTATGAGTGGTGAGGATTGTGAGCACTAGAAGTCTAAGGACTTCTAGTTGGCTAGAGGGTTGATCTATCTTGAGTTGTTGTTCTTGTGAGGATGTTGAGCCTAGGAGTCTAAGGATTTCTAGTTGACTAAAGTGTTGTTTGATCCGTGTGCATTGTCTTGAACAGGCGTTGCGTGTTTTCCCGAGGGAACTTGAGAGTGTGGTGATCGGTTGCTCTTCGGAGACTGGTAAGTCCACGGACTTACTTAGCTGGCTTCTTGTATGAGTGTAATGTGTATGAGTGGTGTTTGTTAGTTATGATAAACAACGAAACTAGATTAGGCCGACTTTATTATATTACGTAATTGACCCAAGTGTATGATAACGGGTCGTGACATCACTGCTTAGCTCTTGCGAGAGCTAGGAGGCTCCCTGCGACCAACCCAGGCAGGTAAACGGTCAGATGCATTAGTATCATTCCTCGTTGGTAAACGGGGATAGGGGCGAGGTTTGAGAATCCCTCGTGTCACAAAATAAGTATCATTACTAATGGCTTATCACCTAACTAAAGATAATAAACGGAATGAGTGCTGCATGTTGGTTGTGTATGGTGTGTGTGTTTGTGCTTTTACCTTTATACTTATGCATAGAATGGTAGCTAACAGTATTATACCGCCTTGTAGATGCCTTGCAGGTTAAGGAGGCGATCGAGTGATCCGGCGGTAGTGTAAGCATGTCCACGGGTCCGACCCGCCGGGTCGACGGGTCTGACCCGCCGGGTCAAGGGTCCGGGAAGGGTGACCCGGATCCGGATAAATGGTCAACCCGCCGGGTCACGGGTCAGACCCGGCGGGTCGGCGGGTTGGCCAACTCAACTTAAAAAAGAAATAGAAATAAAAATAAAAACAATTGGACTTGAACTTAAAAAAAAAAAAAA
>BSUD01000001.1:143359293-143398253 GCA_033239045.1 Fagopyrum esculentum
GGACTTGAACTTAAAAAAAAAAAAAAAAAGAGGAAAATTGTTATTGTGCTTGAACTTAAAAAAAAAAAGGGAAGAATTGGGGTTGAACAAGAATCCCGGTTGCCTACGTATCCTCTCGGGGAGGAGGAATCAAAATCCACGTAGTTCTCTTACCTTTGTTTATATCCCCGATTGGCCCTTACCTCAGTCGTCGGACTCTCCCGCCAATACATCCGATGACGTTTGTTGTTGCTCGTCGTCATCTTCGTCGCCTTCCTCCGCCGAGAGGTTGTTTTTTTGTGTTCGCATTTCCGCTTTTCTCCAATCGGCTAGTAGGACTTGTGCCTCCAACGTCTCGGAAAAAATGTTTGATCTCGTCGGATCGAGCACCTTTCCACTCCGGCTAAAGGTTTGCTCAACCGCTATCGTTGAGGCGGGAACGGCGAGAATTTGTGCCGCGATCCTTGAAGGGTAGGGAACCTCATTCTCTCCGGTCGACTCCACCATTCTAATATGTTGAAATCCTCTTCTTCTTCATCATGGGCAAACTCAAAAGAAATGGTTAGATATTCGTCGAGTTCCGAATGGGAACTCGACGTGGTTTTTGCCCTTTTCAGGCCAAACAAATCTCTAACAATTGATTTAAATTTAGATGAAGTTGAAGATGAAGGACGAGGAGGGGGTTGAGAAGATTGACCTTGATCGGAAACACGATATTGAACCAATAATTCATCAAATAATTTCTAACTCTAGCAATTATGGTAAAAACATGACAATCGGGATTTTGTTGTAATTCTAAAAATTCATAATAACTTTCTAAAAATTGTTTTAAACCATCCATTTTACGTCTAGGATCTAACACAAATGCAACAAGAAAAACATCGGGAATAGTTGTATAATAATCTAACCATTTAGTTCGCATTGTATAAATAGCTTGTGAAATATTATCGATTAAAAGACCTTGTTAAAGTGCAAATGCAATATTAATTGCTACATAACGAAATATGTTTGAAGTTGGTTATAAACATAACTAAAAGTATTAGTAGCATCATAAAATTATTTAAAAGCCTCCATTACATCTCTTGCTAAAACCCAAGATTCACCGAAAACAAAATCACCGTCAATATGTTGTGCGGCAAAACCACTTAAAAGATCTCAATATTCATATGATTCGGAAATCATTTTGTAAGTAGAGTTCCATCTTGTACAAACATCTTTTGGAATTTTTTTTTAGGATAAATGTTATTTTGTTTACAATATGCATACCATTTAGTACGTATACTTTTTTTTAGATCAAAGTTCATTAAGAAATTTTCGAATAGGTTGTACTAAATCTCCAACATATGTTAAACCTTCTTGAACACACAAGTTTAAAATATGAGCGGCACACCTAATGTGAAAAAATTTACCTCCAATCGTCGGCTTACAATAGTTGGTTACAGATCTAATGGAAGCCGTGTTAGCGGAGGCGTTGTCAAAACCGATTGTAAAAACTCGTGAAAGTAATCTATATTCTTCCAAAACATTTGCAATCAAACGGGCAATGTTTTGGGCGGTGTGTTGTTCGTTGAAAACTCGTAATGCTAAAACTCTTTTGTTTAAAATCCAAAATTTATCAACAAAATGACAAGTAATATTCATATATGAATTATTTTGAAAACCGTCGGTCCAAATATCACTACAAATAGAAACTTGAATATCACCGTTTTTCATAAAATATTTATTCAATTCTTCTTTACGAATTTTATATTTGTGCATCATTTTTCTTTTAGCGGTTTGGCGAGAAATCGGTTTATATGCGGGTTGAGCATGATTTTGCATCCAATCATTAAAACCATTATTTTGTGCAAAACTAAATGCCAAAGAATCTACGGCTAACATTTCCGAAAATACATCCATAGACGAAGCATGATCATATGTAAATAAAGAAGGAGGGTGGTTAGAGGTGGATGCGTACCCGGTTAGTTGTGTTTTCCCTCGTGCCAATCCTATTTTTTCGGGATGCTTGTTTCGAATATGCCTCTTGTAGTTCCCGTCGCCTTCTCCCTTTCTGTGCATGTATTGTGCCGAACAAAAATTGCATTTGGCATAGTAAATCCCGTTGGCATCGGGAGCACCTTTTGTGAACCAAAATCGGAAGACCGCCGCCGATAGTTGAGTGTTGTTCAACGGCTCCTCCGGAAATTGGGTCTCGGATTCTTGGGTGTTGGGGAAAGGAGGTGATTCCATGTTGATATCCTCCTCCTCGAAGATCTTGTGATCTCCACTTAATAAGCCCCGCCTTAAATCCGAACCGGTTGGAGGACCGCTAACGGAATGACGTCCTTGGCTAACACATCCGGCAGATGAAAAACCGCTAACGGAACATCTTCCTCGGCTAGCCATTTTTTTTAATAACAGAATGTAGTAGTAAGAGTAGTAAAATGAATAATTAATAACAAAATAAGAGAATGAGAATATGAGATTAGGAGAGTAATGGAATGTAAGAGGTGGAAATTATGGAGAGATTGAGAGAGCGAATAGATGATTGAATGAGAATTGGTGTGAGATGAAATGAATTGGGTTTGGGTTATTTATAGAAATGTTTTTGTGTTAGATTTATTATAGTTTATTATTGTTTTTTTTTTTATAATATAGCCGTTGTAACGGGTAACCCAACGGCTATATAGCCGTTGGGATTTTTTTTAAAAAAAAATTTGACCGGGGTAGACCCGCCGGGTCACGGGTGACCCGTGACCCGTGTACATGCTTACGGTAGTGGGCTGCCGGGGTTCTGTGCATTATAGGACGGGACCGTTTATCTTATTTCATGTCTTTGAGACTTATGTTATTTTATTCTAGATTTGAGACTCGGCTGGATTATTTTGAGATTGTACTTTTGCTTTTGCTCATGAAATAAAATTATGTTGTTTTGCCTTTTTATTTGTGCCGTGTTGTAAGGTCCGATGAAGTTGTTGTCAGGCTAAGGGTCGGGACCCGTTGTGAGGTCCTAACTCATGGCATTCCGAGTCCTCCAAGATTTGGGGTGTTACATAGTGTGAGTTTGATGCTCTATGTTCAAATCATACTTGGGACCTAGTTCCATCGTATGATCAAATAAACCTAGTCGGTTGTAAATGGGTTTACCGTATCAAATATCTTCCCGATGGCAAGGTTGATAGGTACAAGGCAAGGCTTGTCGCAAAAGGTTTCAGTCAACGTCTAGGTTGTGGTTATACCGAAACGTTTAGTTTGGTGATTAAACTAGTCACATTGCACATTTTTTTACTTCTAGTTGTGTCTCATGGGTGGCCTCTACGACAACTTGACATAAACAATGCCTTTCTACAGGGCACTTTGTTTGACGATGTATATATGAGCCAACCACCTGGTTTTGTTGATAAGGATCGGTCAACCTATGTAACACCCCAAATCCGCGGGACTTGGAGTGTCACATTGGGCTAGGATCTCACAATGGATCTTGACCCTAGCCTGACAACAAGTTCACTGGACCTTACAACACGGCACTGACAAATATAAAAACAAATACATAAAACTGTAAAACTGTACAACCAAAAGGTAAGACAACATAGCTGAGTATATAAACCAACATCGTCACACAGGAGGTAACAAAAGATCATCCTCACAGAGGAGGGAAAAGGTAAACAAACCCAAAAGCCCACAACAACTTATGTACGAGACGTCCTCGGCCTGCCACTCTGCTAGATCACCCAGCAGCATGCCTATCCTGTGGGGCATCTACAACATGGTAATAAACCATTAGCTATCCATACACATATATAGAGTAATGCATAAGCACAAACACAATCAAGGAAAGATAAACACATCAGCATGCTTTCACACATTTACCCATTTTATCATCTAAATATAATGGTCATTCACTAAAATCGTATATATAAATATATATGAAACTATGTGACACGAGGACCGATACATCCTCGCCTCTGAGTGCTATATCCAGCTGTACGAGTATCGGTCACACAATCTGTGTACCCTATGTGAGTGGATTGTGCCCTTCCTGTAAACCAGACTGGCCTGACGTTAGAGAACCTCCCAGACTCCACGGAGGGATGAAAGGGAATGGTTATCACAGCCACGCAGTGGGGCAGTCAATAAAACATAGGTCAGTATAACGACAACTCATGCTATCATAGCACACATATAAAGCACACCCCACTCATGCAAACATCCAATATAAGGATGGTAGCTAAGTAAGTCCTACGGACTTACCTCAACCTCGTATAAAGCTCAACCACAACTCGATCACCTCAACACTGGAGGAACAACACAGCCTATAGAAAGGCATAAAGAGATGTCACATCTCTTATCAAGCAAAGGGTCACACCTAGACCTAAAGGGATCCATAGGGATCATATACATCCTATAACCTCGAAATAATATGTTAAACCTTAAAGCCACATCAGGGCATATATCCAACTCATGATATCATCATCAAACTAAAAATCCCATAATTACCAGAATAATGTAATGAACATAATGGAAATTCCAGTTATCCATTTTAACCAACTTAAGGTCAATTTATACAAACCCGCAATACGGAAACGAATAAATTCATAACTTATTCGTTACTAAACCGATATACGATCCGGAAGAAGGTACGGACTCCTGACGATACGGGGAGTAAGAGCACGGTTTGAAACCTTACATTTGATGACTTGCGGTGGTCCGTCGGCGTTTCGATAGCGGTAAACGGAAGCTTTACCAAAAAGCTAACAAACGGAAAAATAGAGTTGTACCACGATGTAGAGGACAAGATAAGGGACTCGTTGGTACAAGCGGATTTGAAAATGAGCTACAGATGAATGAGTATTGAATGGTTGAAGAAGATCGTACTCATCGCTCTCGTTATCTCCTCTCTGCGCTTTTGTGTAAATGGAACTTTGCAATGTGAAGATGAAGATGCAAAGCCGCCTTCTTCATTTGTTATAATATATACTTTACAATTGAAAGTGAAGTTGCGCTGCCGCCTTTCATTTTACAAGGTAAAGTTTACTTTTACTTTTATTATTTTTATTATATATATAATATATTGTATACATATGTATAATTGAAGATGGCTGCAATCTTCATTACATACTTAACACACCCATATATATATATATATATATATATATATATAAAATAATGTTTATCCAAAACATTTAATTAAAACGCGGTTATAATTTCTGGTCTCCAATTTTTACCAAATTGGAATAGAAATTCCGGAATATTATCGGGATAGTTAATCCATAACTATCTCGTAAAAGGGACATTCCTAAGCTGCGTTTCTTAACCGCTAAGAATCGAAATAACGACTCTTTATCCGTTTCATCTTTTTATATTATTTCACATATAGGACATATCCGATGTCCCGATCATTTCTCTCAACTGCAACTTTATTTATTGGAGCTCTCAAATTCTCCAAATAACACCGGTTGTTACAACCTACATGTGCGAGCTAAAGAAAGCTATCTATGTGGCCTAAAGCAAGCCCCTAGGGCATGGTACAATGAGTTAAGATTATTTCTAATTGGTTTGAGTTTTGTTAACTCCATTGTAGATGCTTCAATATTTGTTATACAAGAAGTGGTTTTATAATCTATCTATTGGTCTATGTCGATGATATCATCGTCACCGGTAGCAACACTCAAAGTTTGGAAGATCTTATTACCTTGCTTGCCAGAAGGTTCTCGTTTACTGATATAGGGATGTTGGCTTACTTTCTAGGTGTTGAAGTTGCTCCTACTGCTAAAGGTATTTTTCTATCTCAACGGCGTTATATTCTGGATCTTTTGGAAAAAGCAAGTATGTGTGGTGCAAAATTCTGTCTCTACTCCACTCCAACCTGGTGATCAATTGTTAGGAAACTCCGAGCTACTTACTATTCCTTCTGATTATAGCATGCTTGTAGGAAGCTTGCAATATCTGTATTTAACTCATCAAGATCTATAATCGCTAACCCGCCTAAGGAAGTTAGCCAAAATTCTTTCAACATCGGGAGGCTCCTCCTCGAAGATATATTTGTTCTTGTACGCCCAAATGATCCATACACGAGTAAGGAACTCATAGAGCGCATTCATGCCATACTTCGACGCCAAAGCCACAACCAATTCTGTTACTTTTTCTTATATCCGTCTCGGGACCAAATGACGCGGAGGGCACACGTCTAGTGAACCACACATACAAGCACAGAAGGTTCCATCCTAAAACCAATTGACAATAGGAGGAGTAGTCCGGGTGCTTATATGGTAGTATCACCTGATTGTGTTTTATCGATATGGGATACTTTTCCCTACATCCCAACAAAATCCTCAAGGCTGCAAGGGATCCAATTCATCACTAGAGTTTGAATTTCAATGCCCTCCCAAATATTTCTAATTTTTTCACAAACGAAAAGTGCATGGTGAACCGATTTAGTGAATCCTAGACATCTTTTGCACGTGTCATTGTACACTACTCTTTATGCATAAGTTCCATCTTCAGTGGTAGTGAGCCATCAACATACCTCCATGTAAATAAGAGAATTTCTGGAGGGATCTTACATTTCCAAATCCATCCGGCCTCATCCAAAACATCACCTTGTATTATGCTCCACTAATGCTCCTATAAATCACACCTCCCGAACCCGAACCAGTAGACGGTTTTAACCATGAAAATTCCATCCCCACAACCCACCACAAGCATTCATCCTCCCTTACCATATCAAACTCTCCACCCTAGTCTCTTCAACAAAAGTTGTTTAGAGCCCTAGATGTTACGCCAAGATTCTTAGTGTTTGCTCCAAACGGTGTGTGCAAGCTTTAAATTTATAACCCTAGACTTAAGCTTAAAACAAGGATGCGAACCCGCAGTGTACGGGTCAATCGTAGTAAAAGCAAGGAATTTCAGGGGTCAATCACAGGGACTCGGTGAAACAAAGTCGATAACGGTAAGCTTCGTAAATACTAACCACAAAGAGCAATTAACACAATCAAAGATGAATAAGAAGTCAATAAAGCAAACATGCAATTCTAGGGATTAAAGCGTCTAGTTGTGGTTCCAACTCAAGATCTAAGGATAAGCGGACAAAGCTGAGGTTTTTGCATGGGGAAGGTGTTACGAAAGTGGAGTAGATCACCGGGTAAGTCTCACTACACACTAATCCAAAACCGTAACTCCTATTACCGGGTAAGTCTCAAGGAATCAAGATAAAGAACTATAACCTCAAACTAACACACCATCTAAGGGAATAGAATCAACCTTTACCGGGTAAGTCTCAGGCTAACTCACAAAGATGGGATGGAAGCACACTCAAACCCCAATAAAGGATAAACCTTTATTACCTACACTTATGATCGTTGGTACACAAACTAAGGAATTACCGGGTAAGTCTCATCCTAAGCTTGCATTGAACCAGGAAAGGTGTAATAAGAATAGGATTTGGCAAACTCTAACACTTAACTCTCGGTTTCGGATCAGATAAGTCACCTCGGTCAGCCAAATTCCACCTTGGCCGAGATGTTCATCGACTGAGCGAGATGCTTAGGGTTAAGGTTAAAGACTCGAACTTTCAGGGTCCTACCGGAATCTAAGATTATTCTATCATTGTTTTTCCCACAACCTTCAGCCAATCACCCTAGAATCACACAAGGAAATTAGCCACTCATCATCATTATAAAAGTATTAATCAAATATATGGGAAGAAGGTGAATATTTGAACAAGAAGAATTTAATGAAAAGACTTCAATAACTGAATCAAATATCACAACAAAAGCGTTCCTTGGATAGCAATCCAACAAGAGAAGCCAACAAGGAAGGGAATCAAAGACAATCTTACAAAACCCTCCAAAAAGCTATAAAAGCTATGATCTTCAATCTTCCTTCAACCTTCAAAAAGGTTCTTCAAATCTCCCAACTGGAGTATGGCTGCTGCTGCGTGTAAACCCTGATCGATGGTATAGCACGATCCGGCTGTATGCGGGTTCTTGGATTTGTGGAAATCCAACCCTTTTTATAGGAAAATAACCCTCCAAAGATAAAATATCTTAGAAAGATCTCTTCCCATAAAAATAGGTAAAATATAAGATCTTCTTCCTTCCAGGAGCCAAGCCCAAAAATATAAGATCACTTTCCAAAGATAAAAGATCTCAGCCAAGAATAAAATATTCTCGCCGCGTCCTAGGTGTTCGCCTCGGTCGAGTCGGCGTCTCTGGATCACCTCGGTCGAGATGAATCTGTAGTCAACCGAGGTGAGTCACAACTGAATGTGAAATCTCTCAAAACTGGTCCAAAGTGAATCTTTAATCCATGGCTATGCTTCCTGGATGGTTCCTTATGTTCCTCAATGTAGCTCCAATGACTCCATAGCTCCTTTTGCTCCTTTTTGATGCAAAACGTGCCATTTTACCTACGATTACAACAAAACTAGGTGTAGACCTCGATTCTCGCAAAGGTAGATGAAATGGTAATATAATCACATAATATACATACAAACATGCAGATTATGAAAGATAAAACGTCCAAACAATCCCCAAAATATAGACTATAATTCATGCTATCAAAATACCCCATACTTAGCCCTTGCTTGTCCCCAAGCAAGTTCCGCATATAGAAGACAAGATAGAATGGATTATAAGTCAAGAAAATCAATGAAAAGTCTTTCAAAAACATTTTATGGTGTGTAACAATCATAGATCACTCTAAGAGAATACTTCATGGAATTTAAAATCCAAACATGATCAAAACATTTTATAAATATAGGAAAGTTGTTCATCTTTGCATAAAACCATGGAATGCATAATAAGTCATAATTATCAAAATTAATCATGCATAATCCAGTTTAAACCACTAAGTCAATCAACAAGCTCAAGGTCTCAAGGGCTTCCCAAAAGAAAAGGTCAAGAAACGTGTAGGGTAGGGATGTATGTAAGGTAATGTGGTGCTAGAATCCGGGAAAAGGATGAACTTCACTTTCACTTTGACTTGCAACATCTTCCACCAATAAGCTTTGCTTATTTCACACTTTTTTTCTTTTTACTTTACTTTTTGGGATGCATGGACAGAGGTGCACAATAACCGAAGCCTAGGAGATCCGCAATCATCAATTTCTTGAGATGCATCAAACCCTTGATGCACATACCATGACCCGTTAGGAATATCGCTCAATCCGACTTTGGCAAGACACAAACACCCGGCTATGTGAATGGTGCCGAGTTACTCATCTTCATGATTGACTTCCCCAAACCTATTATTACTTTCTAACACTTTCACTTCCAGCCAACTTCTCAACTTTAACTTCACTTGCTTTCACCACTTCGCTTGCTTCCAAATTCCCGGATAGGTAAAGGGAGGCAAAATGTATATGAGGGGCTAAGCATGAATAAGAAGAAGAAGAGAGAAGAATGAATTGCCTTGGTCTTTCCAGGAAGAAAGTGAGAGAACTCATAATGTGGTGTCAACCTTCAAATTCAACATAATTTAGACAAAAACAAAGTATTAAACATGCCAATAATTTCAAACAAAGCATTTAGCAACTTAAACATATTATAAAACCTTTCAAGCACATAAAGAATTTAAAACCAGTCAGTAAGCAAGATCTTCACTGAGATCATATCCAAATAAGAAACACAAAAATCATTTTCGAAAACTCTCAGTTAACCCACCTCGGTCGAGGTGTTCTTGGGTCAACCGAGGTGAAACGCCTCGTTTGGCCAAGACTGACTCAGTCGAGGTCAAATAATTTTTTTTTAAAAAACCATTTTTTTTCAGTTTCGACGTTTTTCTCAATCAAATAACCTGTATATATGCATGCAATCTCAGATAAACATATAAATGCAGAAGTGAAGCATAAATATAAAATATCCGCTAAAGTATGAGTCATACATCAAAAGTCATCAAATAAATACATCAAATACCCCATACTTGGGACACACTGTCCCAGTGGGTCAATATAAGTCTAAAATAAGAGTACTCACCGGATAAATAGCTGAACTGCATAAAAATATAATAAAGAAAGTCCTACAGCTCATCAATAGTCGCGATCCGGTGGTGGTGGTGGTGGCACGTATGGATACTGAGTCGGGTCGAATGGATGACCCATGATACGCTCGAACTAAAGCTGGGCCATAATATGCTGATAATGATGCCGCTCCTGCATCTCGTGGATATCCAGTGACAAAGCAGCATATGAATCAATAACCTGATCCGTCAGGTCGTCGATCCGTCTGTGGGTATCTGGATCTCTCACTCTCACTCTGCGCCTCCTCGTTTTGGTCGATTCGTTCGATTTCTTCGCAGATCTGTACTTGCAATGGGATCCTCTACCCTTCAATCGCAGTTTGGAAGCGGAAATCTTCGAAAACGAGCAAGATTCGGGGAAGCGAGGTGAGAAGGCGCTGCGGTCGAGTCGAAGTTGTAAAAAAAGTGAAAAAGAAAATTTTCCCCTTTTTATACTGTTCCTGGAACTGCTGTCACCTCGGTCGAGATGGTCTTGACTGGACCGAGGTGGTACGGACCGAGGTGGTTCTGCAGAAAACTTAGTCGCCTCGGTTGCTCAAGAATCAACTCGGTCGAGGTGGCCTCGACTGGACCGAGGTGTCTCAGTCAAACTTCGTTTTCTCGAATTCTCGAACTTCTGTACTTCCAGTTATGCTCCTTCCTTAGATGTCTCCTGTTATCTGTCTAGAACGCCAAAAACAAAACAAAGCAAAGCAAAAGCAAAAACTATCTAATATAGACTAGAAAACGGGAAAAGAAAGCAATACCTTGGGTTGCCTCCCAAGAAGCGCTTGGTTTAAGGTCGCTAGCTGGACCATAATGTGTCTCTATATGTGATGGGAGGTGCCCTCACCCCATACTTCACCTCCATCGTGGGGTGAAGTAGGCAAGTCTATCAAACTCTCCAACAAGTGTAAGTGCTCATCGGATCCGTAATAATACTCTCCCGAAAAGGTTCCGGTTCCTAACTTCACCGGCAAATGGTAGGATCTCCCACGTACAAGCTTGTACGGTTTGGTCCTCACCGGAATCCTTCTAGACTTCTTGCACTTCAATGGGACATAATCTAGCCTCGTGTCCCATCCTTTCCTCGATCGAGAAAACTGTTTCTCGAGAATCCTAGTGGCTTCCCCATCCTTAGCTTGGGGATGGTACAAGGTCCTTAGCATGCGAGGGACCCCATACTTGAACAAGAGACACTTCATCGCCTTAGCGGTGTTGTGCTTGCAAACTCCACTCCTCATGATCCGAGGAGCTTCTTCTTCCAACAATTCAAGGAAGACTTCATCTTGATCTTTGGAGGTTCTTTCGGAAGAGACCTCCAACTCTCCGGTGCTTTCCTGAAAAATTCAAAAAGTTTAATAGGGAATTCGAATGGAGTAAGAGAAATTACCTTGTAAAGTTCTCCAAAGCTTGAGTCGACTTTCATGTTAGGTTGATAATCAACACATGAAATCTCTCTCAACTCAGTTGATCTTTCTTCCATCTTGGCCATAATCTCAGTAATCTGGCCAAGGTTCTCTGCATCTTCTGCTTCCAGTTTTGCAGATTCTTCCATCTCGGCCGAAGTAGTTTCCACCTCGACCGAGGTCTCAACAGTTGAATCGAGACCTTCCATATCCTCCTCTTCCTCAGAAGTCTCAAGAGAAATCTCCGGTTCGACCGTGGGAATGCTTGAAACGTGCAGCACTTCCTTATGCTCCCCCTGTGGCCTAGCATAGGATAGGGTGCTTTCCTTGAGCTCCGTCACCTTCTTCATCAACTTCTCCAACCTAGATTCGAGAGAGTCTTCAAGAGGTTGCTCATAAGTGTTTCTAGGGATATTCAGTTCATCCCACATCGCAAGTTCACGCTGAATGGCTTATTCTCTTTCCCATTCATTGTTGAACCAATAGAAGGAGTACTTCTCCTCCAAGTATTCATAATGGTCCGCCCTAGCACTTTGTCTTGCTATCCAGGCTGGATCAAATGTAGTCATCGGAAATCCTGAAAACTACAAACTCATAGAAAGAGTAGTTAGTAGCAACAAGGGCAAGTGCCCCGAAAGCAAACCGCAACCGGCTCGGTCTAGACCAAGTCCCCGGCAACGGCGCCAAAAACTTGTTCGCTCCAAACGGTGTGTGCAAGCTTTAAATTTATAACCCTAGACTTAATCTTAAAACAAGGATGCGAACCCGCAGTGTACGGGTCAATCGTAGTAAAAGCAAGGAATTCCAGGGGTCGATCACAGGGACTCGGTGAAACAAAGTCAATAACGGTAAGCTTCGTGAATACTAACCACAAAGAGCAATTAACACAATCAAAGATGAATAAGAGGTCAATAAAGCAAACATGCAATTCTAGGGATTAAAGCATCTAGTTGTGGTTCCAACTCAAGATCTAAGGATAAGCGGACAAAGCTGAGGTTTTTGCATGGGGAAGGTGTTACTAAAGTGGAGTAGATCACCGGGTAAGTCTCACTACACACTAATCCAAAACCGTAACTCCTATTACCGGGTAAGTCTCAAGGAATCAAGATAAAGAACTATAACCTCAAACTAACACACCACCTAAGGGAATAGAATCAACCTTTACCGGGTAAGTCTCAGGCTAACTCACAAAGATGAGATGGAAGCACACTCAAACCCCAATAAAGGATAAACCTTTATTACCTACACTTATGATCGTTGGTACACAAACTAAGGAATTACCGGGTAAGTCTCATCCTAAGCTTGCATTGAACCAGGAAAGGTGTAATAAGAATAGGATTTGGCAAACTCTAACACTTAACTCTCAGTTTCGGATCAGATAAGTCACCTCGGTCAGCCAAATTCCACCCCGGCCGAGATGTTCATCGACTGAGCGAGATGCTTAGGGTTAAGGTTAAAGACTCGAACTTTCAGGGTCCTACTGGAATCTAAGATTATTCTATCATTGTTTTTCCCACAACCTTCAGCCAATCACCCTAGAATCACACAAGGAAATTAGCCACTCATCATCATTATGAAAGTATTAATCAAATATATGGGAAGAAGGTGAATATTTGAACAAGAAGAATTTAATGAAAAGACTTCAATAACTGAATCAAATATCACAACAAAAGCGTTCCTTGGATAGCAATCCAACAAGAGAAGACAACAAGAAAGGGAATCAAAGACAATCTTACAAAACCCTCCAAAAAGCTATAAAAGCTATGATCTTCAATCTTCCTTCAACCTTCAAAAAGGTTCTTCAAATCTCCCAACTGGAGTATGGCTGCTGCTGCGTGTAAGCGGGATGTATGCAGGAGCTTCTAACTGTATGCGGATGTTTCGGTGTCTAAGCACGATCGGATTTGTGGAAAATCCAACCCTTTTTATAGGAAAATAACCCTCCAAAGATAAAATATTTTAGAAAGATCTCTTCCCATAAAAATAGGTAAAATATAAGATCTTCTTCCTTCCAGGAGCCAAGCCCAAAAATATAAGATCACTTTCCAAAGATAAAAGATCTCAGCCAAGAATAAAATATTCTCGCCGCGTCCTAGGTGTTCGCCTCGGTCGAGTCGGCGTCTCTGGATCACCTCGGTCGAGATGAATCTGTAGTCAACCGAGGTGAGTCACAACTGAATGTGAAATATCTCAAAACTGGTCCAAAGTGAATCTTTAATCCATGGCTATGCTTCCTGGATGGTTCCTTATGTTCCTCAATGTAGCTCCAATGACTCCATAGCTCCTTTTGCTCCTTTTTGATGCAAAACGTGCCATTTTACCTACGATTACAACAAAACTAGGTGTAGACCTCGATTCTCACAAAGGTAGATGAAATGGTAATATAATCACATAATATACATACAAACATGCAGATTATGAAAGATAAAACGTCCAAACAATCCCCAAAATATAGACTATAATTCATGCTATCACTTAGCCATAAACAATTTATCACAGCTTCTCCAATGAATAAGTTTCCTTTGTGACGAAGACCCCCATCAAAACACAACCATCATTGAGTGAATCTCATTCACAATCTCATCCCGAATCTTGACACGCTCATTAAGTATGTTGGGATACTTTGGATTATAGATTTTAGGAACATCTATTTCCTTGCTTGTGATAGAAATTTCTCCTTCCAACCATTTCTCCTTCCAACCCAAGAGATTTTTTGCTATTTTATTTTTAATGCCTTTGAACTTGTTCCTCTTAGACTTCCTCATAATTATAGGTAATCCCGTATACTTACCATGCATATTCACTCGTCTCATGTACATCATCCCGGCCAAATGTGCTCCATAAAATTCATTTACATTTCCTCCGAAAGAAACCTCCAACTTCAAAAGGTTTATTTACTTTCCCCTCAACGTTTTCTCGTATCTACTGATCACATCAATTATCATAACACCTTCTTGGAGGTTTGCTTTTGCGAACAATAGACAATCATCCGTAAAAACGGGTGCAATATCATAGGTGTCTTCCTTTGTACCTTAACGCCATGTATTGTCCTCCGTCTCTCTTCCCCTCTAAGAAGTTCCGAAAATACATCTGCACATAGGATAAAAAACGTTTTGGAAACAAGGGGTTAGCTTGACTTAAGCCCCTAGTAGGAATGACTTCCCCTTTCCCAAGGTGACCGAGGTAACACATTCCATAATCTTACTCACCCACACATTGTTGATTCAAAATCTCTCCATCACTTTCTTAAGGAAGTTCCATTCAATTCGATCATATGCCTTGCTTGTGTCAAACTTTAAGGTCATTTCCCCAACCGTGCCGCTTCTCTTGTTCTTCATATGATGGAAAGTTCCAATGGTTGTGAGCGCTTTGTTAATTATGGATCTTCCAGTCATGAAGACACTTTACTCCTTTAAAATAATCACCGAGAGCACCTTCTTGAGGCGGTTTGACAGCACCTTCGCCACAATTTTTTTATTACATTACACTTGACTTCTTTGCACAAATTAGTAAATGTTGTAGGAGCTTTATAAAAGAGCAAGCATTATATAAAAAACTATAATTTGGTCATGGGTCCTTATCCATGTCACAAACTTGTGGATAGAATATCTAATAAGTTTTTAAAGTTATAAATTACTTCATGCTATTATATTCTTTTGTAACTTAGATCGAATGTGTTATGTAATTGCAAAAGATGAGGATACGAGGATAGTCTAGAGGTGAGGACAATAGAGCCATAGGGCACAAAACAACAAGCTTCTACCCTTGATTGTCGTGAATTATCATTTGCACGGTAACACATAGCAATCACATTGTGACTAGGCTTATTAACACTTATACACGCGCATGTATAGTACTTGAAGCGACCTTTTGTGGGTATTGTAACCTAATGAAATGAAGACTTAATCCTTCCGGTGCCGTAAGGGTACCATGATTTATGCACACAAAAATCAAAAACCAACTATTAGTAAATACTCCACTTAATGTGAATGTAGTGGGACTAGTATATACCTCGACAACAGAAATACTAGTATGTGGTAAAAACATCAATAGCGGGACGAATAGCGAGAAAGGCATAAAAGTAAGAGCGTTCACTTGGGTGTATTGCATCCCAAAATATGTACTTGGAGCGATCTTCACATATTGGTAATTTATCATTGCATAGTATTCCCTCCTCAAACAATCCGGTTCCACAACATCCTCGGTTAACCACTTCAAACCCTACACAGTTTATTTATATTAATATTTAAAATATAAACATTTTCTAATATACCTGTAAGTCTTTTAAAAGCGTATTTTACAACAATAAAAGTAAAATTACCGTATTTTTGGGGATGATGGACCTGGTCAAATAGCGAAGTATGAATGTCGATGTAAATGACATGGCGAAGTTGTAGGGTGGGGCGCATGCTATTCAGTAGTCCCTGTAGCATCCGATTGTAACTCACGGCAATAGAACTTACAGAATCAATGCAGTTGCGGGATAACGGTAAGCTCATAAACGCAGCGTTTTGAGTGATAACTATGGGCACGCATCCAATGGGAGGGAGGCCCGCTATTGCTACCTTTTGGGCCCCGTGGCCCAATAATTCCTGTCATCGTATAACCAAAATTTGAATAGCTATCCTTGTCATTTGTCAATCATCATTTTTCTTTTTTTACAAGTTGAATTGTAACAAAATCTTTTAAGTCAACTTCATGTCCCATTCCTTAATTACAAATTTATTTACGTTAAAGTCTTTAAGGTGTTGTTTGGATGATGTTTGATTTACTTGTTGTCAACGAATGTTGTTAGGTATAGATCGAATGTCGGCGTCAGATTGAGCGCTCTCGGATGATGCTAGATGTGGGCGCCAGAGGATGACGTCATGAGACTTGTTTGGTGTGATGAAGATATGGCGTTGGTGTAGTCCAAAATAGGGCTGTTGGGGGCTAGTGGTTAGTTCCAACACCCATTTTTAAAAAAAAAAGAGACGACGGTTGGCGTTAGGTGCTTATGGTCATCAAGTCATGTCATTATTAAATCGAATGCCGTGTATATAATTTTGACTAAAATTAATATTTTTTTATAATTAACATTACTATATGCATGTATACACAATTATCTATAGATTTAGATTTTAGGGTGAATTTGGTTAGCCTACTATGTCAAAATTGCTTTAGCATTTGCCTGCATCAATAAATTTTAAACAAAATATTTTTTTCACAAAATTTTAAATTCTCTCTCCTCACTTGAGTGAAAGGAAGACAATTATTCCACTAATTAGTGGGGGAGGATAATTATCAAACTTAATTACTATGAGTCACCTTCCCAATTTTCTCTAGTTTTTTTAAACATGTTTCAATATAATTTTCAAGTCGTTCTTTAAAATAAAACCATTTTAAACCTTAACAATTGTCTAAAAATCATAATAAAAATTTATAATAACAATATTACTTTATAAAATAGATAGAATTTAAAATTTTCCTATCATGTTAATTTTAAGATTTATTTATGTAGGAAACCAATTTTTTTTGAAAATTTCTTTTCTAACCCAAACATTCTTTGATATTTAATTATTTTATATTCTTGATAACATTTATGCTCAATGGAAAAAACAATGCTTGGCAATATTTTCATTTGCTACAATTTATTTAGTTTAAAGTTCTGGTAATAATGCTTTTAGCTCCTTTCTCTAACATGTATTAATTTAAGTTGACAAGATTACTGTCAAAATTGGTATTCTTCGTGAGATTTAGAACATTCATTAAACTCTATGGATTTGATTTCACTTTCAAATGAAGTTAGTTTAAGAAAATTAAGGATCGAAAGAAAGTAATGACATACCTTGATGAATTCCTTGGTTAAATTGAGAATATACAGCTGATATTCATAGTTATTTTGAGATAATGGTCGAGATTCAAGAAAATCATTGGAGCCACAACTGATGACGTATACCGCCTTCTTGATTATCTCCATTGTTCTCGTAATCCCGATCGAACGAGCTAATCTTTCTTTGTACTCTACAAAGTATTTTAACTGTTTTTTCATGCTTATCACACCCTGCAACACGTTAATCTCAATCAGGTTGATCATATATATTTTAATTACATTTGAAGACGAGGAAGAAGAAGAAGAGATGGAGACATTTGTTGTTGACGTAAGAGGATCATAACCCGAGCCAGCTGATGCAAAGCTGACTCCCGTCGTCAAATCATTTAAGCTCAAATTTGGATCTAGATAAGGAGGGATATAAGTTTTGATCCCTAAATAGGAAGCTGCAACAAAAATAAAATCAGATAATATTATATTATATTAATTTGAAGCAAACCCTAATTCTCATGCACGTATGCACATACCCACGAAATCAGTGGTAAGCTTTCCATTGGTGAACCGGCCGGTAGGTTTAGAGTTGTCGAAATCGACTCCATAAGGCGGGAAATTACCCGTGAATAGCGTGTTGATGAAGTTGTTGTTTCCGGGATCCACTGTCGAGTCTCCAAAGACGATGACAGCCGGAATGAAGTTGAAATTAGCTTTTATGAAGGGCAAGAATAGAAGGGAAATGAAGGCCGGGAAAAACATGTATAGTTTATGGAAATGAAGGTGGCTGTGCTAATAGTAGAGATTGACAAAGAGTGAGAGATCATAAATAGCGATCTGGTCGATCAAGTTGCTATTTAATGTGAATGGACAGCTACCCAACTGCTACTCTGTATGACAGAACTTTCTAGGGTACATAAGGTTTCTTAGCCTTTCATGCCATAAAAAAATTTATCACGCAAATTGTTGTCTTTCATAAAAATTTCACGTTTTTGATGGTAAACAATCCATGAGATAAAGCTACATTTTTGGATATTTACACCATGCCATAGATGTTTGCGGTTGATGGAGGAGGGTGGGAGAGTTTGGTTCCGGAAAAACTTGTAGGCAACCGAAGTCTTTAAAGAACAATTGAGGATCTCATCACGGACCTTAAGAAGCATACTCCAAGTGTGACTATGGTAGTTCTTATTCTCGATGTTCCAAATGGTGAAAGTCTTGAGGATGTTCTTCTAGATTCAGTTTTCTTAACATAACATATTATATGTTGTTGATATGGTACTTGAACAACCAAGTAGGGGATAGAATAAGGGATTAAGATACTCTAGAAGGCATGGTTGAATATAGTATATATGAGAACTTTTCGCAATATCGGATATCAAGGCTTTGAAATGAATCTCAAGGCCTTGAAGTCGATCTTTGTAATTTGTGACAAAAATGTTTCTCAAGGCCTTGAAGTGAATCTCAATGTCTTGACTTAGAAAACTGTAGAAAGTTGTTAGTCACAATATAAATGATATTGAGTGCGAAAAAGAAAAGATCGACACACGATATGTTTACGAATTTCAACTCTAACGGTCTACGTCTCCGCCTAGGGTTTCCGACCCTAGGATTTAACTATCTATTATCTGCTTCGTTTGAGTCCTACCTAGAAGAACTTCCCTTCTTCTCTCAATGTAGTCTCACCGCTACGATCTAGTCAACTCATGTCTCGCAATAATAGCCTAGTTACTTCGTAGAATAACACTTTGTATGAAACTATAATGATATGTCAATGTAGCTCTATATGTTTATCTAACTCTTAAACTAAAACTAAGTACGCTCTTGAGAATGATAAACTTTGATCGATGAAGAAGACTTGTAATGTTCACTTGTAAGCTACTTCTTCTTTCACTTGTAATGATAAACTAAGTACGCTCTATATGTTTGTGGAGACCTCTTCTTCTAGCCGTTTGTAACGTCTTCAAAATCTCCACAAAACTTCTTGAGAATCTTCTTCATATTTGGACGCTTGAAAATTGCTCCAACGAATTCTTCAAGCAAGATCTTCGGTTGTTATGTTGTTGTAGCCGTTTAAAAATCTTCGAGTAAAATCTTCAAGAACTTCTTGACATAAGATCTTCTTTTTGTAGCGAGATCTTCTCTTCAACAACCTCTTGCACGTCCGACATCTTCTTCATATTTGAGCCGTTGAGAATCTTCTCTCTTAGATCCAATTTCCTACATCAAACATATATAACAAACCAAGACAAGACTTCTAGAGAATATAAACGATATTTGTTAGTATATAAAACCGCATTTATGTTAAGTCTTACTTCATCCTAAAAATATAGCATTTCAATATCAAGATGAAGTTATCAGTATGAATGAGTTTGTCATTTGTCTATACATTTATTGGTTGACTCAGTCTTATACTTTACGACCAAGTATAACATAGGGTTCCATTACTTTTTATTATAGCGTTCCCTTTGCCTCCAATAATCTAGTTTAATCTGTAATCTAAACTCCTTCATAGAATATCTCTAAAGTGGACATAGTCATTATGGGGTATGGTGAACCACTATAAATTTATTTGATGTCTTTCTTGTTTGTTGGATTTTGTTATTTCTCATAATTTGTAAAACAATCTAATATATGAGCTTTCGGGTGTTCTGGTTTTATATAAGTTGGGAGAATTATGTCTTCTTTCAACTTGAAGATTGACAAGTTCACAAAAATGAATAGTTTCAATTTGTGGCAAATCAAGTTGTGAGCGTTGTTGAAACAACATATGGGGGCCGTTGTCAAGGAAGGAATCCGATAAGGAAAAGGGTGATGTTGTTGAGATGACTACTTAGGAGGATAAGGCGCATTCGACTATCATGTTGTGTCTCACTAATGATGCCTTATGAGAGGTTTCGGATCAAGACACTACAACCGAATTGTGCTTGAAGTTGGAGAACCTCTACATGACGAAGTCTCTCACCAACAAGTTGCTTTTAAAGTAACGTATGTTCGGCCTGCGACTGCAGGAAGATACGTAACGTTGTGAACACTTAAATCACTTGAACACAATTCTTCTATACATACGTAATGCTGAGGTTAAGATTGAGGACGAGGATATTGCGTTGATTATGTTGGTATATTTGCCGTCATCATATGAAAACTTCGTGTAGTCATTTGTTGTTTAAAAAGATATCATTACTTTGGAAGACGTCATATTTTCTCATCATATGAGTGAACTATGCCACAAGTGAGTGGAAGTGGTGTAATTTAAGGGCAATTAGACATCTAGCCTATCTACAAGCGGAGACAAGGTAGTAGGAAAATCAGGGAAGAAGGAGGACAAGAAGTCGTATTCCTCAAAGTTCCTAAGCTTAATGATGTCAACCACCACCATAAGAAGAAAAGGCATTGGAAGAACGAATGTCTTAAGAAGAAGAAATCACATGATTCTGCTTCCGCAATTGTTGTATAAGACGAACTTAAATCTGATGAGGATATAACTTTGAATGTTGGTGAACACACTTATTAGGCGGATGTGTGGGTTCTTGATTTCGGGACTTCATATCTCATATGGCCTAACAAAGAGTGATTTGAAACTTATAAGTAGGTAGATGGTAGTAGTATTTTTACGGACAACAGTTATGTCGGCAAGGTAGTTAGAATTGGCTCAATTAAATTCAGTACACATGAGGGTAGATTTTGTACATTGAACGAGGCTAGACATGTTTCACTTATTACTAAGAATCTTATATTCTTGAGTATGCTGGACAATAAGGGTTTCTATTTCAAAGGTGAATGTGGAGTTCTGAATGTTTGTAAGGGTTTTGATGTTGATTTGAAAGGTGTCAAGAATGACACTTTATATTTCTTGTAGGACTCTATTGTTTTTAGGTATGTTTTTGTTACATCTCTAGAGGTTCACAAGGATGATATGACTAAGTTATGATGTATGAAACTTGCTCATATGGGTGAAAGAGGGATGTAAATTCTAGCAAAGGAAGATCTTATTGGTGTCCGGCTAGCATTGAGACTCTAGGAGGTTAAAGGTATTTCTTGACTGTTCTTGATAATTATTCAAGAATAACTTGGATTTTTGTCACGAAGAACAAAGGAGAAGCTTTCAAGAACTTCAAGGAGTGTAAATGTTAGCTGAAAATCAATTAGGAAAGAAAATCAAAAGGTTGCAAACTGATGATGGTATAGAGTTATGTTCGTATGAGTTTGATAAATTCTGCAAGGATGTTGGACTTGTTCGTCATCATACCTTTAGGCATACACCACAATATAATGGTGTATTTGAGAGGATGAATTAAGCTCTACTAGAGAGTGTGAAGTGTATGCTATCTAATGAAAAATTAGATAATTGGTTCCGGACAACAACAGTGACTACAACATGTTACTTGATAAACCGCATACCTCACACTAGCATCAACTGAAAAAAAAAAAACCCTCAAGAGGTGTGTTCTGGTAAGTATGCGAACTATTATGATCTTAGGGTTTTTGGTTGTACAGTTTACTATCATGTTAGTGAAGGTAAACTAATGCCTCAAGTAAAGAAAGGAGTGTTTGTAGGCTATTGAGATGGTGTAAAGGGATACAAAGTATGGTCCTCATCTGAGAAAAGAGTTACTCTGAGTAGAAATGCCTTTTTTTATGAGCGTTATATGCTTAACTCGACAGTGAAGCCATTGGAATCAAGGGAGAGTTGCAATGTTGATAAACATGTGGAGATCTAGTTTCTAATTCAAGAAGAAGTGGCATATTCATAGTCAGAAGTTGAGCGTTATATCTGACACAAATTGTTAGTGCCGCAAGCAGGTTCATGGGACAATCAGAAAAAGAACACTAACAAGTTGTGAAGAGGATATTTCGGTACCCTAGAGGTACATTTAACATTGCCACATGGTACTTTGATTGTGATTATGCAGGAGATGTTGATACTAAAATAAATATGACTAGTTCTTAATAATGTTATTGTGAGTTGGAAGACGGTCCCTTTGTCTACCAATACATTTATAAACTCATTAAATCCCTGTATGTACGTATTTTCCTCATTGAATTCAAATTGCGTATTTATTGTACGTATATATGAAGGGCCCTTTGCCTTGAAGTTGGGAGTCGATCTATCCACCAAAGTGTATAGGAGCCTTCATCATAAATTTTGTACTACAGCCCATCACTTAATCAGTTGCTAAGAAATCACGTTGGGATATTTGCTGTATTGAATCAAAAGTTTTAATGTATCGACTGCTGCTGTTATGTCATTATCACTTTAAGGCCCATTTGGTTGACGTAAACCAAAACGTAATGGTTAAGAGGTCAAGAATTAGATAATTATATTTTATTATCAAATATTTATAATCTAGGCTTATTTTATTTTTTTATTCAAGATCATTGCTTTCTTTTTTTCCGTTATGGTCCATGGGTCGCAAACTTAAACCTAAACCGTATAAATCCAAGCCGGCGGTTTAGCCGGTTTATAAAAAAAAAAAAAATAGCCAAACCTAATCTAAACCGTAAACCCACGGTTTGACCAAACCGACAAACCTAAACCGTCGGTTTGGACCGGTTTGACGATTTAGCCCAAACCGAACCCAGGTATATTCTGAATTACCAGCTAAACTACATAAAATTCCTCTTCATAAGTTGAAATGATCATAGTTAATGCATCATATCGACCCTATTGACGAAATATAAATGGGATTCATCATGTTTTCAAAAGAGATATTAATTGTCTAACTAACAAGCTTGATTTTTTTAATTCATCCATCACTATTATGCATTAATTGTTTTGAATCACATGGGAAATTTTGAAGTACATATAAAACGTAAACTATGATTTTTCATTAGATAGCCCCACCAAAATTTCTTATTGCAAGGATTGCAATGCGATAAGAAAGTCCCTACATTTTCCTTCACTTATTTCCTATTCATAACTCTACTACGATTTGAAACAAAATTGTTAGTTTTAATGAGTTTTTAATTCTATTTTTTTATTTGTGAAAAAATATAAAAAAAAAAATATTCATTCATAAATTATCAAAATGCCGCATAATTGGTGGATATTTAATATTATATAAAATTATTTAATACATGATATTATAACATAAACAACAATAACATTGTCATATTTTTTTATTTTAAAATTAAATTTACAAATAGTTGAGATGTTTCGGGAGTATTGGGTCGAATGATGAGTGTAGGACCTTCACTCATCGTCCGTCCATATCACCTTATTTTTTTTGGATTTTTAACCGCTTTTACAGATCGAGTAATACGAGTATCTATAGTGTAGTCCCTAATTGTAATAACCTTTGTAATTTGTAGTTGAATGTCGGCATCTAAGTTAGGGTGATGTCTGGTGTGGGCTCACAGGCCCGAGTATAATGGGCCCAAAAGTGGGACCGGAACCTATGAAGTTGGGCTCTACAAAACTGGATTTTTTTGGACTATTTTATATTTATTTTACCATCATGTCGAAAGGCTAAATTCTAACCACAACTAGTTCGAATTCTCATATTTTTTGTGCATACTAGATAAAGCCGTGCGTGCTTCACACGTGCTTAGTTAACCGAATATGGAAATATTATTTGGTTATTAATCTAGTATATTAGTACGAAGAAGTTGCAGAAACAAAATAAATTACATACAAAAACATTCAACCAAAAAAAGTAAAAGAACATTTTTCAAATTCATATAAAAGTAAATGGCGGAAAGTTGTTTACAGAGTCAAATACTAAATCAGCTTGAGTAAATTTTCACCAACAAACCTTAAAAAGGGTAGAAATCACATCAAATGATAATCATGAAGCTTGTACGCAAAATTACAAATGAACGCAGACCTTAGTAATCTAGAGAAGATTGAAAGATACCAACAAATAAAGTGGTTGTGAAAGATCATTGCTTGTTAGGTTGAGTAATTTTTTAAATTGTTACTTACAAGATTATCAATTGATAATCATGAAGCTTGTACGCAAAATTACAAATGAACGCAAACCTTAGTAATCTAGGGAAGATTGGAAGATACCAACAAATAAAGTGGTTGTGAAAGATCATTGCTTGTCTCTCTTGTGCAAGCTCTCTCGAACAAGTTTGTTCTCTTCTTCAAGTTGAGCAAATGTTCCTTCACTTATCAAAACCATGTTTTCTATTAAAATTCTTTAATTCGCACAATAGAACTTTAAGATTCGTTACCATATCCATTGAAACCTACAACAAATTTCATAAAGCTTATGCTCAACAACCTTCTCATTGGGCCAGAGATTGAAATTTTGACAAAGAAGTTCACTTATAAAACGATTCAATTATATTTGTACTATAAAAATATTGTGGCTGTTAATCCTCTACATCATATTATCTCATTGCAGATAATATAAAACATAACCATAAACTAATCAGCAAATATAAAGTGTTAAGGACTAATAAATGACAAATGAATATAATGACACATGGTCTAGAAGTTGCTTGTACAAGCTTGATTACAACTACTTATTACTCTTTCTACATGAGAGAAATATAGATAGATAGCTAGATGTTAAAACAGTCACCTTAATTGCATTCTGATAAGCAATTCTAGGGAAATCAATAGTGATAGTCTTGAAACTCTAGAGATGCTAGATCAACGGTCTCAACAACTTTTCGCCACCTTCTCCCTCATTTCTTCTTCTTTGATAAAATAAAAAAAATATCGTTATCCTAATATTGTCATCTTTGTTTTGTCAAAAGAAGCATAAATGAAACCAAAATTTAAACCAAATCAAAGTAGAAAGAGAAGAAAATTAAGAATCAAATCTTGTTGATAAAGGCCACCCAAACACACAAGTGAATTTAGAAATACTAAGTGTCCAATCGAATAATTTAGATTAGCCCCGTAAAGAAGGTAAATGAAACAACAAGTAGTTATTTCCACAAGTATATTAGAGGCATAGGTTACCCTGAACACAAAGGCCTTTAATTATTACCAATTTCGAACTTGAATTTCAGAAGAGAAACCCCAAATGTATCCGCAAACACATGTAATTAAATTAGAAGCAACATATCTGGTATAAGTATATCCATAAAATAAACCTTAGCACCATCGCAAGAAAAGAGATAGAGCTTATGACAGGAAAAATTTATTACATTCGTGATAACCTTTCATGTTGGAATCTGAAATCAGAAACAAGAGAAAGTAAGTCAGATCCTTATTATACATAACCAATATCGTTTTTACGGTTGATTACAACGCCATACAAATACAACAAATTATGTATCAAGAACCATTCAACAGTCACTTTTTATCAAGATTCAATAAATGAGGATTTTGTTTCTTAAACAGAGAAAAATAAAAAATTTGATGCTAATCCATGGGTAGTAGCAATACTAATAATAGTATCTTCTGGCTTCTTTTTTACTCAGCAATCAAATTTCGGAAGTAGCAACAAAAGTCCTTAGACGTTGCTTACACCATCAAAGCTTTTTGTAAAGCAACATAATGTTTATAATAAGAAGCAAAATTCAAGGGAAAAGATATGATCAATATCACCTTATATTGGAATATACAACACAACTTAGAAGGAAGCCGAAGCATTTAAACAACTTCATATATGCACGGAATGAATAAACAATACTCTTCAGCCTTAGCAACGCGGATTATTTGAATTTATGGAATAAAAACATTTATATAGCAAAAATGGGACAAACATAAGCAATGCAGTGATAACTTTTGAAGATGTCGACTTAGGAGCTTAACTTAATCATCACACTGCATAAAGCCTATCTAGATGATACATTTGATGGCATGGAAGACAATGAAGATGAATCTCCTCAAGCAGATAAAATTCTCAATAATCCAATATCTCGAAAAGGGCATCGTATTGGTACCATTTTTTGTGTATTGATTCATTTATCATAAACTCACAACGCTAATAAGTTTTGCAGTTTTGAGAAAGTGAGAAACAATATAAAATGATCCAAGCGTGTAGAAGGTTTTTAGTGGAAAATAGATTGGAGGAAACCATGTGTAAACAGATCACACCAAGCCTCATTTGAAGAAAATTGGTGGCCAAACAACTTGATAGTCTCTACAGTAGATAGCTCGACTGAAGACAAAGTACCTACCAACGATATTATTAGAAGCGGGAAGATCAAACCAACAAAATGAGAAAGCAAACAATAAAAATTAACTACAAAGAACACGATACAGATTGAAGGAGGTAGCGATAGCATTAGAAGCACGGAGACTTGAAATGGAAGCATATCGAGAAGGAAGCATAAACAAAAATCGATAAGGAAATCCAAACATAAACGATGTTAGGCAAAGAAGATTTTAGGGCAAGAGAAATTGGGAACTTGCGTGAACCTCCTAGGGGAAGACGCAAAATCGATTCGACGGACGAAGGTGATGAGGACGGGTGATGGTAATCCTGTATCAAAACGCAAAATAAAAGTACCAGGACATCAATGTGATGCAAACGCATTTAAACCGGTTGCAAAGAGGAACGAATTATGGCGGTGGGTTAGATGAAGCCTGCGTTGGCAACCTAATACAAGCAAAACCGGAATCCTAGACAACAAGAGATATGAATTAGACGGATATACCTTCAGATACTTTAGCTTCATATTACCATAGACAATACCAAAAGCGAACACCGAAGAACAGACAACCTAAAATCCATTGAAGATGGATTCGATTCAAACAACCAGATTGGACATGAAAGTTTAACTAACAGAAAACAATTTGAAAAGAAAAAGGAAACTGACCAATTATCAAAGCAACGAAAAATAAGGCAAAAACAAAAAAAAAAAAAGGCAAACTAGACTTAGTGGTTTGAAGGAGCACTTCAATCAGAAGAATCGAAGTAGTAGTCATTCGCTGAATTCCGTCCAGTTAATCACTTTCAGGTAAAAACAAAAATTGGAAGAATCGGAAGAATTAAATCACATCAAATCAAGACCTTGAAAAAAGCCAAAAATGTAACGCCCCAAAGTTAGGCGCGCTTGCGAGTTTTTCCTTTTCGAATATTTATTAGCCTAAATATTTTGACGAGTATTTTCCGCCTTGTTAATTAAATTTTTACGAGTTTATATAAATTATATTAATATATATTCCGTATTTTTATTTTAACGGAAAAGTTTGGAAATATTTTTCGATCCGGAAATTTCACTCCAATTAATACGATGAGTTGTTAATTCCCGGTTTCCTTTATTTTTTTTATTGTCTCCTCTATTTCCTTTTATTTTTATATATGGTACCTTTCCTCTCTCCTTGCTGATGAACAGCCACGCATCCCAACGCTACCCGACTCCTCGCCTCTCCCGACCTCTCACTTCCGACTTCTCGTTGCTCCTAGTACTGCCTCTCTAGCCTGCAGGCTTTGCAGCTCTACAATGCTCTCTAATCACTCGACTCACAGCTCTCAACCTCTCATCTCTCACAACTCTCAACCTCTCATCTCTCACAAACCTTACTCTCGTATCTGTTTTTTTTACTCTCCCCTCACACAGCAACATCACCACTCGCACTCTCCTCTCTGTTCTCTTGGCATCGGAACCACGTCGGCAGACACGCACCTCTCGACCCGCCACTGTCGAGCCGCAGTCGAGCCTCGCCACTGGAGGGCCACCGTCAAGCCTCCTTTGTTTCCTGCATCTGTCAGTTGCAGCCTACCAAGCCAGAGCCTGCCGACCTCGGAACCACCATCTGAGCCACCATCTCACCGCCGTCCCCACCGTCGCCAACAGGACAGTCTTCAACGCCGGAGAGCCTTGCCGGCCGCCACCTCTGGAGCGCCCCTTGCCGCCGCCGCCGCTACTGCTTCCCCTTCCCCCAGTAATGCGCTGAATTGGGTTTTAAAACCCTAATTTTAATTAAAATCTGGACCCCCATTAAGTGCGATATTTACAGAATGTACCCATATGTTTATTATTGCAGTTTTGACCCACAATTTTTTTGGAAGTTGCATTTATACCCTGCTGAATTGTATTATTGAAGTCATGACATTATATTCTTAAAATGTGCAGCTTTTGCCCTTGGGTATAAATTATAATTTTTGACCCAAAGCTTAATTCGGAAATGGCCGGGTTTTGTGAGTTTCTTTGTTGTCGGAAAAGTTAACTTCGGATTTTATCCATCTTTATAAATTTTGTATGGATCATCCCGGAAAGCGTTTTTGCAATTTTTAATCCTTGTTTTAAAAGCGGGACTTTCCTTATATTTTATGCCCTCGTTAGTTTAATTTTGAGTTATGACTCAAGTGTTTAATTGCGGGTTTTTAGCGATTGCTTTTGAAAATACGTTTACCTTAGAATATTATAACTTATATATTACGATCAAATTTAGCGTATTAGCTAAATTTGTGTAGTTTGGTTTTAGGTCCGGAAGCGCCCCGATAAAGGCCTAACGAGTCCAAGTTCGACTTCCGTCTTTTGACGTCACGTGAGTACCCTCTCCCTCGAGCTTATGATCTTACTCTATTTAGTTATATTTAGTATTAGTATCATGCTAGGTTGGATCTAGCATAACTTAGAGTGAATGCCAAGTAGTGGCTTTGAAGCTTAAGAGAATTGATTAAGCATGCTGGACCTTCTAGGCTAGATTATCGTTCCTTAGGTTGGGGTTCATGATCTTGTGAGATATATGTTGTTATGAGTTTTAGCATGTGTTTGAGAGAGTGGGTTGTGGATAGATCTCCTCATGCGTTGAGTGAGAGGTGAGTGTAGGGATTCTAGGATGCGGTCCTAGAATTGAGAGTCAAATGGTCTTGCGTTGATCATTTGTATAGAAGTCTAAGACTTCTTGTGTGAGTGGGTTGTTGACATATATCCTCTTGTGAGCAGGTTGTGGACTTCTTCCCAAGGGAAGCGAGAGTATTGTGAGTTGAGTGTGGAGAAGAGGTAAGTCTCCGGACTTACTTAGTTCGTATTCGTCGTATTAGTTTCGATGTGTGTTTGGTGGTGTTTGTTTATCGTTTATTGTATAACAATTAAACCGGAATTAGGATTACCGACTTTATTTATTATTGGCCCAAGTGTATGATAACGGGCGGTGACAACACTGCCTAGCTCTTGCGGAGAGTTAGGGGGTTCTCGGCGACTAGTCCGGGCAGGTAGACGGCCAGATGCATCAGTGTCATTCCTTGACGGTGAGTAGGGACCGAGGCGAGATCATGCGGTGATTCTCGTGTCACAAACCTAAGTTGAATTAGTAACGGGATATGACTTAATAATAATAAAAAGATAATGAACTGGTCTTGTGTGTTTCGAGCATGTTGTGTGTTTATGTTTATTTGTGTGTGTGTGCCATCACCTTGATTCTAATGCTTTGAATATAGCTAACGGTATTATACCGATTGTTGTAGATGTCTTGCAGGATAGGGATGCCGCCGAGTGAGGCGGAGGAGTGGACAGCCGGGGTCTCCGTACATTATAGGACGGGGATGGTTATGTGTTGATGTCGTTTTTGAATTATCTTATACCTTATGGATTTATATTTTGGAGTTGTGTTGTTTTGAGGACTCGGCTGAGTTTCCAAATTGTACCTTTCTTTACGGATTGTTTGCATTGCATTAAAACGTTTTCGATATTTGCCTTTATTTGTGCCATGTTGGAAAGATCCGGTGAAATTGTTGTCAAGCTAAGGGTCGGGACCCATTGTGAGGTCCCAGCCCGTAGCGCCCCGAGTCCCGCGGATTTGGGGTGTTACAAAAGTGGTATCAGAGCCCTAGGTTGACAACAATGGCACTCGCTATCTTTTAAAGGCCGAATGAGGTATAAACAAAACCCCACGGGTTTTGACTTTTCATTTTTAAATTCATATGCATGAGTCGGGATGGGGTAGAATGTACAGGACCACCACTCCTCACGCAAACCTCAACGACGTAGATTTCTGGATTTGTTGTATATATTTTATATATATATATATATATATTGGCATAGTTATATATATTTATATATGGCCTTAGGATGTTTTTGGACTTGTATGTACTTAGCTATGCATGTGACCTTAGGATGATTGGGCTTTTATGTCTTGGTTGTATCTTGGATTTTTGCTTCTTTTATGCTTTTATAAGTTTCCCTTTCGTATTAATATTACAAGTATTACGTATATATCGATATGTATATATATAAATAAACGTAAAACAATATCAGATGGCACGTACGAGAGCTACCGCATACGTAGGACCCACTAGGGGTAGACCACCTCTTTCTCCTACCGCCCCAAGACGGGGACGAGTAGGGAGACCTCCAAGCACGAGAGGTCGGGGACGTATCCCCATCACGGACCGACCAATTATGGATCCGCCAGCAGTTGAGATTCCTGTAGAGGACGTGGCAGAGAGCATCATTCCCGAGGCTAGGGATAGGACATTTGTTAGGTCAGAGGCGCGTAGTTCCCTATCTGCTAGGACCGGGGGAACATATATTGGGGCTGATGTGTTTGAGGACTATGTACGTCGAGTTGAGGAGGCGTTTAGGACGGGAGCACCACCTCCCGTACCACCAGTGCCGGTATTTGTACCAGCGAGACCAGCTGAGGTGTCACAGAGGGTGACTCCGGTTAGGGCCGCACCAGAGGTTGTTGCACCAGCAGTAGTTGCACCCGAGCTAGTTGATGTTGTTAGGGTGAGAGATGAACTGAGGTCACCGAGACCTGATTCATGGTTGAAGGCTTTCAACCAACAGCATGTGCCCTACTTCGACGGGAGAGTAGGATTAGAGGTGGAGCATTGGATTGGGCACGTGGAGTCCGCTTTAGAGGCCATCCGTTGCCCGGAGGAGAGGCAGGTCGAGGTAGTCCAGACGTTATTCCAGGATCAGGCTCAGTATTGGTGGAGGACAGTTAGAGGAGGTGTGACCAGGATGGATCAGTTGTTGAGCCTCGTTAGGGAGACCTTTTGTCCAGATTCACTGAGGAGAGACAGAGTCCAGGACTTCTTAGAGGCGGGATTTGAGGATGTCCCAGTCATTGAGGCGATCAGACGATTTCGGGCAGAGTTAGCCTTGTTGGGACCCGCTGCACCTCCAGCAGACCAGCATGTTTATCTCTTTTCGAGGAGACTGAGGGAGTCCACCCGCGCGTATCTTGCGGGATTCCGCTGTGACTCCTTGGTGGAGTATCAAGACCGAGCGTCGGCATATGAGAGGGACCACCCGGGTCCTAAGAGAGTTGCTCAGTCCGAGGGGCCGGATAAGAGACGGAGGACAGATCCCGCTAGTTCAGGAGTAGGAGCCCCAGGACATGGGCATAGCCAGATGCAGAGCCGTTTTAGTTCTCAGGCTACCGCGCCGACATTTGATCGGGGACGTCAGTGTTTCAGTTGTGGAGGGTATGGACACATTAGGAATGCATGTAGGAAGCCACCCGTGGCTTGTTTCACTTGTGGCCAGGTGGGCCACCGAGCTGCTTTCTGCCGTCAGGGCAAGACACAGTCACAGCAGGGTTCTTCACCTGCTAGCGTGGCAGGAGGTGTGCAGAGGCCGCCTCAGTACCGGCCGCTGAGTCACCATCAGAGACTCCAGGGTCAGACTCGTTCGCAGGGATCGGCCCAGAGTCAGGGCCTAGGTAGGGGGGATGGTGGAGGCACCACAGAGGCTAGAGGCACTCAGGCCAGGGTCTTCGAGTTGAGGAGCGTCGTTGATCCAGCGACGCCGGTTGACACAGGTACTATTTTGATTCACAACTTCACTGTTGGGGTATTGTTTTTAACGAGTACTACACACCCTTCTTTTACCATTGTTTGTATAGCTACGATTGACCTTAGTTACGTTAGAGGGGAGACCCTCCACTATAGGGTTACCCGACTAGGGTAAGGTTAGTGGTACCTGAGAGGTACCCGATTGTTCCATTCGTTTGGAAAATCGTAATTGGTGAGCAGACTTATATATCATGTACTTTGAGTGCATGAAGAAGACATCGAAGAGACGGACAAAGGGGACCTCCATCTACCTTTTGGACATTAGTAGGATGACTTTGACGGCAACCCCAAAGACGAGACGAGGTGACCTCTTCAAGGCGGGACAAGAGAAAGTAGAACTTCTATCGTGATCAAGAGAAGAGGCGTGATAAGTTGTACTAACAAAACGGATGTTGCATTCTTTGGGCTCACATGGTGGAGCTATGCTAGCGGTGACATCAAACGGAGAACTTGTATAGTAGTAACACGGCAAGCTTTGAGCATATGATGTTAACTTGAAAGGAAACGAGCAAGATATTTCAATGGTTTAGAAGTGAAGAATTTCCCTTAGAATTCCCCACGAAGAATGCCGGCACGATGGTGAAGTTGTTCTGGTAATGCCAAGAGATGCATACTATGATCAACAAGAGGAAGAGAAGACCGAAGCTTGAAGTTGAAGGTCGACTTAAAAAGCAAGGAAAAAAAAAAAATGTTAAAACCCTTACGGTCATATTGATCTTAAAGTAAGTCTTCCACCTACTCGGAGGAAGGGTACAAGCTTACATAAATTACAAACCACGATTCCCACATGTGGTCCTATCCTAGAAGGTAAGGAAGAGGAGATCACTTTACTTAGCGGCATGATTACGCCCTACAGTCGAACGCCTATGACAACCCTGAGGAATGAGAAGGTGGTTACAAGTTCAAAAATGTGTGGGTCTTCATCGGGCTTGTGGAGAGATTCTCCAAAGTTACGCCATCAATGGCTAATCTACGCTAGAAGGAGGGTAATATCTTTAGTCGAGTTTTATGAGGATCTAGTAGTATCGATAGAATCGACGGGCTAGACCTAGTTCTTCCCCTAGTTGAGATATGTGCGTGTGTGATGTTATGGGTAGGTGTGCCCCGCGCGGGAAGGTGTTATAGGACCTGTTATATCTTGTGGTGGTAGTTTAAGTAGATTGTGCGTATAGATTGGAAGGTTTAAGCCTTCCTAGTTTGAAAGTTCATAACTCGGCCTTAGGAACCGAGAAGTCCGGCGTGTGGCAAGTTTCGGGCCGAAACTTGTTTTTAGGGGGATCTAATGTAACGCCCCAAAGTTAGGCGCGCTTGCGAGTTTTTCCTTTTCGAATATTTATTAGCCTAAATATTTTGACGAGTATTTTCCGCCTTGTTAATTAAATTTTTACGAGTTTATATAAATTATATTAATATATATTCCGTATTTTTATTTTAACGGAAAAGTTTGGAAATATTTTTCGATCCGGAAATTTCACTCCAATTAATACGATGAGTTGTTAATTCCCGGTTTCCTTTATTTTTTTTATTGTCTCCTCTATTTCCTTTTATTTTTATATATGGTACCTTTCCTCTCTCCTTGCTGATGAACAGCCACGCATCCCAACGCTACCCGACTCCTCGCCTCTCCCGACCTCTCACTTCCGACTTCTCGTTGCTCCTAGTACTGCCTCTCTAGCCTGCAGGCTTTGCAGCTCTACAATGCTCTCTAATCACTCGACTCACAGCTCTCAACCTCTCATCTCTCACAAACCTTACTCTCGTATCTGTTTTTTTTTACTCTCCCCTCACACAGCAACATCACCACTCGCACTCTCCTCTCTGTTCTCTTGGCATCGGAACCACGTCGGCAGACACGCACCTCTCGACCCGCCACTGTGTCGAGCCTCGCCACTGGAGGGCCACCGTCAAGCCTCCTTTGTTTCCTGCATCTGTCAGTTGCAGCCTACCAAGCCAGAGCCTGCCGACCTCGGAACCACCATCTGAGCCACCATCTCACCGCCGTTCTCACCGCAGCCAACGGGACAGTCTTCAACGCCGGAGAGCCTTGCCGGCCGCCACCTCTGGAGCGCCCCTTGCCGCCGCCGCCTCTGGAACGCCCTTGCCGGCCGCCACCTCTGGAGCGCCCTTGCCGCCGCCGCTACTGCTTCCCCTTCCCCCAGTAATGCGCTGAATTGGGTTTTAAAACCCTAATTTTAATTAAAATCTGGACCCCCATTAAGTGCGATATTTACAGAATGTACCCATATGTTTATTATTGCAGTTTTGACCCACAATTTTTTTGGAAGTTGCATTTATACCCTGCTGAATTGTATTATTGAAGTCATGACATTATATTCTTAAAATGTGCAGCTTTTGCCCTTGGGTATAAATTATAATTTTTGACCCAAAGCTTAATTCGGAAATGGCCGGGTTTTGTGAGTTTCTTTGTTGTCGGAAAAGTTAACTTCGGATTTTATCCATCTTTATAAATTTTGTATGGATCATCCCGGAAAGCGTTTTTGCAATTTTTAATCCTTGTTTTAAAAGCGGGACTTTCCTTATATTTTATGCCCTCGTTAGTTTAATTTTGAGTTATGACTCAAGTGTTTAATTGCGGGTTTTTAGCGATTGCTTTTGAAAATACGTTTACCTTAGAATATTATAACTTATATATTACGATCAAATTTAGCGTATTAGCTAAATTTGTGTAGTTTGGTTTTAGGTCCGGAAGCGCCCCGATAAAGGCCTAACGAGTCCAAGTTCGACTTCCGTCTTTTGACGTCACGTGAGTACCCTCTCCCTCGAGCTTATGATCTTACTCTATTTAGTTATATTTAGTATTAGTATCATGCTAGGTTGGATCTAGCATAACTTAGAGTGAATGCCAAGTAGTGGCTTTGAAGCTTAAGAGAATTGATTAAGCATGCTGGACCTTCTAGGCTAGATTATCGTTCCTTAGGTTGGGGTTCATGATCTTGTGAGATATATGTTGTTATGAGTTTTATCATGTGTTTGAGAGAGTGGGTTGTGGATAGATCTCCTCATGCGTTGAGTGAGAGGTGAGTGTAGGAATTCTAGGATGCGGTCCTAGAATTGAGAGTCAAATGGTCTTGCGTTGATCATTTGTATAGAAGTCTAAGACTTCTTGTGTGAGTGGGTTGTTGACATATATCCTCTTGTGAGCAGGTTGTGGACTTCTTCCCAAGGGAAGCGAGAGTATTGTGAGTTGAGTGTGGAGAAGAGGTAAGTCTCCGGACTTACTTAGTTCGTATTCGTCGTATTAGTTTCGATGTGTGTTTGGTGGTGTTTGTTTATCGTTTATTGTATAACAATTAAACCGGAATTAGGATTACCGACTTTATTTATTATTGGCCCAAGTGTATGATAACGGGCGGTGACAACACTGCCTAGCTCTTGCGGAGAGTTAGGGGGTTCTCGGCGACTAGTCCGGGCAGGTAGACGGCCAGATGCATCAGTGTCATTCCTTGACGGTGAGTAGGGACCGAGGCGAGATCATGCGGTGATTCTCGTGTCACAAACCTAAGTTGAATTAGTAACGGGATATGACTTAATAATAATAAAAAGATAATGAACTGGTCTTGTGTGTTTCGAGCATGTTGTGTGTTTATGTTTATTTGTGTGTGTGTGCCATCACCTTGATTCTAATGCTTTGAATATAGCTAACGGTATTATACCGATTGTTGTAGATGTCTTGCAGGATAGGGATGCCGCCGAGTGAGGCGGAGGAGTGGACAGCCGGGGTCTCCGTACATTATAGGACGGGGATGGTTATGTGTTGATGTCGTTTTTGAATTATCTTATACCTTATGGATTTATATTTTGGAGTTGTGTTGTTTTGAGGACTCGGCTGAGTTTCCAAATTGTACCTTTCTTTACGGATTGTTTGCATTGCATTAAAACGTTTTCGATATTTGCCTTTATTTGTGCCATGTTGGAAAGATCCGGTGAAATTGTTGTCAAGCTAAGGGTCGGGACCCATTGTGAGGTCCCAGCCCGTAGCATCCCGAGTCCCGCGGATTTGGGGTGTTACAAAAGTGGTATCAGAGCCCTAGGTTGACAACAATGGCACTCGCTATCTTTTAAAGGCCGAATGAGGTATAAACAGAACCCCACGGGTTTTGACTTTTCATTTTTAAATTCATATGCATGAGTCGGGATGGGGTAGAATGTACAGGACCACCACTCCTCACGCAAACCTCGACGACGTAGATTTCTGGATTTGTTGTATATATTTTATATATATATATATATTGGCATAGTTATATATATTTATATAAGGCCTTAGGATGTTTTTGGACTTGTATGTACTTAGCTATGCATGTGACCTTAGGATGATTGGGCTTTTATGTCTTGGTTGTATCTTGGATTTTGGCTTCTTTTATGCTTTTATAAGTTTCCCTTTCGTATTAATATTACAAGTATTACGTATATATCGATATGTATATATATAAATAAACGTAAAACAATATCAGATGGCACGTACGAGAGCTACCGCATACGTAGGACCCACTAGGGGTAGACCACCTCTTCCTCCTACCGCCCCAAGACGGGGACGAGTAGGGAGACCTCCAGGCACGAGAGGTCGGGGACGTATCCCCATCACGGACCGACCAGTTATGGATCCGCCAGCAGTTGAGATTCCCGTAGAGGACGTGGCAGAGAGCATCATTCCCGAGGCTAGGGATAGGACAGTTGTTAGGTCAGAGGCGCGTAGTTCCCTATCTGCTAGGACCGGGGGAACATATATTGGGGCTGATGTGTTTGAGGACTATGTACGTCGAGTTGAGGAGGCGTTTAGGACGGGAGCACCACCTCCCGTACCACCAGTGCCGGTATCTGTACCAGCGAGACCAGCTGAGGTGTCACAGAGGGTGACTCCGGTTAGGGCCGCACCAGAGGTTGTTGCACCAGCAGTAGTTGCACCCGAGCTAGTTGATGTTGTTAGGGTGAGAGATGAACTGAGGTCACCGAGACCTGATTCATGGTTGAAGGCTTTCAACCAACAGCATGTGCCCTACTTCGACGGGAGAGTAGGATTAGAGGTGGAGCATTGGATTGGGCACGTGGAGTCCGCTTTAGAGGCCATCCGTTGCCCGGAGGAGAGGCAGGTCGAGGTAGTCCAGACGTTATTCCAGGATCAGGCTCAGTATTGGTGGAGGACAGTTAGAGGAGGTGTGACCAGGATGGATCAGTTGTTGAGCCTCGTTAGGGAGACCTTTTGTCCAGATTCACTGAGGAGAGACAGAGTCCAGGACTTCTTAGAGGCGGGATTTGAGGATGTCCCAGTCATTGAGGCGATCAGACGATTTCGGGCAGAGTTAGCCTTGTTGGGACCCGCTGCACCTCCAGCAGACCAGCATGTTTATCTCTTTTCGAGGAGACTGAGGGAGTCCACCCGCGCGTATCTTGCGGGATTCCGCTGTGACTCCTTGGTGGAGTATCAAGACCGAGCGTCGGCATATGAGAGGGACCACCCGGGTCCTAAGAGAGTTGCTCAGTCCGAGGGGCCGGATAAGAGACGGAGGACAGATCCCGCTAGTTCAGGAGTAGGAGCCCCAGGACATGGGCATAGCCAGATGCAGAGCCGTTTTAGTTCTCAGGCTACCGCGCCGACATTTGATCGGGGACGTCAGTGTTTCAGTTGTGGAGGGTATGGACACATTAGGAATGCATGTAGGAAGCCACCCGTGGCTTGTTTCACTTGTGGCCAGGTGGGCCACCGAGCTGCTTTCTGCCGTCAGGGCAAGACACAGTCACAGCAGGGTTCTTCACCTGCTAGCGTGGCAGGAGGTGTGCAGAGGCCGCCTCAGTACCGGCCGCTGAGTCACCATCAGAGACTCCAGGGTCAGACTCGTTCGCAGGGATCGGCCCAGAGTCAGGGCCTAGGTAGGGGGGATGGTGGAGGCACCACAGAGGCTAGAGGCACTCAGGCCAGGGTCTTCGAGTTGAGGAGCGTCGTTGATCCAGCGACGCCGGTTGACACAGGTACTATTTTGATTCACAACTTCACTGTTGGGGTATTGTTTTTAACGAGTACTACACACCCTTCTTTTACCATTGTTTGTATAGCTACGATTGACCTTAGTTACGTTAGAGGGGAGACCCTCCACTATAGGGTTACCCGACTAGGGTAAGGTTAGTGGTACCTGAGAGGTACCCGATTGTTCCATTCGTTTGGAAAATCGTAATTGGTGAGCAGACTTATATATCATGTACTTTGAGTGCATGAAGAAGACATCGAAGAGACGGACAAAGGGGACCTCCATCTACCTTTTGGACATTAGTAGGATGACTTTGACGGCAACCCCAAAGACGAGACGAGGTGACCTCTTCAAGGCGGGACAAGAGAAAGTAGAACTTCTATCGTGATCAAGAGAAGAGGCGTGATAAGTTGTACTAACAAAACGGATGTTGCATTCTTTGGGCTCACATGGTGGAGCTATGCTAGCGGTGACATCAAACGGAGAACTTGTATAGTAGTAACACGGCAAGCTTTGAGCATATGATGTTAACTTGAAAGGAAACGAGCAAGATATTTCAATGGTTTAGAAGTGAAGAATTTCCCTTAGAATTCCCCACGAAGAATGCCGGCACGATGGTGAAGTTGTTCTGGTAATGCCAAGAGATGCATACTATGATCAACAAGAGGAAGAGAAGACCGAAGCTTGAAGTTGAAGGTCGACTTAAAAAGCAAGGAAAAAAAAAAAATGTTAAAACCCTTACGGTCATATTGATCTTAAAGTAAGTCTTCCACCTACTCGGAGGAAGGGTACAAGCTTACATAAATTACAAACCACGATTCCCACATGTGGTCCTATCCTAGAAGGTAAGGAAGAGGAGATCACTTTACTTAGCGGCATGATTACGCCCTACAGTCGAACGCCTATGACAACCCTGAGGAATGAGAAGGTGGTTACAAGTTCAAAAATGTGTGGGTCTTCATCGGGCTTGTGGAGAGATTCTCCAAAGTTACGCCATCAATGGCTAATCTACGCTAGAAGGAGGGTAATATCTTTAGTCGAGTTTTATGAGGATCTAGTAGTATCGATAGAATCGACGGGCTAGACCTAGTTCTTCCCCTAGTTGAGATATGTGCGTGTGTGATGTTATGGGTAGGTGTGCCCCGCGCGGGAA
>BSUD01000001.1:143402800-143426236 GCA_033239045.1 Fagopyrum esculentum
TCGCCAACAGGACAGTCTTCAACGCCGGAGAGCCTTGCCGGCCGCCACCTCTGGAGCGCCCCTTGCCGCCGCCGCCGCTACTGCTTCCCCTTCCCCCAGTAATGCGCTGAATTGGGTTTTAAAACCCTAATTTTAATTAAAATCTGGACCCCCATTAAGTGCGATATTTACAGAATGTACCCATATGTTTATTATTGCAGTTTTGACCCACAATTTTTTTGGAAGTTGCATTTATACCCTGCTGAATTGTATTATTGAAGTCATGACATTATATTCTTAAAATGTGCAGCTTTTGCCCTTGGGTATAAATTATAATTTTTGACCCAAAGCTTAATTCGGAAATGGCCGGGTTTTGTGAGTTTCTTTGTTGTCGGAAAAGTTAACTTCGGATTTTATCCATCTTTATAAATTTTGTATGGATCATCCCGGAAAGCGTTTTTGCAATTTTTAATCCTTGTTTTAAAAGCGGGACTTTCCTTATATTTTATGCCCTCGTTAGTTTAATTTTGAGTTATGACTCAAGTGTTTAATTGCGGGTTTTTAGCGATTGCTTTTGAAAATACGTTTACCTTAGAATATTATAACTTATATATTACGATCAAATTTAGCGTATTAGCTAAATTTGTGTAGTTTGGTTTTAGGTCCGGAAGCGCCCCGATAAAGGCCTAACGAGTCCAAGTTCGACTTCCGTCTTTTGACGTCACGTGAGTACCCTCTCCCTCGAGCTTATGATCTTACTCTATTTAGTTATATTTAGTATTAGTATCATGCTAGGTTGGATCTAGCATAACTTAGAGTGAATGCCAAGTAGTGGCTTTGAAGCTTAAGAGAATTGATTAAGCATGCTGGACCTTCTAGGCTAGATTATCGTTCCTTAGGTTGGGGTTCATGATCTTGTGAGATATATGTTGTTATGAGTTTTATCATGTGTTTGAGAGAGTGGGTTGTGGATAGATCTCCTCATGCGTTGAGTGAGAGGTGAGTGTAGGAATTCTAGGATGCGGTCCTAGAATTGAGAGTCAAATGATCTTGCGTTGATCATTTGTATAGAAGTCTAAGACTTCTTGTGTGAGTGGGTTGTTGACATATATCCTCTTGTGAGCAGGTTGTGGACTTCTTCCCAAGGGAAGCGAGAGTATTGTGAGTTGAGTGTGGAGAAGAGGTAAGTCTCCGGACTTACTTAGTTCGTATTCGTCGTATTAGTTTCGATGTGTGTTTGGTGGTGTTTGTTTATCGTTTATTGTATAACAATTAAACCGGAATTAGGATTACCGACTTTATTTATTATTGGCCCAAGTGTATGATAACGGGCGGTGACAACACTGCCTAGCTCTTGCGGAGAGTTAGGGGGTTCTCGGCGACTAGTCCGGGCAGGTAGACGGCCAGATGCATCAGTGTCATTCCTTGACGGTGAGTAGGGACCGAGGCGAGATCATGCGGTGATTCTCGTGTCACAAACCTAAGTTGAATTAGTAACGGGATATGACTTAATAATAATAAAAAGATAATGAACTGGTCTTGTGTGTTTCGAGCATGTTGTGTGTTTATGTTTATTTGTGTGTGTGTGCCATCACCTTGATTCTAATGCTTTGAATATAGCTAACGGTATTATACCGATTGTTGTAGATGTCTTGCAGGATAGGGATGCCGCCGAGTGAGGCGGAGGAGTGGACAGCCGGGGTCTCCGTACATTATAGGACGGGGATGGTTATGTGTTGATGTCGTTTTTGAATTATCTTATACCTTATGGATTTATATTTTGGAGTTGTGTTGTTTTGAGGACTCGGCTGAGTTTCCAAATTGTACCTTTCTTTACGGATTGTTTGCATTGCATTAAAACGTTTTCGATATTTGCCTTTATTTGTGCCATGTTGGAAAGATCCGGTGAAATTGTTGTCAAGCTAAGGGTCGGGACCCATTGTGAGGTCCCAGCCCGTAGCGCCCCGAGTCCCGCGGATTTGGGGTGTTACAAAAAAAAAATTCCGATTTGATATGGGAAATTTCAAGATTTAAAGCAAAACCGATTTTCAGGAGAAGATTTAAATTTGTAATCATAAAATCTTGGTGAAAATGTTTTGAAATTATTTTAAAATTTCTTCTTTCAAATGATTTGATGATCAACATCTAAAAATATGATAATCACTAATCGGATCCGTGTTAATCACTTTCGTCTTTAGAATCCGTGTCAAGACCTTGAACTACATTTCAAGGCCTTGAAATGGAAAACATACTGCATTATAAGGAGAAAATAATGTGATTTACTCCCCTTAATAATGTTTCCTTGTTCAACATACCAAACTCCAATCTAATAAAATTGAATTGATCTTCTGGTAGAGGCTTAGTAAATATATCTGCAAGTTGCAAGTTAGTCGAGATAAAGGATATCGATACATCACCTTTTTCAACATGATCACGTATAAAGGGATGTCTAACATCGATATGCTTCGTTCTTGAATGTTGCACATGATTTTTGGTTGTCGAAATATCACTAGTATTATCACATTTAATAGGTATACCTTTGAGATCACAAAGATCACGTAGTTGTTGAGCTATCCATAAAATTTGTGAACAAAAGGCTCCAACAGCTATGTATTCTGCCTCAGTTGTGGATAGGGCGACAAAATTTTGCTTCTTGGAGTGTCAACTTATTAGGGATGACCCTAAGAATTGACAGCATCTATAAGTGCTTTTTCTATCGACCTTATAGCCTGCAAAGTGTACATCTGAATAGCTTATGAGGTGAAACAAGTTTTGACGAGGATACCAAAACCCTAGATCCTTAGTACCATTAAGATATCGAAAAATCTTTTTCACAACTATCAAATGTGACTCTTTGGGATCGGCTTGTAATCTAGCACACATGCACACACTAAACATAATGTGAGGTCGACTAGAGGTTAAATATAACAAAGAACTGATCATACATCAATACTCCTTTTGTATAACATTCTTACCATTCTTGTCTTGATCTAATGAAAGAGTAGAACTCATTTGAGTCTTTGCTACCTTTGATTGATCCATTTTATACTGCTTGAGCAAATCCTTGGTACATATGCTTTGGTTTAGAAATATTTCTTTCTTAGCTTGAGTAACTTGTAGACTAAGAAAGAAATTTAACTCTCCCATTAGAATCATTTCAAATTTTGTGCACATAATATCTGAAAATTCCTTGCATCGAGAATCATTAGTAGCACCAAATAATATATCATCAACATATATTTGTACTACTAATAAATTGTTGCCTCTAGTTTTGACAAACAAAGTTTTGTCAATCAACCCTCTTTGAAAGCCGTTTTCTGAAAGATATTTGGGCAATCTTTCATACCAAGCTCGAGGAGCTTGTTTAAGACCGTAAAGATCTTTATCCAGTTTGTAAACATGATCCAGAAATTCATCATTTTCAAAACCACGAGGTTGAGCAACGTAGACTTCTTTTTCTAAGAAGTCATTAAAAAAAGCACACTTAACATCCATTTGAAATAGCTTTATGTTCATGAAGGATGCAAATGCAAGTAGCATATGTATGACTTCTAACCTGACAACAGGAGCAAAGGTCTCCTCATAATCAATACCTTCCTCTTGGTTATAACCTTGTGCTACAAGTCGGGCTTTGTTTCGAATAACTTTTCCATGTTCATCCAATTTATTTTGAAACACCCATTTGATTCCTTTGACGGATTGATGATTGGGTCCAGCCATGAGAGTCCAGACTTTATTTCTCTCAAATTCATTTATCTCATTTTGCATGGTAATGATCCAATCTGGTTCTTGAAGTGCTTGAACATAGTTTTTGGGCTCTACAAGAGATTAAAAAAAAGTAGAAAAAGCACACAAGTTGTTTAACCTAGATCGAATTTGCACACCTGATTTTGGATCCGAGATCGCGTTCTGACGATAAAAACCTATGGTCGTTGTCTTTTAGCTTTAGTCAAAGTAGATTATCTAACTTTACACTAAGCGGATTGTATAGTGTAAGTAAGGGTCGAATCCAAGAGAGTTTTAATTGAGTGTAACAAAGGCAAGACAAAAACAAATAGAAATTAAGCAAAGATGGTGATAATAGATATGGAATGAAGAACTACACTAGGTTGGATCTTAGCATGCACACTACTTGGTTGGTTCTTTTTATAAGTTATTCACTAAATTCTCATCTTGATCTTAGGTATGTTGATAGCATGAATTATAGTCTATATTTTGGGATTTGTTTGGACGTTTTATCTTCAATAATCTGCATGTTTGTATGTATAATATGTGATTATATTACCATTTCATCTACCTTTGCGGGAATCGAGGTCTACACCTAGTTTTGTTGTAATCGTAGGTAAAATGGCACGTTTTGCATCGAAAAGGAGCAAAAGGAGCTATGGAGTCATTGGAGCTACATTCGGAAACATAAGGAAACTTTTAGGAAACATAGCCATGGATTAAAGATTCACTTTGGACCAGATTTAAGAGATTTCACATTCAGTTGTGACTCACCTCGGTTGACCACAAAGTCACCTCGACCGAGGTGATCCAGAGAAGTTGACTCGACCGAGGCGAACACCTGGGACGCGGCGAGAATATTTTATTCTTGGCTGAGATCTTTTATCTTTGGAAAGAGATCTTATATTTTTGGGCTTGGCTCCTGGAAGGAAGAAGATATGCTAGATCATATATTTTACCTATTTTTATGGGAAGAGATCTTTCTAAGATATCGTATCTTTGGAGAGTAATTTTCCTATAAAAAGGGTTGGATTTTCCACAAATCCACATCACGCTATACCACCGATCAGGGTTTATACACCGCTGCAGCCATACTCCAGTTGGGAGATTTGAAGAACCTTTTTGAAGGTTGAAGAAGGAAGTTTATAGCTTTTATAGCTTTTGAAGGGTTTTTGTAAGATCATCTTAGATTCCCTTCCTTGTTGTTTGTCTTGTTGGATTTCTATCCAAGGAACACTTGTGTTGCATAATTGATTCAGTTATTGAAGCCTTTCTCTTAAGGTTTTCTTGTTCAATTATTCTCTTTCTTCCCATATACTTGATTAATACTTTCATGATGATGAGCGGCTAATCTCTTTGTGTGATTCTAGGGTGATTGGCTGAAGGTTGTGGGAAAAACAATGATAGAATAAATTTAATCACAGTAGGACCCTGAAAGTTCGAGTCTTTAACCTTAACCCTAAGCATCTCGCTCAGTCGATGAACATCTCGGCCGGGGTGGAATTCATCTGACCGAGGTGACTTATTTGATCCGAAACTGAGAGTTAAGTGTTCGAGTATGTTAAATCCTATTCTTATTACACCTTTCCTGGTTCAATGCAGGCCTAGGATGAGACTTACCCGGTAGTTCCTTAGTTTGTTTACCTAAGATCATAAGTTTAGGTAATAAAGGTTTATCCTTTATTGGGGTTTGAGTGTGCTTTCATCCCATCTTTGTGAGTTAGCCTAAGACTTACCCGGTAAAGGTTAATTCTATTCCCTTAGATGGCGTGTTAGTTTGAGGTTATAGTTCTTTATCTTAATTCCTTGAGACTTACCCGGTAATAGGAGTTACGGTTTGGGATTAGTGAGTAGTGAGACTTACCCGGTGATCTATTCCACTTTAGTAACACCTTCCCTATGCAAAAAACCTCAGCTTTGTCCGCTTATCTTTAGATCTTGAGTTGGAACCACAACTAGATGCTTTAATCCCTAGAATTGCATATTTCCTTTATTAACTTATATCATCTTTGATTGTTTTAATTGTTTTGTGGTTAGTAATTGCTAAAGCTTACCGTTATCAACTTTGTTTCACTAAGTCCTTGTGATCGACCCCTGGAATTCCTTGCTTTTTACTACGATTGACCCGTACACTGCGGGTTCGCATCCTTGTTTTAAGCTTACATCTAGGGTTATAAATTTAAAGCTTGCACACACCGTTTGGAGCGAACAAGTTTTTGGCGCCGTTGTCGGGGATTGGTCTAGACCGAGCCGGTTACGGTTTGCTTTTGGGGCACTTGCCCCCGTGTCTATTAACCACTCTACTTGAGTGACTTTTGCAGGTTCTTTCTTAGGTTTATGCGAAGAACCCGCACTAGGAAGGAAATCGTTCCTTACGATCCCGAACCAGAGAAGATATATAAACGACGCTTAAGAGAAGCAAAGATGGCCAACCAAGACAATCACGATCTTGAGGCCGAGTTGAAAGAGGCGTTAGAACAACTACGCCTCAGCAGGGAAGAACTAAGGCAAGAGAAAGAGGAAACTCGCACCAGGACTGAAGCGATCGAAGCAGATATGGCAACCTTACGAGACCAATATCAACTTCGACCGAGGGAAGATCCAGTTTCCAAGAAGAATCCTGCAGCTCCTCAGTAGTCTCGATCCGGTGGTGGTGGTGGTATGTAGGGGTACTGAGTCGGATCATAGGGATGGCCCATGATACGCTCAAACTGTAGCTGAGCCATCATGTGCTGATGATGCTGCCGCTCCTGCATCTCGCGGATATCCAGCGAAAGTGCAGCATATGAGTCGATAACCTGATCCGTCAGGTCATCGATCCGTCGGTGTGCAGCTCTATCTCTCACTCCACGCATCCTGCGTCTAGCAGGTCTGACTGGAGAAGTCTCAGCTGGTGCCGGCTCAGTGTCCTTCTCGTCATCATCTAAATCAATAATAGGTGGCGCGCTCGTCCCAGCTATATCTGTCCCTGTGTCCATCGGGACGCCACCTCCTCTCTCGTCTACTGTATCATCATCATCGTTGTCCTCATCCTCAGCCTCCTCCTCAGCCTCAGCAGGGGCAGCTGCTCCCTCTCTGTAATCCTCCATAAGTGGACCCCAAGCGGTCTGCCAGAAATATGGATCAAAGACAGAGAACTGTGCAGACCATCTGATGCCCTGAGGTGCAGTCAGCTCCCATGGCATAGCGACGTAGGGTGTAGTCAGTCCACGGGGAACTAGAATCCTCCGTGTAATCATCTCTTGAAGTCCGAGCGGCTTGGCAGCCGCCACCATGGTACACCTACTCAGATCCATATCCTGATACCTAGCGATATGGGTCACTATCCCTCCGCAGCATATATCTCCCTTCCCTTTGGCCTTGATCCTGTGCAGATCCTCTGCCAGCATCAATCCAAAGTCAGGGTATCCACCTGTGACCATGCAGTATAAAGCAAACAGCTCTCCCTGTCGGACCTTCTGGGGCGTCTCAGTACGCGCCAGAAGCGTCTCGCTGAAGATCTTGTGTACCAATCGAAAGGCTAGATGAAAAATAAGCTTCGCCCTGGAATCACCAGTGCGCCACCTATCTGCGTGCTCTGTAATGTGGGCGATCTGACCCCAGAACTCTCTAGCTACAGCTCGGGTCGGGAAGTCTACAGTAGTGGGGGCAGGGAAGCCAAAAATGTCTCTCCAGTGGTCTAGAGGTACTAAGTAGTTCCGGTTCATCAACCGGTACTTCACAACCCTCTCTGTGGGGAGGTAAGTGAAGGAGCTGACAAACTCGAGGGTCGGCTCTAGGTAGGCTGGGGCTCGGATCTCAGTAAACTGATCCAGCCCGACGGTGGTGATCATCCTCCTAAGATCTCCATCAACGTGGAGACAGTCAAAGGCAGAAATGTCCAGAAATCTAGGAGCGATGACTGGACGACTAGCAATACGCTCATAATCTACAAGGTGTCTCTCGTGGATCACCGGTATAGAAGGTCTGGATGAGGAAGAAGAAGGGGAAGGAGAGGATCTATCTCTAAGGGCTAACAATCTGTCAGAACTCATCTTCAAACTACACTGTCAGACTACCTCGGTCGACTGACAAACTCCAAGAATCACCTCGACCGAGGTGCAGGTCGACTGGACCGAGGCGAAGACAGTCGCGATTTCAACTCTCTGAATTTCAGTTCTTTTCCCCCAAAAATCACTACCGATGCTTCCTAAGGGGTACTTAAGGTTTTCCTCAACAGAATCAAGGGCAACCAAATCCCAAATTGCAGTAAACGAACGAGTTTAGGGTTTCGATCGTTTTTACCTCTTTCCAGCCGAGTTGCTCAAGTTTCTCGCTGATCTGTAGTTGCAATCGATTCCTCTACCCTTCAATCTCGGTTTGGAAGCAGAAAACGTCGAAAACGAGCAAGATTTGGGAGTGAGCGAAATGGATCTGTCGCCGCGGTTGAGGTAGGTAAAAAAAATGTGAAAAGTAATTTTCCCCCTTTTTATACTGTTACTGGATCTGCTGTCACCTCGGTCGAGATGGTCTCGACTGGACCGAGATGGTATGGATCGAGGCGGTTTTGCAGAAACCCTAGTCGCCTCGGTTGCTGATTAGGGTCCATCCTTTGACCTATGGTTTGCGGGATTCCTGCAAGAAGAACATCTCGGACTGGCATCCGAGGTGGAAGTACATCAGCCGGGGCGTCGGGTACTGGAATCTGCCTCGGTCGAGGAAAGATATACCTCAAGTGATTAGGGAGTTGTTTAAGCTCCACTACTGGGGGTGCTTTCTGGGAGGGATCTTTGCTTCCTCTTTCCAGTGGAGTGGTGTCAAAAACTTGTTCGCTCCAAACGGTGTGTGCAAGCTTTAAATTTATAACCCTAGACTTAAACAAACATGCAGATTATGATTATGAAAGATAAAACGTCCAGTTTCTGACACCACTCCACTGGAAAGAGGAAGCAAAGACCCCTCCCAGAAAGCACCCCCAGTAGTGGAGCTTAAACAACTCCCTAATCACTTGAGGTATATCTTTCTTGGCCCGGATTCTACTTATCCCGTTATTGCTAGTGCTTCCCTCTCCGAATCTGAATTATCTAAGTTAATGCATGTCCTGAGAAAGCATCGAAAAGCCATAGGTTACACCACGGATGATCTTATTGGCATTAAACCTTCTTTCTGCATGCATAGAATTCTAATGGAAGATAATCATAAGACTTCACGGGAACCTCAAAGACGGTTAAATCCGATCATGAAAGAGGTTGTGAAGAAGGAAGTTCTTAAGTTGTTGGATGCAGGTATTATTTATCCTATCTCGGACAGCAAGTGGGTTAGCCCGGTGCATGTCGTTCCGAAGAAAGCAGGGATGACCGTTGTGACGAATAAGAACAACGAGTTGATCCCAACAAGGACCGTTACGGGCTGGAGAGTATGCATCGATTATAGGAAGCTGAACATGGCGACTCGGAAGGATCATTTTCCGCTTCCCTTCATTGATCAAATGCTCGAACGGTTGGCCCAGCATTCACACTTTTGCTACTTGGACGGCTATAGTGGATTCTTCCAGATTTCTATCCATCCGGATGATCAGGAGAAGACCACCTTCACTTGTCCATGGGGGACGTTTGCCTATCGGAGGATGCAATTCGGATTGTGCAATGCACCCGCTACCTTCCAGCGATGCATGATGGCTATTTTTTCCGAGTACATAGAGGAGATCATGGAGGTATTCATGGATGATTTTTCTATATATGGTTCCTCTTTTGATGATTGCCTATCTAACCTTTCTCTAGTGCTTAAAAGATGTGAATACACTAACCTTGTTTTGAATTGGGAGAAGTGTCATTTTATGGTTAATGAAGGCATTGTGCTAGGACACCTCATTTCTAATCGAGGTATTGAGGTCGATCGAGCTAAAATCGAAACTATTGAGAGACTCCCTCCTCCTTGTTCTGTTAAAGGTGTGAGGAGTTTTCTCGGGCATGCAGGTTTCTACAGGAGATTCATCAAGGATTTCTCTAAGATTTCTAAACCTCTAACTAACCTCTTGAATAAAGATGTTGTTTTTGAGTTTTCGCAAGAGTGTCTTGATGCTTTTTACAGGATTAAGGAAGCGTTGATCTCCGCTCCCATTATCCAGCCTCCTGATTGGACCTTGCCCTTTGAGGTCATGTCAAAAACTTGTTCGCTCCAAACGGTGTGTGCAAGCTTTAAATTTATAACCCTAGACTTAAGCTTAAAACAAGGATGCGAACCCGCAGTGTACGGGTCAATCGTAGTAAAAGCAAGAAAATTCCAGGGGTCGATCACAGGGACTCGGTGAAACAAAGTCAATACGGTGTGCTTATGTCAATACTAACCACAAGAGCAATTAACACAATCAAAGATGAATAAGAAGTCAATAAAGCAAACATGCAATTCTAGGGATTAAAGCATCAAGTTGTGGTTCCAACTCAAGATCTATAGATAAGCGGACAAAGCTGAGATTTTTGCGTGGGGAAGGTGTTTCTAAAGTGGAGCAGATCACCGGGTAAGTCTCACTACACACTAATCCTAAACCGTAATTCCTATTACCGGGTAAGTCTCAAGGAATCAAGATAAAGAACTATAACCTCAAACTAACATGCCATCTAAGGGAATAGAATCAACCTTTACCGGGTAAGTCTCAGGCTAACTCAAAAAGATGGGATGGAAGCACACTCGAACCCCAATAAAGGATAAACCTTTATTACCTACACTTATGATCGTTGGTACACAAACTAAGGAATTACCGGGTAAGTCTCATCCTAAGCTTGCATTGAACCAGGAAGGTGAAATAAGAATAGGATTTAGCAAACTCTAACACTTAACTCTCAGTTACGGATCAAATAAGTCACCTCGGTCAGAAGAATTCCACCCCGGCCGAGATGTTCATCGACTGAACGAGATGCTTAGGGTTAAGGTTAAAGACTCGAACTTTCAGGATCCTACTGGAATCTAAGACTATTCTATCATTGTTTTTCCCACAACCTTCAGCCAATCACCCTAGAATCACACAAGGAAATTAGCCACTCATCATCATTATGAAAGTATTAAATATATGGGAAGAAAGTGATTATTTGAACAAAGAAGAATTTAATGAAAAGACTTCAATAACTGAATCAAATATCACAACAAAGCGTTCCTTGGATAGCAATCCAACAAGACAAGACAACAATTGAGGGAATTGAAGACAATCTTACAAAACCCTTCAATAAAGCTATAAAGCTATGGACTTCAATCTTCCTTCAACCTTCAAAAAGATTCTTCGAAACTCCCAAATTTGGAGTATGCTGCTGCTGCGTAAACGTTGATCGACGGTATAGCGTGATGTTGGAATTGTGGAAATCCAACCCTTTTTATAGGAAAATAACCCTCCAAAGATAATAAATCTTAGAAAGATATTCTCCCATAAATATAGGTAAAATATATATTCTGCATATCTCCTTCCATCCAGGAGCCAAGCCCAAAAATATAAGATCACTTTCCAATTTTAAAAGATCTCTTCCAAGAATAAAATATTCTCGCCGCGTCCTAGGTGTTCGCCTCGGTCGAGTCGGTGTCTCAGGATCGCCTCGGTCGAGATGAATCTCTAGTCAACCGAGGTGATTCAAAACAGAATGTGAAATCTCTCGAATCTGCTCTAAAGTAAATCTTTAATCCATGGCTATGCTCCCTGGATGTAGCTCCAAATGACTCATGACTCCTTTTCGCTCCTTTTTGATGCAAAACGTACCATATTACCTACAATTACAACGAAACTAGGTGTAGACCTCGATTCTCGCAAAGGTAGATGAAATGGTAGTAAAATCACATAATGCACATACAAACATGCAGATTATGAAAGATAAAACGTCCAAACAAACCCCAAAATATAGACTATAATTCATGCTATCAATGCAGGTCCCAGTCGCTGACCCTCGACCGAGGCAGGTCCCAGTACCTGACGCCTCGGCCGAGGTACTTCCACCTCGGATGCCAATCCGAGGCGCTCTTTTTGCAGGAATCCCGCAAACCCTAGGTCAAAGGATGGACCCCAATCAACAACTGAGGCGTCCAGGAGTTAACCTAGGAGATCCAGCGGACCATGACTACGAACTTCGACCGCAAGTTCTGTCCATGATTCGCCAATGCCAGTTCGGAGGGCTAGAGAAGAAATCTCCACATCAACATCTGCAGAACTATGAGATCTTGATGGAGACCTTGAGACCCTCAAGGATTGAAAATAACAACTACAAGCTAAGACCTTTTTACTTTTCTTTAAAAGATAGAGCTCTTACTTGGTATCAATCTCTTCCTCCAGGAAAAATTAGCACTTGGGAGGAGATGACTACGGAATTCTTGACTAAATTCTTTCCCCCCTCTAAGACCGTTGAAATGAGAGGGAAGATTAATGCATTCATTATGAAGGACAAGGAGAGCTTGTCCAAGTCATGGGAAAGGTTTAAAGACATTCTTTTGGATTGCCCACATCATGGGATTCCAAAGATAGAGTTGTTGGAGATATACTTCAAGGGACTGGACGGAAGCACCGAGTTCAACCTCCAACTACTCTCCGCCGGTACCTTTATGGACATGGCGATTGACGAAGCTTGGGACTTTATCGAGAAACAAGCTTTGCATATGGAGAAATACACCCATCAAGGAGCTGAAGGAGGAGTTAAAAGAGTTAACTTCCAAGATACTCGGCCCAACAATAATCAACTCACGTCTTTGAAGAATGACGTGAAGCAATTGAAGGAACTCTTGGTTGCTCAAACCAAGAAGGAAGATCAAAGACAAAGGAACAACAACAATGGATACCGTAACAACAATAACGGTTCCCGGAACAACAACTACAACAACAATAGAGGATCCAACAACAATAATTGGAGGGCGAACAACCAAAATTCTGGTAACAATCGTTCTAACTCCAATTCTAACGATTCCTCTAATCCTTTCCTCTCTTCCCCTTCTTCTTCTTCTACTCCATTAAAGAGCCAGGGGCAAGGATCAAGTTCGTCTCAGCCGGAAAAGAAAGACGCGGTGCTGGAGGTTATCTTGATCAAGCTTAGTGCTATGGAGACTTCTATGACTTCATTTTCGAAGGCCCAAAAGGCCTTTGAACAACAACTTGCTAGTAGGGCGAATGAAGCGCCAAGATATCCAGGGAAGCTTCCAGCAAGGACGGAGAGCAACCCTAAGGGCCAGATCATGGCCATAACTACGAGGAGTGGACTGAAAACTGCAGATCCAGTGCCTCGGTCGGTGCCAGTACCGACGAAGACCACCTCGGTCCAGGTGCAGTCAAAGAACACTTCAGCCGAGATGCCAACCGAGGTAGAGCCACAGAAAGCGGAGGGGAAAACTGAAGTTTATGTTCCACCTCCTGCATATAAACCACCACTTCCATTCCCCCAGTCAAGGGCCAGATCACATCTAGACAAGCACTTTGGTAAGTTCCTTGACTTGATGAATAAACTACACATTAACATTCCTTTCCTTGATGCTATTCTAAGAATGCCCGCCTATGGGAAGTTCTTGAAAGATATCTTATCAAGGAAGAGAAAACTGGAAGACTTTGGTGAAGTAAGGATGATATCTAAATCCTCGGAGCTTATTCAAATCATGAAGGAGAAGATGCCACCTAAGTTGAGAGATCCCGGCTCATTTTGCATTCCCATTCAAGTTGGGGATGTCACTTGCGAAGCCTTATGCGATCTAGGAGCCAACGTGAGCATCATTCCGCTGGAGTTATGTGTGAAGATCGGACTTGGAGAGCCCAAGCCGGTCAAGATTCGATTATACATGGCGGACCGCTCCATTACTCATCCCGTGGGAATTTTGGAAGACGTTCCGGTCAAGTTAGGTAACTTCTATTTACCAATAGACTTTGTTGTACTTGACATTCCCGCAGATTATCCTGTTCCTATTATCTTCGGGAGGCCATTTCTAGCAACTTCGGGTTGCAACGTGGATTGTAAGAACGCCAAGTTGAAATTCAACATCGGCGGAGACGAAGTGGAGTTCGCACTACTTGCGGCCATGAAAGGGGAGCAACTAAGCGATGATATCTTCAACATCTATGATGAAGAAGAATCAAGGGAATTGGTGAGCTCTATCCTTATTAACGATCCACTCGAAAGAGTTATTAGTTTCAGTTTAATGGAGGAAGGTATAGATGCTTCTTGTGATGCAGATATACGGAGCTTGAAAGCACTAGAAGAAGATCCAGGAGCTAAAACTGAAAAGCTAATCCAGGAGACGAAGATCTCCAGTTTCGGTTCCAGTTATAGTACCTTGACCGAGGCACTTTCTGGACTGAGCGAGGCGACTGAAGAACATCTCGGTCAACGCCTTTGCGCCTCGACCGAGGTCGATGGCGAGATGATGTCAACTGAGACTGCTGAGAATAACAAACTTCTTACTCCCTTCTCTGACATTCATCCTCAGTTGGCGGAACATTCTATCCACCAACTTTCTGATAATAAAGGACCTTGGTATGCTGATATTGTGAATTATCTTGTTTGCTATTCAAGCGCGGGCCGGATGGGATGCTTCGAAGATGCATTCCGGAAGATGAAGTTAATAGCGTCATACAGCATTGTCATTCACTTCCATGTGGAGGACATGCTAGCACCGATAAGACGTGCGCTAAGGTATTACGTTCTGATTTCTTTTGGCCTACATTATTTAAAGATGTACAATCGTTTGTTGTCTCTTGTGATGCATGCCAAAGAACAGGAAATTTATCAAGAAGGAACGAAATGCCACTTAATAACATTCAAGAGGTGGAAATCTTTGATGTATGGGGGATAGACTTCATGGGACCTTTCCCATCCTCCGGAGGAAACCTCTATATTCTTCTTGCAGTTGATTACGTTTCTAGGTGGGTTGAAGCCATTGCTTCTCCCACTAATAAAGCCAAGGTGGTTGTGAAGTTCTTAAACAGGACTATCTTTCCACGTTTTGGAACTCCACGTATCATCATCAGCGATGGAGGAACGCATTTCATCAACCGGAAGTTCAAGGCACTTCAATCAAAGTATGAGGTAACCCACAAGGTAGCAACCCCTTATCACCCTCAAACTAGTGGACATGTCGAGATCTCGAATAGAGAAATCAAAGCAATTTTGGAGAAGACCGTCTCTAGGACGAGGAAGGATTGGTCCATGAAATTGGACGATGCTCTTTGGGCCTATAGGACCGCATTTAAGACTCCCATTGGTACCACCCCTTATAATTTGGTATATGGGAAGTCTTGTCATTTGCCCGTTGAGTTAGAACACAAAGCATATTGGGTGATCAAATGGTTGAACTTTGACATTAAGGAAGCCGGCGAGAAGCGGCTATTGGATATCAACGAGCTGGAGGAGCTGCGTTTGAACGCTTATGAGAATGCCAAAATATATAAGGAGAGGACGAAGAAATGGCATGACAAGCGTATCATCCCTAAGGAGCTTAACGAAGGAGACTTAGTTCTACTCTTCAACTCCTGCCTCCGCCTCTTTCCAAGTAAGTTGAAATCTAGATGGACCGGACCTTATGTTGTGAAACATGTTTTTCCTCATGGTGCAGTTGAGATATGGGGCAAAACGAGCGGAAGCTTCAAGGTCAATGGTCATAGACTTAAGAAATACAAACTGGAAGTTCCGGTTGAGGAGGTTGCAACACTATACCTCGTTTGAGAGACGCACTATGGTCCAGCTAGCGACCTTAAACCAAGCGCTTCTTGGGAGGCAACCCAAGGTATTGCTTTCTTTTCCCTTTTTCTAGTCTAGCTTAGATAGTTTTTCTTTTGCTTTGCTTTGTTTTGTTTTTGGCATCCTAGACAGACAACAGGTGACATCTAAGGAATGAATACAAACCAGGAGCATAACTGGGAGGACAGAAGTTCGAGAATTTGAGAAGACGAAGTTTGACTGAGACGCATCTCGGTTGCTGTCAAAGCACCTCGACCGAGATGATTCTTGAGCAACCGAGGCGACTAGGGTTTCTAAAGATCCACCTCGGTCCGTACCACCTCGGTCCAGTCAAGACCACCTCGACCGAGGTGAGAGCAGTTCCAGAAAGGGTATAAAAGGGGGATTAATTTTCTCTCTAATCTTTTCTACCCTCCTCGACCGCGGCAGCCCCTTCACCTCGCCTCTTCGATTCTTGCTCGTTTTCGAATATTTTCGCTTCCAAATTGCGATTAAAGCGTAGAAGATCGTGTTGCAAGTGCGAATCTGCAAGAAAATTGAACCGAAACGGCCGAACGATGTAAAAATAGAAAAAACCTTAACCTCGCTGTTTTTGCTTCGATTTGGGCTTTGGTTGCCCTTGCATTTGCTGAGAAACAGATTAAGTACGCCATAGGAACCAGTTGTAGTGATTTGGGGGGAAAAGAACTGGATTTTTTTAGAGATTCGATCGCACAGTTTTTCGCCTCGGTCTAGTCGTGCTGTGCCTCGGCCGAGGTGTTCTTGAGTTGTGTCAAACCGACCGAGGTGACCTGACAGAGTTTGTTGAGAATGAGTTCAGATAGATAGCTTGTCCTTAGGGATAGATCCTCCCCTTCTCCTTCTTCTTCTTCTTCCAGACCTTATCGACCGGTGATCCACGAGCGACACCAGGTCGATTATGACCGTATAGCAGCCCGTCCAGTGATTGCACCACGCTTCCTGGACGTATCGGCTTTTGATTGTCTCCATGTGGATGGAGACCTTAGACGGATGATATCGATGGTAGGGCTAGATCAGTTTACTGAGATCCGTGCACCTGCCTATCTAGAGCCTACCCTAGAGTTTGTCAGCTCTTTCACCTACCTCCCCACAGAGCGTTCTGTGAAGTACCGGTTGATTAACCGGAACTTCCTAGTTCCTTTAGAGTATTGGAGAGATATTTTTGGTTTCCCGGCCCCGACCGCTGTTGATTTTCCCTCCCGGACTGTAGCTAGGGAGTTTTGGGGTCAGATTGCTCACGTGGTTGAGCACACAGATAGATGGCGCCCTGAAGACTCCATGGAGAAGGTTATTTTTCACCTAACTTTTAGGTTAGCTCACCGTATGTTCAGTGAGACGCTTCTGGCGCGTATTGAGACGCCCTAGAAGGTCCAACAGGGGGAGCTTTTCACCCTTTACTGAATGGTGACTGGAGAGATCCCAGACTTTGGCTTGATGTTGGCAGAGGACCTGCACAAGATCAAAGCTAAGGCAAAGGGGGACATCTGTTGCGGAGGACTTGTGACCCACATTGCTAGCTATCAGGACATGGACCTCAGCGCTTGTACTATGGTGGCGGCTGCCAAGCCGCTAGGGCTACAGGAGATGATCACTCGGAGGATTCTGGTTCCCCGAGGACTCACTACACCGTATGTGGCTATGCCATGGGAGCTGACTGCACCGCAGGGGATCAGATGGTCGCCCCAGTTCTCTGTCTATGACCCTCACTACTGGCAGACTTCTGGGATTCCATTGATGGAGGATTATAGAGAGGCAGCTGCTGCACCAGCTGAGGAGGAGGAGGTAGAGGAGGAGACTGCTGATGATGATGACAGGGATGGTGGAGTTCCGATGGATACAGGGACAGATACTGCTGGGACGAGTGCGCCAGTTATTGATCTAGATGATGATGATACTGAGCCTGCACCAGCCACATCACCAGTGGGACCTGCTAGGCATAGGGTACGCCGACACAGAGATCCAGAGGCTCACCGTCGGATCGATGATCTGACGGATCAGATGATTGATTCTTATGCTGCCCTATCACTGGATATCCGCAAGATGTAGGAGAGGCAGCATTACCAGCACATGATGGCACAGATTCAGTTTCAGCAGATCATGGGCTACCCATTCGACCCATCCCAGTATCCATATGTGTCACCACCACCACCACTGGATCGTGACTACTAAGAGCTGCAGGATTTTCTTTCTTATTTTTATGCAGCTCAGCATTATGTCCGATGAGTATTTTATTTCTTCAGACTTATTTTGACCCACTGGGACAGTGTGTCCCAAGTATGGGGTATTTATGTATTTTATAGACTTATGTATGTATGACTCGACTTTATATGATATTTATGCTTCATTTTGCTTCTATGTGTTTATCTGAGACCGCATGCATACATACAGGTTATTTGATTGAGAAAAACGTAAAAATTGGATTGAAAATACATAAATAAAATATATTTTTTGACCTCGACCGGGGCAGTTCTGGCCGAACGAGGTGTTTCACCTCGGTTGACCTAAGAACACCTCGACCGAGGTGGGTTAACTGAGAGTTTTCAAAACGATTTTGTGCTTTTTATCTGGATATGATCTCAGTGAAGATCTTGTTTGCTGATTGGTTTTGAAATCTTTATGTGTTTGAATGGTTTTATGATATGTTTAAGTTGCTAAATGCTTTATTTGAAATTTTTGGCATGTTTAATACTTTGTTTTTATCCAAATTATGTTGAATTTGAAGGTTGACACCACGTTATGAGTTCTCTCACTTTCTTCCTGGAAAGACCAAGGCAATTCATTCTTCTCTCTTCTTCTTCTTGATCATGCTTAGCCCCTCATATACATTTTTGCCTCCCTTTACCTATCCGGGAATTTGGAAGCAAGCAAGTGGTGAAAGCAAGTAAAGTAAAAGTTGAGAAGTTGGCTGGAAGTGAAAGTGTTAGAAAGTAATAATAGGTTTGGGGAAGTCAATCATGATGATGAGTAACTCGGCACCATTCACATAGCCGGGTGTTTGTGTCTTGCCAAAGTCGGATTGAGCGATATTTCTAACGGGTCATGGTATGTGCATCGAGGGTTTGATGCATCTCAAGAAATTGATGATTGCTGATTTCCTAGGCTTCGGTTATTGTGCACCTCTGTCCATGCATCCCAAAAAGTAAAGTAAAAGAAAAAGTGTGAAATAAGCAAAGCTTATTGGTGGAAGATGTTGAAAGTCAAAGTGAAAGTGAAGTATATCCTTTTCCCGGATTCTAGCACCACATTACCTTACATACATCCCTACCCTACACGTTTCTTGACCTTTCTTTTGGGAAGCCCTTGAGACCTCGAGCTTGTTGATTGACTTAGTGGTTTAAACTAGATTATGCATGATTAATTTCGATAATTATGACTTATTATGCATTCTATGATTTTATGCAAAGATGAACAACTTTCTTATATTTATAAAATATTTTGATCATATTTTGATTTTAAATTCCATGAAGTATTCTCTTAGAGTGATCTATGATTGTAGCACACCATAAAAATGTTTTTGAAAGACTTTATCATTGATTTTCTTGACTTATAATCCATTCTATCTTGCCTTTTATATGCGGAACTTGCTTGGGAACAAGCAAGGGCTAAGTATGGGGTATTTTGATAGCATGAATTATAGTCTATATTTTGGGGTTTGTTTGGACGTTTTATCTTCAATAATCTGCATGTTTGTATGTATAATATGTGATTATATTACCATTTCATCTACCTTTGCGGGAATCGAGGTCTACACCTAGTTTTGTTGTAATCGTAGGTAAAATGGCACGTTTTGCATCGAAAAGGAGCAAAAGGAGCTATGGAGTCATTGGAGCTACATTCAGGAACATAAGGAAACTTCCAGGAAACATAGCCATGGATTAAAGATTCACTTTGGACCAGATTTAAGAGATTTCACATTCAGTTGTAACTCACCTCGGTTGACCATAGAGTCACCTCGACCGAGGTGATCCAGAGAAGTCGACTCGACCGAGGCGAACTACCTGGGACGCGGCGAGAATATTTTATTCTTGGCTGAGATCTTTTATCTTTGGAAATAGATCTTATATTTTTGGGCTTGGCTCCTGCAAAGAAGAAGATATGCTAGATCATATATTTTACCTATTTTTATGGGAAGAGATCTTTCTAAGATATCTTATCTTTGGAGAGTAATTTTCCTATAAAAAGGGTTGGATTTTCCACAAATCCACATCACATTATACCACCGATCAGGGTTTATACACCGCTGCAGCCATACTCCAGTTGGGAGATTTGAAGAACCTTTTTGAAGGTTGAAGAAGGAAGTTTATAGCTTTTATAGTTTTTGAAGGGTTTTTGTAAGATCATCTTAGATTCCCTTCCTTGTTGTTTGTCTTGTTGGATTTCTATCCAAGGAACGCTTGTGTTGCATAATTGATTCAGTTATTGAAGCCTTTCTCTTAAGGTTTTCTTGTTCAATTATTCTCTTTCTTCCCATATACTTGATTAATACTTTCATGATGATGAGTGGCTAATCTCTTTGTGTGATTCTAGGGTGATTGGCTGAAGGTTATGGGAAAAACAATGATAGAATAAATTTAATCACAGTAGGACCCTGAAAGTTCGAGTCTTTAACCTTAACCCTAAGCATCTCGCTCAGTCGATGAACATCTCGGCCGGGGTGGAATTCGTCTGACCGAGGTGACTTATCTGATCCGAAACTGAGAGTTAAGTGTTAGAGTTTGCCAAATCCTATTCTTATTACACCTTTCCTGGTTCAATGCAAGCATAGGATGAGACTTACCCGGTAATTCCTTAGTTTGTTTACCTAAGATCATAAGTTTAGGTAATAAAGGTTTATCCTTTATTGGGGTTTGAGTGTGCTTTCATCCCATCTTTGTGAGTTAGCCTAAGACTTACCCGGTAAAGGTTAATTCTATTCCCTTAGATGGCGTGTTAGTTTGAGGTTATAATTCTTTATCTTAATTCCTTGAGACTTACCCGGTAATAGGAGTTACGGTTTGGGATTAGTGAGTAGTGAGACTTACCCGGTGATCTATTCCACTTTAGTAACACCTTCCCTATGCAAAAAACCTCAGCTTTGTCCGCTTATCTTTAGATCTTGAGTTGGAACCACAACTAGATGCTTTAATCCCTAGAATTGCATATTTCCTTTATTAACTTATATCATCTTTGATTGTTTTAATTGCTTTGTGGTTAGTAATTGCTAAAGCTTACCGTTATCGACTTTGTTTCACTAAGTCCCTGTGATCGACCCCTGGAATTCCTTGCTTTTTACTACGATTGACCCGTACACTGCGGGTTCGCATCCTTGTTTTAAGCTTACGTCTAGGGTTATAAATTTAAAGCTTGCACACACCGTATGGAGCGAACATATGTGTTGAGCCACCCGGCATCAACACAACTTAACAAGATTATTGATCCGTAAACCTACAAGATCAAAGCACAAGTTAGCATTCTAGTAAAGACAAAGAGATATAAAGAATGAATAAACACCGTTAAACTTTCTTTATAGTTATATTCCTTTTCCTTGAAGTAATTACAACCAGCGTTTACCTAAAGGGTAACTACTATATTAAGGGCCCGAACCCGGAATCGATTAATCCTAGTACTTTCCATGCATTAGACACTTAAGGTGATCAATCTAAGTGATAAGAGACATGCAAACATAAGTTAGAGATCAAGGAATATAACACAAATTGACTGAATAAACTTATATTGTAAAAGACTTACAACCAAGTAGCAATGCAGCTTCAAAATAACCTAATGTAGCAAGGAAAATTAGAAACTCATTACAAGTTGGAACTAGGGAAAATAGAGCTTTTGGGGAAAATGATGGATGATTCTAGCAATTAGCCAAGGGCTGTATTTATACTACAATTGACAGTAAATGAGAGTAAATGGGTTGTCTAAACAGCCACCTTAAATGTCATAAAGGTGGTGCAAACAGCCGGAGTAAAGTCCTCTGGCGCTATACCGCGGGCGCGGGCTTCAGGGCCGCAGGGGCGGTTTAGGCCAAACCGTTCGATCTTCTTCTTGGGCGCTGGGGTGGCTTGGAAATCCCGCAGGGGCAGGTCTTTAACGCTCCTTGAACGTTTGACTCTTCAACTTCGTGTCGTTTCTGATGACGATCCGCAAGGGCGGCCCAGTGTCACCGCAAGGGCGGTGACACTGGCTCTTCGGCTTCACAAGTCCGCTGGCAAGGGCGCAGGGGCGCCGACTTCGCTTCTTCAGGGTGAGTCACCGTAGGGGCGCCCGGAGGCGGCCGCATGGGTGGTGATAAGATGGTTCTGGGCGCTGGGGAAGGCGCAGGCTGCGTTCCGGAGTGCAATGCTACCGCAAGGGCGGAGACACTACTCCGCGGGGGCGGTGTGGCACCAGAAACATTTCTTCGTTGCTGTTCTTCAACTCCCAAGTGTTGCTAATATCTTGATTTGCTTCAATTGGACTTCTTTATCTGGATCAAGGTATTAGTAGCATAAATTGACTCAAAGACACTAAAAACTATCCTAATTGATAGTGATTCCATCACCTATCACGTTCTCTTGTGGATGAGATGATGAATGTTTGAACTTTCTCCTTTTGGTGTTTGGAACGTTTAAGGTGTATTCTGATGATCCTTGAGGCTCGGATCCTCGACTTGATTCAGGTACCGTGGGATTTGCATCTTTGTTGCTTATGTCAAGGCCTTGAAGTTGTTGTTCAAGGCCTTGAGATTGATCATCAGCAGTGTTGTTGTTGGTCATTTCAAGGTCTTGAAGGTATGTTTCAAGGTCTTGAGATTGTTCTTCGGTATCCTGAATTTATTCTTGCATGTTTCGATCTTAAGCCTTTGGGATTTCTTCTTCTCCATCAGAACTTAGATCTCCATGTCGATTCAGATTAAGATCTGTAAATCTATCACTCAAAGTACTATCATTGCTTTCATAAAAAATAACATGAAAACTTTCCTCAACAATTTTAGTATGTTTACTAAAAACACGATAAGCTTTACTATTTGCATACCCAATAAAGATTGCTTCATCAATACGAGCATTAAATTTTCCAAGGTTGTCTTTGCCATTATTATGAACAAAGCAAGTACATCCAAAAGGTTTAAAGTAGGAAATATTTGGCTTTCGACCTTTAAAGAGTTCATAAGGAGTCTTTTCAAAATAGGGCGAATCAAACATATATCTAGGATGTAATTGGTGGTGTTAACAACTTCAGTCCAAATTTTTTTTTGGCAAACTATTAGACATATCCTCTAAGGCGCGGTTCTTACGTTCCACAACCCCGTTTTGTTCAGGTATTCTAGGAGCTGAAAAGTTGTGTCAACTACCATATTTTGCACAAAACAAATCAATTTAGAGTTGGTCAAATTCTCTAACATGATCATTTCGAATATAAACAATATGTAGGTTTTTCAAAGTTTGCAACTCCTTACAAAGTTTTGAAAACTCATACAAAGTTTCAGATTTTTCTCGTAAGAATGAGATCCATGTAAAATGAGAATAATCATCCACAATAACAAGGATGTATTGTTTTCTCTTGGGAGATTTGACACGCATAGGATCACATAAATCCATATGTAAAAGTTCAATAGGTCTAGAAGAACTTACAACCTTCTTCGGTTTGAATGAACCTCTTGTATGTTTACTGTTCGCTCCAAACGGTGTGTGCAAGCTTTAAATTTATAACCCTAGACTTAAGCTTAAAACAAGGATGCGAACCCGCAGTGTACGGGTCAATCGTAGTAAAAGCAAGAAAATTCCAGGGGTCGATCACAGGGACTTAGTGAAACAAAGTCCAATACGGTATGCTAGTGTTAATGCTAACCACAAGAGCAAGTATACAATCAAAGATGAATAAGATGTCAAATAAGCAAACATGCAATTCTAGGGATTAAAGCATCTAGTTGTGGTTCCAACTCAAGATCTATAGATAAGCGGACAAAGCTGAGATTTTTGCATGGGGAAGGTGTTTCTAAAGTGGAGTAGATCACCGGGTAAGTCTCACTACACACTAATCCTAAACCGTAACTCCTATCACCGGGTAAGTCTCAAGGAAT
>BSUD01000001.1:143428105-143439495 GCA_033239045.1 Fagopyrum esculentum
TTTTTTTTTCGGTTTCGACGTTTTTCTCAATCAAATAACCTGTAAGTATGCATGCAATCTCAGATAAACATATAAATGCAGAATGAAGCATAAATATGAAAATATCCGATACATCATAAGTTGAATAATACATCATAAGTCAAATAAGTCAGATAATACATCAACTACCCCATACTTGAGACACACTGTCCCAGTGGGTGTAAATAAAGTCTGAAAGAAAGGAGGACTCACCGGATAAAGAGCCGAACTGCATAAAAATAAAATAAATAAAATCCTGCAGCTCCTCAGTAGTCCTGATCCGGTGGTGGTGGTGGTGGTACATAAGGATACTGGGTCGGATCGAATGGATAGCCCATAGTCTGCTGGAACTGTAGCTCCATCATCCTACGCTGATAGTGCTGCCCCTCCAACATCTGCTGAGTCCAGCTGTCAAGGTGTCGGTGCTGGGCGGCAAACCTCTCATGCATGTCTACTGTAAGGGCAGCATATGAGTCTATCATCTGCTCTGTCAAATCGTCGATCCGACGATGAGCCTCTGCATCTCTGTGACGGCGTGTCCGACGTCTAGTAGATCTAACGGGAGGTGCAGCAGGTGCAGGCTCAGTATCCTCCTCATCCTCATCCAAATCAATAATGGGAGGCGCGCTCGTCCCAGCTGTATCTGTCCCTGTGTCCATCGGGACGCCGCCTCCTCTCTCATCAACTGTCTCGTCATCATCGTCCTCCTCCTCAGCCTCCTCAGCCTCCTCAGTCAGCTCAGCAGCTGCAGCTGCTCCCTCTCTGTAGTCCTCCATCAGCGGGACCCATGCAGCCTGCCAGAAATGCGGGTCGGCGACAGAAAACTGTGCAGACCATCTGATGCCCTGAGGCGCTGTCCGCTCCCAAGGCATGGCAACATACGGTGTAGTCAGCCCACGAGGAACAAGAATCCGCCTCGTGATCATCTCCTGCAGACCCAGCGGCTTCGGAGCCGCCGCCAATGTGCAGATACTGAGATCCATCCCGTGGTAGGAGGCGATGTGGGTGACTAGACCTCCACAGCAAATATCACCCTTCCCTTTGGCCTTGATCCTGTGCAGATCCTCTGCCAGGAGCAAGCCAAAGTCCGGGTATCCTCCCGTGACCATGCAGTACAGCGAAAATAACTCCCCCTGTCTGATCTTCTGGGGCGTCTCAGTACGCGCCAGAAGCATCTCGCTGAATATCCGGTGGGCGAGTCTGAAAGCTGGGTGGAAGATGACCTTCTCCCTGGAATCACCAGGGCGCCATCTGTCTGCGTGTGTAGTGATGTGGGCTATCTGTCCCCAAAACTCCCTAGCTACGGATCGGGAGGGGAAGTCTACAGCTGTAGGGGTAGGAAAGCTGAAAATCTCTCTGAATATCTCTAATGGAACTATGAAGTTCCGGCTCATCAGCCGGTACTTCACAGATCCCTCTGTGGGTAGGTAGGAGAAGGAGCTGACGAACTCTAGTGTCGGCTCTATGTAGGCTGGGGCTCGGATCTCAGAAAACTGATCCAGCCCGACTGTAGCTATCATCCTCCTAAGGTCAGCCTCTAACCCTAGGCAGTCAAAAGCTTAAAACAAGGATGATTCTATCCCATCTTTGTGAGTTATCTGAGATTGCATGTGTGATTCTAGGGTGGAAACTGGTTCAAAGCAAGCTTAGATGAACATCTCGGCCGGGGTGGAATTTGGCTGACCGAGGTGACTTATCTGATCCTAAACTGAGAGTTAAGTGTTAGAGTTTGCCAAATCCTATTCTTATTACACCTTTCTGGTTCAAAGCAAGCTTAGGATGAGACTTACCCGGTAATTCCTTAGTTTGTATACCAACGATCATAAGTGTAGGTAATAAAGGCTTGTCCTTTATTGGGGTTTGAGTGTGCTTCCATCCCATCTTTGTGAGTTAGCCTGAGACTTACCCGGTAAAGGTTGATTCTATTCCCTTAGATGGTGTGTTAGTTTGAGGCAATAGTTCTTTATCTTAATTCCTTGAGACTTACCCGGTAATAGGAGTTACGGTTTGGGATTAGTGTGTAGTGAGACTTACCCGGTGATCTACTCCACTTTAGAAACACCTTCCCCACGCAAAAATCTCAGCTTTGTCCGCTTATCTATAGATCTTGAGTTGGAACCACAACTAGATGCTTTAATCCCTAGAATTGCATGTTTGCTTTATTTGACATCTTATTCATCTTTGATTGTATTACTTGCTCTTGTGGTTAGCGTCAAAAACTTGTTCGCTCCAAACGGTGTGTGCAAGCTTTAAATTTATAACCCTAGACTTAAGCTTAAAACAAGGATGCGAACCCGCAGTGTACGGGTCAATCGTAGTAAAAGCAAGAAAATTCCAGGGGTCGATCACAGGGACTTAGTGAAACAAAGTCCAATACGGTATGCTAGTGTTGATGCTAACCACAAGAGCAAGTATACAATCAAAGATGAATAAGATGTCAAATAAAGCAAACATGCAATTCTAGGGATTAAAGCATCTAGTTGTGGTTCCAACTCAAGATCTATAGATAAGCGGACAAAGCTGAGATTTTTGCATGGGGAAGGTGTTTCTAAAGTGGAGTAGATCACCGGGTAAGTCTCACTACACACTAATCCCAAACCGTAACTCCTATTACCGGGTAAGTCTCAAGGAATTAAGATAAAGAACTATTGCCTCAAACTAACACACCATCTAAGGGAATAGAATCAACCTTTACCGGGTAAGTCTCAGGCTAACTCACAAAGATGGGATGGAAGCACACTCAAACCCCAATAAAGGACAAGCCTTTATTACCTACACTTATGATCGTTGGTATACAAACTAAGGATTTACCGGGTAAGTCTCATCCTAAGCTTGCTTTGAACCAGAAAGGTATAATAAGAATAGGATTTGGCAAACTCTAACACATTAACTCTCAGTTAAGGATCGGATAAGCCACCTCGGTCAGCCAGTTTCCACCCCGGCCGAGATGTTCATCGACTGAACGAGATGCTTAGGGTTAAGGTTAAAGACTCGAACTTTCAGGATCCTACTGTGATTAAGATCATTCTATCATTGTTTTTCCCACAACCTTCAGCCAATCACCCTAGAATCACACAAGGAAATTAGCCACTCATCATCATAATGAAAGTATTAAATATATGGGAAGAAAGTGAATATTTGAACAAAGAAGAATTTAATGAAAACACTCCAATAACTGAATCAAATATCACACAAAATCGTTCCTTGGATAATGATCCAACAAGACAAGACAACAAGGAAAGGAATTGAAGACAATCTTACAAAACCCTCCAAAAAGCTATAAAGCTATACTCTTCAAATCTTCCTTCAACCTTCAAAAAGGTTCTTCAACTCTCTCCCAAATTGGAGTATGATGCGGCTGCTGCGCTGATAGCGGGTGTATGCAGCCTGTATTTCGGTGTAAGCGGGCTTCTCGAATTGTGGAAATCCAACCCTTTTTATAGGAAAAATAAACCTCCAAAGATAATAAATCTTAAGAAGATATATTCCCATAAAAATAGGTAAAATATATGATTCTGCATATCTCCTTCCTTCTAGAAGCTCAGCCCAAAAATATAAGATCACTTTCCAATTTTAAAAGATCTCAGCCAAGAATAAAATATTCTCGCCGCGTCCTAGGTATTCGCCTCGGTCGAGTCGGTGTCTCTGGATCGCCTCGGTCGAGATGAATCTCTGGGCAACCGAGGTGATCATAACTGAGTGTAGAATCTCTCAAAACTGGTCCAAAGTAAATCTTTAATCCATGGTTGTGCTTCCTGAATGTAGCTCCAAATGACTCTTGACTCCTTTTGATCCTTTTTGATGCAAAACGTACCATATTACCTGCAATTACAACGAAACTAGGTGTAGACCTCGATTCTCGCAAAGGTAGATGAAATGGTAGTAAAATCACATAATGTACATACAAACATGCAGATTATGAAAGATAAAACGTCCAAACAAACACCAAAATATAGACTATAATTCATGCTATCAAAATACCCCATACTTAGCCCTTGCTTGTCCCTAAGCAAGTTCCTCATATAGAAATCAAGATAGAATGGATTATAAGTCAAGAAAATCAATGAGAAGTCCTTCAAAAATATTTTTATGGTGTGCAATCATCATAGATCACTCTAAGAGAGTACTTCCTGGAAATTAAAAACTCAATATGATCAAAACATTTTATAAATATAGGAAAGTTGTTCATCTTTGTATAAAATCATAGAATGCATAATAAATCATAATTATCAAAATTAATCATGTATAATCCGATTTAAACCGCTAAGTCAATCAACAAGCTCAAGGTCTCAAGGGCTTCCCAAAAGAAAGGTCAAGAAACGTGTAGGGTAGGGATGTATGTAAGGTAATGTGGTGCTAGAATCCGGGAAAAGGATGAACTTCACTTTTACTTTGACTTGCAACATCTTCCACCAATAAGCTTTGCTTATTTCACACTTTTTCTTTTTACTTTACTTTTTGGGATGCATGGACAGAGGTGCACAATAACCGAAGCCTAGGAAATCCGCAATCATCAATTTCTCGAGATGCGTCAAACCCTTGATGCACATACCATGACCCGTTAGGAATATCGCTCAATCCGACTTTGGCAAGACACAAACACCCGGCTATGTGAATGGTGCCGAGTTACTCATCTTCATGATTGACTTCCCCAAACCTATTATTGCTTTCTAACACTTTCACTTTCAGCCACTTCTCAACTTTTGACTTGCTTTCACCACTTCGCTTGCTTCCAAATTCCCGGATAGGTAAAGGGAGGCAATATGTATATGAGGGGCTAAGCATGATCAAGAAGAAGAAGAAGAAGAAGAATGAATTGCCTTGGTCTTTCCAAGAAGAACGTGAGAGAACCTATGCTGCGGTGTCAACCTTCAAATTCAACATAATTTGGATAAAAATAAAGTATTAAACATGCCAATAATTTCAAACAAAGCATTTAGCAACTTAAACATATCATAAAACATTTCAAACATATAAAGAATTTAAATCCAGTCGGTAAACAAAATCTTCACTGAGATCATATCCAGATAAGTAACACAAAAATCGTTTTCGAAAACTCTCTGTTACGCCCACCTCGGTCGAGGTGTTCTTGGTTCAACCGAGGTGAAACACCTCGTTTTGCCAGAACTGTCCCGGTCGAGGTCAAAAATTTTTTTAAAACCATTTTTTTTTTCGGTTTCGACGTTTTTCTCAATCAAATAACCTGTAAGTATGCATGCAATCTCAGATAAACATATAAATGCAGATAAAGCATGAATATGAAAATATCCGATACATCATAAGTCGAATAATACATCATAAGTCAAATAAGTCAGATAATACATCAACTACCCCATACTTGAGACACACTGTCCCAGTGGGTGTAAATAAAGTCTGAAAGAAAGGAGGACTCACCGGATAAAGAGCCGAACTGCATAAAAATAAAATAAATAAAATCCTGCAGCTCCTCAGTAGTCCTGATCCGGTGGTGGTGGTGGTGGTACATAAGGATACTGGGTCGGATCGAATGGATAGCCCATAGTCTGCTGGAACTGTAGCTCCATCATCCTACGCTGATAGTGCTGCCCCTCCAACATCTGCTGAGTCCAGCTGTCAAGGTGTCGGTGCTGGGCGGCAAACCTCTCATGCATGTCTACTGTAAGGGCAGCATATGAGTCTATCATCTGCTCTGTCAAATCGTCGATCCGACGATGAGCCTCTGCATCTCTGTGACGGCGTGTCCGACGTCTAGTAGATCTAACGGGAGGTGCAGCAGGTGCAGGCTCAGTATCCTCCTCATCCTCATCCAAATCAATAATGGGAGGCGCGCTCGTCCCAGCTGTATCTGTCCCTGTGTCCATCGGGACGCCGCCTCCTCTCTCATCAACTGTCTCGTCATCATCGTCCTCCTCCTCAGCCTCCTCAGCCTCCTCAGTCTCCTCAGCAGCTGCAGCTGCTCCCTCTCTGTAGTCCTCCATCAGCGGGGCCCATGCTGTCTGCCAAAAATGTGGGTCGAAGACCGAAAACTGTGCAGACCATCTGATGCCCTGAGGCGCTGTCCGCTCCCAAGGCATGGCAACATACGGAGTAGTCAACCCACGAGGAACAAGAATCCGCCTCGTGATCATCTCCTGCAGACCCAGCGGCTTCGGAGCCGCCGCCAATGTGCAGATACTGAGATCCATCCCGTGGTAGGAGGCGATGTGGGTGACTAGACCTCCACAGCAAATATCACCCTTCCCTTTGGCCTTGATCCTGTGCAGATCCTCTGCCAGGAGCAAGCCAAAGTCCGGGTATCCTCCCGTGACCATGCAGTACAGCGAAAATAACTCCCCCTGTCTGATCTTCTGGGGCGTCTCAGTACGCGCCAGAAGCATCTCGCTGAATATCCGGTGGGCGAGTCTGAAAGCTGGGTGGAAGATGACCTTCTCCCTGGAATCACCAGGGCGCCATCTGTCTGCATGTGTAGTGATGTGGGCTATCTGTCCCCAAAACTCCCTAGCTACGGATCGGGAGGGGAAGTCTACAGCTGTAGGGGTAGGAAAGCTGAAAATCTCTCTGAATATCTCTAATGGAACTATGAAGTTCCGGCTCATCAGCCGGTACTTCACAGATCCCTCTGTGGGTAGGTAGGAGAAGGAGCTGACGAACTCTAGTGTCGGCTCTATGTAGGCTGGGGCTCGGATCTCAGAAAACTGATCCAGCCCGACTGTAGCTATCATCCTCCTAAGGTCAGCCTCTAACCCTAGGCAGTCAAAAGCGGATACCTCCAGAAATCGCGGTGCGATAACCGGACGGCCCGCTATCCTCTCGTAATCTACCCGACATCTCTCGTGGATGACCGGGCGGTAGGGACGGGAAGAAGAAGGGGAAGGGGAGGGTGAAGATCTGTCTCTCAGGGCTAGTATTCTGTCTGAACTCATCTTCACAAAACAGTCTGTCAGACCACCTCGGTCGACTGACAAATCTCAGAAATCACCTCGGTCGAGGTGCAGGCCGACTGGACCGAGGCGTAACAGTTCGATTTCGATTCTCAGAAAATTCAGTTCTTTTCCCCCTAAAATCACTACAATTGCTTCCTAAGGGGTACTTATAGATTTCCTCAACAGAAACAAGGGCAACCAAAGCCCAATAAGCGGTAAACGAGTCGGTTAGGGTTTTCGAACCTTTTTCGCTTCGTTTCGGTCGAAACACTCAGAGTTCTTGCAGATCTGTAGTTGCAATCGACTCCTCTACTCCTCAATTGCGGTTTTGAAGCAGAAATCGTCGAAAAAGAGTGAGAAACGAGGGAGAGCGAGGTGCCTCTGTCGCCGCGGTCGAAATGCGTAAAAATAAAAAGTGAAAAGTAATTTTTCCTTTTTATACCGTCGCGAGATCTGCTGTCACCTCGGTCGAGATGGTCTCGACTGGACCGAGGTGGTACGGACCGAGGCGGTTCTGCAGAAACCCTAGTCGCCTCGGTTGCTTCAAGAATCAACTCGGTCGAGGTGTTCTGACAGTGACCGAGGTGCCTCTTTCTTCTCAGAATCTCGAACTTCTCCCTTTCCTGGAGTGCTCCTTCCCGTTATCTGTCCAGAACGCCAAAAACAAAGCAAAGCAAAGCAAAGCAAAAACAAAAACTATCTAAACTAGACTAGAAAACGGGAAAGAAAGCAATACCTTGGGTTGCCTCCCAAGAAGCGCTTGATTTAAGGTCGCTAGCTGGACCATAATGCGTCTCAAAGGAGGTAGATCGGTGCGACCTCCTCAACCGGCGTTTCCGGTTGGTACTTCTTAAGTCTATGACCGTTGACCTTGAAGCTTCCGCTAGTTTCGCCCCATATCTCAACTGCACCATGAGGGAAGACATGTTTCACAACGTAAGGTCCGGGCCATCTAGATTTCAACTTACCTGGAAAAAGACGGAGGCGGGAGTTGAAGAGTAGAACTAAATCTCCTTCGTTAAGCTCCTTTGGAACGATACGCTTGTCATGCCATCTCTTCGTCCTTTCCTTGTAGATCTTGGCATTCTCATAGGCGTTCAAACGCAGCTCTTCCAGCTCGTTAAGTTCCAATAGTCGCTTCTCACCAGCCTCCTTAATGTCAAAGTTCAACCATTTGATAGCCCAATACGCTTTGTGCTCCAACTCAACGGGCAAATGGCAAGATTTCCCATACACCAAATTATAAGGGGTGGTGCCTATGGGAGTCTTGAATGCGGTCCTGTATGCCCAAAGAGCATCGTCTAATTTCATGGACCAATCCTTCCTCGTCCAAAAACTTGTTCGCTCCAAACGGTGTGTGCAAGCTTTAAATTTATAACCCTAGACTTAAGCTTAAAACAAGGATGCGAACCCGCAGTGTACGGGTCAATCGTAGTAAAAGCAAGAAAATTCCAGGGGTCGATCACAGGGACCTGGTGAAACAAAGTCGAAACGGTATGCTAATGTCTAACCACAAGAGCAATTAACACAATCAAAGATGAATAAGATGTCAAATAAAGCAAACATGCAATTCTAGGGATTAAAGCGTCTAGTTGTGGTTCCAACTCAAGATCTATAGATAAGCGGACAAAGCTGAGATTTTTGCATGGGGAAGGTGTTTCTAAAGTGGAGTAGATCACCGGGTAAGTCTCACTACACACTAATGCTAAACCGTAACTCCTATTACCGGGTAAGTCTCAAGGAATTAAGATAAAGAACTATAACCTCAATCTAACACACCATCTAAGGGAATAGACTATAATTCATGCTATCAAAATACCCCATACTTAGTCCTTGCTTGTCCCCAAGCAAGTTCTTTATATAAAAGACAAGATAGAATGGATTATAAGTCAAGAAAATCAATGAAAAGTCTTTCAAAAACATTTTATGGTGTGCAACCATCTTAGATCACTCTAAGAGAATACTTCCTGGAATTAAAAACTCAATATGATCAAAACATTTTATAAATATAGGAAAGTTGTTCATCTTTGCATAAAACCATAGAATGCATAATAAATCATAATTATCAAAATTAATCATGTATAATCCAATTTAAACCGCTAAGTCAATCAACAAGCTCAAGGTCTCAAGGGCTTCCCAAAAGAAAAGGTCAAGAAACGTGTAGGGTAGGGATGTATGTAAGGTAATGTGGTGCTAGAATCCGGGAAAAGGATGAACTTCACTTTCACTTTGACTTGCAACATCTTCCACCAATAAGCTTTGCTTATTTCACACTTTTTCTTTTACTTTACTTTTTGGGATGCATGGACAGAGGTGCACAATAACCGAAGCCTAGGAAATCTGCAATCATCAATTTCTCGAGATGCATCAAACCCTTGATGCACATACCATGACCCGTTAGGAATATCGCTCAATCCGACTTTGGCAAGACACAAACACCTGGCTATGTGAATGGTGCCGAGTTACTCATCTTCATGATTGACTTCCCCAAACCTATTATTGCTTTCTAACACTTTCACTTTCAGCCACTTCTCAACTTTTGACTTGCTTTCACCACTTCGCTTGCTTCCAAATTCCCGGATAGGTAAAGGGAGGCAATATGTATATGAGGGGCTAAGCATGATCAAGAAGAAGAAGAAGAAGAAGAATGAATTGCCTTGGTCTTTCCAAGAAGAACGTGAGAGAACTTATGCTGCGGTGTCAACCTTCAAATTCAACATAATTTGGATAAAAATAAAGTATTAAACATGCCAATAATTTCAAACAAAGCATTTAGCAACTTAAACATATCATAAAACATTTCAAACATATAAAGAATTTAAATCCAGTCGGTAAACAAAATCTTCACTGAGATCATATCCAGATAAGTAACACAAAAATCGTTTTCGAAAACTTTCAGTTAAGCCCACCTCGGTCGAGATGTTCTTGGTTCAACCGAGGTGAAACACCTCGTTTTGCCAGAACTGTCCCGGTCGAGGTCAAAAATTTTTTAAAAAACCATTTTTTTTTCGGTTTCGACGTTTTTCTCAATCAAATAACCTGTAAGTATGCATGCAATCTCAGATAAACATATAAATGCAAAAGTGAAGCATAAATATAAATATCCGATAAAATGTCATACATCAAAAGTATCGAATACAAATAGTCACGTAGTCAAATAATACATATAAATACCCCATACTTGAGACACACTGTCCCAGTGGGTATAATAAAAGTCTAAATGAAAGGAGGACTCACCGGATAAAGAGCCGAACTGCATAAAAATAAAATAAATAAAATCCTGCAGCTCCTCAGTAGTCCTGATCCGGTGGTGGTGGTGGTGGTACATAAGGATACTGGGTCGGATCGAATGGATAGCCCATAGTCTGCTGGAACTGTAGCTCCATCATCCTACGCTGATAGTGCTGCCCCTCCAACATCTGCTGAGTCCAGCTGTCAAGGTGTCGGTGCTGGGCGGCAAACCTCTCATGCATGTCTACTGTAAGGGCAGCATATGAGTCTATCATCTGCTCTGTCAAATCGTCGATCCGACGATGAGCCTCTGCATCTCTGTGACGGCGTGTCCGACGTCTAGTAGATCTAACGGGAGGTGCAGCAGGTGCAGGCTCAGTATCCTCCTCATCCTCATCCAAATCAATAATGGGAGGCGCGCTCGTCCCAGCTGTATCTGTCCCTGTGTCCATCGGGACGCCGCCTCCTCTCTCATCAACTGTCTCGTCATCATCGTCCTCCTCCTCAGCCTCCTCAGCCTCCTCAGCAGCTGCAGCAGCAGCAGCTGCTCCCTCTCTGTAGTCCTCCATCAGCGGGACCCATGCAGCCTGCCAGAAATGCGGGTCGAAGACCGAAAACTGTGCAGACCATCTGATGCCCTGAGGCGCTGTCCGCTCCCAAGGCATGGCAACATACGGAGTAGTCAACCCACGAGGAACAAGAATCCGCCTCGTGATCATCTCCTGCAGACCCAGCGGCTTCGGAGCCGCCGCCAATGTGCAGATACTGAGATCCATCCCGTGGTAGGAGGCGATGTGGGTGACTAGACCTCCACAGCAAATATCACCCTTCCCTTTGGCCTTGATCCTGTGCAGATCCTCTGCCAGGAGCAAGCCAAAGTCCGGGTATCCTCCCGTGACCATGCAGTACAGCGAAAATAACTCCCCCTGTCTGATCTTCTGGGGCGTCTCAGTACGCGCCAGAAGCATCTCGCTGAATATCCGGTGGGCGAGTCTGAAAGCTGGGTGGAAGATGACCTTCTCCCTGGAATCACCAGGGCGCCATCTGTCTGCATGTGTAGTGATGTGGGCTATCTGTCCCCAAAACTCCCTAGCTACGGATCGGGAGGGGAAGTCTACAGCTGTAGGGGTAGGAAAGCTGAAAATCTCTCTGAATATCTCTAATGGAACTATGAAGTTCCGGCTCATCAGCCGGTACTTCACAGATCCCTCTGTGGGTAGGTAGGAGAAGGAGCTGACG
>BSUD01000001.1:143439505-143515036 GCA_033239045.1 Fagopyrum esculentum
GATACCTCCAGAAATCGCGGTGCGATAACCGGACGGCCCGCTATCCTCTCGTAATCTACCCGACATCTCTCGTGGATGACCGGGCGGTAGGGACGGGAAGAAGAAGGGGAAGGGGAGGGTGAAGATCTGTCTCTCAGGGCTAGTATTCTGTCTGAACTCATCTTCACAAAACAGTCTGTCAGACCACCTCGGTCGACTGACAAATCTCAGAAATCACCTCGGTCGAGGTGCAGGCCGACTGGACCGAGGCGTAACAGTTCGATTTCGATTCTCAGAAAATTCAGTTCTTTTCCCCCTAAAATCACTACAATTGCTTCCTAAGGGGTACTTATGGGTTTCCTCAGCAGAATCAAGGGCAACCAAAGCCCAATAAACAGTAAACGAGTCGGTTAGGGTTTTCGAACCTTTTTCGCTTCGTTTCGGCCGAAACTCTCAGAGTTCTTGCAGATCCGTGGTTGCAATCGACTCCTCTACTCCTCAATTGCGGTTTTGAAGCAGAAATCGTCGAAAAAGAGTGAGAAACGAGGGAGAGCGAGGTGCCTCTGTCGCCGCGGTCGAAATGCGTAAAAATAAAAAGTGAAAAGTAATTTTTCCTTTTTATACCGTTGCGAGATCTGCTGTCACCTCGGTCGAGATGGTCTCGACTGGACCGAGGTGGTACGGACCGAGGCGGTTCTGCAGAAACCCTAGTCGCCTCGGTTGCTTCAAGAATCAACTCGGTCGAGGTGTTCTGACAGTGACCGAGGTGCCTCTTTCTTCTCAGAATCTCGAACTTCTCCCTTTCCTGGAGTGCTCCTTCCCGTTATCTGTCCAGAACGCCAAAAACAAAGCAAAGCAAAGCAAAGCAAAAACAAAAACTATCTAAACTAGACTAGAAAACGGGAAAGAAAGCAATACCTTGGGTTGCCTCCCAAGAAGCGCTTGATTTAAGGTCGCTAGCTGGACCATAGTGCGTCTCAAAGGAGGTAGATCGGTGCGACCTCCTCAACCGGCGTTTCCGGTTGGTACTTCTTAAGTCTATGACCGTTGACCTTGAAGCTTCCGCTAGTTTCGCCCCATATCTCAACTGCACCATGAGGGAAGACATGTTTCACAACGTAAGGTCCGGTCCATCTAGATTTCAACTTACCTGGAAAAAGACGGAGGCGGGAGTTGAAGAGTAGAACTAAATCTCCTTCGTTAAGCTCCTTTGGAACGATACGCTTGTCATGCCATCTCTTCGTCCTTTCCTTGTAGATCTTGGCATTCTCGTAGGCGTTCAAACGCAGCTCTTCCAGCTCGTTAAGTTCCAATAGTCGCTTCTCACCAGCCTCCTTAATGTCAAAGTTCAACCATTTGATAGCCCAATACGCTTTGTGCTCCAACTCAACGGGCAAGTGGCAAGATTTCCCATACACCAAATTATAAGGGGTGGTGCCTATGGGAGTCTTGAATGCGGTCCTGTACGCCCAAAGAGCATCGTCTAATTTCATGGACCAATCCTTCCTCGTCCTATAGACGGTCTTCTCCAAAATTGCTTTGATTTCTCTGTTTGAGATCTCGACCTGTCCACTAGTTTGAGGGTGATAAGCGGTTGATACCTTGTGGGTTACCCCATACTTCGATAGAAGTGCCTTAAACTTCCGGTTGATGAAATGCGTTCCTCCATCGCTGATGATGATGCGTGGAGTTCCAAATCGTGGAAAGATAGTTCTATTCAAGAACTTCACAACCACCTTGGCGTCGTTAGTGGGAGAAGCGATGGCTTCGACCCATCTAGAGACGTAATCCACTGCAAGGAGAATGTAGAGGTTTCCTCCGGAGGATGGGAAAGGTCCCATGAAGTCAATCCCCCATACATCAAAGATTTCCACTTCTTGGATGTTGTTAAGTGGCATCTCGTTCCTCCTTGATAGGTTCCCTGTTCTTTGGCATGCATCACAAGAAACAACAAAAGATTGCACATCCTTAAATAATGTAGGCCAAAAGAAACCGGAACGCAACACCTTGGCGCATGTTTTATCGGTGCTAGCGTGCCCTCCACATGGAAGTGAGTGGCAATGCTTTATGACGCTATTAACTTCGTCTTCTGGAATGCACCTTCGAAGCATCCCATCCGGTCCGCGCTTGAATAGCAGCGGCTCATCCCAGTAGTAATGTCGTACTTCCTTGAAGAATCTCTTCTTTTGGGAGTACGTCAATCCGGGTGGTATTTCCTGGCAAACAAGATAATTCACAATATCAGCATACCAAGGACCTTTATTATCAGAAAGTTGGTGGAGAGAATGATCCGCCAACTGTGGGTGAATGTCAGAGAAGGGAGTAGAAAAATTGTCATTCTCAGCAATCTCAGTTGACATTGTCTTTCTGTCGACCTCGGTCGAGGCGCAAAGGCGTTGACCGAGGTGTTCTTCAGACGCCTCGCTCAGTCCAGAAAGTGCCTCGGTCGAGGTACTGCTACTGGATCCGAGGCTGGAAATCTTCGTTTCCTGGATCAGCTTCTCAGTCATGGCTCCTGGATCTTCTTCCAGTGCCTTCAGGCTCCGTATATCTGCATCACAAGAAGCATCTATACCTTCCTCCATTAAACTGAAGCTAATAACTCTTTCGAGTGGATCATTAATAAGGATAGAGCTCACCAATTCTCTTGATTCTTCTTCATCGTAGATGTTGAAGATATCATCAGTTAGTTGCTCCCCCTTCATGGCTGCAAGTAGTGCGAACTCCACCTCATCGCCACCAACGTTGAATTTCAACTTGGCGTTCTTGCAATCCACATTGCAACCCGAAGTTGCTAGAAATGGCCTCCCGAGAATGATAGGAACAGGATAATCTGCGGGAATGTCAAGTACGACAAAATCTATGGGTAGATAGAAGTTACCTAACTTGACCGGAACGTCTTCCAAAATGCCCACGGGATGGGTGATGGAGCGATCCGCCATGTAAAGTCGAATCTTGACCGGCTTGGGCTCTCCAAGACCGATCTTAATGCATAGCTCCAGCGGAATGATGCTTACGCTGGCTCCTAGATCACATAGGGCTTCACAAGTGACATCCCCAACTTGAATGGGAATGCAAAATGAGCCGGGATCTCTCAACTTAGGTGGCATCTTCTCCTTCATGATCTTTATAAGCTCCGAAGACTTAGATGTCATCCTAACTTCACCAACATCCTCCAGCTTCCTCTTCCTTGATAGGATCTCCTTTAAGAACTTCCCGTAGGCGGGCATACCTAAAATAGCATCAAGGAAAGGGATATTAATATGGAGCTTATTCATCAAGTCAAGGAACTTACCAAAGTGCTTGTCAAGATGTGCTCTGGCTCTGGACTGGGGAAATGGAAGTGGTGGTTTATATGCAGGAGGTGGAACATAGGCTTCAGTTGTTCCTCCTGCTTTCTGTTGCACCGCCTCGGTTGGCATCTCGGTCGAGGTGTTCTTCGACTGGATCTGGACCGAGGTGGTCTGCGTCGAGCGAGGTACTGGATCTGTGGTTTTGAGTCCACTCCTCGTCGTGATGGCCATGCACTGGCCCTTAGGGTTAGTTTCCGTCTTTGCTGGAAGCTTCCCTGGATCTCTTGGCGCTTCATTCGCCCTATTAGCAAGTTGTTGTTCGAAGGACTTTTGGGCCCTCGAAAATGAAGTCATAGAATTCTCCATAGCACTAAGCTTGATCAAGATTGCCTCCAGGACTGCGTCCTTCTTTTCCGGCTGAGACGAACTTGATCCTTGCCCTTGGCTCTTCAATGGAGTAGAAGAAGAAGAAGGAGGAGAGAGGAAAGGGTTAGAGGAATCATTAGAGTTGGAGTTTGAATAATTGTTACCGTTGTTTTGGTTATTATTCGCTCTCCAATTGTTGCTATTGGATCCTCTATTGTTGTTGTAGTTGTTGTTTCGGGGTCCGTTGTTGTTGTTACGGTACCCGTTGTTGTTGCTGTTGTTCCTTTGCCCTTGCTCTTCCTTCTTAGTTTGAGCCATCAATAGCTCCTTCAATTGCTTCACGTCGTTCTTCAAGGACGTGAATTGGTTGTTGTTGGTTTGAGTCTCTTGAAAGTTGACTCTTTTAACTCCACCTTCAGCTCCTTGGTGGGTGTACTTCTCCATGTGCAAGGCTTGCTTCTCAATGAAATCCCAAGCCTCGTCAACCGCCATATCCATAAATGTGCCGGCGGAGAGTAGTTGGAGATTAAACTGGGTGTTTCCGTCCAGCCCTTTGAAGTAGATCTCCAACAACTCGATCTTTGGAATCCCATGATGTGGGCAATCCAAAAGGATATCCTTGAACCGCTCCCATGATTTGGACAAACTCTCCTTGTCCTTCATGATGAAAGCATTGATCTTCCCTCTCATTTCAGCAGTCTTTGAGGGGGGAAAGAATTTGGTCAAGAATTCCGTAGTCATCTCTTCCCATGTGCTGATCTTTCCTGCAGGAAGAGATTGATACCAAGTAAGAGCTCTATCTTTAAGAGAAAAGTAGAAAGGTCTTAGCTTGTAGTTGTTATTTTCAATTCTGGGAGGTCGCAAGGTCTCCATCAAGATCTCGTAGTTTTGAAGATGTTGATGCGGCGACTCCTTCTCTAGCCCTCCGAATTGACATTGGCGAATCATCGCTAGAACTTGTGGTCGAAGTTCGTAGTCATGGTCCGCTGGATCTCCTAGGTTCACTCCTGGACGCCTCAGCTGTTGATTAGGGTCCATCCTTTGACCTAGGGTTTGTGGAATTCCTGCAAGTAGAACATCTCGGACTGGCATCCGAAGTGGATGCACATCGGCCGGGGCGTCAGGAACTGGGACTTGCCTCGGTCGAGGATCAATTACTGGATCCTGCATCGGTCGAGGTTGAATCTGGTTCCGAATTGCTGCAATCTCAGCTTCGATTGCTGCATTCCTGGCCTGATTCTCTTCTTTTTCCTGCCTTAGTTCTTCTTTACTGAGACGTAGCTGCTCCTGCGTCTCTCTCAATTGGGCCAAAAGATCGTGATCGTCTTGTTGGGCCATCTTCGCTTCTCTTAAGCGTCGTTTGTATGTCTTTTCCGGTTCGGGATCGTAAGGAACGATTTCCTTTCCAGTGCGGGTTCTTCGCATATACCTAAGAAAGAACCTGCAAAAGTCACTCAAGTAGAGTGGTAAGACAACACGGGGCAAATGCCCCAAGAGCAAACCGTACCGGCTCGGTCTAGACCAAGTCCCCGGCAACGGCGCCAAAAACTTGTTCGCTCCAAACGGTGTGTGCAAGCTTTAAATTTATAACCCTAGACTTAAGCTTAAAACAAGGATGCGAACCCGCAGTGTACGGGTCAATCGTAGTAAAAGCAAGAAAATTCCAGGGGTCGATCACAGGGACTTAGTGAAACAAAGTCCAATACGGTATGCTAGTGTTAATGCTAACCACAAGAGCAAGTATACAATCAAAGATGAATAAGATGTCAAATAAGCAAACATGCAATTCTAGGGATTAAAGCATCTAGTTGTGGTTCCAACTCAAGATCTATAGATAAGCGGACAAAGCTGAGATTTTTGCATGGGGAAGGTGTTTCTAAAGTGGAGTAGATCACCGGGTAAGTCTCACTACACACTAATCCTAAACCGTAACTCCTATCACCGGGTAAGTCTCAAGGAATTAAGATAAAGAACTATTGCCTCAAACTAACACACCATCTAAGGGAATAGAATCAACCTTTACCGGGTAAGTCTCAGGCTGACTCACAAAGATGGGATGGAAGCACACTCAAACCCCAATAAAGGATAAACCTTTATTACCTACACTTATGATCGTTGGTACACAAACTAAGGAATTACCGGGTAAGTCTCATCCTAAGCTTGCTTTGAACCAGAAAGGTATAATAAGAATAGGATTTGGCAAACTCTAACACATTAACTCTCAGTTAAGGATCGGATAAGCCACCTCGGTCAGCCAGTTTCCACCCCGGCCGAGATGTTCATCGACTGAACGAGATGCTTAGGGTTAAGGTTAAAGACTCGAACTTTCAGGATCCTACTGTGATTAAGATCATTCTATCATTGTTTTTCCCACAACCTTCAGCCAATCACCCTAGAATCACACAAGGAAATTAGCCACTCATCATCATAATGAAAGTATTAAATATATGGGAAGAAGGTGAATATTTGAACAAAGAAGAATTTAATGAAAACACTTCAATAACTGAATCAAATATCACACAAAATCGTTCCTTGGATAATAATCCAACAAGACAAGACAACAAGGAAAGGAATTGAAGACAATCTTACAAAACCCTCCAAAAAGCTATAAAGCTATAGTCTTCAATCTTCCTTTAACCTTCAAAAAGGTTCTTCAACTCTCTCCCAAATTGGAGTGGATGCGGCTGCTGCGTCTTGTACGAGGTTTTCAGCTGTAAGCGGATGTATGCAGCCTCCAAGCATGATCGGATTTGTGGAAAATCCAATCCTTTTTATAGGAAAAATAAACCTCCAAAGATAATAAATCTTAAGAAGATATTATCCCATAAATATAGGAAAAATATATAATTCTGCATATCTCCTTCCTTCCAGAAGCTCAGCCCAAAAATATAAGATCACTTTCCAAATTTAAAAGATCTCTTCCAAGAATAAAATATTCTCGCCGCGTCCTAGGTATTCGCCTCGGTCGAGTCGGCGTCTCTGGATCGCCTCGGTCGAGATGAATCTCTGGGCAACCGAGGTGATCATAACTGAGTGTAGAATCTCTCAAAACTGGTCCAAAGTAAATCTTTAATCCATGGCTATGCTTCCTGAAGGATTCCTTTTTGCTCCTCAATGTAGCTCCAAATGACTCTTGACTCCTTTTGCTCCTTTTTGATGCAAAACGTACCATATTACCTGCAATTACAACGAAACTAGGTGTAGACCTCGATTCTCGCAAAGGTAGATGAAATGGTAGTAAAATCACATAATGTACATACAAACATGCAGATTATGAAAGATAAAACGTCCAAACAAACCCCAAAATATAGACTATAATTCATGCTATCATTTACCTTGTGTACAAGCTTTACATAGTTCATCAACCTTGAAGTTCAAGTTTGGTAATCCACATACCGAATCTTTTGAAAGAAGTTTCTTCATAGTATTGATGCTTACGTGATCAAGTCTTCTATGTTAAAGCCTTGGATCATCTGTCAAGGCCTTGAGACACTTTAAGGTAGTTCCTCAGACTTGGTTAGTGCTCATAGAATATACGTTATTACATTGAGGAGTCGTAAGCACCACATCACCAGATACTCTATTTTGAACTTCACATTTTTCTGAATCAAAGATCACCTTATTACCTTTTATCACAAATCTGAGAGATACTAAGAAGATTATATTTTAATCCATCAACAAGATAAACATCATCAATATAATTAGAAGAATTATAACCAATTTTACCTATACCAATGATGTTACACTTCCCTTTATCCCCTAGAGTAATGGTTCCAATGGATTACTTCATTAAAACTGAAAATAGTGACCTTTTTCCACTGATATGTCTTGATCAACAACTATTTAATATCCATTTATGCTCCTTCATCTTGATGATATCCTGCAAAACAACAAACTTCAACCTTTCCGGATAAAATATTTGTCAAATTTGGATCCATAATCGGGATGAACCATGTTTGGTGGCCTAGTCCTTTTAGGAACCCAAATTTGTTTCATCCGTTCTCTTAATCAAATGGGAAAGGTATTTCGTATGATGTAAGGATTATTTCTCCTATATGGACAAGTTGATTTGACATGTCCCTTTTTGCAACGATAGAAACAAGTGGGTGTACGTAAATTTTCTTTAGCATTAACATAAGTGGTCACCATTTTTCTTAAAAAATTCTTGTTGTAACCAAGACCACTCTTGTTAAGAAAAGATTGTTGTTCACCCATCATCCTTTTGAGATTGACTTTAGAACGAGTGAATCGAATGAGTGCAACCTTCTGGTCTTTACACTTCACAGTTAGATCAATCTTCTTTCTCCACATCAGTGTAGTTTTCATGTAGAGAAAAGAGATTTTCCTTTAGAATCGCATTTTCCGATACCAAGGCCTTGACATTAGCGTCAAGGTCTAACTTAGAAGTTTTGAGATTTTTAACTTCTAGAGACAATTCACTCACTCTTTTCTCTTGTTCGATTAGCTTTTCCCTCAAGGATCTTATTTCATGAATATACTCTTCTTCACTAATGATCATATTTTGAAGGAATTCAGCATGCTCTTCAGAAGGTCTAGACATCAAGTTTCTTACCACTTCTTCAAGGTAACGTTTCGGATCTTCTTGATCGGCCATTAAGCACAAGTTTGCTTGATCATTTTCACCATCCGAATAACTTGATGAATCTGAGTCACTCCAAAATATTACCATTGCTTTCTTCTTTCGACCATTCTTCCTATAGTTGTTCCTTTTTCTGTGGACAATCCTTCACAAGATGATCTTCTTCTCCACATTCAAAGCAAGTTAGTACCTTAGTTTTCTTACTAGGGTTAGATACTTACCTTTAGGCTTTGATGATCTTGGATAGTCATTGTTTGCAAATTGCTTCTTCATTTGTAGAATTCGTGCAAGTCCTCTTGAAATAAAAGTAAATGGATCTTTTTCATCATCTTCACTTTCTTCATCCTCTGATGGAAGGTGTACCTTTTTAGATTTCAAGGCTAGGCTCTTAATGTTTGAGGCAGGTTCTCCATCCTCTTCTCCAAGGACCATTTCGTGAGTGATGAGCTTTCCAAGTAGTTCATCCAGAGGTAAAGTTGGGAGATTTTGAGCTTCTTCAATGACGGTCACCTTTGGTCCCCATTTTGTCTTATGCAAGCTCCTTAGAACTTTTCTTACTTTTTCTTCATTTGTGAAGACCTTTCCAAGAGAGTCAAGGTTATTCACAATTTCTGTAAATCTTGTGAAAATCTCCTTATCCGCCTCACTTGATGTCATTTTGAACAACTTGTATTGCCTGAGGAAGATGTTGATCTTGGTCTCCCTAACTTGGCTTGTTCCTTCATATGTGACTATTAGTTTGTCCCATATTTCCTTTGTGCTTTTGCATGATAAGACACGATTGAACTTATTTTTATCTAATTCACAATAAAGCAAGTTCATAGCTTTGTAATTCTTAGCCACATTCTCCAAGTCAATTTGATTGAAGTCAGCTTTCTTCTTTGGAATTTCGACTCCCTCAACAGTGGTGATTGGTACTTTTGGTCCAGTCTTAACTATGCTCCATAGTTCCATATCCTAATCAATGATAAACATTTGCATGAGTGCACTCCAGTGTGTAAAGTTGTTACCACATAATAGGGGTAGTCGAGTGGTGGCTCTTCCTTCAACGAATCCTCCATCATCTACAGTGTTCATGATTAATCTCACTGATGGTTAAATCAAATATATGCAAGTCTAGCTCTAATACCAATTGAAGAACTGAGTATGAGATAAAATAAGCATAAAGATACTCTGGGGGGTGAATAGAGTATGAAAACTTTTCGCAATTATAGATATTAAGGCTTTGAAATGAATCTCAAGGCCTTGAAGTCGATCTTTGCAATCTGTGACAAAACTGTTTCTCAAGGCCTTGACTTGGAAACCTGCAGAAAGTTGTTAGTCACAATATAAACGATATATAGTGCGGAAATGAAAAGATCGACACAAGATATGTTTACGAAGTTCAACTCTAATAGCCTACGTCTCCGCCTAGGGTTTCTGACCCTAGGATTTTAACTATCTATTATCTGATTCGTTTGAATCCTAGATACAACCTAGAAGAACTTCCCGTCTTCTCTCAATGTAGTCTCACTGCTACGATCTAGTCAACTCAGGTCTCATAATAACAGCCTAGTTACTTCGTAGAGTAACACGTAGTATAAAATATAATGATATGTCAATGTAGCTCTATGTGTTTATCTAACTCTTCTAAACTAAAACCAACGTAAGCTCTTAAGAATGATAAACTTTGATCGATGAAAAAGACTTGGAATGTTCACTGTAAGCTCATGTATTTCTTGCTATCAGATATGCTCTAGAGAATACAAACGATATTTGTTAGTCTATAAAACCGCATTTATGTTAAGTCTTCCATCATCCTAAAAATAACATTATATAACAAGGTGGAGTTATCAACAACAACAATCCGGAAATGTGGGACACCGACTAAAATTTACGGGTATAATTGAAAATTTAGTAAACTAGTATATATAGATTTAGAAAATTTACGGATATTGCATGTGGTTCCTCTTTCAGTTAGATGGTGGTTATCACCTCCCCCGAGTCGACTTCTCTAGTTATCACTTTACATGCATCTTTCTATCTAGAATATATATTGGGATAATTAGGTAATTAGGCCTTTTTGAGATTTACATCTAGTAATTAGGTCCATTGTATTTTAACATTTAGTAAGTGTACCCAATTTCTTTTTTACTGTTCAAAAACTCTACGGCCGACCCTCTTTCCTTCTTCCCTATTGCTCTACCCATTCTCACAGATCCTCTTCTCGGCTCCGTCCGTATCATCCTCAATAGTTTCCTCCCTCGCAACGGAATCTTCCCGAGTGCTTCTAGCTCAGCATTGTCTTCAGCGTCATCGTCGTCTCCAGATCTCCGGCCTATCCGGACCCCTTCATTCGGTGTGTTTTAGATTCGGTGTTCTTGATCAAATATTTTTAGCTCTTTTTAGTTTTTGTATACATCTTGCTATATTCACTAGTGATGTAGATAAATCATGATCTGCAGTGAGCTTCTTTATCATTATGAATGTGTTGCTTGGTAGAATAGGAATGTCACTGTGATTTATCCCGCGATTTACTTAGAAATGTCCATGGTTCTGTTTGGCTTGTGCTGATGCATAAGGTTGAGCACTCATGTTCATCTTTGCTCTTCTTTGTGATAAAGATGACCTGATGATTGCATGGACTGCGAAGGGGCATCTTTACTCTAATGTTAATTGTGAGTTATAGTTGTCCCATCTAGGATGATGAATTCTATCTGCTTGCTTTTCCTCTTTTAGATCCTTTTCTTGTAGATTTCAAGGAATTCTGAACTTGGCAGCGATATTGGTTAACACTTCTGACTTCGGATCCCTCGCCGGTTTGAATGTGATTGGATATGGTGATATGATGGGGAAGAAAGCGAGTAGTACGAAGAAGCTTCGCTAAAAGTGCCAAAGTGCGGGAAAGTTGGAGACTAGAGAGGAATCATTTTGCAAATGAGTCTTGCGGAGGTGAATCGGTGGAGATGTGGAATATAATCCCTGCCTTCTTCATATGGGATTAGGTATGTCCTATCCCGTCCCACGTGGAACAAGGCCCACGCGGGACGAATAAAAAAAGTTGTATATTCCGTCTGTGCCCACCCCTATATTTTATCACTTAGCTGTTTTTATGATTATCGCAATTTTATTTATTACTTTATTAAGGAACCAATTTCATTAAGCATTGTCCGCTCTAATAAGGTTCATGTAAAGTTCATTACATGTTGGGAAGGTTTCCCTCAAACTTTTTCTCAACTCGTGCCAAAGACATCAGCCGCCTTATTGGCTAAACGTTGAACAAAACAAAGTGAAAAAACATTACAAGAGTTTTTGAGCTTTTTTAAATCAACAAGGAATGCCCCCACCATGGTTTCTAGTAGTTGCATCCAAGTTGAAGAAGTTTGCAACGATCTGGGAATCAATTTCCATGGCAATGCAGGTTAAGCCCATTCAGAATGCCTCCATGAGTCCAAACAATGCACTTGAGCTTCATCCACCACTCTCTTATGTATAAGTTCTATCTTTACATTTCCAAATCAGTTTAGCCGCATCCAAAACATCACCTTATATTATGCTTTGTCAATGCTCTTGTAACTCACTCATCCCAAACTAGTAGGCAGTTTTAACCGTGAAGCATTCATCTCCCTTCTATCTATTGTCATTGACAATGCAAGAATATATTTAGCATCTTCCGGATCCGTTGTTCTTTCCACTCCCTAGAATCGCATCAATAAGCTCCTCAACCATCATAGTATCATACCATTACCCACATAATTCAAACTCATAGGCTTCATCATGCAATGTTTGACAATACTTGCATCCTCCCAAACCTTTATTTTCTTCCCATCTCAAACTCTTCACCCTATTCCCTTCAACAAAAGTTTTTTAGAGCCCCAGATGCTACACAAACCATAAATAGGGTTCGAGCCCAGATCTGTAGTGGTGAAAGTTCCATCACTAAAGAAAATTAGCCCTTACAAGATCCTGCACTAGCGTTCCTTGCATAGTTTGGAGCCTCCAACCTTGTTTTGATAAGGTTTTTGAACTCCATTCCTCCAAGATTCTTGAGCATACATAATTTATCGCAAGTTCTCCAATGAATAAGTTTTCTTTGTGACGAAGACATCACTAAAATTGTCGTAGCGCCTTGACAATAGATAGAAGGGATACTTTGGATTAAGTATGTTGAGATACTTTGAATTATAGATTTTAGCTACATCTCTTTTCTTGCTTGTCATAGGAATTTCTCCTTCCACGCTTTTTTGTTATTCTATCTTTAATGTTTTTAAACAAGTTCCTCTTAGAGTTTCCCAAAATTGTAGATATTTATCATGCCTATTCACCCGTCTCATGTCCATCACTCCGGCCAAATGTCTTCCAGAAATTTCACTCACGTTTTCGCTGAAAAAAACCTTCAACTTTGAATAGTTTATTTTATGTCTCGTTGACGTTTTCTCATAACTAGTATTAATCACATCAATTATCATACCGCCTTCTTGGAAGTTTGCTTTTGCGAACAATAAACAATCATCCGCAAAAACGGGTGGAATATCATAAACTCCTTCTTGGAGGTTTGCTTTTGCGAACAATAGACAATCATCCGCAAAAGGGGTGGAATATCATAGGCGCCTTCCTTTGTACCTTAATGCCATGTATTGTCCCCGTCTCTTCCACTCTAGGAAGTTCCGAAAATACATATACACAAAGGATAAACACATCGGAAAACAAGGGCTCACCTTGCCTTAAGCTCCTACTAGTAATGACTTCCCCTTTCCCGTGTCCATATAAGTTAAAAGAAAAGGTGACCGAGATAACACATTCCATAGTCTTGCCCACACATTGTTGAATCCAAATCTCTTCATCACCTTCTTCATGAAGTTCCATTCAATTCAGTCATATGTCTTGCTCATGTCAAACTTTAAAATTATTTCTCCAACCGTGCCGCTTCTCTTGATCATCATATGATGAAAAGTCTGAATAGTTGCGAGCGCATTGTCAATGATGGATCTTCCAGTCATGAAGGCACTTTTATCCTTTGAAATGATCACCGGAAGCACCTTTTTGAGGCGATTTGACAACACCTTTGACATAATTTTTTATTACCTCACACTAGACTTCTTTGCACAATTTAGTAAATGCTGTAGAACCTTTATAAATGAGTAAGCATTATATAGAAAACAATAATTAGGTCATGAGTCCTTATGCATGTCATAAACTTGTGGACATAAATTCTAATAAGTTTTTAAAGTTATAAACTTCATGCTATAATATTCTTTTGTAATATACATTCATGCATAAACTTGTGGACATAAATTCTAATAAGTTTTTAAAGTTATAAACTTCATGCTATTATATTCTTTTGTAATATACATTGATCGAATGTGTTATCTAACTGCAAAAGATGCAGATACGAGGATGGGCTAGAGGTGAGGACAATGGAGTCATATAGCACAAAACAACAAGCTCATATCCTTGATTGTCCAGAATTATTATTTGCACGGTAACACATAGCAGTCACATTGCGAATAGGCTTATTATTAACACTTATCCACGCGCATGTCAATACATGTACTTGGAGCGACATTTTATGGGTATTGTAACCTAATATAATGAAGACTTATTCCTTCTGGTGCCGTATGGGTACCATGATTTATACACACAAAAATTGAAAATCAACTGTAAATACTCCACTTGATGTGAATGTAGTAGAACTAGTATATACCTTGGAATCCGAAATACTAATATGCGGTAAAAACATCAATAGTGGGACGAATAGCGAGAAAGGTATAGAAGTAAGATCGTTCACTTTGGTGTATTGCATCCCAAAACGTGTACTTGGAGCGATCTTCACATATTGGTATTTTATCATTGCATAGTATTCCTACCTCAAACAATCCGGTTCCACAACATCCTCGGTTAACCACTTCAAATCCTACGCAGTTTATTTAAATTAATATTTAATATACGGAATTTCTAATCTACCTATAGTGTCCGTCTTTTAAAAGCTTTATTTACAACAATAAAAGTAAAATTACCGTATTTTTGGGGATGATGGACCTGGTCAAATAGCGAAGTGTGAATGTCGATGTACATGACGTGACGAAGTTGTAGGCTGGGGCGCATGCTATTCAGTAGTCCTTGTAGCATCCGATTGTAACTCACGGCAATGGAAGATACAGAATCAATGCAGTTGCGGGATAACGGTAAGCTCATAAACGCAGCGTTTTGTGTGATAAATATGGGCACGCATCCAATAGGAGGGAGGCCCGCTATTGCTACCTTTTGGGCCCCATGGCCCAATAATCCCTGTCATTGTATAACCAAAATTTGAATAGCTGCCCATATCATTTGTCAATCTTCATCATTTTCTTATACAAATTGAACATGTAAAATCTCTTAAGCCAACTCCATGTCCCATTGAATAAAAAAAAAGGGTGTATTCCCGATCGATTCACATGTTGTCAACGAAGGCCGTTGGGCATGGATCGAGCGCCGCCGCTCAATTGAGCATCATCGGATGGCGCTAAATTGAGCATCAATTGAGCATCATCGGATGACACCGTTGTATGATGCTTGATGTGGGTGCCGGTGGATGACGCCGGGATGTCGGACTGGTTTTGTGGGATGGCGATATGGTGTGGGCGGAGTCTGAAACTAGGCCTGCACACATTGGGACCAGACCGGAAACCGGACCGTGGTCCGGTCTAGATATTACGGTTCGGTCTGAACTGAAATTTTTATACTTTTAATATTTTTTAAACAGAATAACATTCGGTCCGGTCCAAACCCGGACCGGACCGGATTTAATCCATACAAAAAAATATATTAAATTTTTTTTTTTAAAATAAAAATTAAACAGTCTGGTCCGGTCCATGGACCGTTTCATGAAACGGTCCGGTTTAGACCGTTTCATAATAGACCTGAAACGGCCTGTCCGGACCGGATTTAATCCATACAAAAAATATATTAAATTTTTTTTAAAAAAAAATAAAAATTAAACAGTCTGGTCCGGTTCATGGACCGTTTCATAATTGACCTGAAACGGTCCGGTTCAGACCGTTTCATAATAGACCTGAAACGGCCGGTCCAGACCGTTTGGACAACCTTATCTGAAACAAAGGCTTTGGGTGCAGCGGTTGGTGCCAACACCCATTAAAAAAACAGTGGTTGGCATCGAGGCTTGAGTTCTAACAGTTTTGAGCGTCAACGGTAGGCGTTTATGTTCATTGAGCCTCGCCGGATTACGAGTTTCTCATCCGTTAGTAAATCGAAGGCCGTTTATATAACTTTTTTTTAAAATTTAATCAATTTTTTTTATAATTAGTATTCGTATGTATATGCAATTATTATAAACTTTAGGCTGAATTGGGTAAGTAGTTGTCAAAATTGTTTGGGCAAATTTGGTAAGTAGGTTTTTTTAAGAAACAAAGTACTAAGTAGGCTTTTTTATATTTTCATTAAGAAAATATACCCCAAATTTTATTTTACCTTTCAAACACAAACTAGGGTTTTACCTACTAACTCTCTCCTCCACTTTCTTCTCCTTGACGATCCATGGCTGCTATGTGCTTTCTCCTTCCTTCTCTTCTCCCGTACTCCTCCGCCACCGGCCCGCCGCCGCACTAGCCATCGGAGTCTTCCTCCGCCGCCGCCGCACAATCTAGGGTTCCTTGCTTCTCTCTCTCTTCTTTCTACTCTATTGAACTATGAGCTCGTCGTTGCTCTCAGATCTCGCTACTGAGATCCTCATCCCGGTTTCCGCAATCATCGGAATCACTTTTGCGCTTGTTGAATAGATCAGCATTTGTAGTTTATTTGTCTCTGCTAATGGTTAATCATTAGATTAATTGTTGCAAAATACCTATTTTATTTCCTGCAGAAACTCAACATTGAAAGCTACAATGCTTTCTAGTAATGCTTTCTGGTAATGGTATGCTTGGACATTGCAACCATATTAGGACTTCTAGCTTACTTCATAAACTACAAATTTGAGGAAGAAGATGAAGATGCGCAGATTTTTAGGAGATTGAGAAAGCTCATACCAGAAATTATAAAAAATAAAAAATGATCAAAAAAATTTTAAAAAAGTCTGGTAAGAAAATTTCTGGTATGTGAAAAAATTCTAGTATGTGAGAAAATTATGAAAATTCTGGTATGGTAAAATTCTGGTATGACAATATTTTGGTATGACAAAATTCTGGTATGAACTTTTCGTATGAACTTTTCGTATGATAATTTATGGTATGAAATTTCTGGTATGATATTTCTGGTATGATAATTTTTTGTATGAAATTTCTAGTATGAAATTTCTGGTATGAAAATTCTGGTATGAGAAATTCCGGTATGAGAAATTCCGGTATGATAAATTCCGGTATGAGAAATTCAGTCCAGAAAATAAAAAAGAAAATAAAAAAAATAAAAAAAGGCAAGAAAATCAATAAAAGAAAATAAATTCAGTAATTAAAAATTAAAACTTATACTTATATAACAAATAACAAACATCATTTATTCTTTCATTCTAAATAGAAGAGTTAATATTTTTTTACCTACTAATAAATGAAAGTGGTAAAAAATTTGGGATACATTTTCTTTAACAAAAAAACTCAAAAAGGCCTAGTATGTCAAATTTTGCCAAATTGTTTTTTATTTGTCCCCTATCAATAAATTTTAAACAAAATGTCTTATTTGGTAAACTTTCAATTTTTAATTTCTCTCTCCTCATGTGATATGAAACTTTTAATTTTTTAATTTATCTCTCCTATCCTATGCGAGTAGAAGGGGGACGATTTATAAACAAAAAAAAAAAGATTATTGTCAAAAAAAAATATATAATAAAAATTTATAGCAACAATATTAATCTATAAAACAGATAGAATTTGAATCATGTTAATTTTAAGATTTATGTAATTATGTAGGAAACTGATTTTTTTGGAATTTTCTTTTCTAACCCAAACATATCTTTGATATTTAATTATTTATATTCTTGATAACATTTATGCTCAATCGAAAAAATAATACTTTGTAACATTTTCATTTGCTAGAATTTAGTTTACAAGTTCTGGTAATAATGTTTTTAGCTCCTTTCTCTAACATTTATTTAAATTTGAGAAGATTATTGTCAAAATTGGTATTATTTGTGAGATTTAGAACATTAATTAATCTCTATGAATGTCGTTTCACCGGTGAAATGAAGTAAGTTTTAGAAAATTAAGGATCGAAAGAAAATAATGACATACCTTGATGAATTCCTTGGTTAAATTGAGAATATACAGTTGATATTCGTAGTTATTTTGAGATAATGGCCGAGATTCAAGAAAATCATTGGAGCCACAACTGATGATGTATACCGCCTTCTTGATTATCTCCATTGTTCTTGTAGTCCCGATCGAATGAGCTAATCTTTCTTTGTACTCTACAAAGTATTTTAACTGTTTTTCCATGCTTATCACACCCTGCAACACGTTTATCTCAATCAGATTGATCATATATGTGTTAATGAAGACGAGGAAGAAGAAGAAGAAGAGACGATGACATTTGTTGCGGACGTAAGAGGATCATAACCCGTGGCAGCGGATGCAAAGCTAACTCCCGTCATCAAATCATTTAAGCTCAAATTTGGATCTAGATAAGGAGGGATGTAAGTTTTGATCCCTAAATAGGAAGCTGCAACAAAAATAAAATAATATTATATTATATTATATTGTATTAATTTGAAGCAAACCCTAATTCTCATGCACGTATGTACATACCCACGAAATCAGTGGTAAGCTTTCCATTGGTGAACCGGCCGGTAGGTTTAGAGTTGTTGAAATCGACTCCATAAGGCGGGAAATTACCCGTGAGTAGCGTGTTGATGAAGTTGTTGTTTCCGGGATCCACTGTCGAGTCTCCAAAGACGATGAGCGCCGGAATGGAGTTGGAATTAGCCTTTATGAAGGGCAAGAATAGAAGGGAAATGAAGGCCGGGAAAAACATGTATAGTTTATGAAAATGAAGGTAGCTGTGTCTATAGTAGAGATTGACAAAGAGTGAGAGATCATAAATAGCGATCTGCTCAATCAAGTTGCTATTTAATATGAATGGACAGCTACCCAACTGGCAACTGCTACTCAGTATGACAACACTTTCTACTGTTTCTAGGGATACATAAGGTCTAGTTCTTAGCCTGGGTGATCCTGTCCACGGGACCAGATCTGGATCGAATCTGAACCAACGCAATTTTCTTGAACCTCAGTAGGATGTTCATGTCCGATTTTGGACCGGGTGAACATTTTTTTCTTTTATTTGGGTTTGGGCCCTTGAAATTATGAATAACCAGTCGGAACGGGAAGTGTTTGGATCGAAGACTGGACCTATCCCTCCAGATCCTGTTCAAAAACACAGTTTGGGTTGAAAATTAACAATTATATGGACTAAGGATATGCTCGGTGCAATAAGCTTTTTGGTTATTTAATTTGAGAATGAGATTATTGCAAGATTTTGAAGAGTATAAAATATATAATATAAAATATAATGATCGTTTTGAAGGTAGATTTGTGGATAAATTTTTATTATGACTTTATAAGAAATCTTCACAGTTTGGTATATTTAGAGTAATCATCTACAAAGTGTAGTACTGTGTTTCGCCTCTACTCTTCGAATTCTTAAAATTAACCAAGTTGGTGCATGTTAATTATAGTATCTCCGAACTTCTTTAAAAACTATCTTAAACGGTTTTCTTGTGAATTTAATCGATCTTAGCGTAGATGCGACATTGAGATGGTATTGTCTATGTTTGACATGTCAGACGCTAAGTCTATTGATAATACCTAGTGTTGCTAACATCCATCTTACCACTCTATTCTCATCTCAGTCAGACGAGGAGAAGTGTATATCGTGAGTCTCTTATGATAATGTAGTAAGGAGTTTGATGTATGTTATGGTCTGCATAAGATCATATATGATACAAGTTGTTAGCGCCGTAAACAAGTTTATGGAAAAACCAGAAAAAGAACACTAGCAAACTATTAAGAGAATACTTCATTACCCTAAGGTACATTTGACATTAGACTCGTTTCTAATAACAATACACAGTGATTAGTCACAGGGTACTCTGATTTTTATTATGCGAGACATGATACTAGAAAATGTGTGATCATTTATGTTTTTAGTCTTGATGATTATGTTGTGAGTTGGATACGATCACTTTGTCTACCAATAAATTATAAACTCACAGGGTATTTGCCTCATTGAATTCAACTTGCGTATTTATTGTACGTACATGTGAGTCGATCTATCCACCACCGAAGTGTATAGGACCCTTTATCATAAATTTTGTACTACAGCTCATCACTTAATGAGTTGCTACGAAATCATGTTGGGATATTTGCTTCATTGAATCAACAATTTTAATGTATCGACTATCGACTGCTGCTGCTATGTCATTATCACTTTAAAGGCCCATTTGGTTTACGTAAACCAAAACATAATAGTTAAGTCAAGAAAAAGATTATTATATTCTATTATCTTACAATAATTATAATCTAGGGCTTTTTTTTATTTTTTTAGAAAAATAACCCAAAATAATATCAACTATCAATATTGAACCGAAAATAATACGAACTTTCAAAATTACTATGAACGATACAATCTATCAATGTATTTACCAATAATAATACGTCATACTTTTTCGGCAAAAACCCTAGCTCCGATGATGACGTGGCAGCCGGAATGTTACATGTCATCAAATAAATGGATTAACTATGTGATGTGAATTTTATTTTAAAAAAAATTAATTTAATAATATTTAAAATATTAAAAAATTAAATATTTAATATTTTTAAATTTTTAAATAATAATTTTTAAAAACATTTGTACAAATTTTTTTCAAAAATTATTTTTCGTAAAAAAACAATTTAATAAAATTTGATCTTTTTTTAAACAAAAATTCGAAAAAAAAGAAGAAAAAAAATAATGTTTTTTTTGGGGATTTATTTTTATTATATATTTTAAATAATTTTTAATAAAATATTTTTTTTAACAAAATTGGGGAAAAAAAAAACTCTTTAGAGATTAGGTTACAAGATTAAAAAAAATTAATTCGAATACAAATTATTTTTTTTAGAATTAAAATTTTTGTTTTATACAAAAAAATGAAAAAAAGTTGATTAAAAAAATCAAAAATTATTATATTTTTTGGAAATATAAATATGTTTACACTTTTTTACAAACCTATTTTTAAAAAATTTCAAACTTTGTTTAAAAAAATAAAAAAATTTGAATTAATTAGAGAAATAGGGACCTTTTAAAATTATCTTTTGTAAACTAGACCTCTATATAAAAGAAAGAAAAAGTAGGTATAGAAACTAGAAAATAGGGGCAATAATTTCTTTAATTGAAATGATAGTGATTAGATGTTTACTTTTGGTTTAAATATCTTTTTTACATGTTTACCTTTTATTTTTTGTTTTTTGTTGATGTAGCTAGTTTGATAAAATTTTCAAGTTTTAATTTTTTTGGGTGACATTGTTTTGGTTACCCAAATATGAATTGTAGTATTTTTCTCATTATTGGGTATATGTTTATTTTTTTTGTGATATGTTTTTTTATTGTTGAGTATGCTTAAAGCGATAATTTTGGATATGTTTTATAGTTATCCAAACTGTGTTACAAGGACCAAATGTCATTTGGTATTGATGTTTGGGTACAATATTGATTTGTGTAAATTTTGGTTATGACAAATTCAAATTGGGTGTGCTTTTATACGTGTATTGGCTTTGTAGTATATTTTTTATTATTAAGTATATTTAAAGTGATATCGTGAGTATGTTTTATGGTTACCCAAAATGTGTTATAATGATCAAATGTCAAGCGAATTTTTGGGTAATGACCAAATGTCATTTGATATTGATGTTTGTGTACAATATCGAGTTTTGAAAATTTTGGGTATGACAAATTTAAATTGGGTATGGATTTTATATTAAGTAATGTTTAAATTGTGTATAAATATAAAATATTATCTAATTTATGGATATTATATTATTTTGATATTTGATTTATTGGGTATATTGTTTTCGAGTATGTTTATGTATTTTAGACATATTTACACCCCTAATTTGTCCACTCAAAGTCTCAAATCAATCATTACAACCCAAAAAACTCTCTACCCTAGATCCGTTTGATTTAAGACACAAGAAGTGATTGGTGGCTGTAAATTTGTTTTTGTAATTGGTGGCCGTAAATTTGTTTTTGTAACTCACAACTAATGATCGTTATTAATTAATAATATTGGTTAATTATAATTAGTTCTTATTAATTATAACAATCGCTTATAATTTATAAATACTATTAATTATTATTAATCTATTAGTATTGATAATATATTAATTACTAATTGTTATTAATTAATTAAAATTGATAAAAGTTAAGATACGGGACGATTGTATTGTTGACGAAAGGGCATACTATTTGTATATACCTAATTTCACCTAATTAACTTAAATATTATAATTATTCTACACCGCACTTTCCCCTCTACTTCTCATTTCGAGCCATATTATCTGCACGCTAAGTGCACGACATAATATATTTTAAATGAGATTAACCACAATATAATGTAGTTTAAATGAATGACTATTAAATTTGAAAGTTGTGAGAATTCGAAGATCATAAAGGAAGACGGATCGAAATTTTGGAACTATTTCATGAAGTGAACGTATATATAGAGGAAGTCAATGCACGAGTATATTTGTATAAACACTAATAGATTAATGATTTTAAAAAGAACATTTGTCAATCGAGTTGTAAATGTTAAATTAATTTTAAAATGCATAATTCTCTTCGAGCCTTATACATGGTTAGGATTGTCATCCAAACTAATCGAGTTGTCTAAATGTTAAATTAATTTAAACATGTGCTTATATTGCCTCGTGCTAGCCAAGTTAAGAAACTATTTGTCAAGGTTCCTCGACCACAAGAAAGGTGATTATGTACCCAAAGTGCGGAATTGGATAATTTTAAAAATAAAATATATGAGTACATTTAACATGACTCTAAAATTATTATTGATGAATGTTGTTTAGTGATATCAAACTTACATTCAAAAATGTTATTTGTTTAGATATATTTTGTTAATCTAGTATGATGTTAACGCATTAATTGTACATTCTCCGCTTTTGATTATATTATTATAATACATTTATGAAAAATTTCTACTTGCAATAGACGAAAACAATTGTTACTTCTCTACTTTTAGGTTGCAATAGGTGATAACAATTGTTACTTTTCACTGTAAGAACAAGAATTAAGAATGGATATAATTCGTTTATTAAAATAATGAACTTGTGTTCGTACAAATATACTCGTGCATGAAATTCGCGTGTCTATACTTTATAGACCTGCTTTTAAAATTTGAGACAAAGATTCAGTTTTTAAATTTGAAGCCAATATGTATTATTAATTTGTGTTCCATGACAATAAATATTATTTATAATCGTACATGTTCCATGGTAATATATATTATTTATAACCAAGACGTGATATTTATGGTTCGTAAAATTAATTCGTAGATTAATCATAACATTTCATTAAATTAAAATTCGAATTTGGGTATGTGAAAATGTGCAATTAGGTAACCAAAGTTGGGTATGTGAAATTATGTAATCAAAGTTGAGTACGTGAGTGAAGTTGGGTATGTGAAGTTGGGTAACCGAAATTGAGTACGTGAGTGAAGTTGGGACATGAACATTACTTAGTAGAAAAGTGCATACTTACCAAAATCACCCTATCTAAATATACTAATTTACGATATATTATTCAACATTACAAACAAATGTCAAAATGAATTTCAATTAATATAAACGATATAACACAAATGTAATATTTTTTACATACAACAAACATAAACTTGTATAAATTAGAAGTGAGTGGTGAAAAGAGTGAACTTTTCATGTGAACGACTAGACGTGGTTGAAGGCTCGCGAGGATAAGGTGTCGAAGGTTTGATGAAGCAATTTTAAAAATATGTGGAAGCAGATGGGGATCATACGGGCAACAACTCTTTGGCTAAGTGAATGACAAATGTTCAAAATTAATATGTATCTTAATGGTTTTAGTGATTTTTTTAAATTAATTTACACGGGTGAAACAAGGTGGATGGGTGCCAGTTCGGTTGGTTAGTGTAACACCCCGAATTCTCAGAACCCAGGGCATTACTGGTTAGGACCTCACAATGGGTCCCGACCTCAATTTGACAACAATATTACTAGGATCTTGCAACAAGACACAAATAAGAAAAACCGAAATTCATAAAATAGTATTTTTAAGGTAATGAATGCAACACGGTCTAGCAGCCTAAAGTACTTAACAAAGGGAAAAACGATCATCTGTCTAAACACAAGAAAAGACGACAAACATCAACCCCAACCCCCACTCTAAGGAGTACGGAGATCCGGCTGACCACTACTTCCGAATCACTCAGCTGCTGGTCTAACCTGCGGTAAAACTAAAAACACAACAAGAGAAACCGTTAGCTAGTTATCTAAACATTAGGAGAATAATAATAGCACACACACATAAAAAAAAAATATAAACACTCATCATGCTTTCAAACAATCCATTTATTATCTTCATTTAAGTCATTCAATCTAATGATACTTATTTTGTGACACGAGGGATTCCCAAACCTCGCCTCCGCCCCCGTGTACCCATCAGGAGTGGATCCGATGCATCTCACCGTGTACCTATATGGTCTGGGTATAGAGAACCTCCCAGTCTCCTGGCAGAGCTGGGCAATGATGTCACGGCCCGTTATACATACACTTGGGCCTTAAAACATAAATCACGGTCGTCCTAACAAGTTGTTATTTATTATAACACACATTGTACACACACAACCATTATCATCCAACTAATATCCAGAAACCAGCTAAGTAAGTCGCAAGGACTTACCTGAGTCAACACACACTCTAACACGTCTCAAAACAGTCCGTACTCGTAGTAACTCAAACGCCTGTCAAATAAGGCATGTGGATCAAAATCTCATCCAGATGTCCAACCTCATACGAAGGAATTACGGAAAAAGCTCTCTTACGGTAAAATGACTATTTTACCCCCGGTTCCGAAACTCCCAGATTTGTTTATATCTTAGTTTCAAATTCTCCTTTGGAACCCATTTCCACAATCTAGTTCTTACGGAAAAGTTTGGTAAAGATTTACAAGAGTTATACAAAATTCTAGAGTTTCATTAAACGGTCATTAAGGTCCGATTTGAGTTAGAATTCAAGACTTAGGTTAAAGTATAAGAATTTCGGAATCGCTCTCTAGATCCTCTAAAATATGTATACTAAACATAGGGCAAAGGTCTCAAAGATTTAACCAAAACTCCTATATAAAATCTAAGGTTAGACTAGAAGTTAAAATTCCAAACTTAGTCAAATATTTCATGCTTCAAAAAAAACAGCTCCTAGTGCTCTACTTCGGGACCTTATAAAATCTAATCCGACCGTTAACTTTCTTCCAAATTTTAACACATTAAACTATATGTATCCATCTACGATATATCAAAAATTCAACGGTGGATTCTCGATTTAAGTTATAGAAATTAGATCCTAAAGTCAGCAGGCCGAAGCTGAATTATAAGGTGTATAGAAGGTCCAAACTTCGATTTCCATTGTCACCACATGTCTCCTTTATTTATACTTAGAGATCCATAGTACCGAACTCATCCTATTATATGTCCAACTTATCCACACATCTACATTACTCTCATTCTTATGCATCAAACTCAAACCACACCTTATACAACATTATGGTACTAAGATTAAAGGTTAAGTCTACGTACCCACAACAGTGAAGGAGCCGGCTGCTATTGGTATCCCAAAGACGAGTCCAGTGGGTCGAGTGCAGCAGGTCGAGTGCAGCAGTCCAGTGGATCGAGTGCAGCAGTCCAGTGGGTCGAGTGCAGCAGCCTAGTGGATCGAGTGCAGCAGTCTAGTGGATCGAGTGCAGCAGTCCAGTGGATCGAGTGCAGCAGCCCAGTGGGTCGAGTGCAGCATTCCAGTGGATCGAGTGCAGCAGCCCAGTGGGTCGAGTGCAGCAGCTGGTTGCGGTTCTAGCGATGGCGGTGCGTAACAGAGGCTGGCGTCGTTGCTGCGCCTGCTGGGGATCGACGAGGAAGGTGAGGTATAGATGAGTCTGCGCTTGCGGTCCGGGAACCAGGCTCCGGCGCAGGGACGGCCGTCTGGCTCGGTAGCAGTTTCCTGGGATGCCGGTGGTCGCGGAGCGGCGTACTCGGCTGGTCTCCGGCGCGGCGTGCTGGAGCACTTCCTAGGCTGGTGTGGGACAAGGAGGAGCACGCAGGCTGGCCATCTTCTGGGCTAGTGTGGAGCGTCTCCGGCTGCGCGTTCCTGGCTTGAGGGAGGGTCGAGTGGTTGCAGCTTCCTATGTTAGCGAGAGAGAGAGAGAGAGCAGCAACCAGCAGCGGCATCTTCAGTTTGTATCGGTATAGCGTGACTGCCGGTTGAAGGGTAGAAGATTAGGTTAAGGCTGGATTAGGTTAAAATTAATTAGGTTAAATGTGATTAGGGCTGATTAAGGCTGATTGGGCCGGCTGCTTAAGGGATGATTGGGCCTGCTGATCAACTACAATAGCCTAGTTATTTGGCCTGCTCTCCAATATAAGAAACGGAAAAGGCTGACTGGATACTCGTTGTTGCCCGGAACCGTTAAAAGTACGGAATTATGTACGGAATTATTTAAGGAATTATTTAAGGAATTATTTATGTTAGCATTTTATGTGAATCAAGGTCACATAAAATGATAGAATTTAATATCGTTTTCTTTTATTTAAAAGAATTAAGGTTGGCGGATCGGAATCCGGTTTGATCCAGTATTAAACGGAGTTTAAAATTTTCAGTTATTACAGTTAGTAGTTGTACCTCCACTCATACCTACCCCGCCATTTGTCAATTTCTTCGTCAGCCGCCCCACGCAAAATTCTTTGGATTTTCACATGTATACTTGGGTCGGTTGGCCGGTTGATTGGTTGGTTGTGTACCCATTTTCATCCCTATAGGAGACAATCATTAACTAGGACCCACGAGCAATTCACGAGATATATTTGCTTCATGACTTCCTCTATATATATACACACACGTTCGCTTCATGAAATAATTTCAAATTTTCGTCATGTCTTCCTTTATTATTTTTCGATTTCTCACAACTTTCAAACTTAATAGTCATTCATTTAAACTATACTATATTGTGGTTATTTTCATTTAAACTATATTATGTCGTGCACCTAGCGTGCAAATAGTGCAACTCGAAAAGAGAGGTAGAGGGAAAGTGCGATGGAGAATTATTATAATATTTAAGTTGGGTACTGCAAATAGTATGCCTTTCGTCAACAATACAACCATCCCACATCTTAGCTATTTATATGGAGTCCGTTAGTTTTTCCTAAAAAAGTCGAATGATATAGTTTAATAGGAATAATGACTATAATATTTAAGTTTTCTTAACTTTTATCAATTTTAATTAATTAATATATTATCAATAGTAATAGATTAATAATAATCAATAATAATTATAAATAATAACTAATTGTAATAATTAGTAAGAACTATTATAATTAACCAATATTAATAACTACTTTAATAATTATTAATAATTGTACCTGTCGTTGTACACATTCAAGTGTGAAACACATTGTCGTGCGGAGATCCAAGAGAATCCATAACCCTATACTTTTCATTCCGAATTTTAAAATGAAAATTGTACATGTAATTTATAAAACCCTAGATATTCATGTGAAGACATAACACTTTTAACTTAAAGAAATCGAACCCTTACACGTTTTTGTTCATATCAACACGGATACATGAAACAATCAGGTTAATCTTAATAATAGAACTTAGAGACGTCATATTAATAGATGAACATTCTAGATTGAATGAAAATATAATGCTATTATAGAGAGGAGTGAAGATAAATTTTCTTCATTTTTTCTAAACATTTTGAGTTCATTTTTTTATATTATATGTTCATTTTTTTATAGTATAATAGCACCGCTCAATTTTTTATAGATTATAAACAAAAAATACGTTCATATTTTAGGATAAAAGTTCATTTGCAAAAAAATACAAAAAAATAAATTCGGTAGTAAAAAAAACAAAACTCTCGATAGCATAAAAAACAAACAAATTTTCTCCTCATCTGACCTCCTCTACGGTCTCTACCCAAGAAGCCTCCTCCCGAACCAGCCCATATATATATATAATAGTTAGGAAAAAAGAAAAAAGAGAAGAAAAAAATAAAAAGCAAAGTTTAAAGGGGCTTCTAGTCTTCTACGTAAACTTACTAAGGTACTAGCAGCAAATATTTCCTACTTCTACTGAATCCTAATTACTATCAGCCATCATGATGTGACGTTTGACCACGACATCAATTTTAATTTAAGTAATTAAGGGTGCAAATAAGACACCCCTTTATTTTTTAGGTATGATTGTGACATTGTTTGGGTAAGCGGATTTTTGAGTAAGCGGATTTTTTCTGGATAGAGGACTGCTTTTTTTTTTTTGCCACAAATTTCCTCCAAATGTCAATCAAAAGTGTCACAATCATCACTCACATCAGCCATCACTCATTAGTCATCACTTTTGTCAACTTTTTGTCCTATTTATGAATTATTCTAGTAAAGTAGGAGCCTATTTCTCAATTTATAATTGATAGGCCCTAAATTTCAACTCTATAGTGTAAAAGATCCTAAATATCAATTTAGCCAAAACAATTTTGTACAAGTTTTTTTAAAAAATTATTATTTAAAATTTTTAAAAAAATAATTTTTTTTTCTTTTTTTTAGTATTTTAAATATTAATAAAATGATTTTTAAAAAAAATAAAATCCACATCACACATTTAATCGATATATTTGATGACATGTTCGGCTGCCACGTCATCGCCGGAGCTAGGGTGTTTGTCGGAAAATGTATAATGTATTATTTTTGGTAAATATATTGATAGCTTGTATCGCTCCTAGTAATTTTCAAAGTTCGTATTATTTTTTTTCAATGTTGATAGTTGATATTGTTTTGAATTATTATTATTTTTTTTAATTCAAGATCATTGCTTTCTTTTCTCATTCTAGAAGCCACAATAAAAATCTCTCTTCATAAGTTGAAATGACCATAGTTAGTGCATCAAATATCGACCCTATAGACGAAATATAAATGAAATTCAACATGTTTTCAAAAGAGATATTAATTGTCTAACTAACAAGCTTGACTTTTTTTAATTCATCCATCACTATTATGCATTAATTGTTTTGAATCACATTGGGAAATTTTAGAGTACATATAAAACATAAACTATGACTTTTCCTTACATAACCCCACCAAAATTTCTTATTGCAAGGATTGCAATGTCATATTTTTATAAGAAAGAGCCACTAGCTCCCTGCCATGAGGCATTAAATGAGGAAAACATGCATTACAAAGTGTGACACGAGGAAGGAAAATTCCTCTCAAATCCTCTAAAAGCAAAACTCTAACGCTACAGGGGGGCAGCAAGCCTATGAACGCCAAAATCATAACTAAACACCATGTTAGCTAATGAATCAGCCACACGGTTTCCTTCCCTAAACACATGATTGAAACTAACTATTCAGTCTCTGATAATGAAGCCTTGGCAGCGCATTACTAGGCTCAAAAGCGGGTGAGAGCTACTAACCCGTTTCGCAATAAATCCCACAACAATCAACGAATCAATCTCCACTTCCACCCAAGTCGGAATCCCATATCTCATGCAAGATCCAAGCCGTGAATAACACCTCAAATTTCCGCAGCCGGGGCCAAGGTAGCCCCGAAGTTTGCAACGACTCCATGAATCCATTCCCCTTTATCATCCCTCTAAATTGCTCCTGCAATAGCCAAGTTCTGAGATCTCCTTGATGCCCAGTCCGAGTTGAGCTTCACCCATCCGCGTTTTGGTATATTCCAACTAACGAGCACTTCCTTTCGTGTTTGCTTCAACAGATTATCCTTTCTCGCCTCAATATATTCTTCACAATACCTTTGGATAAAATCGGCTTTATCTGTAGCTATTTTGCCCTCTTCAAAAACCCTCATGTTCCGTCATCGCCATATCCACCAAATCGATATAGCAAACAAGCTACTCCAAGTACTTGTAACATGTGTAGCTTTATGAATACTAATATTAACAAAGAACCAATCGTCCCAGCCCACCTGGAAGAAATCATTCTGCACAGAATCGAACCAGTTTGATCCAAACCTCCCTTGCAAATATGCAGTCCTGCAACAGATGCAACAGGTCTTCCTCCACCGTTGGACATGCCAAACAAAATGAGGAGTCCATCAAATGTGTACGAGCTCTCTCCATATTCGTGAGAGGGATCTCCCATGCTAACTGCCACATGAAATACCGTATACGTTCGGTAACTTTCAACTTCCAGATTTGAGTGAACTAGGCTTCTCGCACCTGAGTCCGTGGCCTAGCCTCCCTGACCATCTAGTAAGTCGAAGCAACATAATAGTTGTCATCATTCGTTGGTAACCAGCAAATGGAATCAGTTCCACCGCCTTCCCACAACCCCATAGCCTGAACACGGAGCAAGCTGGAATTGTTAAGGCTACATGACAACTAACTAATATCCCAATTACTCTCAGCCGTCCATACATCTCTCACCTTCAGTTCCTTTTGAACTTCCGACAAGGTCATTTGGCAGGAGAGCTCCAATGGTTTTTTAGTCACCCAAACGTCGCTCCAGAAACGCGCCGACCTACCATTCTTGATGCTCCACCCAAGATTCGGGGCTATCACTTGATTATAAGCTTTCACGATACCCCTCCAGACGTAAGATGCACTAGTCATGCACGTTACGTCTTTCTGCCACTCTAGATCACCCACAATATACTTCCTCATCAAAACTTATGACCATTTCTACTCCTTGAAAGTGAAATACCCTCCATCCCAACTTACTTAAAAGAGCAATATAAATCTTAACTGCCATCCGTAACCGTAGGTCTCCAAGTTCTTTCGGCTGGCATATCTTCTACCAGCTCAGCAGATGAATTCTTTTCTTCCTTTCATTACTTACCCATATAAAATCTCTATATGACTTATCAAGCTTGCATGTAACGCTAACTAGAAGTAACAAGGTATTCATATAATAGAGCGGCATAGTTGGTAGTACCGATTTCCCGAGAGTTGTATGTCCCACCAATGAGAGGCTGTTGGCTTTTTAGCCAGCCAACCGTGCCGAGACGCGTTCAATGAGCGGATTAAAAATCGACTTGGAGACCGCATCATGAATGATCGGTATTTCCAAGTAAGCACCCAGATTCTGTGTATAAGGGATACCTCCCACCGTACTAATTGCTCCTCAACCTCCCCTCTCATGTGATGGGAAATGAAAAATTGAGATTTCACAAGGCTTACTTTTTGACCCGATGCCCCACAGATGTCTTGAGAATCTGCTTGAAAACCCAAATCTGATAGACTGAAGCCTCCGCAAAAAGCAGGATGTCATCCGCAAAAAATAAGTGAGAAAGGGTCGTCCTCCTCAGGATAACTGCATCCATTGTCCTTCATTCACCGCTCTGTCAATCATATGACTTAGTCTCTCGAGGAAAAGTAAAAACTGATACGGAGACAAGGGGTCCCCTTGCCGTAATCCTCTAGTCATAGAAAACTCCTCGGTCCTCTCACCATTCCATAGGACTCGCATAGAGGTAGTACTGATGCAATGTTTCACTCTCTCCACCCACACTGCCGGAAATTGCAAGTGGCCTAGAGGGTCTCAACCACAAATTCCCATCTCACCCTGTCGTAAGCTTTTTCGAGATCTAGTTTCAGCACCATCCATCCTTTCCTCCCTTTCTTTTTCTTCATAGAATGAATCGCTTCTTGTGCTAGCACTATGTTATCCGAGATCAACCTCCCGGGAATGAACCTTGCTTGCAATGGGCTCACAATAAAATTCATAATCGGTTTGAGGTAGTTAGTAAAAATTTTAGTAATATCCTTGTAAGAAACATTACAAAGGCTTATAGGGCGAAATTGTTTATTCGATTCAGGTTTGTCGACCTTCCCAATCAGCACAATCAACGTGTCATTCATCATCTCAGGTAGCGATCCGGTGGACAGAAACTCTTTAACAAATCGAACCAGGGGCGATCCCACTGTAGGCCATAACTTTTGATAAAAAATAGGTTATAAACCGTCCGGCCCTGGCGCCTTCAGGCCTCCCATGCTTCTCACTACGCGTAGTATCGATCTCTAATTCAGAGAAGGGGTGTGCCAACTCTATCAAATAGGCATGAGTGAGGCTAGGGAATCCTCCCCTCTAGATAGCCCCAAGCTATGGTAAACTCCTCGGTCCATAGAGCTCTTTAAAGTAGTCCGTAACAAGCTTCTCAAGACTCCCTTGATCAAGACACCATTCTCCGTCATCAGTCCTAAGAGCTTCAATATTATTTCTTTGTCTCCGGATAAATGTCGAAAGATTAAAAAACGAAGTATTCATATCCCCACATGACAACCATTGCTATCGTGATTTTTGGCACCATAGGATCTCCTCTTGCTCCATAACTTTGTCAACCTCACCCCCAATAGTTCTCTCTTCCGTCAGCTTCAAGTATGTCGGTTGGATTTCAAGATCAACATAGATCTCCTCTAGCTTCTTCAGAAGTTCCTCTTTTCAGCGATGAATGCTTCTAAAGGAATCCCTGTTCCATGCTTTTAACACCACTTGGAGCCTCTTAAGTGCCAAAGGAAGACAACTCAGAGCCTTCAGGCACTAGCAATAAGTTGCTCAAGCTCCGGGTGAGTAAACCACGTTGCTTGAAAATGGAAAGGTCATCGCTTAGGGTTTCTTGTACTCCCATAATCAAGGCATAGAAGTAGTGGGTTGTGGTCATAAGAAAGACAAGGAAGATTTCTAACCGAAGCCATTGGTCATTTAAGTTTACCATCCGGATTCGTTAAGACCCTATCAAGTCTCTTAGAAATTCTGGTCGTTGATGACCGTCCCCTAGCCCAAGTGAATTATGAGCCGATGTAGCCAATATCAATTAGGTGATTCACATCGACCTAATTCCCGAATTCTACCGATGCTTGAGATAAATGGTTAGACCCTCCAAGGCTCTCCTTGGCACACCTGGTGTCATTCATATCACCCCCCCATAAATACTAGAAGGCTAGATCCCGAAGTAATGGAAGCTATCCTCTCCCACAAGCCACCTCTTCGCCTACGGTCAGAGTCAATATAAGCAACGATAAAAGTGAATGCCCGTATCCCCCCTTCCCTACCGTTACGTGGATAAACTGCCTTTCCTTATAAACAACTTGGATCATGTAGCTCAAAGAATCCCATAAGAGCCATATACCTCCGCTCTGGCCTACTGCCTCTACTCTCTCTCTAGAGTCGAAACTAATCTGTCACAAATATCATCAACCATCTTGTCGGAGCAATGAGTCTCGAAAAGAGCCACAAAGTTTGGCTTATGTTTTCTTATCATATATCCCATCGATCTTCGGAAATTTTCTTCACCGTTCCGAAGCTATTCCATAATAAACCTATCATCAAAACTGTCAAGGGGTTGCTACTACCCACCTAAACTCAAGTTGAGAATCAAAAACCAGGGAAACTTGTGATCCCAAATCTCTCCAACATATTCTCCTACTAAAGGCTCATTTGGTATTAACTGTCCTTTATAAGGCTCTCTTGATTTGCCCACTATTGTGGTCGCAAACACCGCGTCTGCTGGAACTATTCTATTCAAAATTTGAACCTGCTGGTGGGGTATCATCTTCCTCCGGTTCGTCTCATTGGGCTCTCCTCGACTATATTCCGGTGGATGTCCATCTTTTTGTCGTGGTTGATACACTCCTTTTTCTGAACGCCCACCATGTTGAAATCTGACTCTTTTCTTTGTCGGGACTATCAATCCTACTTCAACCCCCTGACTTTGTTTCTCTTGGACTATTTATTTCCCTTTGCCTTGTGAGTTCATATCACTCCCCTTTCCGACCATTTGCTCCTCTTCATAAACCCGATTCACCATGGTATTCACCAGTCTACCCTTCCTCCAATCGAAGACTTACCCGGACTATTTTGTTTACGTCGAGGTACCACCATCCAAGGGTCATGCACTTCCTTGTCCTTCTCATAACTCTCTCCTTCCGGCACATTTTCTGGGCAAGTCTGGTGATCGACCTCTACTGCCATTCTATCATCCGGTCCATAGTCTCTTTATCAGGAGCACAAGCTGTCTTTCCTGAGTATACACAGTTTTCTTGCAGATGGCCATAACAACCACATCTGAAGCAGATGGTGTGTAGATTCTCGTATTCCAGAAGTAGCCTTTTCCCATTTAGTATCACATCACCTTTGAGAGGACGAGTGAGGTCGATGTTAACACAAACTTTGTCATACATGCCCCTCGAAATCCCCAGTGTATTCGCATCCATCCTCAAAGGTGTGCCAATGGCCGAAGCTATCACCTTTAGGTCACTAATTTATAGAGAACAAACGAGAGCCCGAAAATCCTCACCTAGACGCCGGTTGAAGTTAAGACCGACTTCATAGGAGCAAATGACTCATCCCACTATTTCATCATCAAGCAATGGCCAAATATCTTCTAGGGACCACTGGTGAGTATCTCTAACATATCCTTCTCCTCCTCAAACCTGATTAGGAAAAACTAGTTTGGAAGATCATTTATCGACCATCCACCTTGTATCTTCCAAGTATAACAAAGACCCTTTTCCAGAGCCGCAAACGATATCATACGTCCAAGTAATTTCACAACGATAGAGTTTCTCCATAGGACTTTCAAGACTCGAATAACAACCAGATCAACATTAATAACCGGCGTTGCATCTCCCCCTTTAGGGAATTCAATGCGAATCTTCCCTTCCTCAATAAGATTATCCGACAAAATAGGCATCCTCTTCCATGCTTCCTTCCCGAACAACATCTCACTTCAAGAGGGGCCCTGAGTCGACTTTTGTGGCGATGAAGACTCACTCGCACCTGGTTCTTCTCTACTATTTCCATGGGTATACCTGGTTCCTGGGATAATGGGCTCGACATGGGAGCCTTGGGATCAGGAGCCACAGGGGGACGTTGTCACCTCGAAATTCACCATAACCGTCGCCGCCGTCTTAAACTAGGGTTTTTTTTTTCCAATACCATCAACCTTCACACAAAAATCTAATGTTAGAACTATCGATCAATGGATTGCAAAGGGATAAGAAAGTCCCTACATTTTCCTTCAATTATTTCCTATTCATAACTCTACTACGTTTGAAACAAAGTTGTTAGTTTTAATGAGTTTATAATTTTTTTATTCTATGTTTAATAAAATATAAAAAAATATTATTCATCCATAAATTATAAAAAAAGAGGCATAATTGGTGGATATTTAATGTCATATAAAACTATTTAATTCATATACTATAACATAAATAACAATAATATTATCATATTTTTTATTTTAAAATTAAACTTACGAATAGTTGAGATGTGTTCGCTCCAAACGGTGTGTGCAAGCTTTAAATTTATACCCTAGACGTAAGCTTAAAACAAGGATGCGAACCCGCAGTGTACGGGTCAATCGTAGTAAAAAGCAAGGAATTCCAGGGGTCGATCACAGGTTCTTAGTGAAACAAGGTCCAATCACGGTATGCTTATGTAAATACTAACCACAAGATTAATTAAAACAATCAAAGATGATATATAAGTCAATAAAGGAAACATGCAATTCTAGGGATTAAAGCATCTAGTTGTGGTTCCAACTCAAGATCTAAAGATAAGCGGACAAAGCTGAGGTTTTGCATGGGGAAGGTGTTACTAAAGTGGAATAGATCACCGGGTAAGTCTCACTACTCACTAATCCTAAACCGTAACTCCTATTACCGGGTAAGTCTCAAGGAATTAAGATAAAGAACTATAACCTCAAACTAACACACCATCTAAGGGAATAGAATCAACCTTTACCGGGTAAGTCTCAGGCTAACTCACAAAGATGGGATGAAAGCACACTCAAACCCCAATAAAGGATAAACCTTTATTACATACACTTATGATCTTAGGTAAACAAACTAAGGAATTACCGGGTAAGTCTCATCCTAAGCTTGCGTTGAACCAGGAAAGGTGTAATAAGAATAGGATTTGGCAAACTCTAACACTTAACTCTCAGTTTAGGATTAGATAAGTCACCTCGGTCAGCCAAATTCCACCCCGGCCGAGATGTTCATCGACTGAGCGAGATGCTTAGGGTTAAGGTTAAAGACTCAAACTTTCAGGGTCCTACTGGAATCTAAGATTATTCTATCATTGTTTTTCCCACAACCTTCAGCCAATCACCCTAGAATCACACAAGGAAATTAGCCACTCATCATCATCATGAAAGTATTAATCAAGTATATGGGAAGAAAGTGAATATTTGAACAAGAAGAATTTAATGAAAAAACTTCAATAACTGAATCAAATATCACAACAAAAGCGTTCCTTGGATAGAAATCCAACAAAGGAAGACAACAAGGAAGGGAATCTAAGATAATCTTACAAAAACCCTTCAAAAGCTCTAAAAGCTACAATCTTCCTTCTTCAACCTTCAAAAAGGTTCTTCAAATCTCTCAACTGGAGTATGGCTGCAGTGGTGTAAGCGGGATTTCCAACTGTATGCGGATGTCGGATTTGTGGGAAATCCGACCCTTTTTATAGGAAAATAACTCTCCAAAGATAAGATATCTTAGAAAGATCTCTTCCCATAAAAATAGGTACAATATATGATCTAGTATATCTTCTTCCTTCCAGGAGCCAAGCCCAAAAATATAAGATCTCTTTCCAAAGATAAAAGATCTCAGCCAAGAATAAAATATTCTCGCCGCGTCCTAGGTATTCGCCTCGGTCGAGTCGACTTCTCTGGATCACCTCGGTCGAGGTGAATCTGTGGTCAACTGAGGTGAGTCACAACTGAATGTGAAATCTCTCAAATCTGGTCCAAAGTGAATCTCTAATCCATGGCTATGCTTCCTGGATGGTTCCTTATGTAGCTCAAATGACTCCATAGCTCCTTTTGCTCCTTTTTGATGCAAAACGTGCCATTTTACCTACGATTACAACAAAACTAGGTGTAGACCTCGATTCCCGCAAAGGTAGATGAAATGGTAATATAATCACATATTATACATACAAACATGCAGATTATGAAAGATAAAACGTCTAAACAAACCCCAAAATATAGACTATAATTCATGCTATCAAGATGTTTTGGAGTATTGGGTCAAATGATAAGTGTAAGACCTTCATTCATTGTCCGTCCATATCACCTAGCTTTTTTGGATCTTTTAACCACTTTTACGGATCGAGTAATTCGAGTATCCACACTGTAGTTCTAATTTTCTAATTGTAACAACTTTGTAGTTTGTAGTTGAATGTCGGCATCCAAGTTAGGGTGATGATTTCTGGTGTGGGCTCACAGGCCCGAGAATAAAGGGCCCAAAAGTGGGACCGGAACGTATGAAGTTGGGCTCTACAAAACTGGATGTTTTTTTGGACTATTTTATTTTTCTTTTACCATCATTTCGAAAGCCTAAATTCTAACCACAAGTAACTACTTTGAGTGTCCGTTTGGTTGAAACAATGAAATGCATACGGAATGAAATTGGATAACTATAATAAAATGAAATAAAAATGATGAGATTACTTTTAGGTGTTAAAAATCATCTAAACAAACATAGTTTTTAATTGTTTTGGAATCATTTCGTTATCGGTAATGATTCTTAGCGCTTCAAAAATTATCGGATTCTTTGGGCATTTATGTTGTTGTTCATGCTTATTACTTCAATAGATATTTAGTCTCCGTTTGGTTGGAGTGGTTGAATGGAAATAAAATAACATCGGTTATGGGGAAGGAAAGAAAATGGAAATAATTTGATTAGTTTCATGTGTTAAAGGTCCTCTAAACAAACATAATTTTTCATTGATGCAGAATCATTCCGTTATCGGAAATAATTATTAACACTTTCAAACAAGCCCTTAGGTCATAATCTCTATCTTAATAAGTTTCATAAATCCCATAAATTACCTTACCGAATACATCCTTAGTCAAGAATTGCTAATTGCTATTATTTTCTGTTTTATCTCCGCCAATCATGATTTACCGATTAATACAAAAAGAAAGTAAAGTTACAAGTAATGCAATGTAAATATGTAATCCATACGTCCCCTCATTGGATATTTGGATAATATTCAATATCGTTTATGTTTTCTAATGGCTACATGCATATATGTATAAACTATATCATAAGGGCTGGCCCAATTTAAGAAGAAGAAGAAGAAGAAGAAGGATTTAAACATGTTTGGTTGTTGAAGATAAATATAAAAATGGGAACGAAGGCTATGAAATTATGGGATACTTTTAAGCTTTCTCTCCAAAATCATTGTGAAATTTGCTTGAGAGATTAATCGAACAAAGCCTATTTTGTATTTGAGATATAAAGTAGGTTTATAATTTTATCAGATTATTTTAGAAAGAAAATAAGAAAATTTAATAAGTAATATTGGTGTAAGGTAAAGGGCAAAAGAATAATTGAAATTGCTAAACCCTAATCTTAGCTTCAAATGTTCGTCGAGTCTCGGAGGTTCACTTCCTCCAACTATTTACGTTCGCTTCGAAAGATGCTTAAGTTTTAAAAATTATTTTACTTGTAATAGATCCCTATAACTACTTAGTGAACCCAAAGTGTATGAGTTCTTCCCTAGCAAGATAAGTATTTCAAGGTCGAACACAATTTTTTTTTTCATAAAAACGGAAAGCGGTTAGGAAAGACTATCTTCTAGAGGTAGCCCATTCTAAAACATCCTTACGGATGAGAACACAAAGTTCGAGATCTTTAGAAAAGGGTGTGTTGGGTTTTGAAATTTTCAAATGGGTCAATCGGTTCGCAACACAGTTGATTTCTCTGAACATATATCTAAACTGAACTTTCTCAAAGAAACGAAGGTCTAGTTTGGAGTTGGATATTATCATCTCGATCTCCCAAGGACAGCTCCAAAGTCCTTAGAGTGCCTTGATAACACATAAGTTATCACCCTCAATTTTAATTTTTTTTAATATTTATTATGATTGCTTCTTTTAATCCAACTTTCAGCGCGAAGGCTATTGCTTTAGTTACCGAATTGAAGTTATTTTTCCTTGCATCCAAGCTAATAAATTCACCGTTATGATTTCGTTTAACAAAACCAATAGATGTTATATCCGAATCGAGTTTTGATCGATCAAAGTTGAGTTTATGGAACCTACATTTTGATTTGTCCATTTGATGTTATTTTTCTTCCTTGTGAAGGGTATGTTTTTCTTTTGTATATGTTTAAATTCGTAGGCGTCTTCCCGAGTAATGTGATTTTTTCAGTTATGAAATTGGGTTTTGATGAAATTTAAGATATTGTGATCCGATCTAGTTGCATCATTATTAAAAATGTATTCATTCCTAAAGAACCAAATAGTCCACCATATTGTTGCAAGATGTGTAAAGTTAGCAAGCCCGGTCTTGTTTTTTATTTCCAACAAGAGTTCATGTGGTTTTTCATTTTCTGTATTAATGGTATTAAGATTGGTTATGATTGTTCTATCAATTTTTGTGATCACATTTTGATTGTAGGGGCAATCAATAAGTAAGTGTATCGGATCTTCGAGTTGATGGTTGCAGAATTCACAATGTTTGGTAACCTCAATTCTTCTTTCATCGAGTTTTGCTTTTGTAGGGAGGCCGTTTCTTGATATTTTTCACATGAAGTTTTTAATTTTTGGTTGTTTATCCATTTTCCAAATCCATTCACATGGGTAGTCAGGGATCCAACAAGGCTCCTTCTCGAGCATTTTTGAAGCTGATTTTGTGGAAAACGAACCATTCTTACTACTTCTCCAATATAATCTGTCTTGAATATCATACGTTGGGATAATGGTTTCGATAATTCTTTTCCTAATTGCTGGGCTGATGATGTTTTGCAGTTCATTTTCAATTTTGTTGACATCTCACTCCTTAGATTTAATGAAATGGCTAACTTCAGTATGAGTGTTGATTAAATTGTTATTTTGGACCATTTTAATGAGAGGAGTCGTTGTGACCCAATTATCCTGCCAGAAATTAATGGTTTTACCATTACCCACCTACCAAATAATTCCGGTTTTAAACTCGGATTTGAGCTTTATAAGATTTTTCCATTGCCACGATGCCGAACCTTTTAAATGATAATGAAGTATGTTGGAATTTTTCATTTTTCATTAACAATTTTGACATAAATGTTGTTTGATTCAACGAGAATTTTCCAAATAAGCTTCGTTTGAAGGGATTTATTGGTGATAAGGGATTTTCTTAGTCCAAGCCTCCATTATTTTTGGTTTACAAATAGTATCCCAACAAATCATTTGTCTATGGTTGTCACCTTTATTCCAAAAGAATTTTTTATACGTTTTGTCAAGCCCTTCTAAATTGTGCATTGGTAACATAAAGCTTTGCATTGCAAATGATGGTTTAGTAGCCAAGTTATGCTTTATAAGTATATTTCTAGTAGTTGAGATTCAATATCTTTCAGTTGTTTGAAAATATTTCCAAAATTTGTTTAGTTCCATTCTTTTGCTTTTGTTTTTAGGAGTTATGTTTTATTTACGAGGTTGCATTTTATCCCCCCATAATTAGCACGCCAAGTTTGTGTAACTATGTTTTCAAACGCTTTGCGTTTAGTCCACATCATTTCAAATTTAAACGGTTGTGGTGTGAACGATATCGAGTATGCTAATTCCAGTGAGATTTGACAGTGATCCGAGATTGTGAATGCGTGATTTTTTGTTTTTAACAGGGTATGCCATTGAAGAACCTAATTGTGGACTAAGATACGATCAAGTTTTTTAAGGATATTGTCTGGACCGTCATGTTTTTTCTCCAAGTAAATTGATTGCATGTTGTTTGAACGTCATCAAGATTGCACGTGTTTTTAAAGTTGTTGAGTCTATTGAATCTATTAGAATTGATTGTGGCTCCTCCTTGTTTTTCTGAGTGATGTTGGATTTCATTCAGATCTCCCATGATAATACATGGTATTGGTAATGCATTGATTAGATTGGTTATCGAATCTCAAAATTAATTTTTTGAGATTTCTTGAGGTGGTGCATAAGCAAAAACAATGTACAATTTGCGGTTTTAATTATTACAAACCAATTCAATACAAATGAATCGATCACTTTTTGAGATAAGACAGGTTGTTTGATCCTTAAGCTGGTAAGCTTTCCAAAGTAAGCATAAGCTCCCAACCTAAGTAGCGGGACAATAAATGATATTGTCAAACCCAACCGATCTCCAAAGTCGATCTTCCGGCGTATTTTTAGATTTTGTCTCTACTAGAGCAATTATGTTAATATTGTTTATTTTACATACGACATCGAGGTTTGTCTAGAGGTTACTCCGACCTATACCTCTTATATTCCAAAAGCTTATAATCATAGTAACTTGGTGAGAATATTTGTTATTGTGCCGAGTAGATTAGGTTGTAGCCCTAAAGCATTCTTCATAAATCTGGTCGAGGAACTTCGGGAAAAGATTTCCCTTCCGTCCATATTTCTTATGTTGATAGAATTGGGGTTAAGCCCGAGGGTAATGATAGTGTATTGTGACAATAGACAACCAAATTCAAATCTTCCATGAGGCAATGTTGAATAAACAGTTCCATAATATATAGAAACTTTGGGTCACAACAAAAAATTTATGGGTGAAATTGTGGGTGAACTTGTTGGTTCTCAAGGGATAATTAAGGTGGCACGAAAAAACTTTGTAGATGTGAATTTTGGGGAAATCTGATAGAGTGTTTCTAGGATTGCCAAGCTTAACCACGTACCCTCGTAATAGGGAGGATTTCAACTCATAACATATCTTCACCTCACTTTGGTGGGAGTCAAATAGGTTCGAATCATTCGAAAGTACCTTGAGTGATTTGGGTTGAGTGGGTTGTACCCCAAAGTCGAAGGGTTGTATCCCATAGTCGAAGGGTTGTAACCCGAGCAGATTGTTAACAATGTTAGAGATTGCAAAGGTTTTACAAGGGGTATTTGTCAACAAAGACTAAGGTGAAATTGATTTGTGAAAATGATTAAAAGTAGTACAAATATAAACTAAGAAAAGAGAGACTTGGAAAAGAGTTAGAACATCCATATTTTTGTTTGGTTTTGGGTTGGGTTGATCAAATATCAAATTAAAAACTAACAAATATATCAAACAACATAACAAGTAACGGGATATATCAAGTATCGAAAAAATGGATTCTTGGGGTCAAGATCGATGATTATGGCATCAGATTTAAGTTTCTCTATATAAAAGGACATGGTTTATGATCACTAGAGGGAAAAGATGTTTCTTCTATGAGAATAATTACGGGGGAAGTCTCATATTCCACTAGTCCCGATCCAAACTACCTATTACCGGGTAAGTCTCAAGGCACTAAGGATGGGAATTCAACTCAAACCGGTTACTCTACCTAAGGCTCGAACCGACCCATACCGGGTAAGTCTCGGTTACGGTTCAACTTACGCAGAAAACCTAGCACACACAATCCAATGGAGGGTTTCTCACCTCTACTACCTAGAGTTCATCATCATATATACCTAAGGGAGGATATTACCGGGTAAGTCTCAATCCTCACCTAGTTTGCTAACTTTAGACAAGTCTAAGATAGAATCAACTCAATAAACACTAGGATTTAAGCAATCTAACACCCTAACATACAAACTAATCAATTACAAAGCAATAGAAGAAATCTCGAGTGGATCATACTAATCTCAGCCGAGATTATCAAAAGAACAGACCCAAATTCTTAAGAGCTAGGGTTCGTGCAACCTAAATATCCTAAACTGACTTGCAAGTTCATTCTATCATCATTCAAGCCATAACCATTGATCAATCACCCTATAATCACGAAGATCTAGCCTACAATATGCATTTCTAGTTCAATAATCATCAAACAAACCAACATGCAATCCATTGAAATAAAACTTAAAGAAGAATGAGATACTTAGTTGATTTCTCCTTCAACAAAGCAAGGTGATAGGATTCAGGATACAACAACGCACTCCCACTTTGTTTTGGTTCAAAACCAAGTACTTAACTCAAGTGTTTTTTTCACCAAATATACCAAAATGAAGTGCAAATATCCTATGTTTGAAAATTACAAAGTTAAGCTCTCTCCAAGAGTCTCTAGTCTAAAAAATGACAAAGGGCAGAACCCTAGGACAAACACATCAATCCCACATATATACTCAACCTCATGGAAAGCAAAGGTTGGCCTGCAATAGACGTCAAAAAGGTGCACAAAGAGCAAATCTCGACCCACTTGTTGACCATCTCGGGCGAGATTTCGGCCAAAATTGGGGTCGAGATTCTTGAGGTCTTCAGGTTGTCCTTTACATCTTGGAAATCTTGGGTTGACTCATCCAACAAATCTTGGCCGAGATTTCGACTGAGATTGCTCTCGACTTGGAAAATCTTGTTAGTGCAATTCTTTAAAGTACAAACCTTGGCCGAGATTGTTTCCTGCACAACTGAGGTTCCACAAAAAGTGATTCTTTGCTCCAATGCTTGATCCTTTGACTTGTTTCCTTGCTTCACTTCACTCCAAGCACTCTCCACTTTGAGGCTTGATCCTCATGTGTTTCATTTAGGCCCGAATTCTGCTAAAATACCTGAAAAACCGCACAAAGTTCGTGTAAACCTCTATGCTAGCATAATGAACTCAATCAAACGCAAATGTCACAAACTAATGCTTATTCATGTAAAATAAAGGGGAAATCTACCTAAATACATGCCTAAACTATGATTTAAGCAATCTAAGACCCTAGCATACAAACTCATCAATTACAAAGAAACAAAAGAAATCTCGGGTGGATCATACCAATCTTGGCCGAGATTATCAGAAGAACATGCCGAGATTCTTAAGAGCTAGGGTTCGTGCAACCTAATCTTCCTCAACTAACATGCAAGTTCATTCTATCATCATCCAAGCCATGATCATCTATATATCACCCTAGAATCACGAAGATCTAGCCTACAACATGCATTTCTAGTTCAATAAACATCAAACAAACAAACAAACATGCAATCCATTGAAATAAAACTTAATGAATAATGAGATACTTAGCTGATTTCTCCTTCAACAGATCAAGATGATAGGATCCAGAATACAACAAAACACTCCCACTTTAATTTGGTTTAAAACCAAGTACTTAACTCAAGTGTGTTTCTCACCAAAAATACCAAAATGAAGTGAAAAAAATCCTATGTTTGAAAATTATAAAGCTAAGTTTTCTCCAAGAGTCTCTAGTTTAAAAAATGACAAAGGGAAGGACCCTAGACGGACACATCAATCCCACATACATACTCAACCTCCTGAAAAGAAAAGGTCGGCTTGCAACTTCAGAAAAGACGTCAAAAAGTTGCACATAGAGCAAACCTCGTTCCACTTGTTGACTATCTCGGGCGAGATTTTGGCCAATTTTGGGGTCGAGATTCTTGAGGTCTTCATGTTAGCCTTTACATCATGAAAATCTCAGGTTGACTCATCCAACAAATATTAGGTGAGATTTCGGACGAGACTGCTCTCGACTTATCAAATCTCGCCGGTGTGATTCTTTAAAGTACAAACTTCGGTGAAATAGAATGTAAAGTAGAATTTGTGAACATGTTCGTTTTTCAAAAATTAAAGTTTTGTATTTTTTTTACAAATATTCAAAAAAATGTAAAGTAGAATTTGTAATCACGATGAAAATACATTATAATTTAAAAAGATTATTTTAATTATTTGTTTAAAAATTATATCATAATGTCCACTTACAATCTAGTTTGTATAGAATTTGTAATCAAAATAGAAGTGGAGTCTCATCAAATAAAAAATAATATAATATCTAAATATGATCTAACAACAACGAAATAGATTAGTTCAAATCCAACAACAACGAAAAGGTTGGAATTCTGCTTCTAACAACAAACATAAAAATGGTTTTGATTTTGATTGTCAGTTCGGTTTCGAATCCAACAAGAAAAAAATGGTTGGTTTCAAATCCAACAACAAAATGGTTTCAATTTTGAACCCAACAACACCAAAATGATTGATTTTGAATCCAACAACAAATTCAAAGCACCATTGTGGTTTAGTTCGGTTTCAAATCCAACAACAACGAATTTTTTTTGGAATTATGCAGGTTTTAAGGTTTTGATGATATGTTCGAATCCAAAGCACCATTGATGTACAGTTAGGTTTCAAATCCAACATCAACGAATTGGTTCATGTGAGAAATTGGAGGTTCAAACTACGAGGACTAGAATCCAAGGTTCTCTTTTTTATTTTTTTTGGTCGTAATTTTACCATGATCTTTTCTAATATATTGATCACTCAACTAGTTGTTCCTTTTCAATTTAGGATCAACTATCTTCATATAATCTCACATTATATGTAAAATCTTGTAAAATATAAAACTTACACCCTTAATTGATTTTTATAATCTAATGATAAAAAAATGTATAACATGTAATAAAATGAGTTTAAATTTAAGAATTGTATGATGTCCTATCATTCACGTGTTCTGAATAAGTGATTCGTCGTTATAATTTTTCTTCGTATTTTCTTTGATCGATTCACTTAGATTTGAGATACTATTCATAATTACTTTTCATTGTTTTTTGTATGTTTATTCTTTGTTTAATGTTGACAAATTTGTTTATTGAGTATTTTCATATATTTGGATAGACTAAGGGTCCGTTTGGAAAGCTGAAGCTGAATAAAGTTGCAGCTGAAGGTGCAACTGAAGTTGAAGCTGAAATAAGTAGTTGAATTAAGTAGTTGATTGTTTGTAATAAGCTAGTATACGTTTGGAATGTACGAGCTAATCGAAACTGATTGAAACGTAAAATTACCGAAAAGGGTTTCATTAGTAGTATATAGTTGGTATTTTTTTTTGCGATAAAAATAATTATTTAGAAGATGTTATATTGGAATAAATATCATGAAATAATTATATTTTGGCCAAATATATTTCAATAGATAATTATTTCGTTTATTTAACAAAATTCGAAAATGTATTTTGACTTGGAACACTAAAATAATTAATAGGTTACTAGTTATAAATAAATATGAAATGAAATAAATGATAAAAATATTTATATAAACCTTGACAAAAATATAATTTTTTATGTATATTTATTGTTTTACACAGGTGAAAAATTAAAAGCTACCAAGGGCTTTTGTGTTGCTATCTACCTCCCGACACCGTGGACTTTCAGCTTCAGTTTTGCCTTTCGCTCTCACTTCGCTCGCCATTCACCAATCGCCGTTAGCTGCAGTTCATGAAACCCTTCGATTGGAAATGAGCACCAACAACGAACTCGCATGTAATACATCTCCAATGTCTTGAGTATCTTGATTTCGATTGTATTTGTGACGAATTGGGGATTTAGGGTTTTCGGTTTTAAAAGTAAAATGTTAACAAGATTAGGGAGACTGTAAGTTGTTCTTGTGCAATGTTGTCTCTAACTTGACTTCGATTCTATTTGGTGAAGAGATTACAAGAATTCCAACTTGTTCTTGTGCAGTGTTGTCTATAACTTAATATTTGTACCAAAATTAGAGGTCCTTTTTAGTTGTGAAGTGTTGTCTCCAATGCTGTAACACCCCAAATTCTCGGAACTCGGGGAGCTACTGGTTAGGACCTCACAATGGGTCCCGACCTTGGTTTAACAACAACATTACTTGGATCTTACAAAAAGGCACAAATGTATTTAAAACAATTTCTAAAACATAATATTTTTAATGGTATAAACGTACACATGCGACAGCCTTACAAACATATATAAAGATACATAACATGCATGACGTATGGAAGACTCCCCCGTCCCCATCTAATGAGTACGTGGACCCGGCTGATCATCCGTTCCGGATCTCTCTGCAACTGTCTATCTCTACAGATCTACAACACGGATAAACCGTTAGCTAACTATCCAAATATAAGCAAAAAAGATAACAGCACAAACACAAGCAGAAATAAAATAAACAAACATCATGCTGGCACTCAACCGTTTATTATCTATTATTTAAGTGATTCACATTATTCAATTTAAGTTGTGGCACGAGAATTATTATTAGTTCTCGCCTCCGTTCCTTATCCAACTGGTGTAGGTCTAGCTGACTTCCACTGGTAGCATCACTACAAACCACGTATGGACTAGTCCCGAAAGAAACCCCCAGTGCCCGCCAGCTACTGAGCAGAATGCCACCGCCCGTTACTCTTAGGCCAAAATATAGGTCGGTAATTATATATCACAACCTATCTCCATAAACATTTCAATCACACACCACCACCATCATTTATACTCATATTTAGAAGTCAGCTAAGTAAGCCCAAAGGACTTACCTGATATAACGCTCGACTCTCTATAAACCAACTCGCTCTGTAAACTGTAGCAACTCAGTTGCCTGTCAAAGGAGATAAGTGCATGAGCACACTCCTACGTAGTTAGAAGTCTAAGACTTCTAAAATAGAATAATATATTAAGACATAACTAGTTGCAGTATTAATTTAGGGTAAAATGACCATTTTACCCTTGGTCCCGAAATTCCCGAAAATTCTAAAATTCATGTCTAAACTCCTATTTGAGATTCTAAAATCATATTCTAACTCCCAAAGTTTCGTTGGGTTCCAAGCTGACATTTTTCCTATGTTACTATTTTCCGGGAAATCGTAAAGGTCTAACTTCGATTCCAAATATAAAATTCGTAACCGCTTATAAAAATTCCGACTTAAATCCCTAGATTATCTATGATGTCCTATCTAACTTTAGGAGAAAGAATTTCTCCAAACTGTTCATTCAACAGTTTTATAAAAATTCCTAAAGTTGACTACTCTCTTTACAAATTCTATACTTAGCCAAAAATCTGAGTATACTTTGAAAAATCATAACTCCTAAACTACTCACTGGATTTATCCCAAATTTTGATATGTTCTACTATAAAATCTTACCTATAATATATCCAAAATTCAGCCTGAAAGGATATCAAGAGCTTATTCAAAATCATCTCACAAAACAGCATCACTTGCTGTTTTCCCCCAACACTCAGCACATATATAAAAACGTCAACTTTGAAACACAATAACTCTCAAACCGTAACTCCGATTCTTCCCAAATTTTAATATGATCTACAACAAGATGTCAACTATATCATATCAAAAATTCAAGCCTAACAGAGATCAAAAGCCTATTTTAAACTATCTCACAAAACAGCACCCCATGCTGTTTTTCTCAACTCAGCACATTTATAAAACTGAACTTTGAAACCTCATATCTCTCAAACCATAACATGGATTCCTCTGAAATTTTAGTATGATCTACTATACTATATCAACTATAACTTGTCCGAAATTCAAGTCTAACAGAAGTCAATAACCCCTCCAAATTTATTCCACAAAACTGTATCTCAAGCAAATTTCCTCAACTCAGCATTCTAAACGAAAAACTGCATGAATAGCCAACTTGATAAACTCATATCTCCTAAACTATAACTCAGAATTGGCTCAAATTTCAGTATGTTCTACACTGCAATACCGACAACAACATATCCAAAAATCAGCAAGAACGGAGGTGTCTAACATACCCAAATCTGGACCCAAAGATGACTGTTCGTCACTTCATGAAAATTCAGAAAACTGCATGAATCCTTACTGCTCATCTATGGCTCATCTGGTAGGCTTAGGACACATCAAAGGGCACTCGTTAGGCATGTATTACCTGGACAGAAGTGCACTGGAGAGAGCGGTATAAGCTTACCCGATTCGGAGACTCGAAGGTATGAAAGATGAAGGCCCGAAAGTTGCTGTTTCTTGCTAGACCTGCGCCAGCCTGGACGTGCAGAAGGCTTGCCATCCTGCTGCTTGTGGTGCGTCCTTCGTCTGCTGTGAGAGAAAAAGGGAGGGCTTGCTGGGCGAGATGCAGAAGGCGGCGACAGGCGTGCTTTGTGTGAGATGCATAAGGCGGCCGCCTGATTGATCTGTGTGAGGGATCTTTCGATGGAGTCATCTGCTGAGGCTCTGTACGTCAACGCAGAAGAGAAAGGGGAAAAGATCTCGCATGAATCTGGATGGAAACACGGCTGTGGCTACACAAGGCAAGTAGGATTGATTGCTGCGTGATCTTAGGAGCGGTTACAGCTGCAGATTCGGCTCCGCTTCACTTCAGCGATTCATTACGTGGGCAGCTCCTTACACAGCTGGGCTGGTGCTTGCTGTCTTCCTGGGCTGGTGCACCTCTCGTTGGGCTTCTGCAGTAGGCGGCATCAGGAGGAGAAAGGAGGCCAGACGGCCCAAAACAAGGTAAGGGTGTTGTGAGGTATGGGCTGTAACAAAGCTGCGGACAAGCAACTGGGCTGGAGCTGGCGCTGGACAATCAAGACCGTGGGCTGCTGGCGCTGGAAAGGCAAGCAGTGGGCTGCTGGAGTTGCAGAAGCTGAAGATGCGCTGGGTTGAACGTGCTGCTGGCGCTGGGCTGTCAACAGCCTGTCTGGGCTTGTCACAGACTTGTCACAGCCTTGTCTGGCCTTGTCACAGACTCGTCACAGCCTTGTCTGGCCTTGTCACAGCTTCGTCACAGCCTTGTCTGGCCTTGTCACAGCTTCGTCACAGCCTTGTCTGGCCTTGTCACAGCTTCGTCACCGACTTGTCCGGGCCTTGTCATATTCTAAATTAGGGCTAAACTTATTATTTTATGTGAAGGTAAGCTACATAAAATGATAAACTTTTAAGAGATTCTATCATTTTATGTGAAGGTAAGCTACCTAAAATGATAAATTTTATAAAGATCCTATCATTTTATGTGAAGGGGAAGCTACATAAAATGATAAACTTTTAAGAGATTCTATCATTTTATGTGAAGGAAATCTACATAAAATGATAAATTTTATAATAATGTGTCTAACTAAGTAGACGGATATGGATCAACTGATCGAGATCGGGTTTGTTACAGAAATGAACGGAATAAAAATTCCGGATATTACATCAGTACCCCCTTAAAATAAGTTTCGTCCCGAAACTTAAAAGAAGACTCGTAATGTCGGAGTCCATGCAAACGAATTTAAGCGCCGGAAAGAGGTCACAACGGTCGAGTTCTGATTTGTTTCTGAAATAGCCGGAAGAAATATTCCCGGGTATTACAGGGCTTGTTACTGGGCCCAAGTGCACGGAAAAGTCCCCCTTCACTTAGATCAAAGGACCATAGTGGATAAACATAAGAATCGGCTGGGAACTCTCGGAACGGAACGCCTATAAGTTTGAGGCACAAACCAAGTCCCACGGCTGCAGTTGCAAAAATGCACAAACCTAATAGTAGTTCCTCCGGCCCTCTGGGCGGGTTTGGGCCTCAACTTTGAGGCGGCCATTCCGTTCCGAGAGATCATAGCCGACTCTTACAGCTATCAACTTGGGTCCTTGAACTAACTGAACGGGGCTTACGATCACACAACCAATTTTTTAATCCGTGGAGCCGATCCAAAAAAACTCGATATTCTAGTACCCGTTTTGATCCGGATCCGATCGAAAATATTTTACCGAATCACGACATCTAATAAGGATCGAGATTTTGGCATCCGGATATTCGCGGATAGTCGAATAGTACCGAATCACTATATATTCCCGGTTATTCGGCTATTAAAAAAACTTTTATTATAAATGTATTTGCTTACGAAAGGATAAATCAAGATTTTATATTACAATTTTGTACTAATAATTATATTTAAAAATATATTATATTTAAAAATATTTGAGTTAGGCAAAATAATGAATTAATAATGTTAATTTGTTTCATATTTATACCCTTTCTTAATACATTTTGTTAAAGTTTCAATTATAAATTCTTTAAAAAAATTCAAAACTAATTTTAGATAAAAAGAAATAAAATTACTTTTGATTTCTATTTTTTCAATAAAAAATAATTTTTTAAAAAAAACTGATTATGATCATGTTCAATTTTTAGTAAATATGATACTACAATAAAAATCACTAGCAAAACATTGTATAGAAAATAAATTACAATGTAAGTCGGGTACATATAGGACATTGTTAAGAATAAATTTTGATAAAATTTTATTAGATCCCGCTTGATTTTCAATGAAGATTGATCCTGTAACACCCCAAATTCTCGGAACTCGGGGAGCTACTGGTTAGGACCTCACAATGGGTCCCGACCTTGGTTTAACAACAACATTACTTGGATCTTACAAAAAGGCACAAATGTATTTAAAACAATTTCTAAAACATAATATTTTTAATGGTATAAACGTACACATGCGACAGCCTTACAACATATATAAAGATACATAACATGCATGACGTATGGAAGACTCCCCCGTCCCCATCTAATGAGTACGTGGACCCGGCTGATCATCCGTTCCGGATCTCTCTGCAACTGTCTATCTCTACAGATCTACAACACGGATAAACCGTTAGCTAACTATCCAAATATAAGCAAAAAAGATAACAGCACAAACACAAGCAGAAATAAAATAAACAAACATCATGCTGGCACTCAACCGTTTATTATCTATTATTTAAGTGATTCACATTATTCAATTTAAGTTGTGGCACGAGAATTATTATTAGTTCTCGCCTCCGTTCCTTATCCAACTGGTGTAGGTCTAGCTGACTTCCATTGGTAGCATCACTACAAACCACGTATGGACTAGTCCCGAAAGAAACCCCCAGCGCCCGCCAGCTACTGAGCAGAATGCCACCGCCCGTTACTCTTAGGCCAAAATATAGGTCGGTAATTATATATCACAACCTATCTCTCTAACATTTCAATCACACACCACCATCATCATTTATACTCATATTTAGCAGTCAGCTAAGTAAGCCCAAAGGACTTACCTGATATAACGCTCGACTCTCTATAAACCAACTCGCTCTGTAAACTGTAGCAACTCAGTTGCCTGTCAAAGGAGATAAGTGCATTAGCACACTCCTACGTAGTTAGAAGTCTAAGACTTCTAAAATAGAATAATATATTAAGACATAACTAGTTGCAGTATTAATTTAGGGTAAAATGACCATTTTACCCTTGGTCCCGAAATTCCCGAAAATTCTAAAATTCATGTCTAAACTCCTATTTGAGATTCTAAAATCATATTCTAACTCCCAAAGTTTCGTTGGGTTCCAAGCTGACATTTTTCCTATGTTACTATTTTCCGGGAAATCGTAAAGGTCTAACTTCGATTCCAAATATAAAATTCGTAACCGCTTATAAAAATTCCGACTTAAATCCCTAGATTATCTATGATGTCCTATCTAACTTTAGGAGAAAGAATTTCTCCAAACTGTTCATTCAACAGTTTTATAAAAATTCCTAAAGTTGACTACTCTCTTTACAAATTCTATACTTAGCCAAAAATCTGAGTATACTTTGAAAAATCATAACTCCTAAACTACTCACTGGATTTATCCCAAATTTTGATATGTTCTACTATAAAATCTTACCTATAATATATCCAAAATTCAGCCTGAAAGGATATCAAGAGCTTATTCAAAATCATCTCACAAAACAGCATCACTTGCTGTTTTCCCCCAACACTCAGCACATATATAAAAACGTCAACTTTGAAACACAATAACTCTCAAACCGTAACTCCGATTCTTCCCAAATTTTAATATGATCTACAACAAGATGTCAACTATATCATATCAAAAATTCAAGCCTAACAGAGATCAAAAGCCTATTTTAAACTATCTCACAAAACAGCACCCCATGCTGTTTTTCTCAACTCAGCACATTTATAAAACTGAACTTTGAAACCTCATATCTCTCAAACCATAACATGGATTCCTCTGAAATTTTAGTATGATCTACTATACTATATCAACTATAACTTGTCCGAAATTCAAGTCTAACAGAAGTCAATAACCCCTCCAAATTTATTCCACAAAACTGTATCTCAAGCAAATTTCCTCAACTCAGCATTCTAAACGAAAAACTGCATGAATAGCCAACTTCGGGGTACTATAACTCTCACACCGTAACTCCGATTATTCCCAAATTTTAGTATGATATACTATGCAACACTGAATACGACATACCCGAAAATCAGCCTCAAAAGAAGAGTCTAACGTACCCAAATTTGGACCCGAAGTTCACTGCTCGTCCCTTCTAAAAAAATTCAGAAACGCCTCTATCTTCACAGTTTCTTCTATGGAAGTTCTGGGCATGATTAGGAGATATAATAGGCATTCATTAGACATGGAATACGTGGAAGGAAGTGCAAGAAAGAGAAGAGTATCACCCTTACCCTAATTCATGACTTGAGCGAGATGTTTGGATCTTCTGCACTAGTACTCGACAGAAGTGTGATAGGGAGATGTATTGTACTTCCTGTTCGTGCCCAGAACAATCCAGGAAGGTTGATTACACTCAGTCGATAGGAACAAAAGAGGGAAGGTGCTGGTGCTTACCTAGTGGGTCAATCGGCCGTTTGTTCTTGCACCAACAAGAGGAGCGTATGCTACTGCTGTTGGAGCGTTCGATCAGCAAGAGAGGAAGGTAAGGCTGCCTGTTGCTGCTGAAATCCGTAGACAGAAGGGAGGAGGTGTGTTTGTGAATCTGGACGGAAACAACACTCGCAGCGCACAAGGAAGGAGATCGGAATACGCTTGAGATCTGGCGTGAAATCCGGACAGTTACCTTATGTGTAACGCTCTTCAGCAGCGTGGATCTTCATGGGCTGCAGCTATCGACGGCCAGTTTCTCTTCACTCCTGCTGGGCTGGACGCGAGGCTAGCAGGCTGGGTATTCTGGGCTGGCGGCTAGTAGGCTACACGCTGGGCTGAGGGAAAGGCTACGCACGCTGGGCTGGCGCTGCTGGGCTGAAGGGGACGTTGGGCACACTGGCAAGCTGCTGCTGGGCTGGACGCTGGCTGAAGAAGGTAAGGCAGCTGCACACTCCGCTGGACTGGACGCTGGGCTGCGGACAAGCGGGCTGAGGCGGACACTGGGCGCTGGGCTGTCAACAGCCTGTCTGGGCTTGTCACAGACTTGTCACAGCCTTGTCTGGCCTTGTCACAGACTCGTCACAGCCTTGTCTGGCCTTGTCACAGCTTCGTCACAGCCTTGTCTGGCCTTGTCACAGCTTCGTCACCGACTTGTCCGGGCCTTGTCATATTCTAAATTAGGGCTAAACTTATTATTTTATGTGAAGGTAAGCTACATAAAATGATAAACTTTTAAGAGATTCTATCATTTTATGTGAAGGAAATCTACATAAAATGATAAATTTTATAATAATGTGTCTAACTAAGTAGACGGATATGGATCAACTGATCGAGATCGGGTTTGTTACAGAAATGAACGGAATAAAAATTCCGGATATTACATCAGTACCCCCTTAAAATAAGTTTCGTCCCGAAACTTAAAAGAAGACTCGTAATGTCGGAGTCCATGCAAACGAATTTAAGCGCCGGAAAGAGGTCACAACGGTCGAGTTCTGATTTGTTTCTGAAATAGCCGGAAGAAATATTCCCGGGTATTACATCAATCCCCCCTTAGGATAAGTTTCGCCCCGAAACTTAAAGTACGTCTGTCATAAGGTCAGCCCTCAAGGTACGAATCTAGTGTATCTACTTGTTACTGTACAAGAGTCATCGTTTCCACATATAAGTATCCCGCATATTAAGGTCACCAATAACACACATCCCGACTAAGCACTCGAGCATGAAAATAAACAAGTAGTCACACAATATAACACATATATAAGGCCAAACCCTAACTCGTCGCTCGCTATAAAACCACTAACTCTAAAATCTTTTCATGTACAGACTTCACCAGTGCCTACTACCACGTTCTAGTGTGGTAACTAGATATCTCACCGGTATCATCCGGCTTCATTGCCCGATTCTCTAAGCCGATGTCCTAACTTTTGTCTGGTAAGTATACCTCTAACTGAAACCGTAGAAAACTAGGGTTACACTCTCCAATAGGGTGAGGTTTACTAGTCCATCAATCACTTATAAACCACTTTACAGCCTCGAGTGGTCACATTTCGCAACTCACCTCCAGGTCTTTTGATGACCGTACAGAAAATAACCTAGTCAACTTTCTTCCCTTCGTTATGTTTACTTGACTACACACTCAGGCCAAAGGTCTTGGACCTCCGCCAGCACTTCACCAAGTGTCTAATGCTCCTTGTATCACGACTCACTTGTCTTTTAATATGGCTCGGTCATCTTATTCCTCAGGTAAGGAGTCATCCCTTTACCCTTTTTCGGTCTAGTAGTGGAGACACAATCTAGTGGTCATCGTCTGTATTCACTTGGCATTATTATAATATTCATGGATATCTAATATATTGTTAGCTCAACCTTAGGCTTCTCACGTTTTTTTTTTTTTTTTTTTTGAGTGACATACAATATGTCCGGAATAACGGTATTAGATACAAGGTGATCTCACATCACCGCCATTTGCTCACACTACTTAATAGTTGTTAACATTGTATTGTGTCCTATAATATTCCTCTTACTCAAAACGCAACTCGACTCCGTTCCGAGATAAAATTCTTCTTATACTCCATTCTTGAGATTATGTTTTCTATATGTACGAGTACTGGTCTGTAAGTACACTCCCGTAGCTTCCTTTTCTTATCTGTCTTTCGATTCAACTTGATAGTTACTCCCCTTGAGCTTGTTAGTGCAGGCCCTACACAACACCTTTATTACTTCGTTACTTCCTTTCTCATTTTATCAAGAAACTCGTTCTAAAGTACCATGCTAGGTATTAAATTCCAAATTTACTGGTCTTCCAACATGTGACTAGGTCGGCATGCTTCACTTGGATCTATAATGGGGTACCCCTCTCTTTCTATACTTCTACGTGCACATACTTTCTCGTCTATCTAGTTGGTGATACAGTTACTCGACAAAAATTCTTGTCACTCCACGTAGCCTATTTCACGTTCCTTCTAAACGAAACGCATTTCACCAATTATCATCGTCTTAAACTCGACACGTCATTTGTTGTACTCTCGAGTTTCCGGTTCTGTGGGTTAGGACTCATCACGCTTTCGCTGCGCTACTTTGATAATTATGTTGTCACCCGCTAATCGTAAGGACATTTTCCGTGAGTCCAAATTGATGGGCCCAAAACTCTCCCTCTCAATTCCCCATAAGTCCTATCCGGATGAAATACCAAGTACCTTCCTTACTTGCCTTAAGGGACTAAGATAACGGTTGGAAGACGACCTCTTCCGTTTACTTTTGGAATTCTTCTAACATGGATCCAAACTTCCTGACTCGACTGAAGTTTGATCTTAACCAACCGAGAAGTAACCTCTAACACGATTCTCTCTATACCTTTAGTTGTCTAAGTAGATTTTCGTTGTCTACTTGAGGAACTCCTCCAAAGCATCGGTATAGTTAATTCAATAATCCTCAATCACAGATATCTCTTCTTAACTGTACATAGCTCGTCAATCCCAAACAACCCTTGCACGTCCTCAGTTGATGTCGGTCAGTCAATAGTTGACTTATCTCCATTTCCGGGACTCACTTTTCTCATACCTCTTTTGCCGTTAAATTTCCTGGTGAACACTACTTACTCAAGTTCATCCCTTTATACTCCTTTAGATCGTTCTACATTAGAACTTCCAGTTCCTCCGTGAGCTAACTCCATTTCTCGAGTCCAACTGTGTCGTCCATCTGACATCGGTGGTCCTTTCTAGTTCCTCCACTATAGCTTGTAAGCAAGTCTACACGACTCTCATGACCTTAAATTTCATCCACTTGCAGTTTACCTAGTATGGGATGCTACGCATCCTCTGTCTGGATTGACATAGAACCTTATCAAAATTATATACTTCTTACTCTTCCAGTTCTTCTTTTACAATTCATCTCTTTACTGGTTGTGATATGTACTCTTTTCCTAGCTAGTAGGTAGTAAATCATTCCCACAATTCCCTTGGTCTCAAATGGCATAAGAGGGTCATTCTTGGCCGTCTAGTTCTTCTTCTTAAGTTCTTAATTAGAGTTCTTGGCTCGAACTCACTCCATGTTATTATTAAGGGTACTAGCACGCGTATCAATTTAGCTTCATATCTGTCGTCGTTGATCTCTTGGAGGGTCCTCCAAATATCTATGAAATTCTTTCATAAGTCTATGGTTATCCTCCTTATCTGCTAACCAGTTACCACTAGTTGACTCGCACGTGTTATGTCTCATTTATTACCAACTAGTCGGTAGTTGACCTTCAACAAGACCACGGACTTATTGTTCTTCTATCTCTTTCGAAGTTTGATACAGTTGGTGAAATCTATTTCCTCCAGCTTCTTTGTTAAAACTCTTTAGCTCCTTCCACAATCTACACCTCTCTGGTTCTCTTATGAGATCACTATACTCTTGTGAGTCCAGTCATAACCTTCATCTGTCGTCAATAAGTTTATCAAGTCTTCATGAATCTTCTTACGTTGTCCATCGTTTGCTTGCAGTTCTCCGATATGACCGTCAATGTTGGTAACTTAACTTTTAGGTGAATGATAAGTTATTGGGGACTCTCTCAAGTCCCACAAAATTACTTCTCCACATTGTTCCCCTTGATTGGTGTTGTTTGATCCTGCTACCTTTATAGACATTTGTTGTCTCAGTTTTAGACTTCTAGTTTCTTTGATACTTATGTCGGAGTTTCATTCAAAATTCTCGTATCCTTGAAGGACTCCACATGCTTCCATGGTTACAGAATTTATTTCTCGTCATTAGACTCACTCTCTATCTTTGTACCTTTTAATTTCTCACATCTAGGCCAACACTCTATCTTCTTTGTACTCTCATGCCCATGCTTGTTTATGGCGGCGTCCGCCTTGATTGTAACGTCCTTTACTCCGAAATTCTTGGTTGTACTCCGTTCTATATGATTCTTGTTTTTTTCCATTACTATCTCCATTCTACGCTCTTGTCGTCTCTTGCATAGTTCTTCTAATTCATCTCTCGGCTTCATACGACAAAGTCCCTTGCACGACTTCCACTTCCTTCTATGTGAGCTGACTCGGGATTTTCTTTCTCATCGGATTGTACTTGTGGTGAAGATTATCTCAACATCTTTACTTCCTTGTCCACCCGTTCACCGGATAATTTATAAGGTCGCCAGGACGCCCACCAGAGAATAATACTCAATCCTAGGTTTGAATCCATTGTCTCGTGTTGAAAATTCTTCAAATCCGCTATGGATTTATCATGAGGCGATAATCGCTTCATGATATCATATCTAAAGGATCTAAAGTATCCCTTAGGATTCTAACGTGCTACACATATACATATATATAATCATACCTTAAAACATATCGATATAACTCTAAATACTAACATCTATCATTCCAAGTTGCAGAGATCCACGGAGAACGATGGTGGTCCGACGTACTACTAACCCAACAACCCGACTATGCACTTGTGTAAAAACAGAAATCCGTTTTGAAAATCTTAGACCCCTTTCGGGTTCTAGTGATTTTATACATTCGGTCTTTTAGAAGATTTCAAGTGCCATTGTTGCCAACCCAGAGCTCTGATACCATGTTGTAACACCCCAAATTCTCAGAACTCGAGGAGCTACTGGTTAGGACCTCACAATGGGTCCCGACCTTGGTTTAACAACAACATTACTTGGATCTTACAACAAGGCACAAGTGTATTTAAAACAATTTCTAAAACATAATATTTTTAATGGTATAAACGTACACATGCGACAGCCTTACAAACATATATAAAGATACATAACATGCATGACGTATGGAAGACTCCCCCGTCCCCATCTAATGAGTACGTGGACCCGGCTGACCATCCGTTCCGGATCTCTCTGCAACTGTCTATCTCTACAGATCTACAACACGGATAAACCGTTAGCTAACTATCCAAATATAAGCAAAAAAGATAACAGCACAAACACAAGCAGAAATAAAATAAACAAACATCATGCTGGCACTCAACCGTTTATTATCTATTACTTAAGTGATTCACATTATTCAATTTAAGTTGTGGCACGAGAATTATTATTAGTTCTCGCCTCCGTTCCTTATCCAACTGGTGTAGGTCTAGCTGACTTCCACTGGTAGCATCACTACAAACCACATATGGACTAGTCCCGAAAGAAACCCCCAGTGCCCGCCAGCTACTGAGCAGAATGCCACCGCCCGTTACTCTTAGGCCAAAATATAGGTCGGTAATTATATATCACAACCTATCTCCATAAACATTTCAATCACACACCACCATCATCATTTATACTCATATTTAGAAGTCAGCTAAGTAAGCCCAAAGGACTTACCTGATATAACGCTCGACTCTCTGTAAACCAACTCGCTCTGTAAACTGTAGCAACTCAGTTGCCTGTCAAAGGAGATAAGTGCATCAGCACACTCCTACGTAGTTAGAAGTCTAAGACTTCTAATATAGAATAATATATTAAGACATAACTAGTTGCAGTATTAATTTAGGGTAAAATGACCATTTTACCCTTGGTCCCGAAATTCCCGAAAATTCTAAAATTCATGTCTAAACTCCTATTTGAGATTCTAAAATCATATTCTAACTCCCAAAGTTTCGTTGGGTTCCAAGCTGACATTTTTCCTATGTTACTATTTTCCGGGAAATCGTAAAGGTCTAACTTCGATTCCAAATATAAAATTCGTAACCGCTTATAAAAATTCCGACTTAAATTCCTAGATTATCTATGATGTCCTATCTAACTTTAGGAGAAAGAATTTCTCCAAACTGTTCATTCAACAGTTTTATAAAAATTCCTAAAGTTGACTACTCTCTTTACAAATTCTATACTTAGCCAAAAATCTGAGTATACTTTGAAAAATCATAACTCCTAAACTACTCACTGGATTTATCCCAAATTTTGATATGTTCTACTATAAAATCTTACCTATAATATATCCAAAATTCAGCCTGAAAGGATATCAAGAGCTTATTCAAAATCATCTCACAAAACAGCATCACTTGCTGTTTTCCCCCAACACTCAGCACATATATAAAAACGTCAACTTTGAAACACAATAACTCTCAAACCGTAACTCCGATTCTTCCCAAATTTTAATATGATCTACAACAAGATGTCAACTATATCATATCAAAAATTCAAGCCTAACAGAGATCAAAAGCCTATTTTAAACTATCTCACAAAACAGCACCCCATGCTGTTTTTCTCAACTCAGCACATTTATAAAACTGAACTTTGAAACCTCATATCTCTCAAACCATAACATGGATTCCTCTGAAATTTTAGTATGATCTACTATACTATATCAACTATAACTTGTCCGAAATTCAAGTCTAACAGAAGTCAATAACCCCTCCAAATTTATTCCACAAAACTGTATCTCAAGCAAATTTCCTCAACTCAGCATTCTAAACGAAAAACTGCATGAATAGCCAACTTCGGGGTACTATAACTCTCACACCGTAACTCCGATTATTCCCAAATTTTAGTATGATATACTATGCAACACTGACTACGACATACCCGCAAATCAGCCTCAAAAGAAGAGTCTAACGTACCCAAATTTGGACCCGAAGTTCACTGCTCGTCCCTTCTAAAAAAATTCAGAAACGCCTCTATCTTCACAGTTTCTTCTATGGAAGTTCTGGGCATGATTAGGAGATATAATAGGCATTCATTAGACATGGAATACGTGGAAGGAAGTGCAAGAAAGAGAAGAGTATCACCCTTACCCTAATTCATGACTTGAGCGAGATGTTTGGATCTTCTGCACTAGTACTCGACAGAAGTGTGATAGGGAGATGTATTGTACTTCCTGTTCGTGCCCAGAACAATCCAGGAAGGTTGATTACACTCAGTCGATAGGAACAAAAGAGGGAAGGTGCTGGTGCTTACCTAGTGGGTCAATCGGCCGTTTGTTCTTGCACCAACAAGAGGAGCGTATGCTACTGCTGTTGGAGCGTTTGATCAGCAAGAGAGGAAGGTAAGGCTGCCTGTTGCTGCTGAAATCCGTAGACAGAAGGGAGGAGGTGTGTTTGTGAATCTGGACGGAAACAACACTCGCAGCGCACAAGGAAGGAGATCGGAATACGCTTGAGATCTGGCGTGAAATCCGGACAGTTACCTTATGTGTAACGCTCTTCAGCAGCGTGGATCTTCATGGGCTGCAGCTATCGACGGCCAGTTTCTCTTCACTCCTGCTGGGCTGGACGCGAGGCTAGCAGGCTGGGTATTCTGGGATGGCGGCTAGTAGGCTACACACTGGGCTGAGGGAAAGGCTACGCACGCTGGGCTGGCGCTGCTGGGCTGAAGGGGACGTTGGGCACACTGGCAAGCTGCTGCTGGGCTGGACGCTGGCTGAAGAAGGTAAGGCAGCTGCACACTCCGCTGGACTGGACGCTGGGCTGCGGACAAGCGGGCTGAGGCGGACACTGGGCGCTGGGCTGTCAACAGCCTGTCTGGGCTTGTCACAGACTTGTCACAGACTTGTCACAGCCTTGTCTGGCCTTGTCACAGACTCGTCACAGCCTTGTCTGGCCTTGTCACAGCTTCGTCACAGCCTTGTCTGGCCTTGTCACAGCTTCGTCACCGACTTGTCCGGGCCTTGTCATATTCTAAATTAGGGCTAAACTTATTATTTTATGTGAAGGTAAGCTACATAAAATGATAAACTTTTAAGAGATTCTATCATTTTATGTGAAGGAAATCTACATAAAATGATAAATTTTATAATAATGTGTCTAACTAAGTAGACGGATATGGATCAACTGATCGAGATCGGGTTTGTTACAGAAATGAACGGAATAAAAATTCCGGATATTACAAATGCCTTGAGTATCTTGAGTATCTTGATTTCGATTCTATTTGTTGAAGAGATTACAAGAATTCCAACTTGTTCTTGTGCAATGTTGTCTGTAACTTGTTGTCTGTACCAAATTTAGGGCTCCTATTTAGTTGTGCAGTGTTGCCTCCAATGCCTTGAGTATCTTGATTTCGATTCTATTTTTAAAGAGATTACAAGAATTCCAACTTGTTCTTGTGTTGTGGTGTCTGTAAAAAAAATTAGGGCTCCTTTTTAGTTGTGACTGTAACAAAAAATTGTTTGCTTAATTGTTTGCTCCCATAACTAGTTGTTTGTAACAAAAATTGTTTGATGAATGGATATGAACTGGTTTTGATCTTTCATTTTTATTTGTGCAGTTAATATATTCTTTTTTATTATTGATTGGTAAGGTTGTTTGTGTTTATGATTGTGTAGGTAATCTTTCCTTGTTAAGTGTAGATGATTTTTCCTTTGTAATTGTGACACTAGATAATCTTTCTTTTTCAGGGCTTTCTTTTTAATTGTGTAGTTAATCTTTCTTTTTAATTATCATGATGACTAATACACATGATAGTTGTTGTGAAATTTTAAAGTGATTGGTAAGGTTGTAGAGAAGAAGTTTAACTGGAGTGAGGAGTCAACTAGGACGTTACATTCTTGAGAGTTTGCATTATATTTAAAAAAGTCCACGGTGGCGATCAACCATTCAGTTGGGTATAAATTGCTTATGTTTTAGAGAATCAAATAGGTAGGAAATGTCCACCAATAAAACTAAAAAACAAGTTTGACCATATGAAGAAGTTGTACAAACTTTGGAAAGATTTGAGGCACGGTGAGACTGGTATTAGATGGTGTAACACCCCAAATTCGCGGGACTCGGGGCGCTACAAATTGGGACCTCACAATGAGTCCCGACTCTTAGCCTGACAACAATTTCACCGGATCTTGCAACATGGCACAAGTAAAGGCCAAAAACTGAAAAACAATTTTTATGCAATGAATGAAACCCAAAGCAAACAAACTAAAGACTACAACCGAGATACAAAACGAAAGACCAAAAGCCATACATGCGGCCTGCAAAAATACGAGATACAATAAACAAAACTCAAACACAACTCCAACTAACCCATCCTTAAATGTACGGAACCCCGGCTGCCCACTCTTCCGGATCTCTCGGCCGCATTTCTAACCTGCATGCAAGGCAATCTACAACAATCGGTATAAAACCGTTTGCTCATATTCGACGCATTAGAATCCATGGGAAAGGCACAAGCACAAGTAAATCATCAGAAACACACAACATTCTCAAAGCACACAAATCCGGTTTATTATCTATTTTATTATTAAGTCATATTTCGTTCTAATTCAACTTAGTTTTGTGACACGAGACCACCGTGGTCCCGCCTCGGTCCCTACTTACCGGCATGGAACGGTGCAGATGCGTTCGACCGTCTAACCAGCACGGGCTAGTCGCCAAAAACCTCCTAGACTCTCGCAAGAGCTAGGCAGATGATGTCACCGCCCGTTATCATACACTTAGGCCAAAATAATATAAGGTCGGTGGTTCTATTACCGGTTTAGTTGTTATAAACAATAAAGAATAAGCACACACCACTAAACACGTATCAATGCTAATACAAGGTATACAAGCTAAGTAAGTCCGGAGACTTACCTCGTCACAAAGATAATCCCGCTAACCACCGCTCTCAACTTCCCGTAGGAAGGCACTCAACGCTTGGTCAAAACAAGGCATACAATCAACATCTCTCTCACATGCTAGCAGTCCTTAGACTTCTAGTCCCAATGATCTCACAAGATCATAAACCATAACCATGCTAGGATAGCAAACTCTTAGTCCTCACGATCTCACAAGGTCATAACCATCACAACACAAGCTAGGATACTCTCATTCTCGTCCACAACCTCAACAATCATACAACCTCAACCCCTAAATTCTCACAACCTCAACATATAACTTAAATCCATAAACAACCTCACAAGATAATATCAACTCCTCAAGCCTTACAACATTTCACAATCCACAAAACTCACCTAAGTTCCATAACCACTACTTGGTATTCACTCTAAGTTATACTAGATCCAACCTAGCATGATACTAATACTAAACATAACTAAATCGCGAGAAAGGATACTCACACGACGTCAAAAGACGGAGTTCGATCATTGGATGTCGACTTTGGACTCGTTAGGCCTTTATCGGGACGCTTCCGAACCTAACACCAAAATTAAGCAAATTTAGCTCATATGCTAAATTTGAACGGAATATATATATATATATATATATAACTCTAAGGAAAACTCGTTTTCAAAAGTCGACGTTAAAACCCGGGATTAAATTGAGCCATAACCGTATTAATCCAACAAAGGCATAATATATAGTATATATAAATATAAGAATATCCCCGTAATTAAATCCAAGGTTAAAACCGCTCAAGTATTTTCCGGGCAATTATATAATTTTAGAAACATGGGTCATTTTCCGCAAATAAGAATTGGGTCAAAATTTGTAATTAAATCCAGTGAGGGCTTAATTGCAGAAAACATAAATGTGGGTTATAAACTAAAAATGAGAAGCATGGGTAAATATTGTAATTATACATAATTTAAGGGGTCACGATTTGAATAAAACCCTAAAATATACAAATCCTCAAAATGGCTGAAGAGGATGCGATGCGGCGCAGGCGAGTAAGGCGGTGGATAGGGCTCTGGCTAGGGCGGCGAGGATTCGTCCGGCGACGGAAACCTCGGTCTCCGGCGGATTGGGTCGAATTGCTTCCTTTAGCGCGACGCTGGGGTAGAGTGCAGATCTGGGCTGCTTCACCGGGTTTGTTCCAAAGGGCGAGGCTCCAGGCGTTGTTCTGGTGAAGAGCAGAGGACGACGAGGGAGGGCTTCGGCAGCGGCTCAAGACGGAGAACGGCGAAGGGAAAGAGATAGGAGAACAGAGAGGTGGGGATGGCCGTGCTTCCTGCTGCAACGGTGATGATCGAGGTGGAGATGGTGAGGCTTGGGGTGCAGAACATGAGTGTTTCTAAATTTTGGTGAATTTTATAATTTGTTACCCACTCACAAAAAGATGAAGTTCATTACAAAACGTCATTTTAATTAATTTGTATAAAACAAATTGGATTGTGCAAAATATAATTCCCATAAACATATACATGCTTATACATATACATGCTTAAGGGATTTATGTTTATAAGCACAAAGTCTAACAAAGACTCAACAACTAATTAATTAAATGAAATTTGAATTATAAAGAATATCATTTAAATTTAAAGAAAAATAAAGAAAATGAGAAATAGGATTGGAGGAGTGCATGAACGTGGACAATCAGTTTAAGTTTCAAATCCACAGTAAATGAAGTTAATTAATTAACTTTATTAAGAAAATATTAATTTCAATTGTGGCATAGTGGGTAGTTTTCACGTAACTTCTCCCAAAACCTCTTTATTAGGAAGCTTTAATTTACCTATAAAAAAGGGTTGAAAATCCTTCTCTCTCTTCTTCCCTACATTCGTTGTCTTCTTCTTCTTCCCAACATCCGCAAGATTGAAATCGATAAAAATAAACTGCATATTTGGCTTTGTTTCTCTACGATCAAAGTTGAAAAGATGAAGAGGCGGGTGATAAAAAATCAACTTTCTCTGCAGTTTATAGATCGTAGTTGATTGAAACCGATGAGTTTCTTTACTACAAAATCCGTGGTTGGTCGGAATCAAACGATTTCACCTCCGCAAAATCCGTAGTCGGACAGAATCGACGGATTTCTCCGCTACACCAAACTCCGTAGTTGATCGAATCGATGGATTCTATTGCTACAACTTGAACACTTTGTGTCGATACAACGGCCACAATCTGGACTAGGAAGGAACGGCGGATTAATCTGAAGGGATAATAAAGAGACTATAAATCAAATCTTCTGTATATCTTCACTTCACTTTGAAACATAAAAGAAAGAAGAAAGTATACAGAAGGAATAAAAAAATGATATTTAAATTACCTTCCTTTTAAAGGATTTTGATTTCCAACTAAATACGTGGAAATGATTCAACTCCTATTTAATAGGAGTTAATCAGCCTTAATTGTAATCAATTTGGTTATAAAGGAGATTAAAAATTTAAAAAAAACCTTTAAAGAAAAACACACTTAAAGATAAGAAGACAAAGTGAAAGGAATTGTTTCTTTTAAACTTTTGATTACAATATAAAAGACCAATCAATGGAATTTAATTATTTTCCTATTAACAAGGGATCGAGATTAATTCCATATCACTTTAAAAATAACTGCTTAAAGAACGTAAACCGTAGCAAAAAAAATACAATTGTATACAAGTCTTGAAGTTGGTCCGAAAGTATATACTTTCGACCGCTACCTAAACTCATAGTTGGTCCGAAAGTAATTTATTTTCGACCTCTACTCAAAACCATAGTTGGTCCGAAAGTAAATACTTTCGACCACTAACTTAACCCGTAGTTGGTCCGAAAGTAATTACTTTCGACCGCTACTCAAAACCCGTAGTTGGTCAAGTTTAAGACCTTTGCACAATTCATGCATAATCAAGGTGAAAAGCTAGTTCATCGCTAAAATTACCCCTTCCTAAGTGAAATACTAGTAAGCATTACTTACCGGTGTGAAAATTTTAACGGTTACGGACATAACTCTTGGCTTATAAAACCATACAAAGTCAAAATATTAAATAGTTCTAAGGTAGAACTACGTTATGACTTGATGCTCGTTCGGAGCTACGTAGGAAATCCGATTTGAAATTAAATTGGATTCAGTCGCCTCGTCTAAGTAAAAGTATTTTTATATCAAATCTTGGACGTAATATCAAAAAAACATCAAGCTTTATAAACTCGATATAAAGCATCCGCTCGTCGAGTTTATCCACAAAAACAAATCCAATCACTAAAGAACTACGTATGATTTGATTCCGTTTTTACGGATACGTAGGAAATGTAATACAAAGTATTAAATTCAATCACAATATATAATTTGACTTTTATATGAAATGAAAGTCATGAATTAAATTTCAAATGTTCCTTCCAGAACTACGTCATGACTTGATGCTCTTTTCGAGCTACGTAGGAAATCCAATATTGGATTCAGTCACACCATTTAAATAAAACCAACTCTAAAATAAATCTTAGAGTTAAACCAAAATTCCAAAATTCCCAAATATTCATGAACTCGATATAAAGCATCCGCTCGTCGAGTTTAACCACAAAAGTCCAAACAAATAAAAACTGCGTACGACTTGATTCCTAATAAAGGATACGTAGGAAATTTGGTAATTTATGAACCAGATTCAGTCACGGGTCTTAAAAATAAAATAATAAAACAAATAACCGAACACTTTTCTTGATCATGCGCGTGATAGCGGGATAAATTAAGCAACCCTTCCTAGAAGGTGGGTTTAGTTTAATCCTTTGATGCATGGTCGAGATATAAATACCATGCAAATGATAGTTGGAGCATTGTCTAGGCAACCCTTCCTAGAAGGTGGGTTTAGACTTTAATTCTCTGATGCATGAAAACACCGCACGGAACTACGTGAGACTTGATCCTCTTTAAAGAGGTACGTAGGCAACCCGTCCAAAAACGGGTGCAGTCCAAATCACCAAAACCAACCAAATATCGGTATTTATATAACTTAGAATCAAAAGGTCAAAAAGAGAAGGTCGAACTCAAATATAAAGTAAATAAATAAAATGTGTTTTGTAAATTTGTATTCGAATAAAACATAAAAAAGGCATTTTGTAAATTTGTGTACATTTTTACTCAACAATAAGTTGCAGTGGTAGTATTCGATCCGGCTTGACCAAGGGTCTTTATTGAGGGCGGAGGCGGCAACATTCGGTGTTGGTGGCGGTTGAAGTGAGGGAGAGGCAGTGGCAGATGGGAGAGGAGGCTGCAGGGGCTGTGAGGTTGGGGTGGAGGTCTGCTGCTGGTGGGAGTAGGAGAGATGCTAAGTGAAGTTTGGAGTGGTTGAGAGAAACACGAAGAGAAGAGCGACGGAAATGAGTGAGGATGAGTGATTAAGTAGCCTTGTAGGGTGGAGGCCATAGCAAGTCACCAGGGGCAACGAGGAGTCACGCCAGGGAAGGGTCTGCTTCCCCAATGATGGTGCCGGAAAAAAAAACAAAACAAAACCAAAGGTTGGAAAAGAAGGTAAGAAAAGGAGAAAATAAAAGTAATAATAAACTAACTCGATCCAAGTAAATCGAAACGGGATGTTCGGGACAGAACACTTTTCCTTAAAATAATATACGGAAAAAATATCTACAAAATATATATACCCGTAAAAATATATCTTTCATATAGAAATAGAAAAAGGAAAAGAACTCGATCGAAACACTCGAATTGGGATTTTCAAATCGGAAAACTTTCTCAACTTTTTCTGAAAATAATAACACGGATATACGTGAACGTACCCAATATATAAATACTTGGAAAGAATAACTTACGTCGTATAAATACTTTTAATAAAATATTTAAGCTAATAAAAAAAAATCGCAAACGCGCCAAAATTTGGGGCGTTACAGATGGGACCCTGTCAAAGGTCGAATAACAATTGATGATGCTTGGTGGGAAACAAAGATAAAGGTATTGAAGCTTATGTTTTACAAAAATTTTAAGTAAATTATGTACTAAATTAGATTCCTTACTTCTTGCGTTGTTATTTGTTGTAGGAAAAAGATGACTACAAGCAATTCAGAAAGAAAGGTGTGTCCGTTGACCTGGAAGAGTTATGGGAGCAAGTTTTCAGTGGCATTGTGGCAACGGGGCAACATTGTGTGACCCCCTCTATGGACCCTTGTTTTTTTGTACAAGGCGGGAAAACTAAAAAGAACGATGATGATGCTGAGGAATTTGCAAATGAGGAAGGTGAAAATAGTGACAGTGAGTTTGGAAACATAAATATATCGACTTCAATGCTCCAGATGACGACTTTTTGAGCGACATCCGAGAACAAATAACTTCATCAAACCCTTCTACCAACACCAAAAAATGTGATAAAGCTGCATCCAAGGTCTCCAAGAACTCTGGAAGATCTACACCATCTGGAGTTGGCTCAAAACGTCGTAAGAAAGAGTCCACAAGTGCACAAATGTACGGTCTAAAACAAGGGCGTGACATGATTGTGTTGGAGAATGTGGGTATCTTGTTATACACTAGCATTGGGGATCTCTAATCGAGACGTTTGTGAGAGATTTCAATGATCCGGGGAAACAATAAGTCGAACAATACACGAGGTTCTAGATGCAATCACAAGAAGATCAAGGGGGTACTCCGGACTTGCACGTGAACTTCTACGACCACGTGACCCCACGCTTTCCTGTACACCTACACAACTATTGGAAAATGAGAAGTACAATTTTTTTCGAGGTATCGACCACACCTTCTAATAATATGTACAATAGATTAATATAGGGCTATATGAGTAATAAGTTTAAGCCATTTTAGGTAATTTGTGACCGTAAATGCAGGGGTGCATAGGTTTCATAGCAGAACACACATTGATGCAACGATCCCTGCAAAAGAGCAGTTGCCATATAGAGGAATGAAGGGCAAGTGTACCTTTAACGTGATGGTTGTATGCGACCTTGATATGTACTTTACATTTGTTTCTGCTGGTTGGGAGGGTTCATCTCATGATGCCCGTGTCTTCGATCATGCTCTTAAGACAAAATCATTCAACTTTCCACATCCACTTGAAGGTATGAACATTTAGATCATTTTGGTTTTAGTTGTTACATATAATACACATGATGTTTGTACGTCATACCCCTGTTTGAAATTATATGTAGGAAAATACTACTTGGTCTAAAAGGGTTATCCAGAGAGACAAGGATACATGGTACCGTACTCTAAGGTGAAGCATCACCAATCACAATGTGAAGGCGTTGCACCTATGAACTACAAAGAAGGATTTAAAAGGGTGCATTCTAGTATTCGAAGCGCAATTGAACGCGCGTTCGGTGTTTTGAAGAAAATATGGAAGATATTAAGGGTGATTCTAGCTACAAAATCGAGATACAAATCGATATTATCTTGGCATGCTTTGCTTTTCATAATTTTTGCTTGATGCATAAAGAGAATGACAAATACTTTGACACGCTAGAGTCCAACCCTGGAGCTTACGATGGACTATTCAACAGGGTTACACGAGAACAAGGTGATGATGCAAGTTTTGGTGGGATGGGTAGTGTAAGGGATGATATTGCATAACGATTGTAGGAGAGTACCTACTTCTGATGATATGGATTCTCCGTCTTGGTTGCTTGTTTTTGCTTTTTTAGACTTTTAGTTTTTTTTATCATGGTGATCTACTTTGATGATATTTGTTGTGTATACAAATTTGAATTGTTGTATAACCAACAAGTACTCTTGTTTCTTGACTTGACATGAGTTGAAGGATGAATTACTTGCCTTCTAGCTTATTTTCCTCTTATGTAGCTTTTCTTATGCATTATATTGGTCAAGTTATCTTGAAAGCTTATTCACTAGCATGCAGTTGATCACAAACATTTTGGATTGATAGTTACTAGTTTCTTGCCATGATTATCTGGTCTTGAATTGGTGGTTGGTCTTCTTGAAATTCTTCTAAACTTGCAAACTACAGATGACACAATTAGATGATGGAAAATATCTGAGTTCTATTAGTTGTTTTTCAGTGTACAAGTATTTTTCTTTACCCATTGTAATCTCCTTTAAAAGAAACTAACCTTCCCAGCATCAAGAAAATGCATGAGCATAAAAAGCTTATCTGGATTGTTCTACAAAGCAAAGCTAATAATAAGTTACAATTACTAGAGAAAATCATCTAATACAATAATTCCAAAATAATAATAATAATTACTTTCATAAAACAGAAACATTGTTAACAATGATACCACATTCAAAACATGTCATTACTACAAACAAGTGTACTTATGACTCTCTGTCCAATTTTCAAATCAAACACCTTCCTTTTACAATATGTAGAAACACATTACAACAACAACAATGATAAAATTCTTGAAAAACAGAATAATAAGAGTAACACAGGGAAATGCTACTACAAGAGGTGAAAAGGGGTTTTGGGAGGATAAAATTCACGGTAAGGAAAGAAAATGATGCAACACAAGATTGGTTGAAATTCCAAGAAATGGGGAAATTTTCTACATGAGTGAACTTGATAACATTGAAATAAATTATGCTCTTTTTCAGAAAAATGTTGGCATTGATGATCCAAAAACAAAGCTACATTATGATAACATGCTTGATGCTATCATTGATGCAGCTTATGCTGCTTTGGAAGATGTTGGTTACAAAAAGATGGAAGTTATCATCAGCGAGACCGTTGGGCCTCAAAAGGAAATGAAAATGAGGCAGTTGTCACTTTACAGAATGCAAGAACTTACAATTACAATCTTCGTAAAAGGCTTGCCTTAAGGAAAGACACTTCATTCAGACCACATATTTTAGTTAGCACCTATATTTTTTGCATTTTTCAATGAAGACTCGAAGCCTGCCACTTTACAAAATGCAGGTATATTGTCTAGTAACAAAGATGCTCATCAAAATAATGACATGACCTCAAATATTACCTCAAGAATTTCTCCTCAAAGGCTCTAATGTTACTTAAATTGGAATGACATACTGAAGTACATTTATAGAAGGTGTAGTATCATAAGAAGGCTAAGAGCCAAAGTCACTTACAACCAACAAGACAATTCTCATTTAATCTCAAGATAGTTTGGTTTTTCAAACATTTATCACAAAAACATTCGTACTAGGATTCCTAGTTGTACCCAATGCCAAAAGCCCTCAACACATTGTAAAAACTGTTTGATGATTGTATATAAACCATAAAGAAAATGCAGTTGAAAACCAAAAACCTCAATCTTGATCTTGAATTGGAAACTCCAATATGAAAGAATCGTCCTCAGTCCATGGCAGATTTCAAATGACCAAACTCATCATCCAATTTAATCTTCAATGCACTTACTGCTTGTTAACTTACAGTTGTTGTCATTAAGTGATTCTTCATAGTCAGTCTACACACATAACAACAATAAAAAGTAAATACAAGCCTACATGATGCATCAATGACAACCTTATATCCATGAGACATGTGCTAATATCCTTCACTTACTGCTTGTTAACTTACATGATGCATCAATGACAACCAACTGACCAAACTCATCATCCAATTTAATCTTCAGTTGAATTATTTTCTAGTTGAATAATTTTGTAGTTTGATCTTCAATGCACTTACTGCTTGTTAACTTACTGCTGTTGTCATGAAGTGATTCTTCATAGTCAGTCTACACACACAACAACAATAAATTGGAGGGAGATTGGAAATAATTTAACAAGGCATCTTGCTACAATAAATTGGAGGGAGACTTAAAATAATTGGATTGAAAATAACTTACAGCTGCTTGTTAACTTACAAGATGCATATAAGTTGGAAAAAAAAAGTTACAAAAAGCACAGTACGTCGCAATATAAATTGGAGGGAGATTGAAAATAATTTGAGGGAAACTTCCTTTGTAATTGTGAAGAAAGCAGAAGCACTACGGGGTTCAGAAGCACTAATGGGTTCAGAACCTACAATAAATGGAGGGAACTGCTAGGTTCATTACAAGAAGAAAGGTTGGTTTAGATGTATAGAAGACATCTTGCTATAGATGTAGATATGACAAGGCATCTTACTGCTTGTGATGTATAAAGAAATTAAAAAAATCATATTGCACTATAAATTGTGAATGGTTGGTTTGTGGTAAATCAAGAAGAAAATAAAATGGCTTCACCATCTAACTTCAAATGGAATGATGAAAACTCAATAGTATTGTTGGATATATGTGCAGAAGTTGAGGCTAGGGAGGTTAATTTTCAGAAGGGTTGTTATAATTGGTTGTCACTTGTTAGCTGAATTTGGTATGAGAAGTGGAACAAATGTTCATCCGGTGAGACTATGTAACATGTTGTCTTTGTTGAAAAAAGAGTTCAGAATATGAAGAACCATTATACATGATTCCGGTATTGCTCGTGACCCTGACACCAGAGAGGTCCAAATTCTGGATTCTTGGTTAACTAATAACATAAAGGTTAATACTTCTTCACCTACTCAATATTTATGCCCTCAGATTTTTTTATTTATAACAAAATATGTGTGTATATATGATACACAATTTGTGTTATCTAACTTTCATATAGGACTATCCATGATGTCAAATTTTCCGCCGCAAACAAATGAATGTCAATGTGGAGAAGTGGTGTGCAGAAGTGTTTATGTAGCATTAATATTGGTGTGTTTGTTGTCATATTTGTGTTTCATAAACCATGAAGTGTAGGGAATGTGGTGGTTGGGAGGTGTATCCTAACCCATGTTTACAAGGTGTGTGGTTGATAAGAGGTATTTCCTAAACTATGTACTTAATCGAATTGTGGTACTTATGACGTGTTTGTTTTAAATATCAAGTGTTTGTATCCATGATATATGTTAAGTGTAGTTTCTGTCATAACAATCATAATCCTACTTTTAAATATAAGGCATTTGAACCACACTGAAAGAGGAGACAAACAAACACATTTAAGACAATCATTCACTCACCCTAACAAGCATACACATTTGTCTGCCATCTAATAAAGACATACAATACAACCAAATATGCCCTACCAATCATGGCCAATGAAAACTTGGTTTTAGAATAAGCTTCAACTAGAGATACGATGTTCAACTAGTAGACAATAGCACCTAAAACATAATATCATGGGCGAGACATAGTACAAGGATAAGACAAGCAACAAGTAGGCATTTATAGAGATGTTTTACGGATAGTGCGTGTTTTGTACCAATGATCTTGCATTGATCGAGTTCAACAGACAACCGAATGTTGGATACTTGCAGAGCAGTCTGATGCTCGATCAAGTGGTTGATTTCTCCATTGTTTTGTTCGCTTGCCTCATCTGCATATCGAATGTGTTGATGAGTTGCGTCAAGTTCATCTTGCACAGTTGCTAAACGCTCCCTCAGATCCCGTGCTATCTCTTGTATAGTTCTCACCTCCGGGTTGGTTGAATGCTCGTCTATCAACTCGTTGTTAGTGTCTTCAAGTAATATTTGCAATAGCATAAAGACAATAGTAAGCATCACATAACACGTAAATGTTTCATAACAAATCATATTTTTGTTCTCATAAAAAATTTCATAGAACATTTATATACACGATATTCCACGTTTGTGGATCTACTGGTAGTAGAGGAACTCTCGGAACCCCAACCCCTTGATGCGTAGTAGCCATCAACTAGTTGCTCACTATTGTCGAAATCCATGTTCTCTATTGCACTACAACAAATGGATAAGGAAAACACATAAATGTAGGGTTCAACACATAAACAGAAATGCAATCACACAATCAAACATTTCTTATTTCACACAATCACTGGAAGTTTATGCGTAGCTAAACCCCACATAATTCATCTAACTTCTATTGTAATCAATCAATTGACCCACATATCTTACAATTGTGAGAGAAATACATTCACACATACATTCACTCTCAACATTCATCAAGTTGTCAATTGTGTAAATCAGTCTATACATATGAACATTAGGTTTGTGCTTCTTATGAGACACCTACATAATTCATCCAACTTCTATTGTAGTAACCAACAACAATTCATTCTCAACATACATTCAAGTTGGCAACTGTGTGTAGCAATTAAAACAATAATTAACAATTTCAGTAAAAAAAAATCGACAAAGAGCAAAGGCAGGTGTAGAAGGGAAAGTTGGCTCCAGTTTGTATCAACTATGTTCATGCAATGTTAATGCTACAAATCAAAGTAAATCTATATATGTATAGGCAACAAAGATGAACCCTAAAATTGAATCGAAGCCCTAAAAGTACAGAATCGAAGAAGAAATTGAAATTGTCATTGAATAATCGAAGATGAAGAAAGCTTATGCAAATCAAGAACAGAGAACGAAGAGGAAGAATACAGAAGAATACCATGTTCGACATCTTATACAAATCAAGAACAGAGAACGGAGAGGAAGAATACAGAAGAAATTGAAATTGTAGAAACTGAATCTAAATGGACCCGAAAACTGAATCGAAGTCCTAAAAGTCAAGAAGAGAGAGGTTCATCACCTACCATGTTCGGCATCTTCAGAACGGACCCGAAAACAGAATCGTACAAGAATCGAAGATGAAAGCTTATGCAAATCTAGAACAGAGAACGAAGAGGAAAAATACAAAATAATACCTTCGATGTGTCCATTGCATCGAAGAAGAGAAGATTACAGACTCGGAGAAGAAGAAGTTAGGAAGAAGATAGATCCATACTTGTATTCCTTCGGCAACAAATGACAAAAGAGCTAACCTTTAATTTTCTGGGAAGGGTATTTCGAGAATTATAAAACCCAAATCTTCCATCAGCTTCCATCAACTTCCATAAGCTTGTCATGGGAAGTTGATGGAAATGCCCATTTCTTCAGCTTGCATAAACTTTTTATAAGCTCATTCATCTTCCTTCAGCTAGCCTTCCCAAATGGACATTAAATATGTACAGTGAAAGCTGAAGCAAGCTTAACCTTCTATAAGCTTGCATAAGTTGCGTCTCAAACGGTACCTAAAGGAGAAGTCATCCCATGAAAAGTAGAGAGATGTCATTTGCTAAGTTTATTCACTTTTTCTAAAGTTGATTTTTAGAGGGGAAAAAAAATAGTATGAAACCATCATGGGAAGGTGGTTCTACAAAAGGTAAAAATTAGTATTCAGTATATAATTAATATGGAGGCAAAATCCGTCCAGATGCATTTTTTAGAGGAAAAAAACTTTAAAATTAAGAAATTGAAAATCGAGGAAGATAATTTGTGCATGATTTAAGATCTCCAATGGATGTGTGAAATTGTAATCGGAAAATCGAAATGCTGATTTTCAACTTTATGATATACTTTCTGTTCTTTGACAAATTTCAAAGAAAATACATGTAAATTAGTTGTGTGTAACTCGTCTAATACACTCGATATCCTACAACGATATTTCTAGTGATCTTGAACTTGATATTTTTTTCTTTAACTTTTAGGTTAGGCCAAGATAAGAACTTAGACCCGGATCTGCATAATTTAATGAGACAAAAATTGACCCGTTTTTGGATTAAGTTTGTTGCGCACTTAATTTTAAATCTATGCAAATTTACCCATAAATTAAGAGAGTCTTCAAAAAGACACCAATGTAATTAAAAGAAAAAGATCCCCCCTAAAAAGTACAAGTTTACATAAACCACCCGTAAATATATAAATTTACATTCAACGTATGCAATTTAGAGGTTATTTTAAGGATTTTTTCTCTTGTTATCGTTGAAGTTTGAATATCCATAAATTTTTATATATTTTTAATCCCCTCATGATTTAATCTGTTTTTTTTTTTTTTATA
>BSUD01000001.1:143517017-143573882 GCA_033239045.1 Fagopyrum esculentum
AATTTTTTTTTTTTAATTAAAATTTTCATTTTATACAAAAATTTAAAAAAAAATTGATTAAACAAATATTAAAAATATTTTATTTTTATAATTTTCGGAAAAATAAATATTATTACATTTTCTTACAAATCTATTTTAAAAAATTTTTAAACTTTATTTAAAAAAAAATGAGTTTGTGTTGGAATGAGATACCCACCTTTAATTTCTAGAATCAACTTCTTCTCTAGAGTTGGAATGAGCCATTCCATGGAATCATTATCATCCCGATTTCAAGTCTTACCAATCACGAGGTATTTGTATGACTCATTTCGATTCCTGATTCCATGAGAATCGTACCAAACGAGCCCTTAGTACTAGCATTATTCTCGTATTTTGCACGAGGATTTTTTTTAAATTAGTATAGTAATTATAGTATTTAATATAAAAATTTATAGCTAAAGAAATTTAGTTTTTATATTTCTCATAAAGTTTACTTATTTAACTTCGATCAGTTAAAAATTAAGTTGTAAAGCAAAAATTCACTCAATTTATTTATTATATTAGGAAATATATGAATGCGAGATTTTTATAATTATAATTGAAATGATTGTAACACCCCGAATCCGCAGGACTCAGGATGCTATGGGTTGGGACCTCACAATGGGTCCCGACCCTTACCCTGACAATAATTTCACCGGATCTTGAAACAAGACACAAATAAAGGCCTAAACGAAATTCATTTTTATACAATGCAATGAAACCCGAAACCATACAAACAAAAGATTCCAGCCGAGATACAACTAAAAGACCAAGCGCCATACACGCGGCATACACTACAATATACAAGAACAAAAAACAAACTCGACTCCAACCAAAACTCACTCCTAAAATGTACGGAACCCCGGCTGCCCACTCTTCCGGATCTCTCGGTCTGCGGGATTCGTTGCAACAGAGGAGTAGCGCAGAGGGTTGAGAGGGGAAGGGTCTCCGGTTCCAGGCTCGAAAAAGAAGGAGGGCGGCGGAGGGAGCTGTAACCCAGACGAGGTTTTTATATTTCTTCGGCGTGGTTCGAGCTCCAGACTTCACATATGAAAGGCAGAAGAGAGAGTGGGGAGGAGAGAAGGCAAAGAAGAGGTGAAGGTAAGAGGTGGCTGCAGAACATCACAAGGAAGGTGAAGAGGAGGGAGTGAGGGGTCGAGTACTCGAGTGCAGGCTCACAGGGGGTGCTGCAGGGAATAGGCGGCATCAGCGAAGGGCCTAATCACCAGCCGGTCATCACGCAGAAAAAGAGGAAAAAGAAAAAGAGAGAAGAAAGAGAAAACAAAAAAGGAAAAATAAATAATATAATAATAAAAAGAAAAAGAGTAGTAGAGAAAACTCGATCAAAAGGCATTCGAAATTGGAAAATATTTCCGGACTTTTCCAAAAGATAAAATAGTACGGATATACGTGAACGTAACCAAAATATAAATGTACTCGGGGAAGGTATTTTACGTCATAAAATACTTTTAATAAAAAAAATATTTTAGCTAATAAAAACAAATATCGATAGATGTCGGACAAATAAATATCGCAACGCGCCAAAAATTTGGGGTGCTACATTAGATCCCCTAAAAACAAGTTTTGTCCCGAAACTTACTATACGTCGAACTTCTCGGTCCCTAAGGCCGAGGTAGGAACTCTCAAACTAAGAAGGCTTAGACCTTCAATCTATATGTCCAAACTGCCCCAACCACCATCGCAATATATATAACCGGACTTAAAACACATTCTCGCACGGGGCACAACTACAAATAACATCACACAAGCACATAACTCAACTAAGGGAAGAACTAGGTCCAACCCGTCGATTCTATTGATGCCACTAGCTCAATGTAAATTCAACTAGAGATACTATTCTCCGCCCTCCATTTAGCCTCATCGGTTCCTCGTCTTCCACTAGATTCTCATGACTAACCATGTCTCGTGTCATGTGTATACTTTCTCGATTGATACACATGAAACAAAAGGTGGTATCACCAACTTGTAAGCCACTTCTTCAACTCGCACTAAGATCTCAGAAAGGTGTGATATATCAGAAATTTAACTTCCTTCTCGGGCTTTCTCAATGCACCATTTACTTTATGTTTCCCTTTGCTTGTCTCTAACCAAGAAGATCGAACTTTCAATTTACGCCGTTGGCTTTGGTTCTTGTCAAACCAAACTTAGATGTTATATTTCCTCAAGACTCAATCAAGACCTTGTCTTGGAGAATTACTTGTTCACTTCAAACCATCATACTTCGAGGAAATTTCAAAATGGTTGCACCAATGAATCTCCTCTTATCTCTCAACAACTCCAAGAAACTTGTAACTTGTAACTTCTTTCACACCCTTCGGGGTTTCCCATCCCGAGACAAATTGTCCTACAACTTCTCTCTTCTTCGAGAGTAGACCAAAATATCTTATCCGGTGCATTAGTAAGCCTATATGGAATCACTACAGCTTGTGGTGACCATGGTTTGTCCAAAATGTCGTGTTTGCAATATCTCAGTCTCGACTTATCAATTGGTGACGACCAAACCTTAAATCAATTTTAGAAGAGACCACGACCCTTGCAACCGGTCGAGTAGCTCACCCATACTTGGTAAGGGGTACTTATTCTTCATTGTTATCTTGTTCGGCTCATTGTAATTGATGTACAAACGGAGATAACCGTCTCTCTTTTCGCAAACTGGTGTTCTTCATAACAACTTCAAATCAAGAGTTTAAGATAGAATTCAGAGTTCTCCATAGCATTTCACTAAATCCAATGAACTCTTTTCAATAAGTTCGTACAATTGCTCCTTCTTTCGCTTCCACAACTCATGTCTCTTTACAAGTGTCATTCTATACAACACCTTGGATATCGGAGGTGCGTCACACTCAATCTTAGTAGCAAAATCCACGTTCCGATGTATTGAAATCCGTGATATCTCGGTTTTTGTCTTTTCTTATTTCGTCTCATAACATAAGACCGACACAACCTTGTCTTAACACTTGACAGGTAGTCATGATATTAATGATCTCCCCCGATCTGTTGGGGTGACGTCCTTCAAACACGTGTATTGCTCCATCTTTAGCTACAACGTTGACCGTGTTTGTTCTCTCTCAAGGGTCCTTCCTCTCTTGAATCAGTATTGTTCCATCTTCTTTTTTTTTTCACCTTGAAGGCATGTCGTAATAACCTTTTAAGGCTCATACTTGTGTGTTGCCATAAGCGTCCTAACTGTAGGGGATAATCATGCCTCTATATAACCCAATCTTGTCTTCTTTACTTTCAATGACATCCCAACATGTGGGAAACGTCCTTCATATTTTATATAAGTTTGCACCATTCCTTCGAGTAGGTTTAGAACTTACTTCATTTCCTTAAGTAACGTCACTCCGACCGTAAGGGGTCTAACCTCACTCTTTCATATACTCCTTGTACACCTCATGCCGACATCCGACTTCAAAACTTCGGTCTTCTCTTACTCTTGTTGGTCGCCTTATTCATATCTTGGTATTCCAAGAACAACTTCATAACCGTACTAGTATGCCCCATGGAGAACGCTAGGCAAAATTCCCCAACCACAATTGTTGAAAGATCCATTCATTACTTCACCAAGCACTAACATCATAAGCTCTCAACTTGCAGTGTTGCCCTAATCCAGATTCCTCATTTCACGTCATAGCCAATATGGCTTTGCCATGCGGGTCACCAAAAACCTTGACTTAGTTGTTGCTCGCAAAAACATGACATCATCACTTTAGAACAAACATACCATACATCCCCTTATATATCCTCCCTTTACGCACAATAACCGTAGCAGACTCCCTTCCTTTTTTGTCCTTCTAGTTCCCTTTACCCTGATCCATGTCATTCCTTCATATGATAATCCCATGACTTAAGAAAGTCGCACTAGATCGTTACAATCCCTCTCAACAAGGTACATTACCATCATTTGTCGGAATCGGTAAATTGTTACTTGATTAAAACGTTTATGCTTCCGTTAATACACCTCCTATTACTGACATTCAACCACCACGAATGTTCCAGTTCTTGTTCCCCTTCTTTATGATCTCACATCTTGGGTTACTCTTCCCTTCCACACTCATTCATAGACCACCCGCACATGCGCATTCTTGGTTGTCACCAATTAGCTTATAATTGACCTTCTCCAATGTCACTAACTTACTATTCTTCTATACTTCCATGTTACCATTCTCATGAAGGCTATCCTCTCGGGGTACTTTGTCTTAAACTTCACTAGCTCATTTTACTCTACTTCCAACTCCGTTAGCTCCCATTAAGCCCCCCTTTCCCTTCCACTTCTGTACGATAACTATACCTCCCCCAACTCTTTCGTGTCATATGACCCAACTTCATAGGCTTAACCGTTCTTCATAATATCTTGTAAGCGCATCTTCCCAAATATTCTAACCTTAATTAGCGTCCACTTACGTCCCTATTAGTTGGTATCTTAAGTCCTTCCCTAATCGAGAGCTTCTTGTTGTGTTTCTCATCTTCTTGGGATCATCATTTATACACACTTCCTTCTTTTTTTTTTTTCTTTTTTTTTTGGCGTTTCTTAGTCTTATCGTCTTATTGGAAACCGATCAACTCCACGTGAATCCCCACTATGCCCTTCTTCTCATAACTCTAGTGTTTTTGGACACTTCACTTATTGGTACCTTGTAAGCTAAGCTTACGGTATCTTAAACCTTTAACAAAAGGTTCGATCACTCTTCTCGTCTTGACTCCAATGCTTTGGAGCGCCTAAAGAAACCTTCACATCTTAATGGAATACCGCCTTTAACCTTACTGGAATGTACCCATCTCCTCCTCGATTATGGCCTCTTTAGAACCACTTCTACACTTTAATGTTGCTCCCTTTTCTTGTACTGCTCCCATCTTGATTTCTCTTAAGTCGTCCCGAATTTTCCTTCCACTTGTTCGTCCCTCGTTTATGTCATCTCTACTCCTCTTCTTCGACATCCTCTTAAAGGATTCCGAGACCCAAGGTGATCTTCAGAGCGTGATACTCAACTCGATACTTGAGCATATTCATCATCGTATGTACACTATCCTATGTCAAACCACGTCGTTCAAGGGCGATGATATCATACAATCATCTTTTCTATTAGGTCCCATACTCCATACGCTACTACTATATATAATAGGAATACGTATACATAACTATATAAGTCCTAAGTCGATATTACTACTAATATCACACATTTGGCATTCCATTACAACAATACAAGGTCCAAAATATATAATTGTTCACATATACAACTATACACATAAATCAAGTCATCATGCAACTACAATGCACATATACTATACATATCTACATATATACATATATATAAAAAATCCAATAACTAAGCTGCCGAGATCCGCAGAAGGAGTGGTGGTATGTACATTCTACCCCGACTCATGCATGTGATTTTAAAAATGAAAACTCGAAACCCGTGGGGTTCTGTTTATTCCTTATTCGGCCTTTAGAAGATTGCGAGTGCCATTGTTGTCAACCTAGGGCTTTGATACGACTTTTGTAACACCCCGAATCCGCGGGGCGCTACGGGTTGGGACTTCACAATGGGTCCCGACCCTTAGCTTGACAACAATTTCACTGGATCTTGCAACAAGGCACAAATAAAGGCCAAAACCAAAATACATTTTTATGCAATGAAAGGAAACCCGAAAGAAAACAACAAAAGACTTCAGCCGATATGAAACACCAAGGGCCAAATGCCACCACACGGTATACAATATACATGAATAATATACAATACTCAAACTCGACTCCACCCAAAACCCAATCCTAAAATGTACGGAACCCCGGCTGCCCACTCTTCTGGATCTCTCGGCCGCCTTCCTAACCTGCAAGGTAATCTACAAAATTCGGTATAAAACCGTTAGCTCATATTCGAAGTATTAGAATCAATGGGAAAGACACAAGCACAATTAAATCATCATAAACACACAACATACACAAAAACACACTAATCCGATTTATTATCTTTATTATTATTAAGTCATATCCCGTTCTAATTCAACTTCTTTTGTGACACGAGAATCTCCCGAAACTCGCCTCGGTCCCCATTTCCGGCATGGAACGGTACGGATGCCTTCGACCGTCTAACCAGCACGGCTAGTCGCCAAGAACCTCCTAGCTCTACGCAAGAGCTAGGCAGTGATGTCACCGCCCGTTATCATACACTTGGGCCAAATAATATATAAAGGTCGATAATCCTAATTCCGGTTTTTATAAGTTATAATGAAAGCAATAAAACACACGCCACCAAACACTCAATGAATCTAATACATAAAATACAAGCTAAGTAAGTCCGGAGACTTACCTCGTCACCACACTCAACTCACAACACTCTCGCTTCCTTAGGGAGGAAGCCCGTAACCTGCTCACAAGAAGATAATTATATCAACAACAACCCACTCACAATAGAAGTCTTATACTTCTATACAAATGATCTACACAAGACCATTTGACTCTCAATTCTAGGACTGCATTCTAGAATCCCTCATGCTCATATCACACTCAACACAAGCTAGAAGTCCTAAGACTTCTAAACCCTCGGATCTCGCAAGATCATAACTCACAACGCAACTAGGATAAGCCAAACCTAAACTCCAAAATCCCACAAGATCATACAACCCCACCTCGAGCCTCAAAACGCTCACAAGATCAACCATATAACTTAAAGCCTTATAACAACCTCACAAGATAACCAACACCTCAAGCTTAGAATCAACATCAATCCATCAAACAATATCAAATCCTCGAACTCACCTAAGGTTCAAAGCCACTACTTGGCATTAACTCTAAGTTATGCTAGATCCATCATAGCAGGATACTAAAACTTAACATAACTAGATCGAGGGGAAAGAATACTCACACGACGCCAAAAGGCGGAAGTCGTTCAACGGATGTCGACTTGGACTCATTAGGCCTTTATCGGGGCGCTTCCGGACCTAAAACCAAAGCTAAGCAAATTTAGCTAATACGCTAAATTTGAACGGGACATGTAACTTATATAAAACTTAAGGTAAAACTCGTTTTCCAAAACCAAGGTTAAAACTGCTAACGCGTTTTTCGGGACAATTAATACCATTCCAAAAACATGGGTCATAATACGTAATTGAATCTTTGGGCCAAATTCCATAAATAAACCAACAAGGACACCATAGGTAATATATAAAAATATAAGATCAAACTCGTATATAAAATCTAAGGTTAAAACTCGTAAAGACATTTTCTGGTCAAATATGGCAATATCAAAAAGCTTGGTTTATTTTCCATGATTAAAACTTTGGTCCCTTTTTGTAATTATTTCAGCAAAGGGCAGATATGCAACTTTCAGAAATTAGGGCCAAATCTATATAATATAAATATGGGTTGTCTTTTGTAATTATCCCAAAATTTCAATTAACCGATACACGGCTTTCCCTGAGAAGAAGAACGCAGGGCCGGCGGATGGGATGCACTAGGCTCCGGCAGGCTGGGCGAGGCAGGCTCCTCTCCGATGGCGTTCCCGGCGGCCCAACGAGGAGGCAGCGATTCCGGCAGCAGTTGCCCCAATTTGGCGGTTGTAGAGAAGAGAATGGTGAGAGAGGAGGCGGCGGAACAGGGCGGAGGCGGCTCGCTGGGCTCCCTCTGGTGGTTACAAGCCATCCCTTGCAGAAGTGGCTTGTTGTGGCGGCTCCATTCGACGGGAGAGGGACAAGCAAACGTCGGTTGCAAGGGTTGAGCGTTTTCCCGTGTTTTCTAGAAATTGTTGCAGCAAAAGAGTGGGCAGATGGTGAAGAACAGAGAGAGATGGTGTTGGTTCCGGCGGCTCCTTCTTGGCTGCTGGCATGGAGCGACACATGACGAGCTTCTCCGGCGTCTGGACTGTTGCTCTCGGTGTGCCCTTTCGACAGAGTAGGGAGTGCAAGAGGTTACAGAGGGCCGAGAAGGAAAGAGTTGTGATGGAGAGATTGATCCTATCCAGAGGTAAGAGGGAGAGGCTGAGAGAGACAAACAAATCAGAGGTGAGGGTTTGAGAAGGGTGAAATCGAAGGGCCAGGCTAGAAGGACTAGGTTGTAGAGCCAAGAGAACCAGTGGGTTGGGCGGGAGAAGCAAGCATAGGGAAAGGTCGAGACGGCTCGCGTCACCAGCTAGCGGAAGAGAGAGAAAAAAAAAGAAAGAAACAAAGGAAAAAAAAAAAAATAAAAATAAAGTAAATGGGATTAAACTCTACTAAAAATAACCGGTTCGGGAATTTGGATCGGAAACCTTTTTCCAATAAATTGCGGAATATGGGAATACGTATCAAATATACAAATATACCCGGGAAAGGTATTTTACGTCGTAAAATACTTTTAATTCAAAAATATTTGATCTAATTAAATATCGATATAAGCCGAAAAAATAAATATCGCAACGCGCCAAAAATTTGGGTGTTACAATGATTATAAAATGATCAAATACCAATTGATTAGATATTTTCCATCTTTAGTTAGTCTATTATAAATTAATGATAAAAAAGATTATAATTTAATTAGGAAAGAGGTGGATATAGTTAGTCATACAAAAAAGATATTATAAGAACATAGATAATTATGAAAAAATTTGTGAATGCTCGAAAAAATGACATGTGCCATTAAATATATGTGTATGAGTAAATGACTCGTGACAACAAGCGCTCTCGCTTTAATATAGTATATAGATATATATTGATTTTTTAATCATATATATATATCTACACTAATCCGTTATTCTTTTCAATATTTTTCGGACAACTTTATTTTCAAAGCTCTTATCGATCCCTTTTAAAATTGATAATGACACCAACAAATAATTAAAAATTAATTTTTGTGGCCAACCAACAATAAATGAGATTAAAAGTTTTAAAAAAAAAAATCCTCACGCAAATACGAGTGGCTTTAAAAAAAATGTAGTTCTCAATTTTAAATGGGTGGCCTTATAAGACATATTATTTTGGTTGCTAATTTTTTTTATTTGATTGGACTTATCATGATATAATGTACCGAGATATGCAAATTCCATCAAACTTAGACTTTAATCGTGTCTTTGAAATTTATAAATTATTTTTGTAACATAAAATAATTATGATGAACACTTACTAGAAGTGATCAATCCTATTATGATGAACACTTGCAGGTGAGAATATTTAGTTCATGATCGATGTAAAGGTACTAAAAGTGCAAACTAAATAGAATGAAATAAATTGTTTATTCATGAAAGGAATACCACATTTGCGCAAAAGGTTATATATCCTATTAAAAAAATGCTAAGCTAATGCTCATATGGAATAAAACTAATGTAATACTCATGTTATGCACGGACGTAATTTAGTTAAATTTTTTATTTAAAAATAAATAAAACATTGTAACTAATTTAAAATATCAATATTTGATAATTTTAGAATATTATTTATATTAATAATAAATTTAATATTATATATATATATATATATATATATATATATATATATATATATATATAGACTAATTAATAGTTTAATACTTGTATACTATGATCATGGATATTAATTTATAATAAAAATATTTTTTACAATATTTTTTTAATGATAGCTACTTTACATAATCTTTTAATAAGAATTCCAAAAATGAGAATGTGTACAAAAAAATAGTGGTGAAATGCGTGAAAAAATAACGCATGAAGTTATGGGTTTCTACTTTAATATTACTATATTAGTACTAACTAGATGAATAGACCAGTGCTATGTACGGGTTAAAATATGTTTATATGATATTAAAAATATAACACCCAAAATTTTCAAAATTCGGGGAGTCGGGGAGTTACTGGTTATGATCTCACAATGGGCGCCGAACTTAGTTTGACAACAACATTACCAGATCTTACAACAAGGCACAAATGTATTAAAACAATTTGAAATCGATAAAGGTTAATAATGTGAATAATACATAACGTGGATCAGCCTTACAAGACATAAATATAAACGTAATGTGCATGCAGAAACAAAATGACTCTCCCTTCCCATCAAATGAGTACGTGGACCCAATTGTCCATCATCTCTGGATCTCTCTACAACTTCCTTAATCTGCAAGACATGTACAACGTCAGATAAACCGTTAGCTAACATTCTTTATATTAGAATAACAATAATAACACACATACACACATCAACAAGATACACTAAACAACATGCTCACACATCAACCGGTTATTATCTTTATTACGTTATTCACTTTACTAATTCAACTTATTTTGTGACACAAGAATCTCCCGAAACACGCCTCTATCCCCTTATACCAACAGGGTTGGATCCGATGCATCTAACCGTTTATTTGCCTAGACTAGTGGCAGAGAACCTCCCAGTCTCCTGTAGAATTGAACAAGTTGTCAACTCCCGGTTATCATACACTTAGGCCAATTAACAATAAAGGTCATCCTAGCAAGTTGATATTATAAACACACAAGCACACACCTCCATTGCGATTACGCTAACACACATAAGTCAGCTAAGTAAGCTCAAGGGACTTACCTTGATGCGGGATTGAAGCCGTAGTTCCCGGTCTAGATTGAAATTCCTAGACAGAAGCAAATCTCGGGCGAGATTTAATGAAGAACATACCGAGATTTATCCAAACTCAGAAAACGGATTAATGAATGATATGGAAAGATAAGAATATGAATAATGAAATAATATATGGTAAGTATAGGAAGATATGAACCAAGATATTCCCGCAAAGAAGCTTGACCAATGATGTGTCAAAACCCCTTAACGAAGAGCTTACCTTAACCCTCACTTCTTTAACCTTACACAAGACTTCAAAGAAAGACAAGCACAAGGAGGGACTAATTTAACTTGTAGCACCAACCTTCAAAAATATTAACACATACAAGAACAACCTAACAAGGATTCACAACTTTTTAATCAAAAACTCTCCTTTTGATTGAATAGAAATGATGAAATACAAACTTTATAAATGAAGTTAAAAGTGTCTCACAATATTATGGAAATCAAATTCAAAACTGATTTCCCTAGCAATCTATCCTTCTAAGGCTATTTATAGGGAAGATTCTCCTACAAAAGATAAGAAAACTAACTTAAAAGATAATCCTAGAAGATAGGATCAAAACTAACAAATACATTCTGAATGTTTGAGAGATGAAAGGTAATAAAATAACAAAGATAAGATAAGATCTCAACCGATCTTATTGGTCTCGACAGTGAAACCCACGGGTGAATTTTCGGCCGAGATTTCATGTTGTTGGCTGAGGCTTTGCATTGCCCATACAATCTTCCACTCTATCGATTCCTCCCATGTTTGCAGTTTATAAGCGATCTTTCCTTGGGTTCTCTTGCTCCTGGATTAGTGAATGGTCAATGTAATGTAGGCGTAGATGCTATCAAGGATGATCCCACATCATACTCCCCTTCTTGAAAATGATTCCACCTAAAATCATAGCCTTGCGTATCACTCACCATGACTCAAGTATGGTAGCTTCTAGAATGTATCAAATTCATGAAATGAAAACACCAACTTCTTCTTCCTCATCCGTTCCACCTCGATATGTACATCAACTCGTACATTCCTCGATTCGAACGGATTCGGATTGTCAAACGGGTCATACTGCGAGTTTGTTGGCTCCTCTGGAAGGTCTCTACAACTTTGAAGCACTTGGGGCCTGAACATTTTCATCATATTGTACAATAGTGGCAAATCTCGGCTGATCTCCTCAAATCTCGGACGAGATTTCTTGTGTAGGGTCGAGATTTTCACTGTGATTTCGTAGATTGTCTCGGATGATGAAAAATGAATGTATTCTTGGAGCTCTACTTCTCCTAGTTGCAACCAAGTTGAATCTCCTGGTTCAAATGGAACTTCCTTGCGGATTTGAGGATCTCTATCCGCAACTAATTCCCGTTCTTCCTCTAGCTTCGCACATGATTCCTTATAGACCTTTGTGACAATGTCCTCCTGTTTTCCTACAATCACAATTACTCGCTCCACTAAAGGTAACGGTATATATCAAAGAAAGTCATGGAGGATAACTTAATCACAAAATCATCATAGTTTAAAGCTAGATATGGATCATCATTCCTAGAGTAAGAACAACTAATTGGATATAACAATAAAATATTAAAAATGTAATGACTCCCCTTCTTAGCTTTAGCTAACTCTTCAAATAAGAGCACACTAATGTATTTCCTTGGAGCTTTCTTCCATATGAATAATTCTTGATCAAAACTCCTAGGAATGACGTTGATGGGTGGATGCTCCTTATAAAACTCTCTTTCAAGGCCATAAAGAAACCTTGAAGGCTGGGATGTGGATCTGCATATTGTAATTGAAAATCTCGGGTAGGAATCTTGGCCGAGATTTGTGAATTATGGCTAAGATTTCTTCTCTGGAATGAATTCATGCTTTCCTATGCCGAGGTTCCGTCCTTATCATGGTCAAACTTCCTTCTCCATACTCCTCCGGCATTCTCAACTCATAGACAACGTGTATGTCATGCCTTTTAACATCCAAAACTTGCAATCCTACAATAAAACCCACTCGCTTCCTCTTGGACAACGGTGCAAGATTAGGGTTTGCAAGAAATAATGTATCAACAAGGTCATGGACATGCAAAGTATACAACACTCTATGCCACCTCAAACCCAACATTAGTAATCTCATGCATAACATACTTCTTATTTGAATATAACAATGACACAACTTGGGGATGCACTACATAAAACTCTTTATGCTTATTCCTAGGGGTTTTAAAAGTCTTTATATAGTGACTTAAAGGCAAAACAGAAGATAGATCACTAGGAAGTTGTTCGAAAGAACAATTCGAATATGAATGCAATTAGGCTCATGCACAACACATTCAAAAGATTCATCAGAATTCAACTTAGACAAATGCTCATCGCTAACAAGAGAATGCTCATTCATACTTGTATCTATGTCATGGTCATCATCAACAATCAACTCAGATTCATGCTTATGGGTTGCCACACTAGTCTCAGCATGTAACATAATAGTAGATTTTGATTCCAAGAAAACCACATGATCATACATAGAAATAGAAGGTTTAGAATCACTAACCTTTTCAGTTTGGGTAGCCTCCATTAAGGAGATCAACCGGTTACATATTTCTTCAAACTCATTTTCGGGCTTGTTTGCAGGTTCATCAATCTTAATCGAAGATTTCCGGGCTTGGATGACTTGTGGTTCTGCCCTTGGGTAAAACTCCTCATCATGTACAAATATTATGTGTTGGAGGAGATTTATATGAGTCATAATAGCGTTCCCGCCTGGAACGTTGATCATACCTAGCTACGATAATCCCTCTCATCCTTGAATTCCGGAAAATCAACAAACTTTGGAGCGTTAGGCATATCATAATATTGACTTGAATATCTCATACCTTGCTCATAATGGGCTCGTGGATGTGGACCTGGGACTGGAGTTCTGTACGGAACACGTGAAGGTCCATCATCCTTATTCATGCATGGATGCTAGTTGAGGAACGTAACCATTAAACCTCGACCGGGGCATATCTTAGCCAAAATCTCGGGCTAGATTTTGCATTGGGGGCTGAGATTTGCCACTGGTTTGAGCTTCGTAATCTCCTAAGCGTCGGTTTAAGTTGTCAAGTTGTTCCATGATTTCTTTTAGCATGGCTTGACCCTCAGGGTTGTCTAACCCGGCTCCTTGTGACCTTATATGGTCTTTAGCTCTATATATCCTGCGCAATCACATATAGTAACAACAAACGTGTTAATTTAGTGAAAACAAGGGTTTCTTACTTGTTTTCTCTCGCATTCACACTATGTTGTGAATCTCAAGCTGATTTGATGCAATTGCCTTGGATGAATTATTGCTTCTTTACCAATTGATGAACTAGCTTCAATTAGAACTTCCTTGGAAGCCTCAAGTAGTCAACTTGGTTCGGAGAAAGGTTCTTGTGTTGGAAGATAGTTAAGATACTTTGTTGAAGGGCTCTCAGACAATTGACCTCAAGGTAGGAAGAAATATCGCAAGTATGACGCAACTAGTATGACAGAAAGTATTGATACTAACTAACACACCCAAAGAATTTGACTCAAGTTTTAGAGTAGAAAAGAGGCTAAGAAAAGGAACACAAGAGATTAAGAAGAGATCTTTACTTACCTTGCCCTTGAGAAAACGGGATCAAGAGTTAGCCAGTTAGGGTTAAGGCTCGACCGTAGCAAATCTCGGGCGAGATTTTGGGATGAACTGGCCGAGATTTGTCAAAAGGCAAAGTTTTTGTAATGCAAATTGGTTGGGGCTTGGGGTAAGCTCCTTCTTTGTTGTCTTCTTGTTATATATATTCTTGAATCGCAACAACTCTTGTCCAAATGGCCTCACTGAAATATTAGGTTATAATCGATGGTATAATGTGGAGGTGAAATCAATAAATGACCTTTGATGTTTTATTCACGTGATTCCAAGGTATATGATGTATATATTGTTGTTGGATAATATATATTGTTGCACTTTGTGAACATTTTCGGTTACGCTTGAAGATAAGATTTTATCTACTAGATAAAATCTCAATAAAATATATCCGAAATATCTCTTTCATTTCCTTTGCAGATAGATATGATGTTTCCCAAAAGATATCTTCCAAATATAACGTTAAATGTGATTGGATTTGGCGAGAATAATCACGATCTTTTGCTTACACCAAATCTCGGGTAATCTTCAGGAATCTCGGCCGAGGTTGTCTCTGCAATGGAATCTCGTTCGAGGTTCCAAGGTCTTCAAGCTATTGGATGGCTTATGTTTGGCTAAGTATTTCTCTTTTTTCTAATAGACAAAAGACAACGCACGTTAAGCTCAAATAATCTCGAAAGAGATGGTAAACACAAAAAACTCGATTTTTTATTTGACTTAAAGAACACTCAAATAAAAAATCAAACCTTTGGTGTATGGTTGAACTTCAATCAATTGACTTTGATATCACTTTGATGCGGGGTTGAAGCCCCAATTCCCGATCTAGATTGAAAGTCCTTGACGGAAGCAAATCTCGGATGGATCAAGGAAATCTCGGGCGAGATTTAATGAAGAACATACCGAGATTTATCAAAACTTAGAAAACGGATTAATGAATGATATGGAAAGATAAGAAGATGAATAATGGAATGATATATGATAAGCATAGGAAGATATGAACCAAGATATTCCCGTAAAGAACCTTGACCGATGATGTGTCAAAACCCGTTAACGAAGAGCTTACTTTAACCCTCACTTCTTTAACCTTACACAAGCCTTCTAAGTAAGACAAACACAAGGAGGGACTAGTTTGACTTCTAGCACCAACCTTCAAAAAGATTAACACACGCAAGAACAACCTAGCAAGAATTCACAACTTTTTAATCAAAAACTCTCCTTCTGATTGAATAGAAATGATAAAATACAAACTTTATGAATGAAGTCACAAGTGTCTCACAATATTGTGAAAATCAAATTCAAAAGTGAGCTCCCTAGCAATCTCCTCCTCTAAGGCTATTTATAGAGAAGATTCTCCTACAAAAGATAACAAAACTAACTTAAAAGATAATCCTAGAAGATAGGATCAAAACTAACAAATACATGTTGTTGGCCGAGGTTTTACATCTCCCATGCAATCTTCCACTCTATCGATTCCTCCCATGTTTGCAGTTTATAAGCGACCAGATTATGTTGCTCTTGGATTAGTGATTGTCCATGTAATGTAGGTGTAGATGCTATCAAGGATGGTCCCACATCATACTTATCTCAAGATAATCTCAGCTCTCATATCTCGCTCAGCTTCCCGTAAGAAAATACTCTATGCCTGAACAACAAGGCCGAAAATCAACGACTATCCGATATGCTAGAAGTCCTCAACTTCTAGTCTCTATGATCTTTGTAAGATCATATAACAACATACTAGAAGGTTACTACTTCTAGTCTCATTGATCTTCACAAGATCATAAAACAACATGCTTGAATGTCACTACTTCTAGTCTCAATGACCACTACAATATCATAAAACAACATGCTAGAAGGTTCCTACTTTTATTCTCAATGATTCTCACACGATCATATAATGATGTGCTTGGGGTGTCCCAATCCTAGTCTCAAGAACTCCCAGACATCACCAAACATAAAGTCCAACTCATATGTTACTCTAAGTCCAAACATCCGAGAACACTTACTCACATGCAAAGCCATGATTATTCTTATGATATAAATCCATAAGTATACACAAATCCCCAACCATCTCCAAGAACACTATTATGAACTTAGTCTAGCTCTCCTATAAACAAACTATGCTAATACCTAACTTCGGAACATTACAATTCCGAATCCAATTAATACATGATACTATGCATATCCATAAACAACATATCCAAAACTCAAGTCAATGAAAGCTATACAACCCATACAAATCTGCATCACAAAACTGAATTACAAGCAGTTTTCTCAACACTTGGAAATAATTCACCACATCATATAAAACTACATGAGGACCCAACTTTAGAAAACCATAGCTCTTAAATTATAACTTGGATTCCTCTCAAAGTTCAGTATGTTCTACTATGCAATACCGTCTATAACATATCTGAAATTCAATAACAAAGGAAGTGTCTAGCTTACCCAAATCTGGACTCGAAGTTGGCAGATCGTCCCTCTAACAACTCGGAAATGCATAAGCTCCTCTAGTCATCTTTCAAAGCTAATAGGGATGGTGTAAAGACACCAACAAACTCTCTCATCAAAATATATTCATGGAGGGAAAAGCAACAAAGATGGGTGAGGTCCTTACCCGACTAACGAGACACGACTTGCTCGCGTGCACGCGGAAGAAGACAGATCATGACCAGTGTCACTGGGACGCACCCACAAGAAAGAAGAAGCGCACTAGCGGTTGGCTGCCACCCGCACCCGTGGCTAAGGTTAGGCGCACCTGCGGCCACCCTGCCGGCGCAACCGCTGTCGTTTTCCAGGCGCACCCGCGGTCGTTTTCCGGTGCACCCGCGGATTTGATGTGGCGCGCCCACGACTGAACTGCTGTTTGCAAAATCCTTGCGCAGAAGGGTCGATGGATGTTGGTTGCGATCCTTTCCTGAAGAGAGTTGAGGCCGCGGCTTGCGACATCTTTGTGTAAAGGGTTAGGGGTTGTTGCTTGCGAGGTCTCCGTGCAAAGAGTTGATGGTACGAGATCCTTGTGTAGAAGGATTGATGTTGTGCTCTCCATGGAAGGAGCCACTGTTGTAGCCCGGGATAACAACCTTGGAAGAGGCCCCTTGTGAGAGGTTGAGCGTGGCGTCGGTGGAGGAGGAAGAAGGGTGCTGCTATAGGCGCTAGACTGGCGTGAAAGAGAGAGATTGAGACCAAGGTAGATGAAGGCTATGGTTTGTGAAAGGGAAGAGGAAGAACGTGTTTTTTTCACGTAGGAAGCAAGAAGGAGGAGAAGCACGGCTGCTTTACAGCCCGCAACTGAAAGCCCACGCTGGTGGCTCGTAACGGGCCCGGATGGCGAGCCTTGATGGACCCGGACTGCCTATCTTTACGGATAAAACTTTTCTAAGGGGTTATGCAAGATAGTTGGATTTTCCCTCTTTATGTGAGTAGGATCCTCACATAAAATGATAGAAAGATAGAGGAAAGAAAAAAAACCATGAACTCGATATCCCATAAAACGTTAAGACGACGGAAAAAGTCCGAACCGGTCAAAGGCCAATTTGACTCGGAAATAAATGTCCAATTATTCCAACAAAAATTTCTCTTAAAATTTGCATTCATCATGTGCATATTAGTTAATTTTCAACGAATATTCGGATAAAGTTAAACCGGACACAAAATCTCATGCCCTAATATGATTTAAGTCATTGTTCGCTCTTAAGTGTGCGTGCAAATCTTAAAATTGTAAAACTGAAATAAAAGCAAAGTGAACCCGCAGTGTACAGTTCGGCGTAGTAAAGCAAGAATTCCAGAGTATCGAACTCAGGGATTTGGGGGGAACAAAATCAGTTCACAAATTGTCGAGTAATAAAAATGTAGAAGCTTTGCAAATAATATTGGAAAAGCAGCAATTCTAAAGATCCGGATATCCAATTGTGGCAATCGATTCAAGATATTCTATAGATATAAGGTCAGAGTCGGGATTGCAAAGGTATATCTAATGTAAGGTTATGTACGGTGAAGTTTCTAACCCATATATCTCACCCAAAGACTTTCTCTATAAAGGTTGTTGAGGCTGCAGTATAGAAAAGATCAAAGGATACGAATTACTCTCAAATACCCATCCCCAAACCCAAGGAATCAAAGATAAGCCAAAACGGTTAAGGTTGTGACACTTGAAACCGAAATAGAGGATGTTGAGTCTCACTACTACCTAGGAAAGGCAAGCCAAGGCTAGGTTAAAGCAAATATTTAACTTTGGATCAAAGCAAAAGAAAAGAACTTACGACAGAGGAAAACCACGACTGGATCTTGAGGAACCACGGCCGTGGAACATCAAGAACAACCCGTGGGAAAGGTCGACGACGAAGTTTCTCGCAACTCTCAGGGTCCAATCTGTTTTGGTTCAATCTATCATCATCTAAGCCACACCTATCAACCCTTCACCTTAGAATCACTAAAGGGTTTTATCCAATAATCATCATTATGAAATCAATAATCAAGTTTAAAAGAGAAAAGGGGTAAAATCTCAAAAACTCAATAATAACCGAATAGTCAATCTCGAAAACAAACAATAAGTATGTGTTCAATGTATTCAGAATAGGGAATAGAAATCCTCACGACAATCTATAGGAACAATGAAGAACGGGATGTCAATCCGCCTTCAAATGTATACCCTAAGATCTTCTCTAAGTACGCAATCTCGAAATACATCCTTCTCGGAATCTTCTTTGTACGCAATGGAATCTTCCTAAGCTATGTTCCAAAATCTCTTTCCTTGCGAGATGTATGTTGCATGTGCAACCATCCCCGTTTTCTCCCTCCTTCAGCCTTCTTATAGGAAAAATAGGGTTACGAAAAAGCCCGATAACTGCTGCTGACGTGGCAAATATGACACGTGGCAACGTCATGGAAATCACGGTTTAGTGTAAAATTCCACGGTCGTGGTTTAGGGCGTGGAACCTTCTGTTGCTCTTTGACATTACTTTTCACGACCTTAATGCTTAAACCACGGTCGTGTTTCTCTTGATCTAGCCGTGGGAAGTCATATTCCTTCGTAAAAGCCTTTGTTTCGTAAAGTTCTCTAACCATGCTCCTTCCTTAGCTTCTCCAATGCATCCTCTTGACATCTAGCATGATCAAATACTCCTATTCCCTCACATATGCTCCAGTTCAAGCCTTTATTCATCTAAAAACATAACAAAGCTTGTGTAGATCTCTATATCGACAAAATAGGTGAATGTGCTCATAAATGCTTCAAGCTCATATCCACGTACACAACAAAAAGGGAAAACAATCAAAACAAGTGCCTAAAATATATTCATATTTCATGCTATTAAAATACCCCATACTTGTCGCATGCTTGTCCTCAAGCAAGGTTTTCAAAAGCTTAGAACATAAGGTAGGATGAAATATGAATGCAAAACAAAGTAAAAACAATCTTTTTGATAATGTGCTTCTAATCAATAGATCATTCTCAAATCTTGCTTCATGCCCCCTTGAAAACATCCATATAGATAAACCAAAATATGTCAAGCAAAGGAAACATCATAAAGTTGCATGAACTTCAAGACAAACATCATTAACTTCAAGCAATTTCAAAATCAAACATGTGAAACTTCAATTTAGATCACCAAGTCAAACATCACTCTTATGATCTCAAGGACTTTCAAGTAAGGTCAAGGACGTGAATAGGTGGAAAACTTATAAGGGAGTGTGGTGTATAAATTCGGGAAGAAGGAACAACACAAACTCTTTTTACAATTTGAACTAGCCACCAATTAGAGCTTTGCTCTTCATTTTAGCACAAAATTTTTCGACTTTACTTTTTGAAAATATGGACAGCGGTGCACAAAAACCGAAGCCTAGGAGATTGGCGTTTCTCAATTTCGAGATGCCTCAAACCCATGATGCACATACCATAATCCGTTAGGAATATCGCTCAATCCGACTTTGGCAAGTCACAAACACCCGGCTATGTGAATGGTGTTGAGTTACTCATCATCATGATTAACTTCCCCAAACCTATTTTTCTATACTTTAAATGCACAAATTTCTTTCATGGCCCTCCAACATCAAACATGCCAAAATTACACTCTTCCTAATCCCCGGATAGGTAAAGAAGACAAATATTTTCATTGAGGGGCTAAATAATCAAAGAAAGAACCAAGAAAAATCGAGGTGCCTTAATCATTTCATAAAGAAGTGTAAGAACTTATATTGCAATTTCAATATTCATTCCTCAATATGATTTAGATAAAACTTTCACATTATGAAGTTTGTAAGAAAGGTTAAACAACATACTCAATTTCTTCACAATTCATAATTCAATTCAAGCATACAAATGTCATCAAAAGTTCATTCCACAAGTAGATTCATCATATAATTCATCTCCAATCTTAGAAGCACAATAATTTTAAAAAATTTTCAAAAATTTTCAAAATCTTTATGGGTTTTTCAAAGATTTTTAATGCAATGCAATATAGAAACGTGTGACAATAAAAGAAAGATGCAAGTGTTCATGGAATTAAAGCGAAGCAAGTGTATCGAGTTATTACATAAAACGAGAGTCACACCCCACCCCATACTTAACATACACATTGTCCTCAATGTTTAGGAAAAATAAAGAAAAGAAAAGAACTAAAAAAACTCACTAAGACAGTGGAGTAGCTCGAAACTACCATCATCAATAACTGCGGAGGAGGTGGCAGCGGGTATGGAAAGAAGTCGGAACTGAAAGGTCGCCCGAACTGCTGGCGATAGACATCACGAAGGATCCTTGCGTTCTCTTGCCTCTCTTCATCATGCTCCTCCTGGCGGGTCTCTAAGTCGTCCATCCTCCTAGAAATATCACCCGCCCATGCCGGTTGTTGTCCATACCAAGAAGGAGGTTGTTGTGCCCACTCCGGCGACTACTGAGTACATGCAGGAGGCTGCTGGTATCAAGGTGGAGGAGCTCCCATCCAAGCCGGTTGTTGGCCGTACCAATCCGGTACACTACTCATCCATGTGGGGCGCTCACTAACGCTAGCTTGGCGAGAGGAGGAAGAAGCGGAAGGCCTCGGCTGGTAGGTGGATCTCCTAGGTGGCTCCGGCATGTCAGTTGACTGCTCCCGGAATGATCCAAAGTCCTGCTCATTCCCTCCTACATCCGGGACATCACTTCCTCCCATCTCCTCGTCATCATCATCTGCAGCTGTAATTGGAACCTCATCTGGAATGTAAGGAGGAGATCCTAACATGTTAGCATGCATAGGAACAAAGGTCTCCTTCCAGTTCTCCCGACTAAGCCTAAGAGAGTACTCCGGAAGTCATGGAATGTCTCTACCACCTCTAACCTCCCAACGCATGGCTGCGGTAGGTGGACCACGGTGGTGAGGGAATATAAGCCCCCTAGTCATGAGGCCATTGAGAACCAAAGGTCTCGCAACAGCTGCCCTCGTACAAGTGGAATAATCAACCCCCAGCTGGTTTGCAATATGTGTAACCATGCCTCCATATTCTATATTTCCAGCTGATTTGTTCTTCACTTTACTAAGTGTGGAGGCAAGCAAAGTTGCACAATCCGGAGAATGACCGGAAACCATACAATACAGAATAAAGAGTTCATCGTCCTTGATCTTTTGAGGGGTTTCAGTCCTTGGGAATAGGCATTCGGAAAGGATCCTATGAGCTATCTTAATAGCTAGATGATAGATGAGCTTGGCCTTCAATTTCGTCCAGTTGCCAACGGTCCTCTTGACTAACTATCATGGCTATCTCTCTCCAAAAATCCTTCGCCTTAACTCCTCTAGGAAATGTTCCATTGAACGTCTCATGGAACCCAAACATCGTCCCAAACTGCACAATAGAGAGATCATAGTTGCGCTCCATCAACCTAAAGGATACTGTTCGGTTAACGACACTATGCTCAAAGGAAGTTATGAAATCCCTAGTGATCTCCTCATATGCATCCTCCCTAATGGCGGAGAACACAATCAAGCCAGCCCTATCTAGTAACCAAGTCAAATCCTGAACCACATTAAGCTCTTGAAGCTCCTCCATGACAATGAACCTAGGAGCTATCACATTCCACTTAGAAATCTTTTCCATGGCTCTAAGGTAATCTTCATGGATTACGGGTACTCTAGGGGCTGGTGGTTCTACAGTAGGGGGTCGGGAAGAAGACCCAACACCCTTTTGCTTCTTGGTTCTATTGGATTTCCTAATTCAGAACATTTTCTCACAACTCAGTAAAAACCACGGCCTGTTCTTCAGAAACCATGACCGTGGAACTGTATGGCACCCGTGGAATTGTTCAACTTTGCTCAAAAACTCAGCAAATTCACAGCAAACTCAACAACAACAACCCTAAACTATTTCTAAGTTCAATTCCGTCCAGTTCTCCTAGAAATTTGCAAGAAAAACGAACAAACTCACCAAGAAGAGATAGAGAGAAAACCTAGGGTTTGGATTTGGGAAAATCCAAATTCCTTTTCGATTGTCGATTGTTCACTCAGTGTGTTGTTGGAATTTTGTAGAGGATCCGATTTGCTTCACTTTAGGTTGAAGAATCATTCTAATTGGTCACCGGATGAAGAATCACGAGGTTGAGGTTGGTTCGGCGTGGTTTGGGGCGTGGAAGGTTGAAAGTGTGAGTTTTTGTGAAGAAGAGGGAGTTATAGAGTGGCCGTAAAAATTTTGAAAACCACGTCCAGTCGGGGTGTTCCACGGCCGTGATTTTGTACGGACCCGTGGTTTTTTGGCATTTTTATTTTCTTTAGCTACGACCTGCTTTTCCACGGTCCAAAATGGCATTCCACGGCCGTGGAACTGTACGGACACCCGTGGAATCCTCTGGTTTGTGCCAAAAATCCAAGTCTTGTCATTCTTTCGGATTTTCCTCTTTTCTTTTGCTCGTTCCTTATTCCTGACATCCAAAAACACACACATACCGGAAGGTATCGAAGAAAAACAAACAAAAACATCTAAACTAAGCTAATCTAAGAAAGAAAACAAAACAAAAACAAGAATGCAATACCTTTGGTTGCCTCCCAAGAAGCGCTTTGTTTTGGGTCCGTAGCTAGACCGTTCCTATGTTTAAGTGAGGACAATCGGAGAGATTTCCTCAGCTTGGAGCTCCAGCGAATACTTCTTAAGTCGTTGACCGTTCACCTTGAAACTTCTGCACTTCTCACCCCATACTTCAACTGCACCATGGGGGAAAACACATTTAATCACATAAGGTCTTGTCCAATGAGATTTAAGCTTACCTGGAAAGAGCCGAAGTCTAGAATTGAAGAGGAGAGCTTGATCTCTTTCATTGAGGTCTTTTGGAATGATATGCTTGTCATCCCAACGCTTCTCCCGTTTCTTTGTAAATCTTGGCGTTCTCATAGGCATTTAAGCGGAGTTCTTCTAGCTCGTTAAGATCTAAGAAGCGCTTCTCGCCTGCTTCCTTCATGCTGAAGTTCAACCACTTCACAGCCAAATACGCCTTGTGTTTCAGCTCTACCGGGAGATGACAAGACTTCCCATACACAAGGTTGTATGGTGTTGTGTCGATGGGAGTCTTGTATGCTTTCCTATACGCCCATAAAATGTCATCCTGCTTCAATGACCAATCCTTCCTTGTTTTTGACACCGTCTTCTCAAGGATCCCTTTGATTTCACTATTTGAAATCTCCACTTGTCCACTTGTTTGCGGATGGTAGGGAGTGGAAATCTTGTGAGTCACCCTATACTTAGCTAGTAGAGCTTCGAATCGTCGGGCTATGAAGTGTGAACCTCCGTCACTAATGATGGTTCGTGGTGTCCCAAACTTTGGGAAAATAGTTCTATTAAAGAACTTGACAACCACCATAGCATCATTAGTTGGAGAGGCAATAACTTCAACCCATCTCGAAACATAATCTACAGCGAGAAGTATGTATTGATTGCCGCAAGATGATGGTAATGGTCCCATGAAATCAACTCCCCATACGTGAAAGATTTCTACCTCTTGAATGTTGTTGAGAGGCATCTCATTCCTCCTAGAGATATTTCCTGTTCTTTGACAAGCATCGCAACAAGCAACAAAGGTTTGCACATCCTTAAATAAAGTAGGCCAAAAGAATCCGGATTGCAATACCTTAGCGCTAGTTTTATGAGAACTAGCGTGTCCTCCACAAGGAAGTGAATGACAATGACGAATTATACTATGCATTTCGTCTTCCGGCACACATCTTCTAATGATGCCGTCGGGACCTCTCTTGAAGAGTAGAGGTTCATTCCAATAGTATTGGCGGACATCCCTAAAGAACTTCTTTCTTTATGATAGCATGAATTATAGTCTATATTTTGGGGCTGGTTTAGACATTTTATCTTCATAAATCTGCATGTATAGATCTATATTATGCGATTATATTGTTGTTTTGTCTACCTTTACGGGAAACGAGGTCTACACCTAGTTTCGTTGTAATTGTAGGTAAAATGGCACGTTTTGGATTAAAATGGAGCTAAAGGAGCTAAAGAGTCATTGGAGCTACATTCTGGAGCTTAAGGAAGATCTCAAGAAGCATGGAATTGATTAAGAAGATTAACTTTGGACCAGATTCGAGAGATTTCACATTCAGTTGAGATTTACCTCGGTCAGCTACAGTACCATCTCGACCGAGGTGATCTTGAGGAGCGTCGCGACCGAGGCGGACACCCTGTCGCCGGCGAGATCTTTATTTTTGGCTAAGATCTTTTATTTTTTGAAGGAGGAGATCTTATATTTTTGGCTGGATTTTTGGAAGGAAGATATTATTTTTGGGAGATTTATTTTAGGAGATATGGATATATTTTGTAGGAAATTATCTTTTTAAGATATTATTATCTTTGGAAGATAATTCTCCTATATAAAGGGTTGGATTTTCCACAAATGAGCCATCGCGGAATTTCTGGATCACATGCTTAGAGCATCTAACAATGGAGGGATTTTCTGGAAGTTTTGAAGGAAGGATTGAAGTATAAGGAAAGAAGGAATCATAGTTAGAGTTAGCTTTTGAAGGAGTTTGTAAGACTTTCTTAGATTTCTTTGGTTTGATTGTCTTTGCTGATTTGTGATTGAAGAACGCTTGTTTGTTTGACATTTGATTCAGTTATTGAGACCTTTTTCTTAAGGTTTTCTTGTTTGAATATTGATTCCTTTCTTATAAATTTGATTACTGTTATCATGATGATTATTGGCTAAGCTTCTTTTGCGATTCTAGGGTGATTGGTTGAAGGTTGTGGGAAAGACGATGATAGAATGATCTTAATCCCAGGAGGACCCTGAAAGCTCGAGTCTTTGTACTTAACCGACAAACACCTCGCTCAGTCATTGAACATCTCGGCCGGGGTGGTACATGAATAGAACGAGGTGAACCTTTCCTATTCCGAAACTGAGTTAAGATTACAGTTTGCCAAATCCTATCCTTGTTACACCTTTCCTGGTTGAACGCAAGCCTAGGATGAGACTTACCTAATGATTCCATTGTTTGTATACCCAAGATCATGAGTGTAGGTAATAAAGGTTTATCCTTTATTGGGGTTTGAGTGTGCCTTCATCCCATCTTTGAGAGTTAGCCTGAGACTTCCCGGTGAAGGTTGATTCTATTCCCTTGGGTGGTGTGTTGGTTTGAGATTATAGTTCCTTTCCTTAGTACTTGAGACTTACCCGGTAATAGGATCTTTGGTTTGGGATAGTGAGTAGTGAGACTTACCCGGTAATCTATTCCCACCTTAGAAACACCTTCCCTTTGCAAACCTCCGCTTTGTCCGCGTTATGTTTTGAGATCTTGAGTTCGAACCAGAACTAGATGCTTTAATCCCTAGAATCCGCATTACCCTTTACTTTACTTTTACATTATCTTTGATTAATTTAATTGCTTTTGCTTAATTACAATCTTTGACAACCTGATTCTGTGCTTTGTTTCACCTAAGTCCCTGTGATCGACCCTGGAATTCTTCCTTTTATTACAATTGACCTGTACACTACGGGTTTGCATATTTGTTCAAGCATACTTCTTGGGTTATAATTTTTAAAGCTTGCACACACATTTTGGAGCGAACATGTTTTTGGCGCCGTTGCTGGGGACTTGGTCTAGACCGAGCCGGTTGCAGTTGTCTTTCGGGGCTATTGCCCTCATTACTATGGACCACTTTACTTGAGTGTTTTCGCAGGATTTTTCTTAGGTTTATGCGAAGAACTCGTGCTGGAAAGGAAATCGTTCCTTACAATCCCGAACCAGAAAAGACCTACAAACGAAGATTGAAAGAAGCTAAGATGGCCAATCAAGAGAATCGCAATCTTGAAGTCGAATTGAAGGAGGCGTTGGAACAACTATGCCTTAATAAAGAAGAACTGCAGCGAGAAAGAGAGCAGACTCGCACTAAAAAATTGAAGCAGATATGGCCGCTCTAAGGGCCCAATACTTCCTCGACCAGATCCTCGACCGAGGCAAGACCCAGTTCATGTTGCCCCGGCCGAGATACATCCACCTCGGATGCCTGTCTGAGATGTTCTATTTGCTGGAATTCCACAAACCCTAGGACAGAGGATGGACCCCAATTAACAAGTCAGGCGTTCAGGAGTCAACCTAGGTGATCCAGCTGAGCATGATTATGAACTTCGACCGCAAGTTCTATTTATGATCCGACAATGCCAATTTGGAGGTTTAGAAAGGGAGTCTCCGCATCAACACTTGCAAAACTATGAGATCTTGATGGAGACCTTGAGACCTTCAAAGCTTGAAAATAACAACTACAAGTTGAGGCCTTTCTATTTCTCTTTGAAAAACAGGGCGCTTGCTCGGTATCAATCTCTTCCACCCGAAAAAATCAACACTTGGGAAGAGATGACGACGGAGTTTCTTACTAAATTCTTTCCTCCCTCTAAGACCGCTGAAATGAGGGGAAAAATCAATGCTTTTATCATGAAGGACAAGGAGAGTTTGTCCAAGTCATGGGAGAGATTTAAAGATGTTCTATTGGATTGGCCACATCATGGGGGTCCAAAGATCGAGTTGCTGGAGATATACTTCAAGGGGTTGGATGGAACTACTCAATTCAATCTCCAACTACTTTCCGCAGGCACATTCATGGATATGCCGATAGATGAAGCTTGGGACTTTATTGAAAAGCAAGCTTTACATATGGAGAAGTACTCCCATCAAGGAACCGATAATGGAGCAAGGAGAGTTAGCTTCCAAGACACTTCATTAAATGGAGCTCAACTCACCTCGCTTAGCAACAATTGGAGATCTAATCAACAAAATCCGGGTAACCCTTATTCTCATGCTAATAATGCTTTTAACCCCTCCTTTTCTTCTTCTACTCCATTGAAGAGCCAGGAGCCTGGATCGAGTTCGTCTCAGCCTAGAAAAGAAAGATGCAGTGCTGGAGGCAATTTTGATCAAGCTCAACACTATGGAGATATCGATAACTTCATTTTTGAAGGCACAAAAAGCCTTAGAGCAGCAATTCTTTAACAAGGCGAATGAAGCGCCAAGAGACCCGAAGAAGCTCCTAGCAAGGACAAAGAGCAACCCTAAGGGACAGATTATGGCAATAACGACACGAAGTGGATTGAAAACTACAGATCCACTGTCTTGGTCGATGCCAGATCAGACGAAGAACACCTCGGTCCAGGACCAGACGAGGAACACTTCGGTCGAGGTGCCAACCGAGGTGGAACCTCAGAAAGCGAAAGAGAAATCTGAATTTATGTTCCACCTCCTGCTTATAAACCACCACTTCCATTCCCTCAATCAAGGGCCAAAGCACATCTAGATAAGCATTTTGGTAAGTTTCTTAACCTAATGAATAAACTACACATTAACATCCCTTTTCTTGATGCTATTCTAGGGATGCCCGCCTATGAGAAGTTCTTGAAAGAGATTCTATCAAGAAAGAGGAAGTTGGAAGATTTTGGAGAAGTAAGGATGACATCTAAGTCTTTGGAGCTCATTCAAATCATGAAGGAAAAGATGCCACCCAAATTAAGAGATCCCGGTTCATTTTGCATTCCCATTCAAGTTGGGGATGTAACTTATGAGGCGTTGTGTGATCTAGGAGCCAGTGTGAGTATCATTCCGCTGAAGCTATGTGAGAGAATCGGACTTGGAGAGCCCAAGCCAGTGAAGATAAGGCTATACATGGCGGATTGCTCCATTACCCATCCCGTGGGCATTTTGGAAGATGTTCCCGACAAGCTAGGTAATTTCTACTTACCAATAGACTTTGTTGTACTTGACATACCCGCAAATTATCTCGTTCCTATCATTCTCGGGAGACCATTTCTAGCAACTTCGGGTTGCAATGTGGATTGTAAGAATGCCAAGTTGAAACTTAACATTGGCGGTGATCAAGTGGAGTTTGCATTGCTTATTGTAATGAAAGGAGTGCCGTTGTAGGATGACATCTTCAACATCTATAATGAAGAAGAATCAAGAGAATTGGTGAGCTCTATCCTTATTAATGACCCTCTTGAAAGAGTTCTTAGTTTTAGTTTAATGAAGGAAGGTATACATGCTTCTTGTGATGCAGATATACGGAGCTTAAGGGCATTGGAAGCAAATCTAGGAGCTAAGATTGAGAAACTGATCCAGGAGAAGAGAAGCAATTTAAGTTTCGGTCCCAGTTCCAGTACCTCGACCGAGGCACTTTCTGGACCAAGTGAGGTGTTCTTATCTGAAGAACATCTCGGTCACCCACCTCGGACACTAACCGAGACGACAAACGAGATGTTGTCAATTGAGGACAACAAACTTCCTAACTCATTTTCTGAGAGTCACTTGCAGTTGGTGGAGCATTGGCTCCGCCAAAGGTCTGATGGTAAAGAACCTTGGTATACTGATATTGTCAATTACCTTGTTTGCCAGGAAATACCACCCGGATTGACGTACGCTCAAAGGAAGAAGATCTTCAAAGACGTGCGCCATTACTACTAGAATGAACCTCTACTGTTTAAGAGAGGTCCGGATGGGATGCTTCGATGGTGCATTCCGGAAGATGAAGTTGCTAGTGTTATACGGCATTGCCACTCGCTTCCTTGTGGAGGATATGCTAGCGCTCACAAAACATGCGCTAAGGTATTACGTTCTTGTTTCTTTTGACCTACATTATTTAAGGATGTGAAAACGTTTTTTGTTTCTTTTGATGCATGCCAAAGAACATGGAACTTGTCTAGAAGGAACGAGATGCCACTCAACAATATCCAAGAAGTTGAGATTTTCGATGTATGTGGAGTTGATTTCATGGGACCTTTCCCACCATCCGCGGGGAACCTTTATATTCTCCTAGTTGTTGATTACGTCTGTAGATGGATTGAAGCCATTGTCTCCCCCACTAATGATGCCATGGTGGTTGTGAAGTTCTTCAATCAGACTATCTTTCCCGCGTTTTGGGACACCACGCATCATCATCAGCGATGGAGGGACACATTTCATCAACCCAAAGTTTAAAGCACTTCTATCGAAGTATGGGGTAACCCACAAGGTAGCAAGACCTTATCACCCTCAAATTAGTAGCCAAGTTGAGATCTCAAATAGAGAAATCAAGGCAATTTTGGAGAAGACCCGTCTCTAGGACGAAGAAGGATTGATCCATGAAGTTGGACAACACTCTTTGGGCTTACAAGACCGCATTCAAGACTCTCATTGGTACCACCCTTACAGTTTGGTATATGAGAAGTCTTGTCATCTACCCGTTAAGCTGGAACACAAGGCATATTGGGCAATAAAGTGGTTGAATTTCGATATCAAGGAAGCCGAAGAGAAAAGACTATTGGACATCAATAAGTTAGAAGAATTGCGCTTAAACACTTATGAGAATGCCAAGATCTACAAGGAAAGAACAAAGAGATGGCATGACAAGCATATCATTCCAAAGGAATTCAAAGAAGGAGATCTAGTTCTACTCTTCAACTCCCGCCTCCGCCTCTTTCCAAGTAAGTTGAAATCTAGATGGATAGGACCTTACGTTGTGAAAAATGTTTTTCCTTATGGTGCAGTTGAGATTTGGGGTGAAACAAGCAGAAGCTTTAAGGTCAACGGTCATAGGCTAAAGAAGTACCGACCGGAAGTCCAGGCCGAGGAGATTGCACCAATCTACCTTGTTTAGGGATGATGTACGGTCCAGCTAGCAATCTTAAATCAAGCGCTTCTTGGGAGGCAACCCAAGGTATTGCTTTCTTTTCCCTTTTCTAGCTTAGTTTTAGATAGTTTGCTTTTTGCTTTGCTTTGCTTTGTTTTTGCGTCCTCTAGACAGAAACCAGATACTCTCAAAGGAAGGATTACAACTCAGGAGCTACACCGGAAGGCCATAAGTTCGAGAAATTGAGAATACGAAGTTTGACTGAAGACACATCTCGGTTGATGTCACAGGGCCTCGACCAAGATGTTCTTGGGCAACCGAGGCGACTAGGTCTAACAATCCAGTCAAACACCTTGGTCCGTTCGGGACCACCTCGACCGAGGTGATATCATATTCAATGAGGGGTATAAAAGGCAAAGCGGATTTCTCTCTCTTCATTTTTTCCTCTCAAACCGAGTCTCGACCGCGGCGTGCCCTAGCCTCGTTTCCTCGATTCTCGCTTGTTTTCCACAATTTTTGGTTCGATTTCACCGGAGGAAGCGAGAGGATCGGATTTCAAGCTCCAAACTGCGGGAAAAACGCTCCGAATCTCCGTAATCAGGGTATTTCATTCGAAAACCCTTTCTCTCTTTCTTTTATTGATTTTAGACGGATCAAGCTTTGGTTGTCATCCATTGTTGTTGAAAAGGATATAAGTACCCCATAGGAAGCATTTGGTAGTGATTTGGGGGAAAATAACTAGGAAATCAAAGAGTGGAATCGCACAACACTTTGCCTCGGTCCAGTCGTGCTGTGTCTCTGCCGAGGTGGTTGTTAGAGCAACCGAGGTGTTCTTTTGTCAGAATCATGAGTAATAGATCCGATTGTCAGCTTGTTCTGAGAGATGTTCCCAGTGGTTCTTCCCCTTCTTTTGCATTTCATCCTACTATACCGTTGATCCATGAGCGTCACTAGGCAGACTTTGACCGTATTTGTGGGCGTCCCATTGTTGCCCAGATATTTTTAGATGTTGCTGCCTTCGAGTGCCTCCATGTGGTGGAGGACTTGAAGAAGATGATATCTATGGTAGGGCTGGAGGAGTTCATGAAGATCCGAGCTCCAGCCTACCTAGAGCTGACTATGGAGTTCGTGAATTCTATCACTCATGTCTCTGAGAGGAACAACATCAAGTACCGGTTGCTGAACCGGAACTATATTGTGCCGATGGACCAGTTCAGGGAGATCTTCGGTTTTCCTACCCCCACCGTTACTGACTTTCCTTCCCGAGCCATAGCTCGAGGTTTCTGGGGCGAGATAGCCCATGTGGTGGAGCATAGTGACCGGTGGAGACCTGGAGATTCTAGAGAGCGGATCATCTTCGACCTTGTCTTCCGTCTTGCTCACCGCATATTCAACGAGACACTTATGGCGTGTACTGAGATGCCCCGGAAGATCAGACAGGGGGATCTACTGAGTTTATTTTATATGGTGACTGGTGGAGTGCCTGACTTTGGAGGCATGTTGGCTGAGGACTTGCATAGGATCAAGGGCAAGTCCAAGGGAGACATCTGCTGTGGAGGCTTGGTGACCCATATTGCTACGGCCATGGGTTTGGATTTGAGTGCATGTACAGTGGTAGCGGCTGCGAAGCCACTTGAACTTCAGGAGATGATCACGAGGTGCATTCTGGTTCCTCGTGGTCTTAGTACACCGTACGTCGCTATGCCTTGGGAGACGACTACTCCTCAGGGTATTCTATGGTCAGCTTAGTTCACGGTCTTTGATTAGTAGTACTGGTCTTCTGCTTGGCTTCCCTACATGCAAGATGCCGGAGACGTTAATGCAGCTGATGAGGAGGAGCATGATGATGGAGGAGCTGCTATGGAGACCGAAACTGATACCGGCGGTCCTAGTGTGCCAATTGTTGACCTTGATGACGAGGCGACAGATGAGGATGCAGCAGCACCATCATGACCAGCCTGGCACAAAGTCCGCAGGTACAGAGATTCAGTAGCTCACTGACGGATAGATGAGCTGACTGAGCAGATGATCGACTCCTACGCGGCTTTGACAGTAGACATTATGGAGATTAGAGAGAGCCAGCATTACCAGCGCCGCATGATGGAGATTCATTTCTAGCAGATGATGGGGTATCCCTTTGATCCATCTCAACTGCCCTACATCCCACATCCACCACTACCGCTAGCTGACGAGGACTAGAGCAACATGGATTTTCTTTCTTATTTATTATGCAGTTCAGCTAGGTTCGGTGAGTATCTTATCTTTAGACTTATTTTTACCCATTGGGACAATGTGTCCCAAGTATGGGGTATGTGGATGTACTTATTTGACTATTTGTGTATACTTGTATGATTATATCGGATATTTATGATCTTAAATGGCTTTATGTGATTATTTGTCATTTCATGCATACATACAGGTTTTTGTTTGAGAAAAATGTCGAAAACTAGTTTAAGAAAAAAAAAGTTATGACCTCGACCGGGATGATTCTAGCCAAACGAGGTTGAACACCTCGGATGACCTAGAACACCTCGACCGAGGTGGTTTAACTGAAAAGTTTTCGAAATGATTTTTTGTGCTTCTTCTCTGGATATGACCTCAGTGATGATTTTGTTTGCAGATTGGCTTTGAAATCTGTATATGCTCGAAAGGTTTTATGATATGTTTAAGTTGCAAAATGCTTTGTTTGAAGTTTTGGCATGTTTAATACTTTGTTTTTATCAAAATTATGTCGAATTTGAAGGTTGACACCACATGATAAGTTCTCTCACATTCTTCCCGGGAAAGACAAAGGAAATTCATTCTCTTCTCTTCTTCTTCTTGATCACATCATATACATATTTGTCTCCCTTTACCTATCCGGGAATTTGGAAACAAGCAAAGAAAAAGCAAGTGAAAGAAAAGTTGAGATGTTGGCTGAAAGTTTTAGAAAGAAACAATTAGGTTTGGGGAAGTCAATCATGATGATGAGTAACTCGGCACCATTCACATAGCCGGGTATTTGTGTCTTTCCAAAGTCGGATTGAGCGATATTCATAACGGGAAATGTGCATCAAGGGTATGAGGCATCTCGAGAAATTGATGATTGTTGATCTCCTAGGCTTCGGTTATTATGCACCTCTGTGCATGCATCCCAAAAAGTAAAGTAAAAAAGTAGAAATTAGCAAAGCTTATTGGTGAAGGATGTTGTGATTCAAAGAAAGTGAAGAAAAGAACCTTTTCCCGGATTCTAGCACCACATTACCCTATATACATCTCACCCTTACACGTTTCTTGACCTATTTTTGAAAGCCCTTGAGACCTCGAGCTTGTTGATTGACATGGTGGTTTAAACTGGATTATACATGATTAATTTCGATACATATGATCTTATGCAAAGATGAACAACTTTCTTGTATTTATAAAATGTTTTGATCATGTCTTGATTTTATTTGCCATGAAGCATTCTCTTAGAGTGATCTATGAGTGGAGCACACCACCAAAAGGTTTTGAAAGGTTTTTCATTAATCTTTTATGACTTATAATCCATTCTATCTTGTATATAAGATTTGGAACTTGCTTGGGGACAAGCAAGGGACAAGTATGGGGTATTTTGATAGCATGAACTATAGTCTATATTTTGGGGCTGGTTTAGACGTTTTATCTTCATAAATCTGCATGTACAGATGTATATTCTGTGATTATATTGTTGTTTTGTCTACCTTTGCGGGAATCGAGGTCTACACCTAGTTTCGTTGTAATTGTAGGTAAAATGGCACGTTTTAGATTAAAATGGAGCTAAAAGAGCTAAAGAGTCATTGGAGCTACATTCTGGAGCTTAAGGAAGATCTCAGGAAGCATGGAATTGATTAAGAAGATTAACTTTGGACTAGATTTAAGAGATTTCACATTCAGTTGAGATTCACCTCGGTCACCTACAGTACCATCTCAACCGAGGTGTTCTTGAGGAGCGTCGCGACCGAGGCGGACACCTTGTCGCCGGCGAGATCTTTATTTTCGGCTGAGATAATTTTATTTTTGGAAGGAGAAGATCTTATATTTTGGCTGGATTTCTGAAAGGAAGATATTATTTTTGGGAGATATATTTTAGGAGATATAGATATATTTATAAGAAATTATCTTTTTACGATATCATTATCTTTGGAAGATAATTCTCCTATATAAAGGGTTGGATTTCCACAAATGAGCCATCGCGGAATTTCCGGATTAGATGCTTAGAGCATCCAGCAGTTGAGGGATTTTCTGAAAGTTTTGAAGGAAGGATTGAAGGATTGAAGTTCAAGGAAGGAAGGAATCATAGTTGGAGTTAGCTTTTGAAGGAATTTGTAAGACTTACTTAGATTTCTAAGGTTTGATTGTCTTTGTTGATTTGTGATTGAGGAACGCTTGTTTGTTTGATATTTGATTCAGTTATTGAGACCTTTTTCTTAAGGTTTTCTTGTTCGAATATTGATTCCTTTCTTATAAATTTGATTATTGTTATCATGATGATTATTGGCTAAGTTTCTTTTGCGATTCTAGGGTGATTGGTTGAAGGTTGTGGGAAAGACGATGATAGAATGATCTTAATCCCAGGAGGACCCTGAAAGCTCGGGTCTTTATCCTTAACCGACGAACACCTCGTTTAGTCATTGAACATCTCGGTCGGGTTGGTACATGAACTGAATGAGGTGAACCTTTCCTAGTCCGAAACTGAGTTAAGATTGTAGTTTGCCAAATCATATCCTTGTTACACCTTTCCTGGTTCAACGCAAGCCTAGGATGAGACTTACCCAGTGATTCCTTTGTTTGTATACCCAAGATCATGAGTGTAGGTAATAAATGTTAATCCTTTATTGGGATTTGAGTGTGCCTTCATCCCATCTTTGAGAGTTAGCCTGAGACTTACCCGGTAAAGGTTGATTCTATTCCCTTGGGTGGTGTGTTGGTTTGAGATTATAGTTCCTTTCCTTAGTACCTTGAGACTTACCCAGTAATAGGATCTTTGGTTTGGGATAGTGAGTAGTGAGACTTACCCGGTAATCTATTCCCACCTTAGAAACATCTTCCCTCTTTAAACCTCAGCTTTGCCCGCGTTATCTTTTGAGATCTTGAGTCGGAACCACAACTAGATGCTTTAATCCCTAGAATCCGCATTACCCTTTACTTGAATTTTACATCATATTTGATTACTTTAATTGCTTTTGGTTAATTGCAACATTTGACAACCTGATTCCGTACTTTGTTTAACCTAAGTCCCTGTGATCGACCCTTGAAATTCTTGCTTTTATTATAATTGGCCCGTACACTGCGGGTTCGCATATTTGTCCAAGCATACTTCTTGGTTTATAAATTTTAAAGCTTGCACACACCTTTTGGAGCAATCACTTTGTACGTAGGATAATCCGGGAGGTATTTCCTGACAAACCAAGTAATTTACACAATCAGCAAAACAAGGTTTGTTACCTCTAGAAATCTTATCGATGCATTCTTCCATTATGTGCAAGTGTTCTTCCGGGAAGGAGTCATGGATGGGTAATTCGTCGCTTTCGGTGTGTGGTAGACGACTTAAGTGATCTGTAACAGAATTTTCGGAGCCTTTCTTGTCGCGGATCTCTAGATCAAATTCTTGGAGAAGAAGAATTCATCTAATCAGCCTTGGCTTCGCATCCTTCTTGGCGAGCAAATACCGTATTGCTGAATGATCCGTGCATACAATCACCTTCGCTCCTACAAGATAAGAACGAAAATTTTCAAAAGGATATACAACGGCAAGAATTCCTTTTCTGTCGTGGTGTAGTTGAGCTGCGCTTCATCTAGCGTCTTGCTAGCATAGTAGATGGCATGAGTTTGGCCTTGTTTCTTTTGTCCAAGCACCGCTCCAAAAGCTACGTCACTCGCATCACACATAACCTCAAACGGAAGATTCCAATCCGGAGGTTGGATTATCGGGGCTGAGATGAGAGCTTCTCGAATCTTATAGAAAGCATCTAAACATTCCTATGAAAAAACAAAAACAACATCCTCAATCAATAGATTAGTTAGCGGTTTAGAAATTTTCGAAAAATCTTTGAAGAATCTCCTATAAAATCCTGCATGTCCTAGGAAACTCCTTATCCCCTTCACCGAAGATGGAGGAGGAAGCATCTCTATCGTCTCGATCTTAGCCTTGTCAACCTCGATCCCTCTATTAGAGATCAAATGTCCTAGCACAATGCCTTCTCTAACCATGAATTGACACTTCTCCCAAATTAGAACAAGGTTAGTGTCTTCACATCTTTGAAAAACAAGAGAAAGGTTAGCAAGGCAATTGTCAAATGAGGAACCATAAACTGAAAAATCGTCCATAAAAACCTCCATGATTTCCTCAATATATTCCGAGAAGATGGCCATCATGCACCTTTGAAAGGTGGCTGGAGCGTTACAAAGTGCGAGTGACGTCCTCCTATAAGCAAACATATCTCATGGGCACGTGAATGTGGTCTTCTCTTGATCATCCGGGTGAAGCAGAATCTGAAAGAAACCACTATAACCGTCAAGGTAACAAAAATAGGAGTGTTGTGCTAACCTCTCAAGCATTTGATCGATGAATGGTAGCGGGAAGTGATCCTTTCTCGTTGCATTGTTCAGCTTGCGGTAATCGATGCACATCCTCCATCCTGTTACCGTTCTTGTTGGAATGAGCTTGTTGTTCTTGTTGGTCACAACGGTCATTCCTCCCTTCTCCGGGACGACTTGAACGGGACTCACCCACTTGCTATCGGAGATAGGATAGATGATACCTGCGTCAAGTAACTTAAGGATTTTCTTCTTCACGGCCACTTTCATGATCAGATTTAACCGTCTTTGAGGTTGTCGTGAAGGCTTGTAATCCTCTACCATTAGAATCTTGTGCGTACATAAAGATGGTTTAATTCCTACAAGATCCTCTATAGTATAGCCTAAATCTTTATTATGTTTTCTCAAAACAACCATGAGTTTTTCATGTTCATCTTCATTTAATTCAGAACTAACAATAACGGGAAAGGTAGAATTAGTTCCAAGGAATGCATACCGAAGATGTGTGGGAAGCGGCTTCAATTCCAAAGCTTTTGATGCACTTGATGTGTCTTGAAGTGTGCTCTTTGTTTCCTTGGAAGTCTCCAAGGGTGTGGAAGTGGTGGAAGAAGAACCAAGAGTGGTTGTAGAAAGAACGAAATTGTTCTCACCATTTTCCAAAACCATGGTGCCACTATTACTTCCACGGCCGTGGTTTTGGGCGTGGAAGTTTATGTTGCTCTCAAAATAGCATTCCACGGGCTGAATTGGTGGAACCACGCCCGTGGAAAAGCACGATTGGCCGTGGTTTCTAACGTTTTCCGAGCCATCGTACAATTTCTCGAACTTTTCATCTTGCACTTCTTTTAACTCCTCCAAGGTTTCAACCTCAGCATTGCAATCCTCTTCTTCTCCCCTTTCCATGATGCTCATGGTTATAACCTTTTGCAATGGATCTTTAAACAAGATTGAACTTACTTCCTCTCTAGATGCCTCTTCGTTATAGATGTTAAACATATCCTCTCCAAGTGCAGGTTCTTCCCCCAAAGTTGAGAGAACAAATTCAACATTCTCTTCTCCTATATCGAAGGCTAGTCTAGCGTTCTTGCAATCCACCATACAGCCGGAGGTTGCAAGAAAAGGTCTCCCGAGTATGACTGGGACTGGACAATCTGCAGGAATGTCAAGCACAACAAAGTCTATAGGAATATAGAACTTACCAAGCTTGACCGGGACGTCTTCAATGATACCTACGGGTCGAGTTATGGATCGATCCGCCATGTACAACGTCATCTTCACCGGTTTAGGTCCACCTAAACCGACCTTCCTACACAAAGCAAGCGGAATGATGCTTACGCTTGCTCTTAAACCACAAAGGGTATCGTATGTGACTTCTCCAAGACCTATCGGAATACAAAATGACCCCAGATCTCTCAACTTTGGGGGCATCTTCTCCGTCATTGTTTTGATGAGCTTCGAAGATTCCGAACTCATCTTGACTTCTCCAAGGTCTTCCATCTTTCTCTTGTTAGAGAGGATCTCTTTCAAGAACTTCTTGTAAGCGGGCATACCTACAATTGCATCAATAAAAGGTATGTTAATATGCAGTTTGCTCATTAGATCAACAAACTTACGGAACTGCTTGTCTAGACGCGCTCTTGCTCTAGATTGCGGGAATGGTAAAGGAGGTTTGTAAGCTGGAGGAGGAACATAAACATCTCCTTCTCCTTCTCTTTCTCTTTCTCAACGGGGACTTCGACAAACTTGGGCTGCGGGTCGGTGGTTGTTACACCACTTCTAGTTGTAATAGCCATCACCCTTCCTTTCGGATTGTCCTCCGTCTTTCCCGGAAGCTTCCCTTGATCTCTTGGAACTTCTCCGGCTTGCTTGAGCTATTTGACGTTTGCCCCTGACTTTTCAAAGGGGTATAAGAAGAAGAAGGTGGTGTTAGTGAATTTCCAACATGTGAATAGGGATTACCGTAATTTTATTGGTTGGATCTCCAATTGTTGTTGGCGTTCCTGTTATTGTTGTTGTTGTTTCAATTATTGTTCCGGTAGTTGTTCCTATTCCCTTGGTTGTTGTTCTCCCTTCCTAAGTAGCCAACGTGTTGCTCTTTTGTCTTTTGAAGGCTGGATTTCATGATTTCCTTTAGCTCCTTGATTTTATTGTTGAGGGAGAAAATTTGAGCTTGAGCTACGGGATTTAACTTCGCTCCTTGGTCTCCGGAACTTCGATTCCCATCATCGGCTTTCCTATGGGAATACCTCTTAATCACTTGGGCTTGCTTCTCAATGAAGTCCCAAGTGTCATCCTCTCTCATGTCCATGAAAGTTCCACAAGAAAGGGATTGAAGCTTGAATTGCGTTTCCACATCCAACCCCTTGTAGTAGATCTCCAATAATTCAAGCTTTGAAATGCCATGGTGCGGGCAATCCAATAGAAGATCTTGAAACCTTTCCCAAGATTTAAACAAGATTTCGTTAGGTTTCATGTAAAAAGCATTAATCTTACCTCTTAACTCCGCCGTCTTGGATGACGGAAAGAACTTGGTGAGGAATTCCGAAGTCAAATCCTCCCATGTGTTAAGTCTTCTAGCCGGAAGAGCTTTGTACCAAGCTAAAGCCTTGTCCTTCAAAGAGAAGAAGAACGGTTTTATCTTGTAATTGTTGTTGACAGCTCTCTTTGGCTTCATTGTCTCCATGAGAATCTCGAAATTCTGTAAGTGTTGGTGTGGAGATTCAGCATCCGTTCCACCAAATTGACTTTGGCGAACCATGTTAATAACTTGCGGGCTAAACCCGAAATCTTGGGCGTCTTCACCTCCGAAATTTACACCTAAACGGCGTGGTTGCTGCATCGGATCCATCCGTTGCCCAAGAGTTCGGTGTTCATCCTTGACGTTAGCGGCTCTCACATCTCTAGCGGGAATGCGAGGATAAACTTATACTCTAGGATTGTCACGGACTACTAGGATTATTGGTGTAATATCTTCTAGCTCCGGCATAGCGTCATCGTCGGATGATTCAACTCTAATGGATCCATCTCTAGCGGGAATGCGAGGATAAACTTATACTCTAGGATTGTCACGGACTACTAGGATTATTGGTGTAATATCTTCTAGCTCCGGCATAGCGTCATCGTCAGATGATTCAACTCTAATGGATCTAGTGTTGACTTAGCTTTCTTACTTCCGGCGCCTTTATCTAATTGTATTTGTAGAATCATCGCCCTAAGCTCCTCAACTTGAGCTTGATTTCTCTCTCGATCAGCTCGAGTAACAACTTGCTCCTCAAGACGTAGTCTTTCACTTGTATTCAATTGAGCTCTAGTCTCATCCAACTCTTGTTGGTTGTTCTTCTCGTTATGTGCAGCCATCCTTTTCTCCCTTAACTTTCGCTTCAAAGTTTTCTCAAGTTTGGGATCAAAAGGGACAAGGTCTTTCACGGATCTAGACCTTCGTATATGATAACGTGATTTATGACGTTAGTATAGGCATACAATTAGATAGTTTTTCCTATTATACATGCACGGTTTTGGCATTGGTTCATGACATCTTCGCTCAATTCATGCATATTTCTAGGAAAGACGTCTACACGACCTTTTATCGGTTTTGTAGGTGATTCGGGGATCTATTGGACATTAATCGATACATTTGAGGGTCAAGCCTCATGGTGGTACACATCCAAAGCTTTGAAGGAGCATAATTGGAGCAACAAAGGACACAAAGACCACTATTGGTGCAAGCAATGGAGCAACTCATGGCTAGACGATCATAGCATATTTCTGCTGAAGAAAATCGGACCAACTGCCAGGAAAATCGGCCGATTTATTCCTCTGGGTCGATTTTCCTGCCTTTGACAGCTTAAGCCACGTGTCCCACGATCTCTTGATCCGGCCTTGCTCTTGGTGGAGAATATAAGTGGTCCTGCAAGCTGTTGCTGGACATCTCTCCTCTCCCACATTCTCATTCACAGCTCACCTATGGGGAGATAGACTTGGAGGAGAAGAAAAACTCTCAAGGATTGAAGGAAGAAGAAGAACACCAACATAGAGGGATAGTGAGGTTTTGAGTGATTTTGAGTGATTTTTGGAATCTCGGGTTGGAGAACTATTGCAAGGATTGTTAGGAACGTTTTGAATCCTCATTTGAGAGTTTGTAAGTCTTGCTATAACTTAGATTCAGCTGAGATTTATTGATTTTACTTGCTTATCTTTCATTATCCATCTATGAGAACCATGTATGCTTGTATGATGATTTTGGATCTTGATATGCATATTATTGGCTAGTTTATTGTGATTCTGGAGTGATGGATTGATGGTTATGGCTAGGGTGATGATAGAATGGACTTATATGTTAGTTTAGGATGATTTGTATGCACAAAACCCAAACCAGGAGGAAAAATCGCCTTGATCATCAGCCAGATCGGCCGATTTAGCCAAGATCCATTCGATTTATTCTCCTGTTGCTCTTTAAATGATGAATATGTATGTTAGGGTGTTTGGTTGTTTAAATCCTAGTGTTTATTAAGCCTAATTTAGCTTAGGATCACCTAATGCTATCAATCTAAGTGAGGAAAGAGATCTACCCGATGATTTCCGACCTTAGATACCTAAGATGATGAATACTAGCTAGTAGTGAGCCTCATAACCCGCTATTGGATCGAGTGTGCTAGGATTATTGCTTGAGACTTCCCTATTCCGAGACTTACCCGGTAAGGAGAGGGTTGCCCCTTAAGTAGTATCCGGTTTGTGTAGAATTCCCTACTTTAACCCCTTGAGACCTACCCGGTAATAGGAGTTTGATGCGGGACTAGTGAAGTGAGAGACCTACCCGGTAATTGCTTCCATTAGTGAAACACTCTTCCCCAACACCGCAGCTTGTCCTTAGAATCCTTAGAATCTTGAGTCCAATGCCATAACCGGAAATCTTGACCTCTAGAAACCACTTTTCTCTCTTGATCATATACTTGTGTTTTGTGTTACTTGTTTGTTTGCTAGCTTGAGTTGTTAGTTTATTGTCTTGCTTGATTTGTGATCCTTGCTTGATCACCACAAAAACCAACCAAAAATATCGAGATTTTCATTTCTTTGTTCCTTGATCATTTGTTGGATTAGATCCACACTATCTATGACCATTGTTTGACTTAATTTCACCTTAGTCTTTGTGTTCGACCTCGGAATACTATCCCTACTACAAACGTCCCGTACACTGCGGGTTCGCTAGGAGTTAGGATAAATATAACGAGTTTATAAATTGTAAGGCTTTTGCACATCTAATCCTAGAAGTGAACAAGTTTTTGGCGCCGTTGCCGGGGACTAGGTCTAGATTGAGTCTATTCGTGATTTTTTATAGTGTAGATCTTTCTTGTTGCTTTTGATCTCTTTTTGGTTTGTGTCTTTGCTTTTCAGGACATCTCTTACTCTTTAGGTGTATGCGAATATCTCGTGGCAAGGATTTAGCTCCATTCGATCCCGAACCGGAGAAACCCCTTAGATCTAGATCCAAGAGCATTAAAAAGGGAAAAGAGATGGCCGGAAGAGATCTCCAAGCCGAATTGGATGAAGCCTTAGAGCAAATAAGGTTAAGAGATGAGCTCTTGGAGGAAGAAAGGAGACTTGCTAATGAGAGGCAAGAAGCAACTAGGAGGGAGATTGATGAGATTAGGCAAGCCCTTGTACAAGGGGAGCTTAATCGTCAACAGCCTCCACCTCCACCACCACAACCGCAGCCGGCGGTGAATGTTAGGGTTGTGCCCATTGCAATTGAAGAGCCACAAACTTTGGGGAGACGTATGGATCTGGCACAAAGAGCACACCGTCCGGGTGTGAACTTAGGAGATCCCGCAACCCACAACTACGAGCTCCTCCCTCAAGTTCTACAAATGATCCGGCATAATCAATTTGGAGGGATGGAAGGAGAGTCTCCTCATCAACACTTGATGAACTATGAGATTTTGATGGAGACTCTTAGACCGCCAAGATTGGAGAGCAACAACCATAAGCTTAGGGCTTTCTCCTTCCCTCTTAAGGATAAAGCCTTGGCTTGGTATCAATCTATTCCACAAGGGCGAGTGAGTACTTGGGAGGAGATGACAACCGAGTTTTTGACTAAATTCTTCCCACCTTCCAAGACTACCGAGTTAAGAGGGAAGATCAATGCCTTCGTGATGAAGGATAGAGAGAGTTTGTTCAAGTCTTGGGAGAGATTCAAAGACCTTCTCCTAGATTGTCCACACCATGGTATACCAAAAATCGAGCTATTGGAAATCTACTTCAAGGGACTTGATGAAGATAGCCAATTCAAGCTCCAATCTCTTTCCGGTGGGACTTTCATGGAGAAACATGTGGATGAAGCTTGGGAGTTTGTAGAGAAGCAAGCTCTAGTGATTGAGAAATACTCCCATAGGAAGAGTGAAGGGAGAAAGGCGGGAGCATATGAGGTGAGTGAAGTCACCATGAGCAATTTCAAGCTTGACGCCATCAACAACGAGATAAAGTCTTTGAGGGAGTTGTGTGCTACAACTTTGAAGAACCAAACAACTCCTCAAGTGCAAGTGCAAGCTAATTTGTCTTCCAAAGAGGAAGATGTCAATTACATGGGAAGGGGCAATTACAACAACTACCAAGGCCCAAGGAACTTCAACAACAACCGGCAATTCAACAATTACCGGCCCAACCACAACCATCCCGGGTTTTCCTATTCTAATCCGGATGGAGCCTTGAACCCTCCCGCTTCCACAAGCACAACTCCACCACCAAAAGCTTCACAAGAACCTCCACCCGGATTTACTCAACCTCCAAAGGATAGAACGGAAATGATGTTTGAGCAATTGCTTGGAAGGTTGAGTGGTCTTGAGAGCACGGTGACTTCCATTTCCAAAGCTCAAAAAGTGTTGGAAGCACAAGTGTTCCAAAAAGCGGGTGAAGCCCATAGAGATCCGGGGAAGCTTCCCGGAAGGACCGAAGACAACCCAAGAGGCCAAGTGTTGGCCATTACAACGAGGAGTGGGTTGAGCATGAAGGATCCTTTGCCCAAGGAGAATGCTAAAGGGAAGCAAGTGGTGAATGAAGAAGAGCCATTGCAAGAAGATGGAGGCAAGAGCAAGGATGTTGAGCCAACATATGTGGCACCGCCTCCATACAAGCCACCACTACCGTTCCCACAATCTCGAGCAAGAGCTCGCTTGGACAATCACTTTGGTAAATTCCTTGAACTTATGTCTAAATTGCATATTAACATTCCGTTCATGAATGCTATTTTAGGTATGCCGGCATATGGCAAGTTCTTGAAGGAGATACTCTCCAACAAAAGGAAGTTGGAGGAGTATGGGGAGATAAGGATGACGAAGAGATCCTCAGAGTTGATTCAAACGATGAAGGAGGAGATGCCTCCTAAGCTAAGAGACCCGGGATCCTTTTGTGTGCCAATCGGAGTAGGAGAAGTGAAGTATGACGCCCTATGTGATCTTGGGGCAAGTGTAAGCATCATCCCGCTTGCACTTTGCAACAAGGTTGGGCTAGGAGAGCCAAAGCCGGTCAGGATGACCCTTTACATGGCGGACCGCTCAATCACTCATCCGGTTGGAATCTTGGAAGACATTCCGGTGCAACTAGGGAAGTTCTATGTGCCCATAGACTTTGTTGTTTTGGACATCCCGGTGGACTATCCGGTTCCTATCATCTTGGGGAGACCTTTCCTAGCTACCTCCGGATGTCTAGTAGATTGCAAGAATGGGACTCTCTCCTTCAACATTGGAGAAGAGAACATCAAGTTCAAGCTGTCCACAATGATGAAAGGGCCAACCCTTGATGAAGATGTATTCAACATAGTTGAAGAAGAGGAGTCTAGAGAGGTTGTGAGCTCGATCTTGCTCAAGGATCCACTTGAGAAGGTTCTTAGCTCAAGCTTGATGGAGGAAGGAGTTGGGGAGAGTAGCAATGAAGTAATCAAGGCCTTGAATGCATTGGACGAGCTACCAAGTGTTGGATTTGAAGTCCTAAAAGAAGAGAGAAACAGGCAGAAAAATCGGCCTGACTGGGCCAGATCGGCCGATTTTTGGCCTTATGCTGAAGTTTCATCAAATTCTGCAAAAACAGAAACTCAGATCGACCTACCCTCAGGAAAATTGGCCGATTTTCTTGGCTGGGCCGATTTTCCTGAGTCTTTTCAGCATCAACCAAGTATTCATGAGCAATCATCAAGGGACTTCAAGGAGGCTTCCATGGCATTGCAATCATCTCAACCTACATTGTATGGATCGTCTCCAACCGAAAAAGGTCCTCCTCAACTTGATCTTAAACCTCTTCCTTCTCATTTAAAGTATGCTTTCCTTGGTTCAAATTCTACTTATCCGGTGATTGTGAATGCATCTTTGAATGATGATGAGCTTAATAGATTGTTGAATGCATTGAAACTACATAGAAAGGCAATAGGATACACCATTGATGACCTTGTTGGCATTAAGCCCTCTTTGTGCATGCATAAGATAATGATGGAAGATAACCATAAACCCTCTATTGAGCATCAAAGAAGATTGAATCCTATAATGAAAGAGGTAGTCAAGAAAGAGATCATTAAGTTGCTAGATGCGGGAATCATCTACCCTATCTCGGATAGTAAGTGGGTTAGTCCCGTTCATGTAGTTCCTAAGAAGGGTGGGATGACCGTAGTAACTAATGAAAACAATGAACTAATCCCAACTAGGACGGTTACGGGATGGAGGATGTGTATTGATTATAGGAAGCTTAACATGGCCTCTAGGAAAGATCACTTCCCTCTCCCTTTTATTGACCAAATGCTAGAGAGGTTAGCTCAACATTCCCATTTTTGTTACCTAGATGGCTATAGTGAATTCTTCCAAATCCCTATCCACCCCGATTACCAAGAGAAAACCACATTTACATGTCCATGGGGAACTTTTGCATATAGGAGAATGCCATTTGGGTTGTGTAATGCACCCGCCACCTTCCAAAGGTGTATGATGGCTATCTTTTCGGAATACATTGAAAATATCATGGAAGTGTTCATGGATGATTTCTCTGTTTATGGTTCTTCCTTTGATAATTGCTTGGCTAACTTGTCATTAGTATTGCAAAGATGTGAGGAGACAAATCTTGTCTTGAATTGGGAAAAATGCCACTTCATGGTAAGTGAAGGTATTGTGTTAGGATATTTGGTGTCTAACCGTGGCATTGAGGTTGATAGGGCCAAGATTGAAACGATAGAGAAGTTGCCACCACCTACCTCGGTGAAAGGGGTAAGGAGTTTCTTAGGGCACGCCGGTTTTTACCGGAGGTTTATTCAAGACTTCTCTAAAATTTCTAAGCCTCTTACTAACCTACTGATGAAGGATGTTGAATTTGTTTTCTCCAAAGATTGCCTTGAGGCTTTTTGTAGGTTGAAGAACGCTTTGATCTCCGCACCTATCATGCAACCTCCGGATTGGAACCTACCATTTGAGATCATGTGTGATGCAAGCGATGTAGCCGTTGGGGCTGTTTTGGGGCAAAGGAAAGATGGGCGCACTCATGCCATTTATTATGCTAGCAAGACGCTAGATGATGCCCAACTTAACTATGCCACAACCGAGAAAGAGTTGCTAGCGGTAGTGTATGCCTTTGAAAAGTTTCGGTCATACCTTGTTGGAGTGAAGGTCATTGTTTATACGGATCATGCTGCGATCCGTTACCTCCTTACAAAGAAGGATGTCAAACCTAGGTTGATTCGGTGGATCCTTCTTCTTCAAGAGTTTGATTTGGAAATCCGAGACAAGAAGGGATCCGAGAACTCCGTGGCGGATCACCTTAGTAGACTACCTCCTTTAGAGCTTGAAAAAGATGACATCCCGATTGATGATTCATTCCGGGATGAGCAATTGCAAACGGTGGAGGAGTGCTTGTTCCAAGTTTCTAGAGGAAGTGAGTCATGGTATGCCGACATTGGGAACTATCTTGTGTGTGAGGAAGTTCCTCCCGGATTGACATATGCCCAAAGAAAGAAGTTCTTCAAAGATGTGAGGCACTACTATTGGAGTGAACCACTTTTGTTCAAGAGGGGGCCGGATGGAATGTTTAGAAGATGCATACCGGAGGATAAGGTGGAGAGTGTGATCCGCCATTGTCATTCCTTGCCATGTGGAGGGCATGCTAGCTCACACAAGACATGTGCGAAAGTGTTACAATCGGGTTTCTTTTGGCCAAGATTGTTCAAGGATGTGCAAAGCTTTGTGGTAGCTTGTGATGCTTGCCAAAGGACGGGCAACATCTCAAGGAGGAATGAGATGCCCTTGAACAACATACAAGAGGTAGAGATATTTGATGTGTGGGGTGTGGACTTCATGGGACCATTCCCTTCTTCATGTGGCAACCTCTACATCCTATTGGCGGTGGATTATGTTTCGAGATGGGTGGAGACAATCGTCTCTCCTACAAATGACGCCAAGGTGGTGTTGCGGTTCTTCAACCGAGTGATCTTCCCTAGGTTTGGAACACCAAGGGTGATCATAAATGATGGAGGGAAGCACTTCACTAATAGGAACTTTGGGGCACTTTTGGCTAAGTATGGGGTGACCCATAAAGTGGCAACACCTTACCATCCCCAAACTAGTGGCCAAGTAGAGATCTCCAACCGGGAGATAAAAGGGATACTTGAGAAGACGGTCTCTAGGACGAGAAAAGATTGGGCTATGAAGCTCGATGATGCTTTGTGGGCTTATAGGACCGCTTTCAAGACACCAATTGGCACCACTCCTTACAAGTTAGTCTATGGCAAGTCTTGCCACCATCCGGTAGAGATGGAGCATAGAGCATATTGGGCTATAAGGTGGTTGAATTTCGACCTCAAGGAGGCCGGTGAGAAGCGATTGCTAGACATGAACGCCCTTGAGGAGATCCGGTTGGATGCTTATGAGAATGCCCGGATCTACAAGGAGCGGACCAAGCGTTGGCATGACAAGCGCCTCATCCCAAAGGAGTTGAATGAGGGTGACTTATTGCTTCTCTTCAACTCGAGGTTGCGGCTCTTCCCCAGAAAGCTCAAGTCAAGATGGACGGGTCCCTATGTTGTGAAGAAAGTCTTTCCTCATGGAGCGGTAGAGATAGGAGGAGATCATTGTGGTAACTTCAAGGTGAATGGGCACCGTTTGAAGAAATACATCCCGGAAGCCCCGGTGGAAGTGATTGCCCCACTTTACCTTGAGTGAAACGCTCCTGAATTTGGTCAAGCTAATGACCTTAAAGAAGCGCTTAATGGGAGGCAACCCATTGGTACATATTTTTCCCTTTCTTTTTCTTACTTTTGTTTGATCTTACTCTTGGTGTGCTTTGTTTTTCTTTTGTGTTTTTGAGTGCTAGATCTTGTTGATTGTCGTGTGTGATGAGATATTTGAGGTCATGTGAAAACCTCATGGAATTGTTAAAGGTACAAGATCTAAGCACATGGACGAGGAGGAAATCACCCAGAAAAATCGGCCTATTCTTCAGCCAGATCGGCCGATTTTCCTGGGCAACAGGGAAGATTTTTCCTTCTGTAAAGGAAAGTGATGATCTCCAATCAAGCATGGGTGGAGCGGACGTGGAACTTGGACGGCTTGCGGTGCCAAGCGCGGGTTCCGACATCATAATGAACATCAAGAGCTCTCTACCATCCTTGATCGATCATCCACCACCATCATTCGATGAGAACTGAAATACCAAAGCATCGCCAATTTTACATTGTGAGGATCCTCTTTCACTTCTTTATTTAGTTTCCACATTGGGGACAATGTGTTTCTAAGTATGGGGTGGGGTTTTCATGATCACTTGCATGATTAGCATCTAGGATAGTTTAATATCGTCACATGTTTCATTATGTCTTGCATTGTACATACATATTTCGAAAAATTCAAAAAATCAGAAAATTTTAAAAATTTTAGTGCTTCTAAAGCTTAGGAATGACCCTTATGATGAAAATTGTCTTGTGAATTGGCTATGGATGGCCTTATGTGTTGAATAGATGAATGCATATGTGGACTTGAAGTACTTATCTTGAATCCCATGAATGATTTGTGATCATGAATGTTTGCCTTGATTGAATTGAGTATTGAAAGTCGAAATTACATGCTAGTTCTTGCACATCATTTAGGAATGAATGAGGCAATTCATCTTTCTCTACTTCTCATCTTGATCATGTTGTTTTAGCACCTCAATTGATGAAGAATTTTACCTCTTTTGACCCATCCAGGACTAGGGGCATGCTAGTGTGTTGATGCGTGTGAAAAGCAAGTGTGGGGTGAAGTCGTTGATGAAAGGATGTTGTGAATGAAATGCTGAATTTGATGTGAAAGTGTAGACAAAAATATAGGTTTGGGGACGTTGGTTTAAATGACAAGTAACTCGGCACACTTCGCATAATCGGGTGTTGGTGTCTTGCCAAAGTCAAATAAACTGATAGTCCTAACGAGCTTTGGTATGTGTGCCCGGTATGGATGCACCTCGAAAAATAGAAAAATCCCGAGGACGCTAATTACCAAGGTTTCGGCTTTTGTACACCAATGCCATTGTCTCAAAAATAAGTGAAAAGAAAAGAAGGAAAAAAAATACACTTTGGTGGATGAAGTATAAATGTAAAAGTTGTGGTTGTTTAGTTCCTTTCCCGGATATGCACCACATGGCCTTAGACAATTCCCACCTTATCATCACGTTTCTTAGCCTTTTCTTTCCTAAGTCCTCGTGACCTAATTGCATGTGTGTAAGGCTTAGTGATCTAGATTGGACATGCTCATGATCATCTTGACTTCTTCATTTTCACCTCTCAATGCATGACTTCTAGTTAAGTATAATTGTCTTTCCATGCCTTCATTTATTTCATGCATAATTGCTTGTCCATTGCTATGAACATGACTATGAAGGTGATCCAATGTTAGAAGCACAATTCCAAAAAGATTTTGTTGTTTTTCTGCATGCATAAATCATGTCATCTCTTAGTCTATAGTTGGATCTTGCTCGGGGACGAGCAAATCTTAAGTATGGGGTATTTTGATAACGTGATTTATGACGTTAGTATAGGCATACAATTAGATAGTTTTTCCTATTATTCATGCACGGTTTTGGCATTGGTTCATGACGTCTTCGCTCAATTCATGCATATTTCTAGAAAAGACGTCTACACGACCTTTTATCGGTTTTGTAGGTGATTCGGGGATCTATTGGACATTAATCGATACATTTGAGGGTCAAGCCTCATGGTGGTACACATCCAAAGCTTTGAAGGAGCATAATTGGAGCAACAAAGAACACAAAGACCACTATTGGTGCAAGCAATGGAGCAACTCATGGCTAGACGATCATAGCATGTTTTTGCTGAAGAAAATCGGACCAACTGCCAGGAAAATCGGCCGATTTATTCCTCTGGGTCGATTTTCCTGCCTTTGACAGCTTAAGCCACGTGTCCCACGATCTCTTGATCCGGCCTTGCTCTTGGTGGAGAATATAAGTTGTCCTACAAGCTGTTGCTGGACATCTCTCCTCTCCCACATTCTCATTCACAGCTCACCTATGGGGAGATAGACTTGGAGGAGAAGAAAAACTCTCAAGGATTGAAGGAAGAAGAAGAACACCAACATAGAGGGATAGTGAGGTTTTGAGTGATTTTGAGTGATTTTTGGAATCTCGGGTTGGAGAACTATTGCAAGGATTGTTAAGAACGTTTTGAATCCTCATTTGAGAGTTTGTAAGTCTTGCTATAACTTAGATTCAGCTGAGATTTATTGATTTTACTTGCTTATCTTTCATTATCCATCTATGAGAACCATGTATGCTTGTATAATGATTTTGGATCTTGATATGCATATTATTGGCTAGTTTATTGTGATTCTGGAGTGATGGATTGATGGTTATGGCTAGGGTGATGATAGAATGGACTTATATGTTAGTTTAGGATGATTTGTATGCACGAAACCCAAACCAGGAGGAAAAATCGCCTTGATCATCAGCCAGATCGGCCGATTTAGCCAAGATCCATCCGATTTATTCTCCTGTAGCTCTTTAAATGATGAATATGTATGTTAGGGTGTTTGGTTGTTTAAATCCTAGTGTTTATTAAGCCTAATTTAGCTTAGGATCACCTAATGCTATCAATCTAAGTGAGGAAAGAGATCTACCCGATGATTTCCGACCTTAGATACCTAAGATGATGAATACTAGGTAGTAGTGAGCCTCATAACCCGCTATTGGATCGAGTGTGCTAGGATTATTGCTTGAGACTTCCCTATTCCGAGACTTACCCGGTAAGGAGAGGGTTGCCCCTTAAGTAGTATCCGGTTTGTGTAGAATTCCCTACTTTAACCCCTTGAGACCTACCCGGTAATAGGAGTTTGATGCGGGACTAGTGAAGTGAGAGACCTACCCGGTAATTGCTTCCATTAGTGAAACACTCTTCCCCAACACCGCAGCTTGTCCTTAGAATCCTTAGAATCTTGAGTCCAATGCCATAACCGGAAATCTTGACCTCTAGAATCCACTTTTCTCTCTTGACTTGTGTTTTGTGTTACTTGTTTGTTTGCTAGCTTGAGTTGTTAGTTTATTGTCTTGCTTGATTTGTGATCCTTGCTTGATCACCACAAAAACCAACCAAAAATATCGAGATTTTCATTTCTTTGTTCCTTGATCTTTTGTTGGATTAGATCCACACTATCTATGACCATTGTTTGACTCAATTTCACCTTAGTCTTTGTGTTCGACCTCGGAATACTATCCCTACTACAAACGTCCCGTACACTGCGGGTTCGCTAGGAGTTAGGATAAATATAACGAGTTTATAAATTGTAAGGCTTTTGCACATCTAATCCTAGAAGTGAACAGTATACACCTAAAAATTCTGCAAAAGTACTCAAAAATAAAAAATCAAATAACAAGAGCAAACCTCCCAAGCTCGACAACCGAGAGCCGAATTTGGCCTAAACCATATCCCCGGCAACGGTGCCAAAAACTTGTTCGCTCTTAAGTCTGCGTACAAATCTTAAATTTATAAAACTGAAATAAAAGCAAAGCGAACCCGCAGTGTACGGATCAGCGTAGTAAAACAAGAATTCTAGAGTATCAAACTCAGGGATTTGGGAGGAACAAAATCAGTTTACAAATTGTCGAGTAATAAAATGTAGAAGCTTTGCAAATAATATTTGGAAAACAGCAATTCTAAAGATCTGGATATCCAATTGTGGCAATCGATTCAAGATATTTTATAGATATAAGGATAGAGTCGGGATTGCAAAGGTATATCTAATGTAAGGTTATGTACGGTGAAGTTCTAAACCCATATATCTCACTCAAAGACTCTCTCTATAAAGGTTTTTGAGGTTGCAGGATAGAAAGGATAAGAGGATAAGAATTACTCTCAAATACCCATGCTCAAACCCAAGGAATCAAAGAAAAGCCAAAACGGTTAAGGTTGAGACACTTGAAAGCGAAATAGAGGATGTTGAGTCTCACTACTACCTAGGAAAGGCAAGCCAAGGCCAGGTTAAAGCAAATATTTAACTTTGGATCAAAGCAAAAGAAAAGAACTTACGACAGAGGAAAACCACGGCTGGATCTTGAGGAACCACGGTCATGGAACATCAAGAACAACCCGTGGAAAAGGTCGATGACGAAGTTTCTCGCAACTCTCAAGGTCTAATCTGTTGTGGTTCAATCTATCATCATCTAAGCAACAACTATCAACCCTTCACCTTAGAATCGCTAAAGGGTTTTAGCCAATAATCATCATTATGAAATCAATAATCAAGTTTAAAAGAGAAAAGGGGTAAAATCTCGAAAACTCAATAATAACCGAATAGTCAATCTCGAAAACAAACAATAAGTATGTGTTCATTGTATTCAGAATAGGGAATAGAAATCCTCACAAAAATCTATAGGACTAATGAAGAACGGGATGTCAATTCGCCTTCAAATGTAAACCCTAAGATCTGCTCTAAGTACGCAATCTCGAAATGCGTCCTTCTCGGGATCTTCCCTGTACGCAATGAAATCTTCCTAAGCAATGTTCCAAAATCTCTTTCCTTGCGGGAGGTATGTTGCATATGTAGCCGTCCCCGTTTTCTCCCTCCTTCAGCCTTTTTATAGAGAAAATTAGGGTTACGAAAAAGCTCGATAACTACTGCTGGCGTGGCAAATATGACACGTGGCAACGTCATGGAAATCACGGTCTAGTGTAAAATTCTACGGCCGTGGTTTAGGGCATGGAACCTTCTATTGCTCTTTGACATCACTTTCCACGACCTCAATACTTAAACTACGGTCGTGGTTCTCTTGGTATGGCTGTGGGAAGTCAAATTCCTTCGTAAAAGCCTTTGTTTCGCAAAGTTCTTTAACCATGTTCCTTCCTTAGCTTCTCCAATGCATCCTCTTGACATCTAGCATGATCAAATACTCCTATTCCCTCACATATGCTCCAATTCAAGCCTTTATTCACCTAAAAAACATAACAAAGCTTGTGTAGATCTCTATATCGACAAAATAGGTGAATGTGCTCATAAATGCTTCAAACTCATATCCATGTACACAACAAAAAGGGAAAAACAATCAAAACAAGTGCCTAAAATATAGTCATATTTCATACTATCAGTCATCTCAGATCGAATAATTATTCACGGATTTATCTTTTGATCAAAAAACTTAATATTTGAATATGAATTATTTCCTTTCTTTATTAGATTTTCTTATAAATGAATATTATCAAATTTTCGGTTGATCAAATGGATAAAATTTGATTTTGTTAAATCTAATCCGTTTAAATAAAATATAGTCAATAAAAAAACATTGCGACGACATGGTGGGATATGACTTAATAAAGCAATGACATGTGACAAGATGATGAGGTGACTTCACAAATGGATGACACGTAAGCTTTTAATGACGTAGAACCATTATTCATATAGGTAAGGAAGATAGTATGATAGCTAAATATATGCATTGAATATACTTTTTTTTATAAGAACGAGGGAAAATCATCCGCGCAAAATCATTTATTATAACAGAATTGTAAAAATCAAAGACGAGTCATACGAGGTAAACAAACACCTCAAAAATCCTGAGCAATAAACAAACTAACACAATCCAGTGGAGTGTCCAAAACAAGCACTCTAAGACTAAGGGAAAAAGAAAAATTCGCAAGCGGGTCCGCTGCCATATTACCTTCTCGAAACACATGGGCGAGAGTGATTTCTCACTCCAGGTGAATAAAGTCTTGCCACCTCGGTACCAAGCTAGAGAGTGGGTGAGCGGGACTCATAAGTCATACCACTATCGTTGAGTTGGATCGATCACCAGCTTCGATTCCACTTCGGAAAGAATACGTTGGATTCCTCTATCATAAGCAAGATCGAGCCCTTTCACGAGACCCCATAATTCAGTTGCCGGTGCAGTCGCCGTCCCAATATTCATTGTGAACCTAGAAGGCAACTCCTCATCACAGTTCCTCTAGAGCTCAACCGCACACACCCAACCATCCAATCCCCTCCCCTCGAAGCACCGTCGGAGTTGAGCTTCACCCAACCGCACACACCAAACCCTCCTACATCGTATGTAAATGAATGTTGAAGCCACCGAGAATTCACCATTCTCCTCCCCTAACCAATGAAAATATTCACTCTTACTCAGATCCTCACAACACATAAGCGAAGGAAGTAGATATTAGGGAGCTTGCATCCAAAATAGTTACAATCCATCCCCTATCGTGAGACCCATATATCGCTAACCATTAAAGAGAGATCAATATGCACAAGGGTAATGGGGCACATAGAAGACCAAGGTTCCAACTTGCCAGGTATGAAGACACTTTCTCAATAACTGGATTGAAGATCTATCTGGCTACCGGACCATGGAACAATGGTATCCCCAGGTATGTACCAAGGTTTCTAGTAGATGGGCAACCACAAATATCACTCAGATGACTCTCAATAACACCGTGCACATTCTTGGAAACAAATATTCGAGATTTCGCAACAGACACTTTCTTATTGAAGGCACCACAAATAACATTGAGTTTTTGGAAAAAGACCTCAACAAACAATAATGTATCGTCCGCGAAGATAGATGCGAGATATAGGGACCTCATTTAGACAACCTAACCGGCTTCCAACTTGAATTAACAACAACATTCTCATTAAGATGGTTAAGTCTTTTAAGACATAGCACAAAGATATAAGGCGACATAGAATCCCCTGCCTAATAACCCTAGTCACAGGGAAAGAAAGACCATGCTCTCCATTCCAAATAACACTCAGTGAACCCGTAGAAATACACAATTCACCTAACCTGGAGACAACTTCAGTTCCTTCATTGTCTCCACAACAAACTTCCAGTGAAGCCTGTCATACGCCTTCTTTAGGTCTAGCTTCAAAATCAAGCAATCCTTCTTACCATTCTTCTTCCTTATAGAGTGGACCACCTCTTGAGTTAGCACCAAATTATCCGAGATCATTCTCCTCAAGATGAGTAGAGCCATGATTCTGTACGAGAAATCTCAATACCTAAAATTTTATGATTGGGTTCAATCCTTTGTATGAAAGCATGATTTTGGATGATATTTAAAACGAGAGATAAAAGAAGAATTGCATGATATCATATACTAATGCATGAATGTGAAAGTATGCATGTTTCTCCGTAGTAAAGCCGATTTGTAAAAATAATAGGAAATATACAATATACTAATTAGAAAGATATGTATCCAAATGATATCATTCGTTTTAGCGCGTTTTTTACCCTCGTTGTTATCCATTCCTTGAATAATATTTAGAGTGAAATTGTATTGTTATATAGTACATTTACTTCACTTGGTTATTTTGGAGATCTTCTAGTGCTTTAATGAAAAGACATGCATTTTATTTCATTTGGAGCATCAATGGCGTTATATTTGGAACAATGTCTGCTACTGACTAATGTTCTGTTTGTGGTCGAGGAAGTCCAACTCAAGGCTAAATCGATTGAGAGATGAGAGTTGAAGAATTGAAGAAGTACATGGAAGAATACAAACAATCAACCGACCACTTCGATCGAGTCGACTAATGCCAATGAGAGGAGCACATGAACACTTATTCTAAATGCTACGGTTTGCACTAGGTCGAGTCCATCAACCGTGTTTGAATGGGTTGACCAATGGGGTTCAACGCAGATTTCGGAAGACCCTAAAAATCCATTTGTCTCCCTAACTACTTTTGAGTCAAGTCGGAGTCGTCTCGATTGTGTCTATATGTTTAGTTTTTGTTATTATTTTACATTTTTTTATCTCTACTGATTTGTAATATCTTGTCTTGATCGGGTCGAATTTATTGCTTGGTTGACTCGATCACTGCATCACTCTCCTCATATTTGATCATAGCCGTAAAACTACAACCGAATTTATGCAATTATTTGTGAGATTCGAAACTCTCATCTCAGTCTTCATCAATTTTGATGCCATTTTATTGTTTGTTCGATTATTTATTAGGTTTTGTTGTTGTTGTTTTGATCTATCTTATCTTATATATATATATATATATATATATATATATATATATATATATATATATATATATATATATATATATTAAGAGAGAAGCGATTTTTTCCACGTATTCACGCCATAATTTTTCTCAGCTAAAACTTTTTAGATCAACAAAATATCTCTTAATTATTTATTCATTAATCAAATTTAAGAATTTAAATAAATGATTTTAGATCAGTTACTAAAGAGATATGGTCCAACAAAATATCACACTTTTATCCGCACCTTGTGCGGGTTAAGTTTTAATAAATAATTAATACTTATAAAATTATATGTATATGTTTCTAAGATAAAAATCTGGAAAATAAAATTATAATTATTATTATATTTTTTAATTCTATTTAAGTATTTTATCTTCTAATTAATTATATTTTTTAAATTAATTTATAATAAATAAGTTAAGTTTTGAAGAAAAACATAATGAACTATTACATTCTTTTACTTAAAATTGTGATTTATAGTATAATTTTTTAATGATTATATATTAACTTTGAATAAAAATAAATATATTTTGAATTTGATTAAAAATAGAAAAAAATTAAGGTAATATATTACCGTAGTCCTATAACCAAATTATTTA
>BSUD01000001.1:143574047-143659688 GCA_033239045.1 Fagopyrum esculentum
TAAATAAAAAATATTGATAAAAAGGTTTGGCAAAATAATTTTAGTTACATTTTGATCAAAAATAAAAAAATAAGAAATGAATTAAGGTAAATAATAAAAAAAGGTAAAATCTATTTGAAAAAAAAAAACAAAAAACAAAATAAGTTACCCCGTAAAATATTTATTTAAATATGATTGTGGTAAAAAAAAATATGATTGTGGTAAAAAAAAATTCCTAAAAGTTTGTAAAATATTTATTTAAATATTTTTAAAAAAATTTAGAAATCAAAATTTAATTTATGAATAACCTGAATGATTGGACGTCCTGGGCTGCTCCTGCTCACGCCGAGTCGCCGCCACTGCAGCACTGCTCCCTTCGATTCTTCTTCTTCTCCTCTTCGCAACTCAGCAAAAAAAAGGTCTTCGGTTTTCATTCTTCCAGCAACTCAGCAAGGTCTTCAATTTTCATTCTTCTAGCAACTCAGCAAGGTAAGATTTCTTCTTTGAAACTTCTGTTTAGTTTTCATTCTTCGGTTCTTCTTCTTCGAAATTTCTGTTCGATTGTGTTCTGCCGATTGATGAATAACCTGAATGAATGGAGAGTAGTAGACTACCAGTTATTGAGTTATGCAAACAATTTGAAACAAAGATAGTAGATTAGCAGATGTTGCTTTACTGATAATTGCTCAAGAATTATACGCAAATCTCTCTTAATATATTTAATTGTTGAATGAATGTAATGTCTTATGATAATTTAATTGTTGAATGACTTTAATTTAAGCTAAGCTTCATTTAATTGTTGAATGACTGTAATTTAACCTAAGCTTCATTCATGTTCGACTAATCAATTGTGTTTGCTCTTCACTTCTTCAAAATTCTTGTTCTATTATGTTGATTGACTGTAATTTAACAGTCTGTTTGCTTGACTGCTACACTGTCATGGATGTTGGATTGGAGATTTGAGGTGGGACTATTTTTTTTATGATGATTGACTATAATTTAATTGTCTGTTCGATTTGGAGTGGGGTTATTGTGTTGTTTCATTTCTCATAAGAACGTTGAAAATAAAAGTTAGGTTAAAATTTGTTGAAAAATTAAGTGACTAGTCCCCCTTCAATTATATTCTGGCTCTGCCACTGCCAACATCCTCACACTCTACATGGGAGAACGCTGCACTATTTGCTTCAAGCTATGGTATTGGTATGATATTCAGGAATAGTAAGTGTGAAGTCATTATAACTATCCATTTGAAGATCGAATGGTCAAATAACCCTATCTTAGTTGAGCTTCTTGCCATTAGACTTGCCCTCTCAAGAGCACTCTCTGAAGACTTTTTTCACCTTCTGTTGAAATATGATATTAAAAGCTTATCAAATTTTTTCACTTCATGTTATTTCCAATTTGTCAGTAGAAATTGTAATAGGGGGGCACATTCTCTAGCTAAGAGCTCTAATCAGGATAATCTGTATTGTGAAGTCTCTTACTCACATAAAGATTGCCCATAAACCATTGTTGATTTGATTGCCCTTAATTTGACATAGTTATATCATTTTACTTTCAAAAAAACATTACAATCTAGAATAAAACTCATAATTGTATACAAGACAGTAATCTAGCAATCTGTGTCATCAATTTTAAATAACAAGATAAAATGCAGACTTTTGGAAGGAGTATCAGTATTTTAGTAACTTACTGCTGCATTTACAAATGGCTAGATGTATATATTTTCAAATTTCAAAATCAAAATCAACGTAATTCGTACATGTAAAGTACTATAGTTTTTTCGGTCCATCCGGTCCTGGACCAAATAATTCGGTCTATTTTCAGTCTGCACTGTTCCGGTCCAGGTCCGGACCTATGCTCAGTCCTAGTTTTCCAAAACGATTGAAACTTTTTTTCCAATACCAATTACATAATCTATCGTTACATTTAAAATTACTTGTGATGTTATGATCAAACGACTAATTATACGACAATGAAAGCTGTCTATATATTCTAACGAGTAAGAAGTTGAGGAAAATTATTTACATTTTCGGTTTGTCATTCAGCAGTTATAAAATGTGTTAAAATAATGGGTTGGACTAAAGTAAGAAACAAAATGAAACGAAATCTCTCTATATATGCACTGAAGATGAGATTGTCCTCGTAATATGGTAGATAGGTTGTGGAGCAATTACGGGGTTAGGTTCTAGTTTTGTTGCAAGTAGAGAGAGAGAATGATATTGTTTGTGTTTAACAGAATGAGATTACTTGCTTTATTATCACCTGTAAACTTGTATTTATACACTCAGTTTGTAACTGAATTAGTTACATCACATTCAGCTTGTTTTTCCACACTATCATTCCTAATACCCCCCTCAAACTAGGTAGGCTGCACATGCCTAGTTTGCTCAATAATCGATTCTGGTGTGGTGATGGAAGAACTTTAGTCATGACATCGGCTAGTTGATCTTGAGTAGGAACAAACTGAAGCTGAAGCAAGCCCTCCATAACTTTGTCACGAGTAAAATGACAATCAATTTCAATATGTTTAGTGCGTTCATGAAACACAAGATTTTTGCTCAATTGAATTGCTGAACTGTTATCACACATAAGATGAACTGGTTGGGGAGGAGGCATACCAAGTTCCTGTAATAGACGTACCAACCAGGTTATTTCTGCAGCAGCATGAGCCATAGCTCTATATTCAGCCTCTGCAGAACTCCTTGAAACTGTCTGTTGCTTCTTGGATTTCCAGCTTATAGGAGACTTACCAAGAAGCATAACATAGCCACTGACGCTTCTTCTAGTCGATGGACAAGAAGCCCAATCTGAATCAGTGAATGCAAGTAGCTCAGGCTGATCACAACCGTTCAGTAAAATGCCATGCCCAATTGTGCCCTGGACATACCTCAGTGTATAACAGAGAGCATCCATGTGTGAAGAGTAAGGTTCTTGCATGAACTGGCTGAGTGATTGAACAGCAAAACACAAATCAGGGCGAGTATTTGTAAGAAAATTAAGCTTGCCAACCAGTGAGCGATAAACTGAAGTGTCTTTCACTGGAGTGCCATCCTGAGGTACAAGCTTGATATGTAAAGGAAGTGGTGTCGATGTAGTTCGTCCTGGAGGTAGATTAGCCTCATCAAGTAGCTCTAGAGTGAACTTTCTTTGAGCAAGTATAATGCCAATGGGCGTATGTGCCACTTCAAGGCCCAGAAAGTAATGCAATATTCCTAGGTCTTTAATGCTAAAAGCATTGTCCAGAAATAAATTAAGAGAGTCAATGGTAGGCTGATGAGATCCAGTGACCAACAGGGCATCCACATATATGGCTACGATAGTGAGATGAATACCATCACGTTTAAGGAATAGAGAATAATCGTTTTTGGACTGATTAAAACCATGATCAACGAGAGCTGAAGTAAGCTTATGAAACCACTGACGTGATGCCTGTTTCAACCCATAAAGGGACTTCCTCAGCTTGCAAACAAGAGATGAAGGATTAGGTATACCTGGGGGAAGCTTCATGTACACATCCTCATACAACTGACCATGTAAGAAAGCGTTGTTAACATCCATTTGGTGTAATGGCCAGTGACGAGCAACAGTAATGGCAAGTATGGCACGTATAGTGGTCATTTTGACTACTGGGGAAAATGTCTCGTGGTAATCAATTCCTTCACGTTGATTAAACCCTTTAGCCACGAGCCTAGCTTTGTAACGTTCAAGTGAGCCGTCAGCTTTCAATTTCACCTTGAAGACCCACTTACATCCTATGGCTTTCTTGCCATGAGGGAGAGGCATCAAGTCCCACGTATGATTACTTTGCAAGGCTTGATATTCTTTGTCCATAGCCTTGACTCAATTAGGATCTTTAGAAGCTTCAATATATGATGTAGGTTCCACAAATGTTTGTAAAGAAGATAGAAAAGCAATGTGAGATGAAGGTAAAACAAGAGATAGAGGAGTACCTGGTGAAGACGAGCATGAACTATACGTGCAGATGTACTCGGAAAGGTAAGGAGGATGATGATGGGGTCGAGTAGAACGTCGTAAAGGAGGCACTGGAGAATCTGTAGTGCTATGATCAACAATGAGAGGAGTGATATTCTCATTAGAAGAAGGCGTGGTAGAAGGAGAACCATCAACAGAAGAAGTATGTTGTTGTGGTGAACTAACGGCAGGAGACATGGTAGGTGTAGATGTGCTTATGGACGTAGGAAAAAGAATGAAAGAATCAATGGTAGAAGTAGAAGGAGGGATGGGAAAAGGAGATGCAGATGGTGAGGAAGAGATATAGTGAAATGGAAGATAATTTTCATGGAAAGTAACATCTCGAGAGATAATGATTTCCCGAGTATATATGGTTAAAAGTTTATATCCTTTCTGACCAAAGGGATAGCCAATCATAACACATGGCTGGGCACAAGGTTGGAATTTATCCCGATGTACTTTGGGAGTGTGGGCAAAGCACAAGCAACCAAAGACTCGAAGATGGTTATAAGTGGGTTTGGTTTGAAACAACATTTCATATGGGGTTTTGTAGTCAAGAAGAGGTGTAAGGCGTCGATTGATAAGGTATGTAGCTGTTAGAATACAATCACCCCAATGAGATTATGGAAGTTTGGATTGAAAAAATAAGGAGCGGGCTACCTCTAGAAGATGGCGATGTTTACGTTCGACCACTCCATTTTGTTGGGGTGTATAGACACAAGATTTTTGATGAGTTATGCCTTCTTTAGAGTAGAATAGCAATGCTTCATGACTTGAGAACTCAAGAGCGTTGTCAGATCGTATGTGTTTGATTGTTTGATGGAATTGGGTTCGTACCATAGCAAGAAAAGACTTAAGGAGAGATAGGGCATTACTCTTGTGGGACATGAGGTAAGTCCATGTACAACGAGAATAGTCATCGACAATAGTAAGGAAATAAGCAAAGTTATTGTATGTGTGATGCTTGTATGATCCCCAGGTATCAACATGTATTAGGTCAAAAGAAGAAGTAGATTTGGTGGTGGATTGTGAAAAAGAAAGGCGATGGTGACGAGCTTGGGGACAAATAGTACAAACTGGAGTATGCTTAGAATTATGTATACTATCATCAATATACTTGAGTTGGTCAAAAGGAACATGACCAAGTCTACAATGCCACAATTCACTGGATACTTTGTTATGACAAAGCTGGAAAGAAAAATCAGTAGAAACTGGATTATTACAAGTTTGATCAGAAACATGGGAAGAAAAACAGTGTTTAGTATCAACAATGTATAGTCCTTTATATGCTCGTCCAATCACCAAGGCATTCTTCGTCAAAGGATCCTGAATGGTACAAGTATGAGAGGTAAACAAAATGTGAGAATGAAGGTCATCTGCGAGTTTCTGAATGGATATAAGATTGAATTGAAAATCAAGAACATATAAAACATGAGACAAAGTGATGTTAGGATGAAGTAAAACAGTACCAGTGTGTGTGACTGGAGCACGAGAGCCATTAGGCATGGTTATAAAGGAAGGAGTAAGTAAGGGAGTATAGGTCTGAAAAAGATTTAGGTTAGGAGTGATATGATCAGTGGCACCACTATCTAAGATCCATCTTGAGCCAAGATTAAGAGACAAAAAACAAGAAGTCTTACCAGCAATCAAGGCAGTGGAATCATGATGATCAACTGATTGTTGCTTGTCCAGGAGAGCCAAGATAGAAGTCATTTGATCTGGAGTAAAAGAGGTTGTGACAGCCGATGCAGCAAGCTTATGGCCAGGGGAATAACCGATAACTTTCCAACACTTGACTGTGTCGTGACCAGCAATTCTGCAATGAGAGCACCAGGGAAGACCAGGAACTGGCGACTTAGGATATCCGACAATCTTCCAGCAGCGTTCAACAGTATGGCCCCTGACTTTACAATTGTCGCAATAAGGTCGATTATTTGTGTTTGAAGGAGAAGCATTCTTGGATCCAGATCCATAAGTAGAATCTTGCTTGGAGGAAGTAGTACGTTGGTGAGAATATAAAGCTGATGCCGTATTGTCAATAACCGAAAGGTTAGACAGAGAGCGTTGGCTTTCTTCCTGGAGGAGCATTTTGTAAACCTCATTGACAGATGGACTAGGATGAAGCATGAGTATATGCGACCTCACCAAATTGAAGGATTCGTTAAGTCCAACAAGTAACTGAATAACCTGTTGTTCATTCATCATAGCTAGGGCAACAGTATTGGATCCACACTTACAGGTATGATGTGTTATCGCAAGCGTATAATCATCCCAAAGTTTCTTCATAGCAGTGAAATAAGATGTAATAGATCGATTACCTTGCGCAATCGATGATAACTCCTTCTGGATCTGATATAAACTTGTGCGATTAGATTGTCCAAAGCGAATCGCTAATTCGGACCAAATCTGAGCAGCAGTATTGCAGAAGAGAACAGATTCGCCAATCTCCTTTTCCATGGAATGAAGGAGCCATGATATGAGTATACTGTTGCATTGATCCCATTTTGCAATCAATTTGGGATCAGATGCAGGTCTGGAGCAATGGCCTTGAACGAAGCTTAATTTGTTCTTAGCTGAAAGGGAGACCTCCACTGCTCTTTTCCAGCGAGAAAAATTGGAGCTATTAAGAAGAGTGGTGCTTAATTTGAGGGATGGTGCATCAGAATGATGTAATTGTACTTGGAGGAGGAAAGAATCTGAAGAATCTCCTGAAGAATCATCAACAGTAGTTGAATCTCCTGGAGAAGCTGGAGGATCAACCATGGTAGGAGCGAGAAGAAGAACAAGAGATTACAGGTCCTCTGATACCATGTTGCAAGTAGAGAGAGAGAATGATATTGTTTGTGTTTAACAGAATGAGATTACTTGCTTTATTATCACCTGTAAACTTGTATTTATACACTCAGTTTGTAACTGAATTAGTTACATCACATTCAGCTTGTTTTTCCACACTATCATTCCTAATAAGTTTTGAGAACAATAACCAAAATTTTTGTTAACCATTCAAAATATCTTCATACAAAATAAAATGTGGTGTGTTTATAGATTCATGTTAGACATGGAGGCAAAAGGTGGCTCATTTTCTTGCACAACTTAGACTGGAACAACCAATTCGTTCGACTGCATCATATAATTTCTCTTCTTCCTTATCTTAGACCACGAGCAACCTTTTTTAACTATTGTGAAAACAATCAGAAAGAGTTAAGGGTACCTCGCCGGTAGCCTTGTTGGACCGAATTTTGGGCGACCTGCACTCTTCCCTTGATTCATTGGAGGAGTGACTGTTGAAGAACGAACATGGGACTGATTTCTCCTCTCTCTTTTCTATTCTGTCGGTTGTAATATTTCGTAAAAAGTATAGAGCATATAGGGGTTCTGAAATCATAAATTTACGAAGCAATTTTTTACCCATTTTTTAACCAGGCCCCTTAACAAAGATTTTTTTTATTTGCAGGAACATCAAAACCCTAAACCCTCAAGCCTGAAACTCGAACACTTGTGTATGCGACTGGGAGATAAGATGGATCCCCATGAAGAGGAGGAGCACGATGACGAGATCTTCATTGATGAATCTGACATCATCCAAGAAATTCCCATTGATGAAGAAGGTTGAGTTCTATTTCCATCCTAATTCCCGTAGTTGTTTTCTTAATCTGTTTTCTTTTTCAAGTCGTGTTAATTTCTATGTGTTTTAATCTTAACTTTCAGATCTTCCTGACGCCGAAGAAGAGGAGCAAGGTTGAAGCAATTTTAGTTTCTTAGTTGTAGCTTTGTTCATAATGGTGTCTTAATCTATTTTTGTTTACTTGATCTGACAACAGATGAACCTGATGATTCTATGCATATATTCACTGGTCACACCGGTAAGAGTTTTTATCTTCCCTGTTTCAGATCAGTATCTTCTCACCATGTTCTGTTTGCTTTTCTCTTCTGCTTGTTTGTTCCGGCAACTCATTTGGTTTAGATTGCTGGCCATTTCATCATGATCATCTGTTAATTGTTACATGTATTCTCTCTACAAGTTCATTTTCCTATGAGTTTGAATTATATAAATAGAGGAATTGAGGATAACTCCGAATTAAGTTTAGTTATAAGTATATATGCTGTCCTTGAAAACATGTCAGTACGATTTAAGGTAATCATAAAATTGTTTTACTTGCCAACTCCTTAGTAATTTCTGGCAAGGAAGACTGATTCCTAAATAAGTAAAATTTTGATTTGATAAATTGTAATTAGGCCATCTAATTGTAATTTTATATGGAAAATTTGGTGATTTTATATGTATTTACCTATTTTTTTTATAGTTATATGAGACCACAAACAGCCTAATAATGGTAGAAGCTATTCTTTTTATCATGTGGCACAGATGAAGTATTTTCTGTGGCATGCAATCCGAAGGATGCAACATTAGTTGCAACAGGTGGTTCAGATGATAAAGGATTCATGTGGAGAATCGGACAAGGAGATTGGGCCTTTGGGATCGAAGGCATGTTCATTTCTTCACAGCCTTAGAATTTTGGCCTTGCACTGTTGTTGACTTCAATTCTTATCATACTGGTTATTTGCTAGCATGTAAAGTACAACATATATCTGCTCTTTTGCTAAAGCTTTCTGAACTATCTTTACAGGTCATACCGAGACTGTTTCTAGTTTAGCTTTCAGTTACGATGGGCAGTTACTTGCATCTGGAAGCTTAGATGGTGTTATCAAAATCTGGGATGTCGCTTCACTAAACCATAAGCAGACGTTAGAAGGACCTGGAGGGGACATTGAGGTAAGTTTATTAAAGATGCCCCAATGTGGTGAAATTGCCTATGGACTGAAATTAACTTATATTTGATTTTTCAGTGGATCAAGTGGCACCCAAGAGGACACGTGATCTTGGCTGGTTCAGCGGATTGTACCGTTTGGATGTGGAATGCTGACAACGGGGCTTACCTTAATATGTTTTCAGGTCATGGGGCTAGTGTTACCTGTGGTGATTTCACTCCTGATGGTAATTCCTACTTTTTGTCTAAGTTTTGAGATGTGTTTGTGCTTATCTTCTCTGTTCAAATTTTACAATGATTTTTTTTAAAATGCCCATGCTTTTGTCTTACAAGGGAAAATGATATGCACTGGATCAGATGATGCCACACTTCGGATATGGAATCCGAAAACTGCTGAAAATATTCATGTTATCACAGGTATGTCTTTTTGAGTTTTTAATATCCTTAAATACACTGCATGTAAATGTAATATGATTGAATCTAGCATATTACATCATTTAATTGTTCACGTGGCTCTGTAGCTATGGTTTTCCTAACAGCCAAAGTCAATATCTGTAGTTTTGGTTGAGATCTATGATGAATGTGGTGACAAGTGGTGGGTAGCATTTGAACACCCAGTTTCTTGTATTATCTGAAAAATGTTGAAATTGGAAAGAGCAAGCATTTGCAGTGATATAGATATATATTCCACAAATTTGTAAAACACCTATTTGCTTGATTTCAAATATGAAACAATAAGCTGCCCCCTTTTCCCTTCTTTAATTATTCTCTTCAGGTTATCCATACCATACTGAAGGCTTGACGTGCTTATCGTTGAGTGCTGATTCAACTCTTGCTTTAAGTGGTTCACAAGATAACTCTGTGCACATTGTCAACATTTTGACTGGAAAGGTATTACTTATCTTCAACCTTTTCCTGAATTTTCCCACGATTTAAGTAACTTAACCAGATGCTTTAAGAGTGATAAGAAAACTATTCAGAATTGATTTCCATGTGTAGTGTCGGACCGTCGGTCATGACTTTGGAAGTTGGAATATAATTCCTCTGGTGGTTGAGTTACAAAGATCATATTGTCCTGTTTGTTGAAATGTTTTGCTAGTGCAGGAAATCTGCTAGGTTATTCGAACTTCAGTGGTTTTGCCTGTAGCAGAATCCTAACCTTTTTGAGAGTTTACTGGCTGCCTATGTATGCTTTTACATGAATTGATTGACTCTTAAGGTTGGGAAAGAAAAGTCGTACTTCGGTTGTCAAGTTTATACATTTACTTGGCTATCCCAAAATTTACTAATGTCTCTTGTGTTTTCTTGCTGGTTTACCTTTGGTTTTGTATTCTATACCTTGCCTTATTTGTGTGAATGGCTAGCCTGAGAGGAATTTTTCCAAACTGTTGAAAGGATGAACTCATATTACAAAATATCTCGTACGATTACTTTTGCATTGACTTATTACTAGACTCTCGAAACACAGAGATCCCTTCCCTAAAATTGACATTCAGCTTTAATATACTGTTTATTTTGCTATATTTGAGGTGCATGATCGATAATTTATTCATTAATTTCTTTTGTCTATAATGGATTTAACATCTAATTCTGATAACACTGAACCTTGTTATGTTTGCAGGTGGTTAGCTCTCTGACAGCTCATACAGATTCAATTGAATGTGCTGCATATTCACCCAAGTATGTCTTTCCCACTTAGCAGTGTTGCCTCTTTGTATTGTTTCTCTGTTGCTTGAGGAGTTGGGGGTCTATGTTACATATTAATGGGAAGTAAATTTAACTGGTATGATATGAAGAAGGATTTGACGGATTCTTCTCTAAGTGTAGAATTTCATATGGAAAATGAGAAATCTTGAGTTGAGACTTAACTTAAATCATGATTAATGACGGGTATTTTTTCGCAATATTTCAGCGGATTATGGGCAGCAACTGGTAGTGCAGATGAAACATTGATAGTTTGGGATGTACAGCGCGCCGTGCCAAGATGCACTTGTCAGCACGAGGTTTGACCGAATAACTCTATATAAGGGCCTGCTTGGTATTCATATCTTGATATCATATATGAATATCAACATAAAAAAAACTCATACCTAGTCTTTGATATAAAAGTATATGGATAGCAATCTGATATCGTGCTTTACTCCTAAAATTTATCTAATCTTGATACCGATATCCATATGATATATTAGTATCTAGATATGAATACTAAACAGACCCTAAATATGTATATTCTTGATGAATTTCTAACTTGATATTCATTTTCAGGGCACTGTAACCTGCTTGGCATGGCTGGGGACATCTAGGTTTATAGCAACCGGATCTATGGACGGTAAAGTACGAATATGGGACGGTCTCTCTGGGGACTGTGTCAAGGCATTCAGCGGTCACACTGAGCCTGTTCAGTCTTTAGGCGTCTCTGCGAATGGCGATTTTATCGTATCTGTTTCATTAGATAAAACCGCTCGTGTTTTTGAGATTGATCAATTCAAGTGATACTTCATGCCATTGCAGAATATGACACTGTATTATGAATTCACAGATGTAGTATTCAGTTGTTTGCTAGATAGATTTTGGCAGCTGGAAATTGGATTCTAAAATGTTTTAAGTTATTTCTTGCTACTTGCATTGCCAGTTTTAGTAATTTGCTTTGTTTGGTAAATTCGAGACACACCTATTTGTATATCATCGGTGTTTTGGCTTATCGAAGTCGGAAATTCCCTAACCATTATTGAAAATATTTGTGGTAATCGACTAATCGTAACCAAAATTATTTTCTTTTACGGTTCAATAAACTAAAAAGTTTCAGTTTTTCAAATTTTCGGTATTTCGTTTTTGCCTCCATCCCCGACTACAGCTGATGCCCCTTATTTGATGAGAACCGAGACCTATAACTAGGGGGGTTGTTTAACGGTACAAGATCGGATTGGACTGGATTTGATCCGGATATTTATGTCCGGCCGGTTGGCTTAAGTTTTTGCAACTACCTTTGTCCTAAAATTAGGTTATTTGAAAATTTGATGGACCGGAAATGAATATTTGATCCAAGTCTAGTCCAGCAAGAGCATTCTGATTCAGGTTTATTATAATCTAGATTGAACCTAGTATGTTCAAGCCATCAAAGTTGTATTAAACTTTTAGCATTTTGATCAAAATTTAGAGCCATAGAATTTTGATCAAAGTTTAGACCCATATCAAGTTTCATAAATATTCTGATAATTTGGTTACTATATATAAATTTTGAGCTATTAGGCAAGAGCAATTGACCCAAAATGTAACCTTAATTTGGGTTTGGACCGGTTGGTATCTGTCATCGGATCTTCTTATCGGGTTCGGGTCATCCATTTTCAGTTACTTGACTGCTTCACATTTACGTACGCTTCTCTTCAAAACTCTCAAACCCTTTCAATTTCACTGCTCCTTTATACCCGAGTGTGAGCTAGAGAGAAGCAACAATGGCGGTACTCGAACGCTTCCGTTCTCAAGCCTGTCGAATCCCCTCCAGATTCGCCTCCAGTTGAAGCAGCCAAACGATGAGCAGTCGAACCACCTTCCGTTCAACCGGTCTCCTACGCTGCAAAGCCTAAATCTCCCTCCGTCGAACAACAGGCGGAGTTTCCAGGGGACGTTTGGCTTCAGAATCGCGTACCACCGTCTGTGGATTCGTCGGCGTCCAGAGCTTTTTCTAGGGAGGATAGAGCTGGTGAGGAGGTTGGACAGAAGGATGATGCGTTGAACTTGGAGGGAAGGAGGATTCAGTCGGATAGGGTGGTTAGGAGGGTGTTTAGGGCTGTAGAAGAAGGTTGCGCCTTTGCCTTTTCCTACTTTTATTAAGGTAGAGGAGGAGAAGAAGGAAGAGCAGAAGATGATTGATTTGCAAGATGCTCTTCGCCTAGTGAAGGTAACTTATTTCTTTTGATGGGGTAATTAGGCAACGAAAAAACTAAATACACCAGGTTTGTTTTACTAGTGTAAAAAGCAAACGATGGCACTAAAAAAATAAAGAATTTGAGCGTCAGCGCCTTTGAAGGCGCTCAAATCTTTAATAAAAAAAGGTAAAAATATTAAAAAAAAAAAACCAGGTTTTGCGCTCCATCACCATAGGCCGGCGCTCAAAACCCGGATTTTTCTTTTTTTGCCTTTTTATTTTTTTTAAAATTTGAGCGCCGTCGCAAAGTGCTCAGATCTATTTGGACGCCACCGCAAAACGTTCATATTCGGTAGCAAGTAAATTTAAAATTGTGTGTATAACACGCCCCTTCGGCAATCTATTTGATTACAGTATGTTAATAGTTCCAGACTTTTGATTGTATATGATGTGGAAATATAGGGTTTTAGATGGGTTTAACTCTAAGCTTAGTAGATTAGGTATAAACTCGTAATTAAAATTCGTGTTTCTTTTTTATTACTGTATGTTAACAATCGCGGAGAATTTTGATTGTTTATGATGTCATGAAAAAACTTGAAATATAGGGTTTAACTAGAAGTGCAGTAGATTATGTATAAACTTGTAATTAAAAAAAATGTAGAAATCAAATTTTAATTTATATTAATATTTAGAAATCACTTTTAAAATTATTTTTTGGGCTTCGAGAAATGTGGCTTTGACACGTAACAAATCGTGCCATAATTTTTCTCACTAAAACTATTTAATTCAACAAAATATCTATTAATTATTTATTCATTAATCAAAATTAAGAATTTAAACAAATGATTTTAGATTAGTTACTAAAAAGATATGGTCCAACAAAATATCACAAGTTATCCCCACGTTTAACCTTGACACAGAGATTTTTTTTAATTCAAAAATTCATTTAGAATTTGTAAATTAAAATTATCTTGGATCTCATTTAAAACAATTTATAACCCTAACTTAGATTAGTGGACGGTTAATATTTTCTATAAATTTACTCAATGCAAATGGCTAAAACAAATTCAACCCTATGTTAATGCATAAGTATTTACAATTTATTTACAAATTTCGCATAAGGTACGGATAATACACTAGTTTTATTTATGGTTGTGATGGTTGAGTAAGTTGAATGCGCAGAGGAAGAGCTATCACTAATATCCCTTTATTCGTTCAATCTTATGTTACTCCCTTATCTATATAACCCAACAAAATTTGATTTTAATAGGTTTTTTTTTCCTTTGTTTTTTTCTTTTTTTTTTTTTTAAACACTACCACACTTTCATTAAGTAATAAACACATCGTCTAAAAGCAAAGAAACCAAATTAAAAGGGACGTGAACTAAATCAAAATAAAAAAACCGGCTCCACCGGTTTGATACGAGCTAGGGTATGTGCCACGTTGTTGCCCTTACGGTTGACGTATCTCCAACTAACCGCAATGAGCTCCCTTGCACGCCGCAAAATCAAACCAATCACCATTCCAGCCGGTCCACGGTCAATCTTCTGCTTTTGGAGATTGTAAATAGCAACTAAACAATTAGACTCAAAGATGACATGAGACAATCCTTGGTCAATAGCATATTCAACAGACCACAAGATAGCTTCCGTCTCTGCAGTGGTCGGATTTGTACCAGCCTGAATAGATTTATCACCCATGAAGCATACCTGACCTTCATCATCCTTGGCTACCAAACCAACACCACAATACACATCAGAGCAAGAGGCATCAAAATTGATCTTAATAAACCCCGTCGGTGGCTTCTTCCATCTCGCTTGTGGCTGCACATGAGGCGGCGGCCTTGGTTCTGTCATTTCAGCAACTTGGCGGAAATCCTTCATAAGTTGCAGCTGATCCTCCACCACCATAAAAGCTGGACGTTCAGCGCACTGGAAGATCAACTAATTCTCGCACACCATACTCCGTAAACTATCGCAGCCCAATCCTCACGCTTGTGTGGGTCAAAACACTCCAACACCAACCCTAATATATCCACAAAAGACTTACAGAGACTTCCTCCCCAAGATAGGGCCGGTACACATTTCTAGATCGCTTTAGCTCTTGGACATGAAAACAACACATGTTCAGTCGATTCGACACACCCATAACTCGAACAAAAAGGATCCTTAACACAACGCCGATGAAGAAGATTTGCTTTGCATGGTAGAATGCCTCGGGCACTCCGCCATAGAAAATCCTTCACCCGAGGCGGAACTGCGAGACTCCATATATGCTTCCAAAGATTCTTTGACTGCATAGTACCACTAGAAGAGCCTGCATTGTTCTCCTCCCGTTTCCGTGCCATAATCAAATGATAACATGAACGAATTGTGAAGATTCCACTCCATCATAATACCAAGTAAGTTCATCTGCGACACTAGCATCAATCAGATGGATTCGGAGAATAGCCTCTGCATCATCGTCACAAAATAGACTCCGAACCTCAGCTTCCCTCCAAGTATTACAGCTCCAATCAATTAGATCAATTACTCGGTGCAAAGAGCCCAGATTAGAAGGTGGAATAATAGGCTGGAAGAGGGTTGGCCTTGGCAGCCACTTATCTTCCGCAATTGAGATCGAAGAACCATTGCCTACCGACCAGAACAAACCCTGCTTTAAGGCCTCTTGTCCACGTAAAATGCTCCGCCATGCATAGCTCGGTGAGTAGCCTAGCGTTGCCTTCAAGAACGAAGTTGACGGGAAATAGCGTGCCTTAAGCAGACGACCAAGAAGAGATTCCGGTGATTGAATCAGTCGCCAACCCTGATGTGCCAGAAGGGCAATGTTAAAAGACTCAAGGTCCCTGAACCCAATTCCTCCCTCCTTCTTTGGAATGCAAAGCCGGCTCCATTTCATCCAGTGTATAGACCGACGATCAGAATTGCCCCACCAAAATTTGCAAATCATATCCTCAATATCCCTGCAGAGATATGCAGTCAGGAAAAAACATGACATGGTATACATAGGTACAACCTGTAGTACCGACTTAATGAGCACCTCCTTTCCCGCCTTAGATAGTAGGTGACTCTTCCATGATTTTAGTTTATTCCACACCCGATCTTTAACCTGTGAGAAGACAGTTTTTTTGGACCTTCCAATCATGGTGGGTAAACCAAGATACTTATCATGTTTATCCACTTCAATGACCTCAAGAATGCCTTGGATCTCATCCCGTAGGGTCTCACTAACATTTCCACTGAAAGATAACTCCGATTTACCAAAGTTGACTTGTTATCCGGACGCTGCTTTGTAACAACGAAGGATGTTCACAATTTCTTGGCTTTGTATACAAGAAGCTTTGGCAAATAACATGCTATCATCTGCAAAAAATAAGTGAGAAACCGTAGGGCCTCCCCGCGCTATTTTGATCCCTTTCCATCTTCCATTCTCCTCACTAAGCCGTATAAGCCTAGATAACGCATTTGCACAAAAGAGAAACAAATATGGGGAGAGTGGGTCGCCTTGCCGCAGTCCCCGGTTCGGCTTGAACCTCATGGACGGCACGCCTTCGACCAGCACAAAGAAAGAAACAATCCTGACGCATCGCATGATCAACATGATCCACTGTGTATCGAAACCCATCCTAATCATGCATTCTTCCAAGAAATCCCATTCAACCCGGTCATATGCCTTTGCCATATCGAGCTTTAGTGCTAGATATCCCGCCTTCCCTTTGCACCGACGCTTCATATAGTGGAAGATCTCCGCCGCAAATAAAGCATTCTCTGTAATAAGTCTTCCCGGCACGAAAGCACTTTGATTCTCCGATACCACCTTATCCAAGCACATCTTCAGGTGGTTGACTAGCATCTTGGATAAGATCTTGTACAAAACATTATACAAACTGATAGGACGTAGATCCTTCATTCTCGATGGATTAGTTATTTTAGGGATAAGAGAAATGAAGGTGTGATTTAGATTTTCCGGAATTGGAGCGCCATGTAAAATGTTAAGAACAAAACTAGTTACATCAAGACCAACAATATGCCAATGTTGCTGATAAAACAACGTTGACATACCGTCAAGCCCCGGTGCTTTTGTGGGATGCATGGAGAAAAGGGCAGAATGTACCTCCTCACAAGTGAACGGACGTAGCAGCTCAGAGTTATCTGTGTCCGAAACCTTGCGCAAGATTCCTTGAGAAGCCGTTGACGGAGGTGCTAATAAGTCAGATTTAAACAAAGTCCGAAAATAATCCACCGCTACTTTAGCCATACCATCACCACTTCTCCACTCCATCCCATCATCGTCCACCAATCTCACGATCTTATTTTGTTTCTGCCGCCCATTTGCTTTTGCATGAAAAAAATCAGGAATTCCGATCACCCCATTTAAGTTCGTTAATCCGGGAGCGTTGAAACCAGAGCCGCTCCTCTTGCTCCATAAGAGCACTCTCATGCTCCTCCAATACCCTGCGTCGCGCCACCTGTGATCCATCAATCCCATTCTTATGAATATCACTCAACTCTGCTCTAATCTCCTTGAGTTTACCAAAAATGTTGCCAAACCGAATCTTATTCCATTGTCTAAGATCCTGCATGCATTGGGATACTTGTCCAGGGACCCCTCACTGTCTAGCCTCACATGAGGATTAGTCCATGCATTTCTAACAATTACCTCATATCCTTCATCGGCTGCCCAAAGGGCCTCGAAACGAGAAGAACGATGACATGTTCTCTTCGCAACATTAGTCTCATCAATTCAAAGCGGGTACACCATGGTGGGGACGTGGTCCGATCCTTCTCGACAAAGATGCATGACCATAGCTCCTGGGTATTGTTCAAACCACGACTCGTTTGCAAAGGCGTAATCAAGTCTCTCCTGGATAAAGTCGTCTTCTTTTCTCCCATTGTCCCATGTAAATCTTGGCCCCGAAAACGAAATCTCGGTTAAATCACATTCCACTAACGCATCCCGAAATTGGATCATACTACCATAATTGATATCACAACCTCCTCTCTTATCTTCCAACGTCAGCACCTGATTGAAATCACCCATGCATAACCAAGCACCATGTGTCTCCTCACTGAGTTTTTTAAGGAGCTCGAAAGTATGGGTTTTGTCCCCTTCTCTTGGCCACCCATAAACCCTTGTAAAGCGTCACTTCTCCGAGTCTCCATGAGCATCCACTATGGCATCAATATGATGAATGGTATAGGATTGGATGGTCAAAGAGATCGACTCATCCCACATCAGACATATGCCACCCGACTTTCCCCGACAGTCCACCGTAAAACAGTTGGTAAAGCCGAGTCTACAACGTATCGTCTCCATCCTCCTTCTCTCACATTTCGTTTCCATAAGAAAGATCACCTTGGGGTCCTCTCTTCTCACCAAATTGGTGAGTCTTACAATTGCTCGGGCCTTCCCCAATCCCCGGCAATTGTAGCTAAGACAACTCATTTTGTCTGGCAAGAGAGGGTGGCGTCCTCCCTTGCCGATATATCCATCTCGTCAACCATCTTAGACCTCTTATTTGCATACTGCGTCTCATCAGGAGACATTCTAGCCTCGTTCCCGTCAAATTCTTTCCTCTTTAAAACCCCTCCTGACGGGTGTGTGCTATGCCCCCCTATCGCTCTGGCAACTCGCTTCCACTTGTGAACCGATCCCTCTCCACCCCCTGTTATCACTGTCTCGTTAGTAGGACCAGCTACACTAGGTTGATAACTATTGGCCAAAAGCTTCGTATGGACCACAAGATAACAACCCTTCCTCTGTGACATACATCTCTCCTCATTCCCTCCCTTGTGATCATACCGAACACAGATGACTCGCTTCCCCTCCCTCATTTCCTCTCCTCTTTTCCCCTCCACTCTATCAGCTGTCCTTCTTCCCCCATATATAACCTCCCCTTTTTTGCCCTCACACTCTCTTACCTGCTTCCCTACACTATCTAAACACACCGGGGGAATTGCCATATCTTTGTCAGCCACGTTGAGATGTGAGACAAGGCCTATGAGCTCCGGCTCAAGTTCTTGTTCCTCCCCCACTCTTCCATCACATTCACCCTGTAATATATCCTGTAAACTACGACGAACAGGCGCAGTAGTTGGTGAGTTGGATTGTTCATCCCCTTTCTTGTTGGCGCGTTGTTGCAATGACTGAAGGTGAACTCTTTCGCTCTCCCGCTCAGAATAGCTGCGATCCTCCTTGGTTTCCAGGGGTGAGGCTCGCAGCCTGTCGCCATAACTTTGTTGATCGTTGGAGTTCACTCCCTTGTCACAATCAAGTTCCACGTGACCAAGGCAGCCACAAGAGTAACAAAAGTTTGGAAGCCTCTCATATTTAACCTTGACCCACAACTTCCGCTTCCCGATGGACAATATGATCCCCCTACGCAAAGGCTTGTGAATATCAACCAGAACCCTAACTCGGAGGAACTTTGCACATATCATTATTTCCTCATCATCCACTTCTAGCAGACCCCCAAAAGCAGATCCAATGGCCTTGGCCGTAGACAGATTCATTGAAGTTAAGGGAAGATCATATACTCTAACCCAAAACGGCACACTCTCAAAAGTAATTTGGGAAGGTTGTCCATTACCTGGCTCTTTCAACACCACTAGAGCTTTGTCAAAAGACCAAGGACTACCCTTTACAACCTTCTCCCTGTCCGATTCATCAGTAAACTGAAAGAAAAACATATTGTGTCTGATTTCATGGAAAATGAAACTGTTTTTAAGCCTCCATGCACCCTTCATCGATGCTTTCAAAGCATAGGTGTTAAACGGTTTACTGGTTAAAAGCGTTCCCACTAGGGTTACAACACACCCTTTATCGGCACCAAGTTGATCCGGATCATCGAGCGGGATCGCTGTCGATTCCTCCTCTGTCAACTCCAGATTCAAATTTTGTGATGAACTACTAGCCATCCTAACCCTAATTCACAGACCCTGTAAAACTGACCTAAAAGCACCTCCATCAATCGGTACACCCGCACGTTACCGGCGAGACAATTCTAGCTCCCACGGCCTGCACCGGAGAGAAAGCAAGACAAGAGAATAACCACCAGGGGGCAGTTATTCACAATCGCCTATGGAGCCCTAGAGACTGCAAAGTGTGTTTCTCTTTGTTTTTTTCTTAAACGTAATAATCATCTTTCATTTCCACCCTTTTTACTTAATCGAGTTGCATAAAGAAGGTAGTCCTTATTTTTAGTTTTTGAGTTGGTTGACTTTCTAGAAACTCAATATTATATTGGTGACGTTTCAAGTTTTGTGTGAAATATTCAATATCCCTTATTTAATCTGTTTTTCATTATCTTTTTATTCTATAAAAAAAAATCAAAAATAATAACAACTATAAGGTATGAACAAAAAATAATACAAATTTTAAAAATTACTATTTGATGGACAAACTATTTTTTATTAAACCAATTTTTGATACTGAATGAAAATCTAGTCAAATTTTATTACAAAAATCGTCCACATATTTTTAAATCACATAAATTACCCATATATTTTATTTATTTCAAAAATCACCCATGTTATTTTTGTATACTTAACGAATTAGGTAAAAAAATTTAGTCATCACTTTATTTTTAATATTTAAGGTATTTTATTCATTAAAAAAAATTAAGAAGTTTTAAAAATAAAATTTTGATTAATAGAACCATGTTCGGTGTCATTTTTGTTTTATGGGTGTTGTTTGAGGGAATAATCCATATTTATAGGTAAAACTTAACGAAAGAATATAATACTAATTTGAACATATGTGTAATTTGAAAATTTAAAATGAATATATTTAGCCTAAATTTGTGGAAAAAATCTACATTTCATGTTTAAATTTTAAAAATTCAAAACATCTTATTTTTGACCAAAAAATTGTGGGAATGTCACCAAGTATGAGTCTTTTAACCAAAATTTTATTTTTAAAGGGCTAAAACTACTCAATCATTTTTATAACTATATTTTAAATAAATGACCTAAAATATTTAAGAATAAAGTGACAAATAACCTTTATTATATAATTCGTTTGGTATAAAAAAAAATTATATGGGTGTTTTGTGAAAGAAAATATACTGTGGGGTAATTTTGTGTGATTTAAAAAGTTATGGACGATTTTTATAATAAAATTGACTATAACTTCATCCCGTTAATGTGACATAGTTTGTATATCAACTAATAATTGTTAAGGTTTGTATTATTTTTACTTCATAGTGGTATTATTGTTGGTCATTTTTCCTTATTCTATATTAAAATGGATATAAAAGAGTTCAGCTTTTTTAAAAACAAGAGCTATATATGTGTTGAATATCAACATATTAACATTTCACTGGGTAATTTCGTAAAATTGAATTGAATGACTGACTAATTCAAATCAATAACAAAATGCAAGAATTAAAGTTAATTAAATAAAGCAACGCATTGTATGACTAATCAAAGGAGGAAGCTTAAAACAATTGAACACCTTAAAGAGTTAAAGTACACTATTAGCTGCTCTGCCTCGCAACCCTCCCGACGTTACCACTCTGCCCGATCACCGGCGACATGGATGCAGCGGCGGCGGCGGCAGCAATCTGGGCCGGAAAATTCAGCAAAGCCTTAGAACCGCGCATTTGAAACGCCGCTTTATCATAGGCCAAGGCGGCCTGCTCGGCAGTCTCAAACGTGCCAAGCCAGAGACGGGCGCCGTGCCTGGCGGAGTCGCGAATCTCGGCGGCGTACTTACCCCACGGCCGCCGGCGAACACCCCTGTAGTGCCTTTTCTTTGCGACCCCTCCGCCGCCCATCAAGTGTTGGTGGTGGGTGGCGGCGGGAATGGGATGGGGTTGGAAGAAGGGGACGGTGGTGGTGGAGGTGGCGACGGCGGAGGATGTTGCCTCGTTGAGGACATGGAATATGACCATGTCTTGAGAATCGTCCTCGTTTAGCGGTAAATCTGCAGGAGAGACTCTCTCCATGATTGTATGTTAATTATGAGAGTTTTGATTTTGGTATGTGTTTGGGATAAATGGATTTTTATGGTGAATGAGATTCTAGATTTTGTTTTCAAGTCTCGAAGAGATAGCGACACTATATATACATTATATTATATCCATGTTTTTGGTTGATTAGGTAAGAATGTAAGATAATTATCATTTATTTTTCTAGAATTTGCATGCAAGTGTAATAAAACGAGATGCATCATAAATGTGAAAGGAATAGTTAAGAAGAAAGGTCTTTCACGTGATTTGAACTTTGAACATGAGATTTGGAAAATGAAGGACCTTTTGACTAAATATTCCACTATCAAAGCCTCCACAAAATACCCAAATAATTCAGCAGCCATCACTTTTATATTGGAATATATATATATAACTATTTCTTTTATTTGATTTTATTAGTATCAAGTAGTCCACTTTATTTACAATTAATATAAATTGGAAAGGTACACCAAATGTTTTATGAGTTGATTATGAGACCGGGTCATAATTTTCTAAATTTTCATATAGGTCCGTTTGATGTATAGCGAGTGAAACAGAAACTTAATGGAACTGAAACTGAAAAATGTGACTGAAATTGAATGGAACTTAATCGAATAAATTTATTTATATGTTCGTTTAGGATAAGAATGAATGGGTTGAATGAGGTACAAAATGACCAAAATAACCTTAGACAATACCCTTGCCAATTTTTACTTATATTTTAAACTAATTTAAAAAATAAATTAATTTGAAAAATAGAACTTAATGGGGCCATTTTGTCGTTCAACTAACCTCATTGATAATGCAGCTAGCACCCGTCTCCAACCCTAAGCGAAGGAGAAATTGAAGGTCGACATCGCCACCTTGGCCGTCGCTGTCGGAGTGATTCATCCACTGCCCCGTCAGAAACTCGACCTCCACTTCCACTGCCGGAGTCTCATTGCCCAGATAAAGTGAGCTCTTGCCCCCACTGTAAACCCTAAATAATGGAATTGAAATCGGCAGTACTACTTGATTGAGAATAATAAAACACAAAATGATGGAGTTTTTCTGTTAGTGTTTCAAACCTTGATTGAGATTGAAATCGGGTTTGCTTGATTAAGTTCGGCTTGCTTGAATTGAGCTCTTTTATTCCACTGTTAACCCGTAGTAATGGAATTAAGCTCCATTATTTTCCACTATTAACCCTTGCTTGATTGAGTTCGGCTTGCTTGAATTGAGCTCTTTTTTTCCACTGTTAACCCTTAGTAATGGAAGTGAGCTCCGTCATTTTTCATTGTTAACCCTTACTTGATTGAGTTTGGCTTTCTTGAATTGAGCCCTTTCCCCACAATTAAAGTGAGTTCTTGTCCCATTGTAAACCCTAAATTATGCTCAGAATTGAGCTCTTTTTTTCCACTGTAAACCCTTAGTAATGGAATGTGGACATATGATTGCCTGATTTGCTTGCCTTCTTGATTTCATCTTCAATTGAGTTCGGCTTTGCTTGATTTTCTTTTCTTCTTCGGGTTTTGATGATGTTTAAGTGTATATGTGGACAGTTTTGTTTCAAGTGATTGCCTGATTTGCTTGCCTTCTTGGTGGAAATGTTGAGCTTCAATTTGTTACTTACCTACTGCTTTTGAGTTTCTTGTGAATTAAAAATTTTGATTTAGAATTAAGTCATGTCTCCCAAATCGTCATGGTCTCGGAAAGGCAAACGTTTTGGTTGGACTCGCGAATCAACAATGTAGTTTCTTACGATTTGTCGTGAGTACCAACTAAAACAAGGCCAGAATCAACCATTTGCTTGGCTTGTTATTATACAACAATTGGAAGAAACGACCGGAATATCAGCGGATGTGACCTGTATGAAAAACAAACTAAATTACATGAAAAAAGTTTGAAATATTTGGTATAAAATAAGGACTACTGAAACGGGACTAGGGTGGGATCCAGTGGAACATCGGATCATTGTAGATCATGCGTGATAGGAGAAAAAATTGAAGGTCGATTATCTATTTCTCTCTTTGCTTCATATGCTATTTTTTGTTGGTGATGATGAGGTTGTGTAATTCTTGTTATTTGTTACAGGAAGATAAAACTCGCAGTGTTTTTCGTAACAAAAGCATACCAGAAGACATGAACGACTTGTGGGACCAGCTTTTCACGAACACAGTCGCCACAGGAAGACATTGTGTGGTGCCCGGTATGACAAAAGATGTGGGTGAAAAGGTGGCTGACAATGTGCCGGTAGATGTAGTCAAGATATTGCACGTGATTTTCATTTTGACGGGGACGATGAAGATGATATGGAGGGAGATATTGGGTTGGAAAATGATGGAGAGTTTACAAACTCTGTATTGAACCTCAACCTTAAAGTTTCAAACGAGGAATTACTGAATGATGTGTACAAGAAGGTAACCCAAACTCAGGGTCAGTCATCAAGGAAAAGCAATCTTCCACCAACCAAGTCAAAGGCTAGCATTGGAACCAAAGTTCCCCCTACAAAAAAGGTTTCAAGAGAAAGGCATCGAAGGGGTCGACCACTCTCAGTCAAGGGATAGACTTGATTGGCAGAACCAGTGAGAGGATGTTGAACTTGTTGGAAGGAGAAGTTGGTAGCTCTGCTTCAAGTGCAAAGCAAAAAATTTCACATCTGATGAGAGTTTAGAGGTCCTTGCACAGATGGTGGATGATGGTTTGCTAGTGCATGGAGAGGAGTTGTGGCGTGTGGCAGTTGATTTGCTTGTTGCAGAAGACACGCGTAACATTTTCATGGGCTTACCACCGGGTGATGGAAGATTGTCATGGTGGAAGTGACATTTCTCCACTATGCCGAAAAAATATTAAAGTTGTGACAAATCTTTTTAAGTATACGGACTTGAGTGTGCTTTTTTTTTTATCTTTGCATATGTTTGATGAACTTGAGTGTGACTTACTTTCATGAACTTGTGTTGTACTTTTTATTGTATGAGTTTCACCTTTTTAATAAAGTTTGCAATGGTTACTCCGTAGGTTGTGGGAGCCCCTTTTAATTACACATTAATGACACCTCGAAAAATGAGCAACCCAGAAATGGATATCTTGGCTGCACAGTTATGGATGGGTCAGATTCTGAAAGTGTTGTTCACACATTACGAAAAATGAGCAGTTACCGGGTTACAGTATTGAGACATAGCTCGATATCATCATTGCATGTTTCACTCTCCAAAACTACATCCTTGTGCATAAAAAAAAGACGACTTCTTCGATGATGAAAGAGTGGAACAAATTATTGACCAAGAGGTGGAAGACGATGAGAATGATGAAAATGATGGCAATAGAAGGGATGAGCTACCATCTGGGATGAAAGACGTACGTGATGCAATAACAGCTCAAAAATGGAATGACAGAAGGAGTAATATGCTAAATAGATAATCTTGAGAAGCTAACTTGAATGTAAGTTAATTGTAACTTTTTTGCGGAAGAGTAAACTTTTTTGTGGAAGCTTAGTTGAATGTAAGGATTAATATGCTAAATGGAATGCAGAAGGATGAAAGAGTGGAAGAAATTGTAACTTTTTATGGCAGAATAAACCTTGTCAAACGTTAAGTTAATTGTAACTTTTTTTCCGAAGAGTAAACTTTTTGCGAGCTGAGGTGACCATTTGCAAAATATATTAGATAGATTTGATTCAACTGTTTTAATACATACGTTGACATATAAGTTACCCAAAATGTGGTACTACACCAAAAAACGATGCCCCCATTAATGACATACTTACATTCGATTCATATATTCACCTAAAGTACCCTAATGATAGTGCACACAGAAGACCTAAAAACAGGGGTGTAATACGAGCCGAACGAGCCGAGCATCGGCATGCTCAAGCTCGCCTCGTTTAGAAACGAGCCGAGGCAGAGCCGAGCCTAAAATTTATACGAGCTTTAAACTGTGCTCAAGCTTGGCTCGTTTAGAAAGTGAACGAGCTCGAGCCGAGCTTTTGACGAGCCGATCCCGAGCCGAACCCAAGTAGCTCGGCTAAAATAATGCTCCTATAGTGTTATTTTATCCAAACGAGCCGAGCTTTACCCGAACGAGCCGAGCATTGACATGCTCAAGCTTGGCTCGCTTATAAACGAGCCGAGCCCGAGCCGAGCCTAAAATTTATACGAGCTTTAAAATGTGCTCAAGCTTGGCTCGTTTAGAAAGTGAACGAGCTCGAGCCAAGCTTTTGACGAGCCGAGCCCGAGCCGAGCCCGAGTATCTAGTCTCATATTACAGCCCTACCTAAAAACAGTTACATGCCTATCTTTTGGCATAACTTAGCAATGCACCAAACTGCAATTCCAAGTAGAATAACCATAAATATTTCTGCCCTTCTTTCATTCAACCTTGCTCTTGTGTTGGCCTCCTCTAGTCATAGGGATAGTTGTATGTTTGATGAAGCTAAATCTGACACATGGTCATAGAACTCCTGGTTGGTTGCCTCCACGTTGATCATGTTTTGGTCTCTTACTTCTATCTCTTGTCTTAGTATCTCATTGTCACTCCTTAGTCTATGGGCTACCTCTTGCATATGCCTGACCGTATCAGATTGTTCCATGAGACTGTCATACACCTCTTCCTCCAATTCATTAAGAAATAGCGAAAAAATAATTAAGAAATCCATGAGATAGAGTGTGTTTTTTCTGCTACCGATTTTCTTCAATGAAAGAGTTTATAAGATTGCTTACAGCGTAGTAGGAATCAAGCTCTGTAGAAGAGTTAGACACATATGGATCAAACTCATACGGGAACGAACCATCAGATGGTAAGGATGTCTTGATGAATTTGACATGATTACGAACAACATAAAAACTAGAAAGAGTTTAAATACAACAGGTTAATACAAACGCAACACAATGAGAAACACTTGATTTAACTAAAAAAGAATCAAGACAAAAGAGTGATGCATAACACAACATGTTAATTCAAACACAACATAATGAGAAACACTTGAATTAACCAAAAAGAATCAAGACAAAATGAAAAAACCAGTGAAAAAAGAGAAATGGTTCAACACAAAGCTTAATTCAAAAGCCAAGAGTGACTGAAACTGACACAAAAGGTTAATTCAAATGAAAGGCCAGTAATGATGCAGAACACAACGTAAGTATCTACTTTCATTGTGTTGGATCTTGGCCTGCACCAAATTTGCCTTAGACTGCCATACTTTATTTTTGGAAGCTTTAGTCCTTGCTCAATATTGATTGTAAGAGACAGTTGTGACTCTAGGATATCCACTTGTGACGTTGTTATCCACCATGCTATGTTAGGTTTGTGTATGTTTTCTTCTTGTATTTATGGCCAAATTAAATTGGATGTTAATGATTGATCTTATGGTTTGTTCTTGTTTTATTAGCTTGCAACCTGTTAGGGACACTCGTGATAAGCAGATACAGCTGTGGAAGGAGCTGATACTTGACTATTGTAAGACGCAAAAGATCTTTCTGATTGGTCTGGAGGAAGATTTCCCTTTGTTTTCAAACCCTTTCATTGAGAGTAAGTCTTCACATTTGCTTATACTTACTACATTTTGGCTATTATATTCTTCTACTTCCATTTTGATGTCCTTAAGTCTCCTAGTGATCATATGGTTGTATATCTAGTTTCTGATATTTGATATACTCTTGCTTATATGTGCTATGTTGTTTTGTATGGTAGTTCAGATCCCTCAGCCATGAAGCAAGGGAGGTATTTTTTGTCCACCATAGTAGGAGAAGGTCGATGACATAATTCACTAAACACTATCCGGACTTTTCTCATTAATTATGCTAGGTTGTTCTATACTTTGCATATGATATTTTTTAGTTAAAATCATAATATAGGGCGTGCATAGCGGATGGATAAAAGTCACCGCAAATGCCTAATTCTTCTGTACCGTATTCAAGACTGGGCAGACATCATTGTGAAGTTTGTACCTGAACCATGCCCAACATTCACTCCTTTTTTCTGGTATTATAAGTTACCAAACTCACTATCTATAGATTCACCAATTAATCTACATCAAAAATCCAAGTTACCAATTTAAAACCAAGTCCATTTATGAACAGAAACATAATATCTCATAAGAATTTTAGTTAATATACTGACTCTACTATTTGAATTTGCTATAATAACAAAATTACATCATTGTTCCAGACCTTGAAGTTAATATACTGACTCTACTCTTTGAATTTTAGTTAATATACTGACTTTACTCTTTTGTATGATTTTGGCAAGTGTGTTCTATTGGCATTATTCTCATTATTGAAATATTTGCTCAGAGTCTGCTTCTATTGACAACATGTTAATTCAATTTGCTATAACTAACAAAAATACATCTTATAAAAGTAGTTCTTTCCAAGGAAAAAAAATATTCAACAACATGCGGTGAGTACAAAATACCTCCTCAAAATCAAATACTCAACAAAAGCAGATCACGAAATAACAAGCTGATCAAAACACAACCATTTCAAATTGATAGTCCAGAAGCAAATCACGAAACAACAAGCAAATCACGAAACAATTGATGGTCCAGAAATGCAAGCATTGAAAATTTAAGATGAACGCAGTAAGTACATCAACAACAAGCTTATCAAAACACAACCCTTTCAGATCGAAATACTTACCTCCAATTGGGGATGTCAAAGCCAAAGTCCTACGGGTTCCAACGAAGAGACCACATAAGACAACGAAATCAATTAGGGATTTGAAATCGAATCATTGAGTATAGAATACCTGCTCACCGACGGGAACGATTTTGAAGACGCCGTTCTTCCTGTTGACGGAGGAAACGAGGGATGAAGGAAATGAGTGAAAAAACCCTAGCGATACACATAGGGGATTGGGGGTAGCGTGATGCGCCCTTGACCCCTATGTCCCAAGATAAGGAAGACGAGGCACTCCGGGTTCGCTCCGATGGACCGCTCACCCGTTCCCGTGCTAAGGGAATCGCTCAAGCTACCGGCTCCATCATTAGTCGCACCGTTGCTTGTCACGGATCCATTGGTTGCAAACCGTGCCTCTATGCCACTATGACATGAAATTTGTCAAGCCGGCACCGTTCCGGCGCATTTTCTGCATTTTTTGTATTTTAGCGTTTTGTAATAATAAGTCTTTTTATTTTCGGATTATTAATTTCCGGGACTTTATTTCCGGAACTTAATTTCTCGAAATTAAGATTAGACTTTTGGTTTTGGAATTTAATTCGGAAACTTAATTCCGAACTTAAATTCCCAACCTTTCATATTTTTAGGTTTTTCATTTTCGGAACTTGAATTCCGACTTTATTTCCGTCATTTAATTTCCGACCCTTTGTATGACCTTCATCCAATATATAAGGGGATGCTTGACTCATTTGTAAATCATGTTCAATTTGATTAAGTATTGAGAAGTATTTTCCTCCTACTTACTTGAGCATCAATCCCTCTTCCAATCCTCTCAAAGTTCTTCTTTTGGATCTTCGATCCAAACTCAACCACATTCGAGGGTTCTTCAAGAACCAACTCAACCGACCCACTTCAAGGCTTGATCAATCAATCTAGATCGACTCAACCATACAACTTCCGCCTCCATCTCTAAGCTTCCGCAACCCATCTTCAACGCATCCGCACTTCAACTAAGGAGTAGTTGAGCTTCAGCTTGATCTAGATCCGGAATATTTCATTGACGTGTCCAAGGACGCATCATAGCGGGGGTAAATAAGCCATCTTCAATTCATTCAACCGATTCAACTAGGGTGGGCAGGTTGAATGATTCAGTTGTAATACCCGGAAAACCAATCGAACCGGATTCCGATCCGCTGTTTTTTTTTCTAAAACAAAATAATACAACATTAAATTCTATCATTTTATGTGATGTAATACCCGGAAAACCAATCGAACCGGATTCTGATCCGCTGTTTTTTTTTTTCTAAAACAAAATAATACAACATTAAATTCTATCATTTTATGTGATCTTATTCACATAAAATGATAATTTTAATGTTTTGTATAAGCGATTAGAGTCTTCGTTTTTTTTAGACTCGAAGAACGGTTCTATACGAATACGACTCACGTAGCAGCCCATAATTAGCGGAATGAACAAACCGGACTAGGCCCATTGTAATCAGCCCACGGCCCAAAACCCTATCTTTAACCCTAAACCCTAATCAACTTCCTAATCACGTTTAAGTCTAACCTAATTGTTCTTTCTCTAACCTATGTGCCGCTGCTCTACTCATCCCTCCAACTGCAACCATATCCTCCTTCCTCTTGTTCTGCACGACCGACAACAGCCATACCCACCGAAGCAGTTGCAGTCCCACGCCCCTTCCAGACCAGGACCACCACCGACGCCCGCCACCGAGACTACACGTAGAGGGGTGACGACGACAGCCGAAGACGAACAACAACACTTCCAGTCCGCCAACCTGATGCACGCCTAGGGTGGAGATGCCGGACGCTACACTCGATGCCCAACCTGCTGCACGCCTAGGGTGGAGATGCCGGACGCTGTACTCGACACCCAGCCTGCTGCACGCCTCCAGTGGGAACCAGACACGGGCCGATCGATCGCTCAGCCGCCGTAGAAGAAGGTCGGCCCTCCAGTAGACTCCGAACAACTATTAAATGGGCTTATCACCTTCGACCTTCTGCATACACGAGAAATCTGGTAAGAACCCTCCTATGCCTCGTCTTTCACTTGTGCCCAGTAGATCAGAAGCGACTCACCTTGCGACACTCTGATGATGCAGCCCACCAGACCCCTCGCTCGTCTCTGTGACAGCCAGGCGAACAACGCCGCCCACTCTACCCTCTTCTTTCCCTCTGATTTCAGGCAGTAGCAAGCACCGGGTTGCTCGTGTAGATCAACCGTTACTATGCCTTCACTGCTGTGGTGAGTAGACAACCTTCAATTGTAATGTCTTATGCTGTTTAGAGGAGTGGGCTGTAGAATTGAGTAAAAATGTAAGAGCAATGTAGGGTGAGAAAATCTTACATAAAATGGTACCATAAAGTCTTGCATGTTGGGTGTTGTGAGTTTCGAACCGGAGACCTCTAGGTAGAAATAAGGGAAGCTTTTGCTGTCAAGGGGAATCGAAGTTAGGACCATCTGCACACCTTATATTTCAATTTCTGACCTGCTGACTTAGGATCTAATTTTTATAGCTTAAATCGAGAAACCACCGTTGAATTTTTGATATATTGTAGATTGAGTTTTGTAGTTCACCGTGTTAAAATTTGGGAAAAAGTTAACGGTCAGATTAGAACTTATAAGTGCTCAAAGTAAGACAGTTGAGCCTGTTTTTACAGCAGGGGAAAATAGACCAAGTATGGGAAATTTTCAGCTTTTTACCAACTTTAGAGATGTATGGGAGAGTTATGAGTAAGTATTTTTGAGGGATCTTTACTCCTATGTTTAGCATGTATATCATAGAGGATCTAGGATTTTATTTCGAAATTTTTATATCCTTATCCAAGCCGTGCATATGAACCCAAAGTCGAGCCTTAACGACTTTTTTGTGTAAACTAAGATCTTTGGGGTAACTCTTATAAAACCTTACTAAATCCTTACCAAACTTTTCAATGAGAACTAGATTATGGACATAGGTTCTAAAAGAAAATATTAGAACTAAATGATAGACTTTGAGAATTTTCGGCACTAAGGGTAAAATGGTCTTTTACCGTAAGAGACCTTTTTCCGTAATTCCTTCGCATGAGGTTGGACATCTGGATATGATTTTGATTCATATGCCTTATTTGACAGGCGTTTGAGTTACCACGGGTTCGGACTGAGTTGAGATTTGAGAAAGCGATTTTTTTATCAAGGTAAGTCCTTGCGACTTACTTAGCTGGTTTCTGGATATTAGTTGGGTGATGATGGTTGTGTGTGTGCAATGTGTGTTATAATAAGAATAACAACTTGTTAGGACGATCGTGGTTATTATGTGTTAAGGCCCAAGTGTATGTATAACGGGCCGTGACATCACTGCCCAGCTCTGATATGAGACTAGGAGGTTCTCTATACCCAGACCATACAGGTACACGGTGAGATGCATCGGATCCACTCCTGATGGGTACACGGGGGCGGAGGCGAGGTTTGGGAATCCCTCGTGTCACAAAATAAGTATCATTAGAGTGAATGACTTAAATGAAGATAATAAATGGATTGTTTTAAAGCATGATGAGTGTTTATTATTTTATGTGTGTGTGCTGTTATTATTCTCCTAATATTTAGATAACTAGCTAATGGTTGTTTTGTTGTGTTTTTAGTTTTACTGCAGGTTAGAACAGCAGCTGAGTGATCCGGAAGTAGTGGTCAGCCGGGTCTCCGTACTCTTTAGAGTGGGGGTTTGGGTTGTTGCTTTGTTGTCTTTCCCTTTTGTTAAGACAGTTAGTCTTTTCCGTTGTTTAAGTACGATAGGCTGTTAGACTTTGTTGCATTCATCCTTTTACAAATACATTTTTATAAATTTCGGTTATTCTTATTTGTGTCTTGTTGCAAGATCCTAGTAATATTTTTTTCAAACTGAGGTCGGGACCCATTGTGAGGTCCTAACCAGTAATGTCCTGAGTTCCGAGAATTCGGGGTGTTACATCAGTCGTTTCAGTTCCTCAATCAATCGTCTTCAACCGATGGGTTGAATCCAGAAAGGGCTCTAAGGAACACTGAAAATTTTCGTTCAATCGGCTGAACGAATTCAGTCGATTGAATACAAGGCTACCGAACAGGCCCATAAATATACATTAACGACTTAATGATAACCAAATACATACATATAGGGTCCGTTTGGAAACCACAAGCTTATTATAGCTGAAGCTGAAGCTGAAGATGATTGTAGCTGAACCTGAAGCTGAAATAAGTAGCTGAATGGAGTAGCTGATTTATTTAGATAAACTTGTTGAGCGTTTGGGAAGTACGAGCTTATCTAAGATGATAGAAATGTAAAATTACCAATAAGGGCTTCATTAAGAGTGTAATTCATATGTCTTTTTGTTAAATATTTAATTGAGATTATTGCCAAAAAAAATTATTAATACTAATAGATAATTAAAAATTATATAATTAAATTTTAGTTTTGTAAGACAAAATTCGAATTTTTAAATTTATAAAATTTAAAGCTGAAAAATAATTATTAGTGTAATTCATATGTCTTTTTGGTAAATATTTAATAGAGATTATTGCTAAAACAAATATTATTAGTACTAATAGATAATTAAAAAATATATTATAATGTAATTAAATTTTAGTTTTGTAAAACAAATTTCGAATTTAAATTTATAAAATTTTAAGCTGAAATATAATTAAAAGTGTAATTCATGTCTTTTTGGTAACTATTTAATAAAGATTATTGTCAAAATAATATTATTAGTACTAATACATAGTTAAAAAAAATTATATAGTTAAATTTCAGTTTTGTTAAACAAAATTTGAATTTTTAAATTTATAATATTTAGCTGATAAATAATTAATAGTGTAATTCATATGTCTTTTTGGTAAATATTCAATAGAAATTATTGCCAAATAATATTATTAGTACTAATCGATAATTAAAAATTCTATTATAATATCTAATGTGTAGTTAAGTTTCAATCTTGTTAAATCAATTCAAAATTTTAAACTACAAAATTTTAAATTGAAAATAATTAATAAAACTTAGTTTATGAATTTATTAATTGAATATATATATTATATTACAATGTGTAGTGTGGAAAATTATAATAGAAGGGTATTTCTAGAATTAAATTTTCCATAAGCTCCTTAAGCTTCAATAAGCTTGTCATGGATAGCTTATAGAAATCATCATTTCATCGGCTTTCAAAAGCTTCATCAGCTTTCATTATCTGAGACTTTCAAAAACTGGATAAATTTATACAGTGCAAACTTCAGCTTCCATAAGCTCCACCAGCTTCCATAATTGAGCTGCTTCCAAGACAGGGCCATATATATGTAAAATTATACAAAGAGAAAAAATAACTAGCATTGTGTCCAATTCTTAAACCTAATTCATTTCAATCATGTTTCAAATCTTGCTACTATTTACTTTTCAAATAAAAAAAATATATGTTGGATACATATTACATTAAATAGAGTTCAAACAAATTTTTGCATTCTTCAAAATATATGAAATCTCCTAACTTAAAAATAATCCCAACTCCGAAAAACAGAAAGAAAAAAAAAATCAAACTTGTTATATAACAACACCGAAATGAATTCATTCTTATCCTGATTGTGGTAGTCTTTTGTTTACATGTATAACCATATAATATTTTTTTTCTTTTCATACTCTCGAATGAGTTCAAACTTTTTAGTTGGACCTCTTTAAGATATTTATAGTTTTGTAGGAGCGCAATCGAATACTTTTTAAGTAAAAAGCAAGCAATGCAAATAAAGTAAAAATTGTCAATTATGCAAAAAATTGAGGATAATTACAAAGGAGAAGTTTATTTGTATATATATATGGGGTAGGCTCTGGCGAAACCTTTCTTACCGTAAAGAATATTAACATCTAATATTCATCAGATTAAATAAAGAACGTATGCGATGGAAGGATCACAATAACTGTTAATAGGGGAGTTTTACCGGATTGTTCATATATTATTCACCAGCGGTTGATCGATTTTTATATTAGGAAATAAAATATCTTATTTATGGATATAATGAATAAAATATTATGGATGCTTTCAATCGATTAATTTTTAGACATTCGTTTTACTTTAGAAACGATCATTAAATAAATTGGTGCACCAAAACACTAATAACGAATCGTTAATCAATGAAAGAAACAAAAGGAACAAAGCTAACGATCGTTAGAGCAAGTTAAAGATCGTTACCAAAAAAATTTGTAGTCTAATAATCGTTAAGCGTTAGACTACATTTTCTTAGCTTAACGATCGTTAAACATGTAACATCCCACATTTTCAGAACTCAGTGCGTAACGGGTTATGATCTCACAATGGATCCCGGCCCTAACTTGACAAAATTTTCACCAGATCTTAACAAGACACACATAAAGGAAAAACTGAATAAAAGTCTAAATTATTCAATAATGTCATGGAACAAAAGAAATGACAGTCACCCAGGTACGACATAAGAGAAATAAACCAAAAAAGAAAAAGAATGCGGAAGAGAGTCTCGCTACAATATAGATAAACCCCAAATCTCGCCCTACTACGTACGGGAACCCGGCTGACCACTCCCCTCCAAATCACTCTGCAACTGCCCTACCGTGCAAGGTGTCTAACAACATGACGGTATAACCGTTAGCTAACAATCCAAGATATCAGAAAATACTAAAATAGCAAAAACACACGTCAATGCGGAAAGTAAACACAACAGCATGCTTTCCACAGAAATCCCGTTTTAGTTTTATTAGGTGATTCACTTCTAAGCTCAACTTGTTTATGGCATGAGGACCCCTTGACCCTCGCCTTTGTCCCCGTATACCAAGGAGTGGTTCAATACATCTCGTCTTATGCCATGTATGGGCTAGTCGCGGAGAGCCGTTCAGTCTCATGTCAAAGTTATGTAGTGATGTCACGATCTGTTATACATACAATTGGGTCTTATAAATAATAGTGACGTCATCCTATTCAAGGTATAATTATAAAGTGGATAGAACACACCACTAATAGTCCACACCAATAAGAGGAAAGCTAACTAAGTAAGTCCATGGGACTTAATTGTATCGATCCAAAACTCGACTACCGCAATATAACGGTCTCACCCGTATGTGATCCCAAATGCCTGGTCAAATTCGAAACACGTCTCAACATCATATTTCCATCATTTAGAAATATCTGGGAAGGATCTTAGGCTAGAATGGACAGCTCAAAAAGCAATCGTAAGCTTAGCCCTAACTTTAAGGAAATGACAATTGTACCCCTAACTTCCTCACAACTACCAAAAGAGTACAAACAACTCTAATTCTTAAGATATAGTCTTACAACATGATATAAACGATAATCAAACCACTACGAGTTTTTGAAAGTTTTCCGAACTTTAAACTTACTCAGAAACCCTTATAACATTTTCAAGCAAACTAGTCTACTATGCTACTTTGACCTTAATTATCTAATCTTATACAACTCCTAAAATCGAAGGAAAATAATCAGATATACTTTAGAAGAAATCACAAGGGACATACCAAATTTTTGGGTTTTTCTTAAAAAAAATTTTTTGACCTAACTTCACAAGATCATACCTTCTAATCTAATCTTCTGCAATACATCCTAAACTATAAAATCTTGCTATAACATATCAAAATTTCAGCCGTAAAAGATGAGTCGATCATACCTAAATCTGGTTCCAAAGTTGGTTGTTCGATGGTTAGGCTCTCAAAAAAAACTGGGCAAGAAAGAAGGTAGATCCAAGTTCGAGTCTTGGGGTTCTCCTTGGTTCAGTCTGGCACATCTACTTCTTTATTCTCTTCTTACTCTTGTGGGTTCGACTGAAGATATATATGAGCCATTACCCCTACTCCAATCCGAGAGAAAAGAAGGAGACACTTACCTATTGACCAAGGTTGAGTCGTTGCTGTTGCGGTTCGTGGCTGATGTTGGTGTGGGAGAGGAATGAGCAAGTTGTTACGTGGTTGCTGCTTACGTGGGAGAATGTTAATGTGTGGAAATGTGTCCCACATCGACAATATGATACCGTGTGAACCTAACATATAAGTCCGAGGTCTACTCCTCCTATTGTCAATTGGTTTTAGGATGGAACCCCGAAAGGCTTGTCTGTAGGTTCACCTTTACGTGCAAACCCTCCACGTATTAGACCCGACGGATATTAAAAGATAATTGAAGGTAAGAGAGGTTTGGTAATTTTGGGTAAGTATTCTCACACAAATATTGGCAATATATCAGCATAAAATGATAGATATAAGTTAGGTAATGTTTGACTTATAAGGTTAAGTACCACTTAAAGTGATAAGTAGGGTTAGGCGTGGAGAGGTTTATTCATAAGAACACACCTTATGGGTTCGAATAATGTGAAACCCGATCTAAGTTTGGTTTGACTCGGAACCTCTCGAAAATAAAATTTCCCGGATATTACAAAACAAGCTTAACGATCATTAAGGATAATTTCTTTTTCCATTTTCTCTCTTAACGTTAAGCTTGTTTGTTTATTAATCATTACAATTATTAGCCCATGTGCAAAAATAATTGTAACGATCGTTACATTTGTTTTTTTTACATTGTATGAACTCGTTAGCACAGGCTAGCGAGTGTTATCTAAAAAATAAATAATAATAATAATAATAATAATAATAATAATAATAATAATAATAATAATAATAATAATAATAATAATAATAATAATAATAATAATTATTATTATTATTATTATTATAATGACGGGCATATAGTGGTGTTCGGATCCGGTCTGACAAATCGGGATTTTGGTCCGATCGTACTTCCTCCTATATTCATACCCGCATTGTTATTTTTTAGTTTTTGTATAACGATGTGATGTTAGGGTTGGACTATCGCATGACTAGTTGACTATTTAACAAAATTAAAAAAAAACGCTAGCAGCAAGAGAATGTATCGAAATTATATAAATATCACTATTATTTTCTTTAAAAATACAAATTGACATAGAAATTAGTTAGAACTTGGAAGGTAAATGTGTTGACGTACGGACGCATTTTACGCCAATCCTCCACTTTCTTCTTTCTTCTCTCCCAGCCTCCCTCTCAACGGAAACAACCACCTATTGCATGCAAACAATGGCATTAGCCTTGCATTTTGGAATTCCTTGAAAATTCACAGAGAGAATTACATCCTGAGAAGAAGAAGAAGAAGAAGAAGATAAATAGGGAGATCGATACGATAGATGGGCGCATTCAGAGCCGACGATGATTACGATTACTTGTTCAAGGTGGTTCTGATTGGAGATTCCGGTGTCGGAAAATCCAATCTTCTCTCTCGATTCACCCGAAACGAGTTCAGCCTCGAGTCCAAATCCACCATCGGCGTCGAGTTCGCCACTCGAAGCATTCGTGTCGATGATAAGATCATCAAGGCTCAAATTTGGGACACTGCTGGCCAAGAAAGGTAGGGTTGATACATGAGACAAGTTACTCGGGTTCTGCTCGTCAAAAGCTCGGCTCGTTTATAAACGAGTCGAGTTTGAGCATGTCAAGGCTCGACTCGTTCGGAAAAAGCTCGGCTCGTTCGGCTAAAATAACATTATATGTGCATTATTTTAGACGAGCTACTCGGGTTGGGTTCGGGCTCGCCTAGTCAAAAAACGAGCCGAGTTTGAATATGCCAAGACTCGGCTCGTACGACTCGTATAACACCCCTAAAGAAAGGTTTTCCGCTTTTGAAAATAATCTATATTCTGATTTTATAATACCGTTTTCACGTCTACTTTGCTCGTTGTCAATGAAGATATCGAGCCATCACGAGTGCATACTACCGAGGAGCGGTAGGTGCACTAGTGGTCTACGACGTGACCCGGCACGTGACGTTCGAGAACGTGGAGAGATGGCTGAAGGAGCTCCGAGACCACACAGACACCAACATTGTAATAATGCTCGTAGGAAACAAGGCGGATTTACGACACTTGAGGGCCGTGTCGACGGAAGACGCCAAGGGCTTTTCGGAGAGGGAGACGACCTTCTTCATGGAGACTTCGGCTCTCGAGTCTCTGAACGTCGAGAGTGCGTTCACGGAAGTTCTATCTCAGATCTACCATGTGGTGAGTAGGAAGGCGCTCGACATAGGCGACGATCCTGCAGCTTTGCCTAAGGGACAGACCATCAACATTAATAATATGGATGATGTTTCTGCTGTGAAGAAAGGAGGGTGTTGTTCCAGTTAGGGTTTTGCTTTACCTGTTCATAATAGTTTCATTTTGGCTAGGCTATTCATAAGAGAAGCATACAAAGAAGCTTTATACATAGTTGAAGGGTGTAAGTACATACAAGATAGGCAGTTTTCCTGCTCATCATTCTCATTAATCACTCCTCCATTCATTTCTATTTGTAATTTATACCAATCCTATTGCTGTGATCATGTTTTAGATTCTTCTTTTGTCAATTTTATTATATTGTTTTAAACCCTATTGCTTAATTTGTTTTAAACACCCTTTATACCTCCAAAGATTTCACTAACCACTTCCTTTTTCATTTAATCACCTACTATAGATAATATGTTATTCTATGTTTAAGATTTATGTTCAGATCGATCGATAAACCATACCGGACCGGTAATTAGGGCCTGGTCCGGCCCTGGACCGTAATAGTAAAAATTTGATCCGATCCGGTCCATAATATTACGATCCGGTCCAGTCCTAGACCGTAATGTTCTGGTTTGGTCCAGTCCGGACCTTTAATTTACACTTATATATTTTTGAACAGGAAGAGCATCCAATCCAGTCCAAATCCGGACTAGATTTAATCCATACAAAAAATATATTTTTTAACAAAACAAATTAAAATGGTTCGGTCCAGGTCCATAAACCGTTTCACACAAGTAGTGAAACGGCCGGTCCGGTCCAGACCGTTTGGACACCTCTAGGGATGACTCTTTTGTATCATCGCACAGTGACGATCCAATTGCACACGACTATTTCGCAAGTGTTTAAATCCACCATGGCAAAATGGAGAGCATAAGAAACCAGTAGAGTATTTACAAAGTAAAACTATGCTTGCTGAAAACTAATTATACCCACCGTCTTGTATACTAAGCGTCCAAAAGTACCAAAAGCCAAAGATATTCAAATACAGCTTAGTAGCTATGCCAAAGAGCCAACTTATAATACTGGAGTAATGGACATCTACAGCCACGACAATATTAAAGCGAAATGATGTTCTTTCGAGAATGGATTTAATTAAAGATGGAACAAGACAACTTTTCTGTAGACTTCCATCCCATAGGGAAATTATTTGCGAGCTTCAACCTTCTTCATATCTTTAGCTGAGATAAACAAACCAAAAATTGTAAGGAGAAAGACTCACATAATAAGGTGATTGATATTTGAACCTAATGATCAAACCACAACTTACCAGCCTTTTCTTCCTCTCGTTTGCGAGCCGCCTCTTCCCTCTGCTGACGAATGAGTTTTAACCTCTCTGCAAACATATATTCAATCACCAATGATCAGAATTATGGACAAATTTATAAAGTTTGTATTTAAGACTTCACTATGACAGTAGTAATTTGCAGGAAAACTTGAAATGAAATGTCCAACAGTAAACAGATCATCAAGGCAAGTAAGCAAAAACAGGTATCTAAATCTGCTATTCTGTCATCTTACTTTTATTGCCAATAATAAATAACTGAAAGAAGAAGGATGTATCATTCTGTTTAAGAGATTACAAAATTCCAATATTAACAAGTACTATAATGTCAATAAAACGATAACTGTGCAGTTTTAGAGGTGATTGTGGCAATATCCTAACCCATGACCAAAAAAGTCTCTGGCATCATTTTTGGTACTTACCCAAATCCTTCTTTGCTTGCTCTGTTTTCCCTTGCTCTTGCAGTTTCATGTATCTTTCATGAGCCTTCTGCTTCTCCAGCTCCTCCCTGTGAGCATACAGCTTATATTCTTGTTAAAATTCATATAATGACTTTGAAGGATATGCAAGCTGCATGTACAACATAATGCAGTCTGCACATTTTCTGATATCATTATGTATTTAGTAAGACACGTGATGATCACAATAGAGTTTAATACCCCTAAGAAAATCACTAACCTACTATCTAATCAGACAGATCCACACAACCAAGTACATGGCATGTTCAATAATAATGATAATAGAATTAACACCCCTAAGAAAAATCACTCCTTGAACTACAATTTAACCAGACACTTCCACACAACCAAGTACATGGCATAGTCCTACTTCTCTGGGTATTTCATTACTAAATATTGGTAACAAATAAAGCAAAATGGCTTCCACCAGAACCAGCTGAAAATGTTTCTACTTATCATCAATTTTAAAAGATCATACGATCTGCACAAGATTGCCTAAGGGAAGTCCTAATCAGATTGAGATAATGTGAAAGGGGTTCACTTTTCTTAGACTTACTGTTATTACTTATTACCTAAAAATACTAAGTTCATTTCAAATACCAAAATATGCACAATATGTTCAAATATGCTTGTCTATGCACCAAGAAAACAGATTTGTATTAAATACAGTACAAGTAACTAAGTAAGCAGCTCACTCAATTAGTCAATTCTAGTGCGTAAGCACCTTGCCCTGCGAAAAAGCATCCAAGTCTAATAATCAATGTTGATGGAAAATGCAATAAGATAAAATGCAAATCGTCCATTTATTTCCTAAAAACAATTCAGCAAAAAGGTCATTTAACTAAACAGATGAGCAAAGAAGAGTCTGCCCCTTCAGACCCTGGAAGCAACAGGGTCTAATCTTGAGCTCCAAAACCCAGGTTTATGTGCTAACAATTCATAACAAAAGCAGCAGGAAAACACAAATGTAGACAACAAAAGTAGGAGTACAAATGAAAAGAGAAAAACCTTTCACGTCTGGAAAGTTCAGTAGGTTTCTCAACCTGGCAAATATCAGAAAAATGTGCATCAGCATAATTTCTATTTCATTACTAAAACCATCAAATGAGATCACCAGAGCTTACATCAACATTTTTAGCTTTGAGATTCTTTGGTTTCACTAAGTTCGGGTTTTCAATCTCAATAACACCTTCAGTTCCTTTTCCTCGTTGCTGGAAATAGGAGAAAGACAATCGAAAATCAGTTTGCAATCAGTAACCACCGATAATCTCCCAAAGGCCCAAAACAATAGGAAGGAAATCAAAGTACTTTATAGGGGATTAAAGATTAGATAATTACTTGAGACTCGCTATCTGAATCATCTTCAGATTGGTCTTCTTCCTCAGACTTTTCCACTTCCTCTTCTGCCTCTTCTTCTAACTATTTACATTATACAGACACAATAAACCACACTTTCCTACAGAATGTTTTAGTATAGAAGATGCATGGACAATCAAAGAATGTAAATAATCATCTAGCAATCACCTTTCTGAAAGTGCGAGGACGAGTAGATGTCCCAGCAGCTGCATTCATGAGAGAAAAAATAACCATCAAGTCAATGTTCCCCAAGAAATAATTACAGATGATGAATATCAGAATAGGAAAAACTTCATCTCAAACTCAATAAAAAATATTCAGTTTTAGACAGAAGAATCAGACTGCAACACTGAAGATACCACAAGTAGCTCATACAATGAGCTGAATAGCAGGTGTATAGTATATGTCCCATTAAGCCAAGAACAAGTAAATTGAGTAAAAAGGTTCAAGGAAGTATTTGGAGATAATAAGTTACTACATCCAAAAATGAGGACATTCCGAGCCTACATAAGGTCAGTGGGCTACTGTACCTATTGCCGATCGGTTTTAGGATGGAAGATCACCGGGCTTATGTGTTAACTTGGGTCTAATGCGCATGTATGTCTCTGTCGAACTTTAATACGGTATGTTAGCTTCTAATCGGTGTCAATCCTATGGACATGTCAACTAGGTATGTACATAGTTTCGCTTGCGGGATGGGAGATAATAAGTTCTTACATCTGCAAAGCCTATTGGTTTTAAGATGGAACACCACTGTGAGTTAGCCTGCTAACGCATGTATGCACACGAGCCCTCTTTACAGTCAGCTGTGTCGGACTTTAATAGTAAAAATGCAAAGTTAAAAAAATACTACAAGTAATTGTTGCGATAGAGAAAAGATTTGTAAGTAAAAAATACCAGTTGCGATTATCGCAAAATCCGGTAGATCAATCGATTTCACCGTACCATTCAACCTAAACGAAAGTAGCCTAAACTTCTTAAGAAGAGATTACCCGCACAGCCAATAAACCACATAATAATAATTGAGAATTAATATGCTCGGAATACAACAACACTCTAGTAGCAAAACATCGATAAAATAGAGCCAGAAAGTCGTAGAACGCAGATGAGGACCCGGCGGCTTCCAATTCAGGTTACAGATCAAACAAAAACCTACAACCTAAAGAAAAACAAGGCTTTGAAATCGTAAATCGAAAATAGAAGCTTACAGATCTCTTCAGGAGTAGAAAACTGGCGGCGACCAGTGGGCTTAGCCTTGAACTTTCCCCTTCCCATGACCGATTAGCTTGTTGAATAGAAAAAAACTTGAGTTAGTTGAGAATTTGAAGGGCGAGAGTATAGTGAGGAATCGAAACCGTTTCTTTTGGCGAGAGAATGGAATCTCTTCGCGTGTCTCCTACACGGTGTGGAGGTCAGGAGATATACGGATCGAACCTGTTCTTGATAGATGTGCTTTCTCCGCTTTATACCCAAGTATTTCAGTTTGTGCGTTGAATGCCCGGAAGAACCCTAGTTGGCAATTGACTTCACCACAAATTGCACCTCCGAATAAATTCTCAACCCCACCTTACTTTTTAGATATTTATTCATAAGGGGATGATATATAAACTGTAACGCCCCAAGTTCTCAGAACTCGGGGAGCTACTGGTTAGAACTAACAATGGATCCGATGGTTTAAGGTCAACTTTATTAGGACCTTACAATAAGGCACAAATGTAATTAAAACAATTTCAAAACCTAACAATTTTAGTTTATGAATGTGCACATGTTACATCCTTACAAACATCTTATCTTATATATATTAAAGCAAGAGCCTCTATTGCCACGTGTCAAGCCACGGTTCTCCCAGCCCCCCAAATTTTTTAAAAAAAAGTGGTTTTTAAAGAAGAAATCTTAATGAAAATTATTTATCGAAATTATTGCTTATAAAGACTGTAGTGGATTCAGACTGGTGTTGGTTGTAAGACTGTTGTTGCATCAGCGGGTCCAGTGCAGGTTGGGGAAGGGTCCACTACAGTCGCTTCTAGAGTGGTACAATCATCTGAATTGCTACAGACAGATCCGACGAAGATGACTACTACTGCTACCACTAATTCTGTATCGCAAAAACCTTCCTGGAAGGAGGTTGCTACTGCTGGAGGCGGGATAGGACAACAAAGGACGATACTTGATAGAGATATTTTGTGTGGCAAGATTAACCTCTCATTCCCTGAGGTGAAGATGGTGATCCCTCTATCATCATTGATGATGAAGTTGAAAATGCATTGAATAAGGTCTGGGAAAAATCAGTTGTATTCAAAGTCATCGGGTTTCCAATTGCTTTCCCTGTCATGGAGAGGAAAATCCGTGAGCTATGGAAGTACGATTGTTGTATGCAGATTGTTGATCTTTCGAATGGTTATTTCATGGTCCGGTTCGATAATGAAGTGGATCTACTAGCTGTGATGACTGGAGGTCCTTGGTCGGTTTTTGGTCGTTGTTTAGCATTGCAGCGGTGGACTCCATTATTTCGGCCTACAATGGAAATGTTGTCAGCCCCGGTTTGGATTAGGTTCATGGACCTTCCCATTCAGTATTACCAAGAAATGGTATTGTGGCGTATGGCTTCTGGTGTTGGTACCCCAGTGATAGTCGATCCTAAGACACTTTATTTAAACAGGGGACGGTTTGCACGAGTTTGTGTTGAGATTGATCTAGCTAAGCCTTTAAAGAAAGCTATTTAGATCAATGGCAATAAATGTGTGATCAAGTATGAAGGTTTTCAAACTATATGCTATCGATGTGGACGCTATGGTCATTTGGCACCAAATTGTCCCTATTGCTCTACTACCTTGCCTACTGGAAAAGCACCACAAACATTTGAGAAGAATGGTCCTGTTGTAGGTTCAACTAGCAAGAATTTGACTGCAGCCACAACTGTTACCATGGGACCCCCTCCTATAAAGGAGACAGGGTATGGGCCATGGATGTTAGTATCGAAAAAACAAACAGGTTAGAAAGGTAAGAGCAGGATTTCACATTCAGCAGGTTCAAGAGAACCAGGAATGAATCCACAGGTTAGTGCGCACAATTTTGTATCGAGGAAAGGTAAGGAAAAGGCTTCTACTGACAATGTTCCTACGGCGTCCGCTCCTAGCATCCCTACTCAAGTTCCTGCTGCCAGTATGGGTAAGGTAAAGCCGGCGTCTTCAGTTGCACGGCTGGTTGTTATTAGAGGTAAGGATAAGGTCTAAGAATCCGTCACCGACGTCATGTTTACTGCTTCAACAACTCAGTATCACCCGAAGAGTAGTAAAAATCAATAAGGGATTGACACAGGAGGGTCTAAGGATGGAAAAGGAAGTGAGGCTTACAACAAGAAACACAACAAGTTACGTGCTCTTGCCCGGAAAAAGGTATTTGGTTTACAATCTACCGTTCACACTAATCTGAAACTTGATGATTTAGTGATTCGTAAGCGTCAACGATTTGTGGAAGAACTAATAGTGCCGCCTCAGGAGCCGACTAGGCGACTATTGTTGCTAGTCATGTAGAGGAGGCCACTATTTCTGAACAATCACAAGAAGCAATGGACAGTCAACATACAGAGCCCAAAGGGGAATATGACGTTAATCTTGGGTGTCAAGATATGGATATGGGTGCTGTTGCCCACCATTAATTTTTGTTTTATTAAATGAATTGCATGTTCTGGAATGTGTGCGGTGCTCGTAAGAATGGGTTCCGTCGTGCGATCAAATATCTGTGTAAGCAACATAGGGTTGATGTTCTTGCTATTTTTGAACCAAAAACTTCTGGTGATGATGCTCAAAGGGTTTGTAATCGGTTATTATTTACGGGTTGTATCCGGGTTGAAGCAGTTGGGTTCAAAGGAGGCATTTGGCTCTTGTGGTACAATGAGCAAGTCTTTCTTTCGATTATTCATACTGATGATAATTTTGTGCATGTTAGTATTGAGAAGGGAGGACATCATTTGCATTTGTTTGTTGTTTACGCTCCTCCGACAATCGCTAGAAGGAGAGAGTTTTGGAATCGTTTGGATATGGAGGTCTCGGGTGTGGATGGTCCATGTATCTTGGGAGGTGACTTTAATTGTAATCTCAATATGGATGAGCGTGAGGGCGGTATCAGCACTGTACACAAGGACTCTCCAATTTTTGAGAGTTTTATTCACACTCATGGTCTCATTGACTCTAGTTTTACGGGATCTCCTTTTACTTGGAGTAGAGGAGTGCAATCTAATCGAATTGTTTCCAAGCGATTAGATCGTGTTCTGATGAATCAGGAGGCTAGATTGGAGTGGCCGGATGCTATTGTTAGGCATCTTCCACGGTATTCTTCGGATCATTCGCCTCTACGTACTGCTTTCTTTTTCATCTCAGAAGCAGCAACGTCGTACACGTCGACCCTTTAGAATGGAAGCGGCATGGATGACGCATGCTGATTTTTTTACCTATGGTTGAAGATGTTTGGGCTACAAATGACGAGGTATGTGTTTCTCTTTCGTTTTTAAAATCTAAACTAATTGCTTGGAATCATCGTGTGTTTGGTAACGTGTTTCACAGGAAGCAAGAGGTTATGGATCAGATTAAGACTACTCAAGCGCACCCGTTATTTGCCACTTCACAACATCTTATTGATCTCAATAATAAGTTGTCAACGGATCTTGATATCATTCTTGAAAGGGAGGAACTCATCTGGTTACAGAAGTCTCGTGAGGATTGGTTGATAGATGGGGATCGTAACACATCTTTCTATCATTTATCTACTATTATCAAGCGCAGAAGAAATAAGATTGAAGGTCTTTTTCTTGAGGATGATCAATGGGTTACGGATGATGCAATCTTGGAGAAGCATACCACTGATTGGTTCAGAAAATTGTATAGCACGTGGAGCAATGAGGGTGTAGATTGGAGCAGTGTTGACTTTACTTATCCGGTACTGGAGGATGAAGATTGGAGTAGCCTTCTTACAGAACCTTCTGGCATGGAAGTTTGGAAAGCTATTAAATCTATGGGAAAGTATAAAGCTCCAGGTCTAGACGGGTTTCAACCAGTGTTCTATCAGCGGTATTGGAGCATTGTAGGCAGTTCGGTGGTTGTGGAAGTTCGAAAGTTCTTTCATAGTAAAATTCTTCCAGAAGGTCTTAATGACACTATCCTTTGTTTAATTGCAAAGGTGGGGGTGCCGGAGAGGATTCATCAGTTTCGTCCCATTGCGTTATGCATTGTTCTTTATAAGACTATAGATAAAGTGATGGTCAACGGATGCAAGGGGTGATTGGGGACCTGGTTGGACCGACACAAGGGAGTTTCATTCCGCATCGTCTTATCCAGGACAATGTCATTCTTATGCAGGAAGTAATTCATATAGTCCAACGTAAGCGGATGGGTCGTATATTGATGATCATGAAACTTGATTTGGAGAAAACTTATGATCGGATCAGCTGGTCTTTTGTGATTGATTCCCTTCGATGGGCAGGCTTCCTAGAAGATTGGATCACCATGATTAATGAATGCATTTCGTCTCCACGTATGCATGTTCAATGGAATGGTAATATTACGGAACGGTTTATTCCAGAGAAAGGACTGAGACAGGGTGACCCCCTGTCACCTTATCTCTTTGTGCTTTGTCTTGAGCGTCTTAGTCATCTTATTAATCAATAGGTTCAATGTGGGGATTGGGTCCCGATCCGGTTATCTCGAAATGGTCTGTTACTATCACATATATTCTTTGCAGATGACATAACTTTCTTTGCAGAGGCTTCTTGTGCTCAAATACGGGTCGTTAAACAAGTGATGGAAACATTTTGTATGGCTTATGGAGAAAAGATTAACGCGGAAAAATCACGTATTTATGTGTCTCCAAATGTTGGTGAGGATTTGAAGGAAAGAATTCAGGCGTTGAGTGGGGTTACCGTTACTTCCGAATTTGGTAGGTATCTTGGGATGCCTATTCTTCAAGGAAGACCTAGAGGTTGTGACTTTGATTACATTTTAGAAAAAATGTATACTAAGTTAAGTGGTTGGAAGCGGCAAACTTTGAGTTTTGCAGGTAGGGTTACGCTTACCCGATCTGTGTTAGCTACGATCCCTCAATACACCATGTCTACTATTATTATACCAAAAGGTGTTGCAAAGAAGATTGATATGTGTTGTAGGGATTTTATATAGGGAAGTACAACGGAGGCACGAAAGGTTCATTTGGTTAATTGGAAAGATATTTGTCGACCACGTCAGGTTGGTGGGTTAGGTATTGTTATGACGTCTGTCTTGAACCTTGCTTTTGCAGGAAAGCTTGCTTGAAGATTCCTTACAGAGGATAATCTCATGTGGACAGAGGTTATCAAAGCCAAATATTTTAGTGGGAATGGTTTCACTTCAGCACCTAAGTCACCTTGTTGGACAACTATTACACAGGGAATGCAGTTTCTTATCAGTCCTAATGTTAAGCATATTATTGGGGATGGTAATGCTACTCGGTTCTGGAGTGACAAATGGCTTGATAATTATCCATTGTTAGATGTTTTACGTAGGGATCTTTCTTTTGAGGAATAAACCATCACTGTCCATGAGTTGTGGGATGTATCTCAGTGTTCTTGGAAGTGGCATCAACTTCCTCCCGATATGCCATAGGAGATAATCCAAGCTATATCCGCAGTTGCTGTTGACAATTTCAGAGACGATGTTTAGTCATGTCCTCATTCGAATTCTGGAGTCTTCACTGTGGCTTCGGGATGCCGGCTTTTATCTTCTGCAGGTCGGTCAGTCTGTATTGATACGGATTTGTTTAAACGTGTGTGGTCTTTAAAAGTGCAGGAGCGTGAAAAGTATTTTCTTTGGCAGTTGCTAGTAGGTGGTTGCCTCACGAATGTTGAGCGTACTAGGCGTCATATTGTTGTTGATCGGGACTGCAAGGTTTGCGGAGGATTGCATGAGGATCTCATACACATGTTTCGTGATTGCACCGAGACGACTCAGCTATGGCGTGAACTTAATGCTATGGAAGCAATGCCGGATTTTTTGATTCAAATATCAATGTTTGGATCAGAGGTAACATTTTAACTAATAATTTGTATAATACACAATATGCTTGGTGTGATGTGTTTGCAGAAAGTCTTTGGAATATTTGGAAGTGGAGGAATCGGATGGTGTTTGATGGATCGAGTTTTCCGCACAAGAAGAGAGTCATTGTCCAGAAGACAAAGGAGTATTATTCAATCATCAAACAACGTACCAGTACAAAGGAACAAAGCTATCAAGTTACCATCAACATTTCTTGGACTCCGCCGGCGGAAGGATGGGTCAAAGTTAACACGGATTGTTCGGTTCAAGCGAGTGGAGCTTCAGCTGCTGGTTGTGTTATTAGAGAACATTTAGGTAAATGGCAGTGTGGAGGGATTCGTAATATTGGAACATGCACAGTTCCCATAGCGGAACTGTGGAGTATTTTTGACGGATTGAGACTAGCTTGGGAGTCCGGATTCAGACAGGTTATCCTTGAAACGGATTCTCAACTAGTTTCCATTCTTATTGGGAAAAACCTTCCACGGTGTCATCCCCTATCTAGCCTGGTACATTTGTGCCAAGGCTTTTTACAAAGAACTTGGTTAATCCGAGTTCGAAATATTTACAAACAAGGTAATTGTGTAGCTGATTATCTTGCTAGTTTAGCTTTCTCTTTCGAACAAGGATTTCATGTATTGTATGATCCGCTGGAGGGTGTTTTAATTTTGTTGTCTAATGATGTGAGGGGTAAGGCTATCCCCGGTGTGCTGAACACATAGCCATTTTTAATTTATAAGAAGCGCGGCTAGATGCGCGGAGGCCACTGTCCCTCCTTTCTACAAAAAAAAAACTATAAATCCGATCAACATACATCGTATCTTTATATTTTAATCTTGAACGAGAAGTAGGCACTTTGTTTAAAAAAAAATGTTTCATCAACATAAATCCACTTATTTGATAAAAAAACACAAATCTTTAAATAAATGAGTTAGTTGTTGAGATAGATCGGTATTATCTATACCCGACGTAAAAATAAAATAAAAATAAAAGACCTGCCTATTTTATTTAATTTTTAGTTTTCATCTAGTTTGTTACCTATATCAACAAAATCGTATCTCAACAAAATCGTATCTTTATATTTTAATAGCTTTATTTTTCAATTAACTACTACAATATTTTTTTCCTAATTTTACATATATACGGTTTCTATGGTGAGAAGAAAAAACCCACACCTTTGTGGCTCATGTTTCCGAGTTGGTGCTCTAATTTGATCCGTCCCGAATCGAATTGCTAGCCAACGAGATTGTTGCTCGAAAATTCAGAGAATGATAGCCAACGATGATGGTTGGTGCTCCATGCAATTACAACATTGGTCAACTTTTGCCGGTCGACCAACGTCTTCATTTGGTTAGCTTTTTACCCCTTATTTATTGTGTTTAACCTAATTGATTTTGAGTTTTTAGGGTTTTTATGCGAGGAGTAAATTTTAGTCATTTACCCTGAACCAGTTTACTACCAAGCAACATGTTCATCGCCATGATCAACCTCCTCAAAAGTCAATACTTACAATTTTCACGGCGAAATTTCTGTCTCCTTCCGGTATATATTATCACTTTCTCTTTTTATATTCTCTCAATAAATACCATAACATACAAATTATGTTAAAAAATAATTTTGAATTTGTCGATTTTTGCTTAAATCTTTTAATTGTACATCTGTTTCTTACAAAATATTTCTTTTTTAATTATATCTTATTTTTTATTTTATAATTATCCTAATTTGTGTATTGAAAAATATATATCATATTCGTTTTTATATGTACAAACGATTTGTAATTGAACACATTTATGTAAATAATTCAAATTTGTATGAGTTATATTTCTTTTTTTAGTTTAGTTTACCGTAGATAGTCCACTAAATTTTTTAGTTTAGTTTACTACTTTACTATAGAGGTAGGCAGTAACCTATTTTTCAGTTTAGTTTACTACTATAAATATTTTTAATCGGTTCACATTATCTTACCCATTTTAATGAAGGAGAAGAAAATCATGTTGAAGCCGAAAATTAGAAGATTTGGGCTCATACTTAATTATCCGAAAATTAGAAGATCTAAACTCAAGTTCTTTTATGACCTTTTAGAAAAACCCTCATTCAAAATTTTTTAAGATATTAAACATATTCATTTTTAGTTATTATATTTTTAATTAAACATAATATATTATATAACACAAATATTTAAAAAAACACCCGTGCAGTGCACGGGTAATACACTAGTTTATATAGATATGTAACATGCATGCTGTATGGACGACTCCCCCGTCTCCATCTAATGAGTACGTGGACCCGGCTGACCATCCGTTCCGGATCTCTCTGCAACTGTCTATCTCTACAAATCTACAACACGGATAAACCGTTAGCTAACAATCCAAATATAAGCAGAATAAGGATAGCACAAACACAAACAAGGTAACATAAACACCCATCATGCTGGCACACAATTTGGTTATTATCTGATAGCTTAGGTGATTCACTTTATTCCGTTTTAAAGTTGTGGCACGAGAATCTTAAGAGTTCTCGCCTCCGTTCCTTATCCAACCGGTGTAGGTCTAGCTTACCTCCGCCGGTAGCATCACTACAAACCTAGTATGGACTAGTCCCTAAAGAAACCCCCAGCGCCCTCAGGCTACTGAGCAGAATGCCACCGTCCGTTACTCTTACGCCAAGGTATAGGTCGGTATATAATTATTACTAAAATATAACTATAAACATCTCATTCACATACCACTACCATTATTCATACTCATATCTAGAAGTCAGCTAAGTAAGCCCAAAGGACTTACCTGAATCCAAACATAATCCCGTTATCTCGACTCGGTCTGTAACCGCAGGAACTCAACCGCCTGTTATAAAAGGCAAGTGGATCAATAATGTATCCCATTTAATTAGAAGTCTCTGACTTCCGGTATATATTATCACTTTCTCTTTTTATATTCTCTCAATAATTACCATAACATACAAATTATGTTAAAAAATAATTTTGAATTTGTCGATTTTTGCTTAAATCTTTTAATTGTACATCTGTTTCTTACAAAATATTTCTTTTTTAATTATATCTTATTTTTTATTTTATAATTATCCTAATTTGTGTATTGAAAAATATATATCATATTCGTTTTTATATGTACAAACGATTTGTAATTGAACACATTTATGTAAATAATTCAAATTTGTATGAGTTATATTTCTTTTTTTAGTTTAGTTTACCGTAGATAGTCCACTAAATTTTTTAGTTTAGTTTACTACTTTACTATAGAGGTAGGCAGTAACCTATTTTTCAGTTTAGTTTACTACTATAAATATTTTTAATCGGTTCACATTATCTTACCCATTTTAATGAAGGAGAAGAAAATCATGTTGAAGCCGAAAATTAGAAGATTTGGGCTCATACTTAATTATCCGAAAATTAGAAGATCTAAACTCAAGTTCTTTTATGACCTTTTAGAAAAACCCTCATTCAAAATTTTTTAAGATATTAAACATATTCATTTTTAGTTATTATATTTTTAATTAAACATAATATATTATATAACACAAATATTTAAAAAAACACCCGTGCAGTGCACGGGTAATACACTAGTTTATATAGATATGTAACATGCATGCTGTATGGACGACTCCCCCGTCTCCATCTAATGAGTACGTGGACCCGGCTGACCATCCGTTCCGGATCTCTCTGCAACTGTCTATCTCTACAAAGCTACAACACGGATAAACCGTTAGCTAACAATCCAAATATAAGCAGAATAAGGATAGCACAAACACAAACAAGGTAACATAAACACCCATCATGCTGGCACACAATTTGGTTATTATCTGATAGCTTAGGTGATTCACTTTATTCCGTTTTAAAGTTGTGGCACGAGAATCTTAAGAGTTCTCGCCTCCGTTCCTTATCCAACCGGTGTAGGTCTAGCTTACCTCCGCCGGTAGCATCACTACAAACCTAGTATGGACTAGTCCCTAAAGAAACCCCCAGCGCCCTCAGGCTACTGAGCAGAATGCCACCGTCCGTTACTCTTACGCCAAGGTATAGGTCGGTATATAATTATTACTAAAATATAACTATAAACATCTCATTCACATACCACTACCATTATTCATACTCATATCTAGAAGTCAGCTAAGTAAGCCCAAAGGACTTACCTGAATCCAAACATAATCCCGTTATCTCGACTCGGTCTGTAACCGCAGGAACTCAACCGCCTGTTATAAAAGGCAAGTGGATCAATAATGTATCCCATTTAATTAGAAGTCTCTGACTTCCGGTATATATTATCACTTTCTCTTTTTATATTCTCTCAATAATTACCATAACATACAAATTATGTTAAAAAATAATTTTGAATTTGTCGATTTTTGCTTAAATCTTTTAATTGTACATCTGTTTCTTACAAAATATTTCTTTTTTAATTATATCTTATTTTTTATTTTATAATTATCCTAATTTGTGTATTGAAAAATATATATCATATTCGTTTTTATATGTACAAACGATTTGTAATTGAACACATTTATGTAAATAATTCAAATTTGTATGAGTTATATTTCTTTTTTTAGTTTAGTTTACCGTAGATAGTCCACTAAATTTTTTAGTTTAGTTTACTACTTTACTATAGAGGTAGGCAGTAACCTATTTTTCAGTTTAGTTTACTACTATAAATATTTTTAATCGGTTCACATTATCTTACCCATTTTAATGAAGGAGAAGAAAATCATGTTGAAGCCGAAAATTAGAAGATTTGGGCTCATACTTAATTATCCGAAAATTAGAAGATCTAAACTCAAGTTCTTTTATGACCTTTTAGAAAAACCCTCATTCAAAATTTTTTAAGATATTAAACATATTCATTTTTAGTTATTATATTTTTAATTAAACATAATATATTATATAACACAAATATTTAAAAAAACACCCGTGCAGTGCACGGGTAATACACTAGTTTATATAGATATGTAACATGCATGCTGTATGGACGACTCCCCCGTCTCCATCTAATGAGTACGTGGACCCGGCTGACCATCCGTTCCGGATCTCTCTGCAACTGTCTATCTCTACAAATCTACAACACGGATAAACCGTTAGCTAACAATCCAAATATAAGCAGAATAAGGATAGCACAAACACAAACAAGGTAACATAAACACCCATCATGCTGGCACACAATTTGGTTATTATCTGATAGCTTAGGTGATTCACTTTATTCCGTTTTAAAGTTGTGGCACGAGAATCTTAAGAGTTCTCGCCTCCGTTCCTTATCCAACCGGTGTAGGTCTAGCTTACCTCCGCCGGTAGCATCACTACAAACCTAGTATGGACTAGTCCCTAAAGAAACCCCCAGCGTCCTCAGGCTACTGAGCAGAATGCCACCGTCCGTTACTCTTACGCCAAGGTATAGGTCGGTATATAATTATTACTAAAATATAACTATAAACATCTCATTCACATACCACTACCATTATTCATACTCATATCTAGAAGTCAGCTAAGTAAGCCCAAAGGACTTACCTGAATCCAAACATAATCCCGTTATCTCGACTCGGTCTGTAACCGCAGGAACTCAACCGCCTGTTATAAAAGGCAAGTGGATCAATAATGTATCCCATTTAATTAGAAGTCTCTGACTTCCGGTATATATTATCACTTTCTCTTTTTATATTCTCTCAATAATTACCATAACATACAAATTATGTTAAAAAATAATTTTGAATTTGTCGATTTTTGCTTAAATCTTTTAATTGTACATCTGTTTCTTACAAAATATTTCTTTTTTAATTATATCTTATTTTTTATTTTATAATTATCCTAATTTGTGTATTGAAAAATATATATCATATTCGTTTTTATATGTACAAACGATTTGTAATTGAACACATTTATGTAAATAATTCAAATTTGTATGAGTTATATTTCTTTTTTTAGTTTAGTTTACCGTAGATAGTCCACTAAATTTTTTAGTTTAGTTTACTACTTTACTATAGAGGTAGGCAGTAACCTATTTTTCAGTTTAGTTTACTACTTTAAATATTTTTAATCGGTTCACATTATCTTACCCATTTTAATGAAGGAGAAGAAAATCATGTTGAAGCCGAAAATTAGAAGATTTGGGCTCATACTTAATTATCCGAAAATTAGAAGATCTAAACTCAAGTTCTTTTATGACCTTTTAGAAAAACCCTCATTCAAAATTTTTTAAGATATTAAACATATTCATTTTTAGTTATTATATTTTTAATTAAACATAATATATTATATAACACAAATATTTAAAAAAACACCCGTGCAGTGCACGGGTAATACACTAGTTTATATAGATATGTAACATGCATGCTGTATGGACGACTCCCCCGTCTCCATCTAATGAGTACGTGGACCCGGCTGACCATCCGTTCCGGATCTCTCTGCAACTGTCTATCTCTACAAATCTACAACACGGATAAACCGTTAGCTAACAATCCAAATATAAGCAGAATAAGGATAGCACAAACACAAACAAGGTAACATAAACACCCATCATGCTGGCACACAATTTGGTTATTATCTGATAGCTTAGGTGATTCACTTTATTCCGTTTTAAAGTTGTGGCACGAGAATCTTAAGAGTTCTCGCCTCCGTTCCTTATCCAACCGGTGTAGGTCTAGCTTACCTCCGCCGGTAGCATCACTACAAACCTAGTATGGACTAGTCCCTAAAGAAACCCCCAGCGCCCTCAGGCTACTGAGCAGAATGCCACCGTCCGTTACTCTTACGCCAAGGTATAGGTCGGTATATAATTATTACTAAAATATAACTATAAACATCTCATTCACATACCACTACCATTATTCATACTCATATCTAGAAGTCAGCTAAGTAAGCCCAAAGGACTTACCTGAATCCAAACATAATCCCGTTATCTCGACTCGGTCTGTAACCGCAGGAACTCAACCGCCTGTTATAAAAGGCAAGTGGATCAATAATGTATCCCATTTAATTAGAAGTCTCTGACTTCTAAGATATTTAACTCTATCAATAGATAAATTACCAAAATACCCTTATACGGGTAAATGACTATTTTACCCCTGGTCCCAAAACTTTATAAAATTCCATAACAAAGTTCCAAACTATTCTTTGGAACTCAAAACCCCACTCAAACTCTCAAAGGAAAGTTTGCTAAAGATTTAGAAGAGTTAACTACATTCTTGACTTTCATAAAAAGTCGCTAAGGTCCGACTTTGGCTTAAGATATGAGAACCGAATAAAAATATACAAATCCAACAAGAATCTATAAGTCTTCTATGTTATGCACTCTATCCATAGAAGCAAGAACTTCCTAAAAACACCTAATAATCAATTCTACACAAATTCCCAAAGTCGGTTCCAAAACCAGAAATTTCAGACTTAGCCAAAACTGAGTGTTTCTTAACTGCTCAACCAGTCCACTTTGGACCTTCATAGATCTAAATCCAACCGTTGGATCAACCCCAACTTTTGATACATCACACTATGCATGACACTCTATAACAAACTAAAAACGGAACGGTGAATTATGTTTCTAAGGTATCCAAACTTAACCTCAAACATGACTGCACAACACCAGATATTTCTAGCACTTAGCAATTTCAGCAACATCCAGAAAACTGTTTAAGGTTCCAACTTTGAAAAATCATAACTCCTAAACCACTTGTTGTATTTATCCAAAATTTTAATATGTTCTACAACAATATGCCAACTATATCATATCCAAAATTCAAGTCCAAAAAAGATCAAAAGCCTAATCAAAACTATCTCACAAAACAGCATCGCATGTTGTTTTTCTCAACATTCAGCACATTTATAAAACTGTATGAGGAGTCAACTTTGAAACACCATAACTCTCAAACTATAACATGGATTCCTCTAAAATTTTAGTATGATTTACTATGCAATGCCGTCTTTGACATATCCGAAAATTAGACAAAAAGAAGAAGTCTAACTTACCTAAATCTGAACCCGAAGTTGACTGTTTGTCACTTCCAAAAATTCAGAAAACGCTTCAGCTGTTCAAGCTATATTTCGAGGCTGTTAGGGAAGATCTAAAGACACATATGGGCACTCACATCAGCACATATACAAAGATGTTTCGGTCTCCAGTCTCACTAGCCGCTCGTTTGATTTTTGGCTCCATTCACACGTCTCCAACTCAATCTTCTTACCCCAATTATGTGTCCAAAATTTCCAAGATTCAGTCCTGAACTTGGCTCCTGCAGAAGTCACATTTCACATGATCTACAACTCTCCCTACTGTATTCAAAACCATCAGTGTCGGAGAAGGTTTGCTTACTATTCTCTTGTAGGGTTTAAGCGGAATGTAGGAGCTACAAGACCTTTCTCTTCGATCTCCACCAGTGGCTGTTCATGCAAGCAGTTAGGATTGGCGTTAATTTGCCTCACCGATAGTAAGGAACCAGAAGAAGGGTAAGGGAACTCAACACGATAGAGTCGAGATAACGGAATGTAGGAGCGACAGGACCTCTTTTTATGAAAGAAAGAGTTTGGTTTTCTTTGCTCAATGTTAATTGTAAACGAACCTTCAATTTCTTCGCTCGAGTGGTGTAACCGAGCTTTGTCTTCATCGATGCCTTTGAGTTATGGATTTTGTAAATGATGTTTCTTCGGCCCTAAGGTAAGATGTCCGATTTTTCTCTCTTGCAAACCTTGATTTCAGTTTGTTGGTGAATTGTTGAATTCGGAGTGCTTGCAATGTGGAGTAGCTGGATCTCAAATAGCCGAGTTAGATGTTTATGATGTTATAAAATCTTGTGGTGTGGATTGTGATATAATTGTGAGTGGTTCATTAACTTCTGTAAAATAGGAAGATAACATATTGACAAAAGTTACTCAATATGTGTGTAAAATTTCATGATGTCAATAAAATATAAAGGAGTATGATATGCAACCAAGTCAAATAAAAGATATACTTTGGTTATTGTTAAACCATGTAATCCACAAACGAAAAGAGTATGTTCTCACATTATTCATATCCTTTTCTATTAAAGGTCTTGGCAAATTCAGATTTATTAAACAATTCAACTAGGGCCTTTTGTTGTCTTTTGGTTAATACAGAAATGATATTTGTCAAAGAATCTGATGCAAGAGAGGCTTCCATTGTGCCATATATGATTGTTGATGTGAAAAATGATATGTATTTTAAAAAATTAGGAAAAAAAATTGCTTATTTTGCTTCCCCCAAGAATTAAACACGGGTCTCCGACTTCAATTTCCACACCCTCTACCAACTTGACAACTGAAATACTATAAATAATATATCATCTATACATGTTTTAACAAACTTCAACTGGGTACATGGCCCCCTCCATACACCCCCTAGCTATGCCTCTAGGAAATGAGTCATTTTTTTAGTACTGACTACAACTCTTTCTTTCATAAAAAGAGGGAACGAAAAGGATTATCGGATAGCTACCTCTGTCTTTTTGCTTGATGCAAAAACAATTTTGTTTAACTATTGAAACATCTTCAAGCTTCAAGAAATCCTTTTTGTATGTGTGAAAAACTTTGCTACTATTTTTAAGCTTTATACTTCTTAATACCTCATACTTGTAATATTTTTAAGTCTGGAAGTCATTTTTGAAATGTCTCTTTTATCTAGATGTTTGAAAATAACAAGTGCTTTGACATCGTCATGACTTCAACTTATATTATAGAAGCTACATGCTCATTTTTTGAAATATATATTTTGAGGGGTTAGTTTTAAGCTAAATATCAACTTACAGTAGGAATTTGCTAGTTACTTGATTCTAGGAACAAGAATGGTTAAACATTAATTTTCATCTGCTAAGAAATGTTTGAAAAGGATTATTCCTCCTCAACCCATCATGGGGAAATAATCAGCTTATATGAATTAATTATTTATTGTGGCTTGACTAATAATGACGCAAACTTTGAAATTAGAAGGTGCTTGTTTATTTTTTATTGTAAAATTTTCCTCTTCTAAGTAAACAATACTGAAAAAATGTGTGCCATGAAATGACCAAAAATTTTGTGATATTAACAATGATCTCGGAGGAAGAAAATTTTGGTTAAACATCATTGTGCAGTAGATTATGACTCTTTTAGATATTTGTGTGCTGAATTGCAATCAATGATTTGCCTAACTGCACTTATGCTGGAATCACTCATTGTAAATTTGAGATTCTTAAACTTATTAAATACAGTTATACTGTCATTATCGATCTATCCATCTTCCACCATAAGTAGTGTACGATTTGCTTCTTGCTTTTCAATTGTGTGTATTTTTCCTCTTCTTCGAGTAAGTCTTACGTTTTATTTTTTGTAACGTAGGATGCGCCTACAAAGGAAGAACTCAGTCCTAAGACGTAGCGTCGGGGCTTGTGCACGTGGAACAAGATATGTTGGATGCGGGGATGATCAAGTTGTTTAAATGATTAGATAGGAATGTTCATTTTGGTAATAAATGATTAGATATATGACATGTTGTGTCGTTGTCTATATGATAAAGTACTTTTATTTTCCTTGTTTTCATGATTTTTGATTTGTAGCTTTTTTTTTATGTCACACATCATTAACATTCATATAACTCTTTACTATTTTGAGTAGATTGTTGAATTTATGAGCAAGCGTTTATAAAATTTCTTCTTTTTATTGCATGAGTTGATTATTCAATAGTATATCTAACCAATTTGTTTCTTTGTAGTCCATATCCTCCCCACTATGCATTAGACCTGACACACTATTTAAGAAGCTAAGCAGTGTAACAAGATATTTATTAATTTGATAATTAAAAATAAAGCTAATATTTGATTGATTGTTATTTGTAGGGGGATCGATTACACGATCGGAATGTTACAAAATCTACTCGAGCTCAACAACAATTGAAACAACTACTTCTACGTGGAAATGTCCCGGACATAGTTCTATTGAATGAAGACTCCGTAGAGGTTGGGGCTTCCCCGTGGATGTTGTGGTTCTATTTGTAGGGCACAAGATTATAGAGCAATTTACCACACCCGATGATGCCATGCTTCCAACGTCTTGTTCATTTGATAGCACAGGGTCTCCCGTTTCACAATCATCGGGTACGTGAACATTGATGATAGAGGATTTATTTGAGGGTTCTCCGAGTGATATTCGACAAAGAACCCTAATTATATCAGTTGTAACTTAAACAGTTCACGGTTTCCATCCAACATTACAAGATGCGAGTCTGACACAACACGTCACACATGAAGAGCATCTATATAGAGGTATAGTGGATGTGCCCGTGGGGTCAAAGGATGTGCCGGTGTGGCCAAAGGATGTGCCCATGGGGTAGGAGGATGTGTCTATGGGGAAGGAGGATGTGGCGGTGGGGCATGAGGATGTGCCGATGGTGTTAGAAGATTTGCCCATGGGGGTTGAGGATGTGGGTCCTCAAAATCCGGGTTTTCCCAAAGGTCCTCGAGTGACCGATCTACTTGTTGACTATACCACACACATTGCCGTTCTTACTTGGTCAGGGGCAAAGGTATGCCATCGATTGTGTATTTTAATAAAAAAAATACATATAATGACCAACAAGTAGTTACCAAAGCTAATGCTGGGAAACAATTAAATATGTTTAGGATGCATCTAAAAAGAAAATAACTCATTAGATGCATCATTATTGAAATTTGCTAGAAACAGGTGATTTTATCTATGAAAGCCTTGTATGAGGTTTACCGTATTTTGTTGTTTCTCTTACCGCATCATGTATGGTTATAATTTGTATGAGGTTCAAGTTTTAAATTAATCTTTCTAATATGTTGAAATGACATGACCGGTGGATATTTTGATCTATTCTTCATGATATTTTTGGTTAATTGTTTAGCTAAAATTAGGGTTTTGTTTTTTAAGAGTTATCCTACTACTTTGCATATGTTATTTCTAGATTTGTAACTGGTCTTTCACAATTTGCATTGTACTTAAATTTAATCTCTGAAATGAATATTTTTTGAGTTATCCACCCACATAGTTTGATTTCAATTGTTTTTCAATACTTTATAGTATTTATACACCTCTACTGATCTACTTGTGGATTATACAATTTTGTACGAGTGAGTTAAAACCGTTTGTTTCAATATCAGGTTTATAAAATTCTAAAGGTGCACCGTCATGTGAAGTGGATAAGTTATTGGGACGAGCGAGCACCACGTGACCCCGCCCTATTGATGACACTTGTCCAGCACAACGGCTTGACTTTGTTGCATGACCTCCATTGGGATCATGTTGATCACGTTCTCATATCGTCTTTCGTCGAGCGTTGGTATCCGAAGACAAACACTTTTCATTTCCCAAGGGGTGAGATGTCAATTACACTTCATGACGTCGCATGCTTGTTGGGTCTCCCAATTGATGAGGAGGAGTTGACATTCACTTGGAGAGATTCTAATTTGAGGATTAAACTAACTGAGATGTTTGGATAGAATGCGTTGGAGCTTCAAAAGTTGTACAAAGAAGGAGGAATTCCGTTGGAGTTATTGAACAATAAGTTAGGTGATATGATTGCAGAGGAGCGGCCAACAAACCACATCACATCTGGATATTTGCTAAACATACTGGTTGTACAATATGTCAATATTCATCGATAAGGGTGTGTTTGGTTGGAGATTAAAGGAGGTTCATTTAGATTAAAAGTTAGTAGGTTAAATATGTGTAAGTGTTTGGATGAAGATGGAGATTATTGAGAAAATAATAAAAGGGATTAATTGAGATTAAAAATGGTAAAAAAATAACCTCATATTACCAAGGTTAAAGGAGATTATTCTCCAACCATTAATTAGGATTCCACTCATGCCCCCTATTTAAGGTGAAAATAAGGATAAATTTGTAAATTTGTATCAATTAAACCCATTAAAAAATCTTCAACCAAACAACTTGATATAAATTATTTTATATCAAATAATTCCTAATAAAATCTCATATAAAATTTAACCCCTTTTAAATCTCATCTACATTAATCTTTAAAATAACCTCCATCTCCTACCAAACACACCCTAAGTCAACCAAACGAGTGAAGCACCCATTGACCGACCTTGTACTAGACTATGAGCAGACTAGCATGTGTAATAACCGGAAAATTTATTTCCGATTAATTCCGAGTCAAACCGAGATTTAGGGACCGTTGACCTCTTTAAGATACCTAACTTTATGACTAGCATTTTTTTATTATTTTATGTAAGTATTATAACCACATAAAATAAAAATAAAAATAAAAAAATAATACACCAAACCCTAGTTATATATATATCTAGCTCTTTTGACGAGTTTTGACGAGGTCATGACGAGACCCAGACGAAGTCCTGACAACTTTTGACAAATTCAGGACATGAGTTTGACAAGCCCATTTTCAGCTATGAACCTTACCATCCGGGCCCGTTTCGAGTAAGCCAACTGGCCCGTTAAGGCTCCTATCTCCCATCACCTCTTCCTGCGTCGCTTTGCCCTAGCCGCGCCTCTCTCTGCACGTCTCTCACGCAGCAGCACAGAAACCCTAGTTGCACCTTCACGCCGGATCCCTCTCCTTGCCTCCTCTCCTCTCTCGCACGTCCCTGCTCTTCTTCTTTGTGGAACCGTCGCTGCTTCTTCATCACTGGACGAACCACCGCCAAGGTTGACGCCAACAGTCTTCCCTTCCCTGCACTTAGCAACCACACTAGTAGCCTTGAAGTCGCACTACAACCCTGTAGCAGGCCGCCTTGCATTCGCCTCCTCCCTCTACGCGCACCATCTTCCTTCCCGTGACCAGCAGCGGCGCTCCTTCTACGGCGGTCATGCAAGGAGTACCCATCGGCCGTCTCTCTCTTCAACTCTTCGGCACACACAACAACAGCAGGCCACACAGAATCAGCCGGTGAGGAGCCTGCTTCGTCCAGTTTAGACTTCGCTGCTGTGTAGTAGTTCAGCCGCAGTTTACCTCTCCCACACACAGACGACGAAACCGGTGGCAGACCTCCAGCGTCCAGCGAGCCCTTCCCTTCGTCTACGTCACATTGAGATCGGTTTCTTTCATACACAAATACCATCACATTAGTGTACACCAGCAAGCAGATGGCCTTCGCTTCCCTACTGCACGAGACACCAACAACAGTAGGAAGAGCCTCCCTTTTCGGTCTTGCACGAAAGCACTTTGAGCCTTGTAAGCCGAGTAAGATCCACACCACTCCCCTTGCTTCACTCCATATATATATATATATATATATATATATATATATATATATATATATATATATATATATATATATATATATATATATATATATATATATATATATATATATATATATATATATATATATATATATATATATATATATATATATATGTGTAGCAGGTTAGCACCCAAAAGGATAATTCCTATTATCCCTTAGGTGAGATATCACGATATTGTCATCGCCCCGTGATAAAATGTTAGTAGGTTTTAGGAGTATTAATACAAGATAGTGGAATCAAACCTCGGAGCAGAGTACTAGATCTAGTTGACACCGTTGTGACTCCTACAAGTATTCCGAAGGACGGGTGGACAAGAATGTGAAGATTTCGAGATGATTCTTAACCACAATAACAATTAGATGAGAAAGAATAGCATATCAAGTCAAATAGAAGTAATATGAAGTCATTCAAAGGACTTAACGGATTGAAGACGAGAGATGAAACTCCAGGATGCGTGTAAGGATTGACTAGAGCACGGATCGGAGATAATAATATTAAGACACAAAACAAGCAGGATAGAGTACGACCATACTTTGCGGGTTAAATGATATTGCAACCAAGGTGGTTACCGCCATAGGCAAGTATGGACATGAGAGTACAAAGAAAATAGGGTGATGACCCAAATGTTAAGGATTAAAGGAGTACAAAGACGAAGAATAAATTTCATTGCCATGGAGACGAGTTGACTTCTTCAGAATACAAGAATTTAAAAGAAATCAAGACATAAGTATCAAAGAGAGTAGAAGTCTGGAACTGAGACAACAAATTTTTATAAAGACGGAATTGTAAAAACAAGACCAACTAAGGACGAATAATGTGGGAGAATGATCTTGGTGGATTCGAGAGTGTACAATAACTCCTCTTTCACATAGGGATCTAAGGTACCAACGCTAACGGTTCATACTAGAGAACCACAAGCAGACGATGCCCAAGGTAAGAAGATTCGCGAAGACGTGTTTAAAAGATATTGTGGAAGAGAGGATAAGTATGGACGACAGATGAATGATACAACTGGACTATGAAGAATATAGTGATCTTATGAGAGAGAAACAGAAGTGCAGACCTTGGAAGGAACTAAAGGATGGAGAAACTAAAGGGATGGATTTTCACTAGGTATATCAAACATCGAAGGAGATAAAAGAAAAATAAGTGTATGATCTTGTAGAAGGTCACCTACAGACTAACTAGTAACAAATGAGAATTTATAGCTATGAATTGACTAGTGATGATTGGTCAGCAGATAAAAAGAATAACGGTGAAATTTTTACAAGAATTGGTTCGACACATGAAGGATCTCTATAAGGGATCAACGACGAAAATAGTGAAGTTAAATCAATGCAAATACAAGTACCCTTGATAGTAATATGAAATGAGTCCAAGCCAGTAACTCTACTTAAGAATTTGAGGAGAAGATTTTGACGGCATGTAAGGACCCCTTATATCATTATTGGTACAAAGAGAATTTTTGTGAGCAATCGCTTACCTATTGGCTAAGAAGAGGTAAAATCATAGTTAGTAAGGAAGGATTCGTATAAAAGAACTAGAGGAGTAAGAAGAAGCAGATGATTTTAATCATGTCATGCGTCAATCAAGACAAAGGGTGCTTAACATTCCACACAAGTGAGACTGATGGTGCTCCTCCAAGAAAAAGTTGAGTTAATTTTCTAGATTCACAGAGGAAGCCATTGGGACTAAAAAGGTGACCCGGAATAACTGGAGTTATAGAGGTGGGGAAAACATAGAGATTATGACGTTAGTGCCTGGGTAAAATTTCTTGTCGAGTTATGAGGTGATTGTAGATGAAATCTATATCTGGGTTGGAATAGACATGAGAAAGAGTAATGTTGAATAACTGTAAATTGTTATGCGGACCTTGCATCTCTCTAATAAGATAATTACCGAAAAATGTTTACAAAGGAGTTAGTGAGAAATTGTGGTACTCCACTGCAAACTCCAGCTAATCCCGATAATCCAATAAAAGGTAGATGGAGGAGTAGTTATGGAAGCACGTACACATTGTGTGCCTTGAAGTCCTTTTCTCGACTGATGGGCGAAGAGTTAGAAATTAACAAATCCAATCAACGTAGTCCATAAAAGTCGTACGGAGTATAAAGATCTAAAGAAGAGAAAGCAACACCGGTATAAGGTCAATCTAGCAAGATGTGAGTCGAGAGATTGTATTTAAAAGGGAATCACACACATCTGATGTCCCGATGATACCAGGACAGGTTCAGCAAAGTCATGTATCAAAAAGGCGAGTCTTGTGCAATTTAACTCAAGTGTTGAGAGGAGGATGCCTTAATGGAATCTGCGCAAGAGTACAACATAATGAGGTCTCAACATTGAATGAGTAGTAATGATAAACCGACGGTTAGAGCCGATTCGGACAAAGTGAACGTTACAAGATAAGCCATCTAGTGGAAGAGTTCACAAGACAAGCATGAGAGACCATCTGGTTGGACGTATTGTCTCGATGTAGATTGGTTACTGCACCTCGAGAATTGAAAGCTAAATAGAAAACTCCACGTCGAGATGGTAAATAAGTCAGGGTAAAGACATGTAGGTCAACGTGATGTACTCCCAAGTTGGAGGTCAAACGGATTGTGGAAGGATAACCACATCGAGTAGTCCTAGCGAGTCGTAAGTCGAACTCTCACGAGACAAAAGTGAATACAGAGACTTTCGAAGACGCACGTTTCAAATCCTTCCAAGGAGACGTGACCGGTGAATTATTTTGCCGAGGAGTTCTCTACACCAATTGTGAAACTCCATGGGGGTAGTTGACCATAGTTTCGACAGATATGGACGGTTTATCTCGATGGTTGGACAACCAGTAATCTCAGCTTAGAGTACGAGCTTTCATTGTACGATAGTGAATCATCCTTAGAATGATGGTCGATTTGAGAGGGCCTTACCGTTATTCGAAAGGAAGGTATGGGCGGAAGTTTGGTAAATCATCCCGACTCACAAATGACGCCATTATGAGTAATGGGTGACAACATATTGATCAAAGTAGCACAACAGAAGCGTGGCTCATAAACCATAGGTCAGGAAACTCAATGATATTATATATAAGAATTGAGATCTGGATGAAAACTTCTACTGGGAGTGTGACTTTGTATTTCCACGAGTTGAAAGCCTGACAAGATGTAGGTGTTGAGTCAATATTTGAAGAACGGGCGGACTGAGTCATATTAGGGAGATAAGATCGATTGAGTGATCTTACAAATAACATTAGACATTTAGTGAAGTGCCGGGCAAATGTCTAAGATAATTGTTTAAATTTATAGTCGGGACCTCCCGGAAGATCAAAATCGAGTTAATTCAACGGAAGGACTAAGAGAGTTGGAAGTGAGTTTAGAAAAGCGGTTGGTGATATCTTAAAGCGGATGGAGGAGTTATTTATAGATTAGTACTCCTAATCAACTAGAGGGTGTCATCCGATTTTCCATGTATCTCAGTTGAGAGAGTACATACTAGACCCAAGACACATCATTAGTCATGAGGATTTGATAGCCGAGTCTGATCACAACTTTGTAGAGTAACCAATAGCCGTCCTACAACGTAGTACTAGACGTTGAGGTCCAAGGATATACCGATGTTGAGGATTCGGTAGTCTAGACGAGGAGCTGATGAGACTACATGTGAGATAGAGAAGAGCATTATGAGTGGGTATCCCGAGTTCTTTGCGGAGTTAGCCGCTACTTTTGTATTGACGAGTTAGTACTCGGATGTTGATTTGTGTAACTTACGTGACTTGATATTGAAGTGAGCAATGACGTTTTCATGTGTTGCTGGACTATGAGACTTGTATAGTTCTTGCATGTTAGAAAGTTAGAGTTGATACTCTGGTTCTTTCATAGAAATTTCCTTTCGGTGATTCTTCTTTTATTATTATTCCAAGTTTCGAGACGAAACTTGTTTTAAGGGGTTACTGATGTAATATCCGGAATTTTTAATTCCGTCTATTTCCGAGTTAAACCGGATTTCAATCCGTTGACCTTTATCTCATGACACTTAGTGTTATACACCACCACAATTTTCTTATCAAGTTATGTAATCTTAAATTTACATAAAATGAGGAAATGTTAATCAAACCCTAAACATGCAAACCCTAGTAGTTATATACATATATTGGGACAAGACCATGGCATGAATTGGACAAAAATTTGACAAGACCATGACAATGGTTGACAAGCTCCTTAGCATGCCTTGTTTCCAACCAGCCCAAGAAAGTAGCAGCCCATGCCCAACTACTCCTCTCCCTTACTGCACGCCTAACCAGTTGCTTGAGTTTGTACGTTGGCCCAGCAGCGAGGCAACAACTCGAGGAGGCCCAGATACGCAATCAACCCAACAGTGAAGGTGTCCCCTAAGCAGCAGCCCGGCGTGCCAGATGGGTCCACATGAAGCTGAGTTGGAGGAGAGATATGCGTACGTAACAGCCCCAAAAATCTCGCTGCATTCCCCCTCTTTACTCCCACATTTATGTACAGATGCACGCTGATCTCAACCTTTCCCTTCCTTCGTCGACACCAGATCCAAAGCTCTCGCCTCTCCCTTGAACCGTTTCTCTTCAACGAGATCTTGCTGCTTTAACCTTTCTGCACACCATATGTTTCTGCACACAATAGCCATCTTCATGGACATAAACACCAGCAAGCAGATGGCCTTCGCTTCCCTACTGCACGAGACACCAACAACAGTAGGAAGAGCCTCCCTTTTCGGTCTTGCACGAAAGCACTTTGAGCCTTGTAAGCCGAGTAAGATCCACACCACTCCCCTTGCTTCACTCCATACATAAATATATATATATATATGTGCTAATAGTTGTCTCTGAACCATTGTTGAAACCCATATACTACAGCTAAGAAGCAACTCAAGGAACTGTTGCATTTTCTCAGCTTTTTCCGACTTTGTCGAGCATCCAACTTCGGGTCCAGATTTGGGTAAGTTAGACTCCTCCTTTCTTGCTGAATTTCGGATATGTTGTAGTCAGTGTGGCATAGTATATCATACTAAAATTTGGGAACAATCGGAGTTACGGTGTGAGAGTTATAGTATCCCAAAGTTGGCTATTCATGCAGTTTTTTTTTAGTGTGCAGAGTTTGAGGAAATTCGCTTGAGATGCAGTTTTGTGGAATAAATTTGGAGGGGTTATTGACTTCTGTTAGACTTGAATTTCTGACAAGTTATAGTTGATATAGTATAGTAGATCATACTAAAATTTTAGAGGAATCCATGCTACGGTTTAAGAGTTATGGTGTCTCAAAGTTGACTCCTCACCCAGTTTTTATAACTGTGCTGAGTGTTGGGAAAAACAGCATGTGATGCTGTTTTGAGAGATAGTTTTGAATAAGAGTTTGATCTCTATTTGCCTTGAATTTTGGATATGATATAGTTGGCATATTGTGGTGGAACATAATTAAAATTTGGGATGAATCTAGCAAGTGGTTTAGGAGTTATGAATTTTTAAAGTTGAGACCTTAAACAGTTTTCTGGATGTTGCTGAAATTGTTGAGTGCTGGAATTATCTGGGTTGTGCAGTCATGTTTGAGTTTAAGTTTGGATACCTTAGAAACATAATTCACCGTTCAGTTTTTAAAATGTTATAGAGTGTCTTGCATAGTGTGGTGTATCAAAAGTTGGGATTGATCCAACGGTTGGATTTAGATCTATGAAAGTCCAAAGTGGACTGGATGAGCAGTTAAGAAATACTCAGTTTTTGGCTAAGTCTGAATTTCTGGTTTAGGAACTGACTTTGAGAATTTGTGTAGAAGTGATTATTATGTATTTTTGGGGAATTCTGACTACTATGGATAGAGTGCATAGCATAAAAGACTTAGAGATTTTTGTTAGACTTTTTATATTTTTATTCGGTTCTCATATCTTAAGCCAAAGTCGGACCTTGACGGCTTTTTATGAAAGTCAAGAATGTAGTTAACTCTTCTAAATCTTTAGCAAACTTTCCTTTGAGAGTTTGGAGTGTGGTTTTGAGTTCCAAAGAATAGTTTGGAACTTTGTTATGGATTTTTATAAAGTTTCGGGACCAGGGGTAAAACAGTCATTTATCCGTATAAGGGTATTTTGGTAATTTAACTGATGATAGAGTTAAATATCTTAGAAGTCAGAGACTTCTAATTAAGTGGGATATATTATTGATCCACTTGCCTTTTATCACAGGCGGTTGAGTTCCTGCGGTTACAGACCGAGTCGAGATAACGAGATTATGTTTGAATTCAGGTAAGTCCTTTGAGCTTACTTAGCTGACTTCTAGATATGAGTATGAATAATGGTTGTGGTGTGTGAATGAGATGCTTCTAGTGATATTTTAGTAATATTTATATACCGACCTATACCTTGTCCTAAGAGTAACTAGCGGTGGCATTCTGCTCAGTTAGCTTGAGGGCGCTGGGGGTTTCTTTAGGGACTAGTCCACACTCGGTTTGTAGTGATGCTACCGGCGGAGGTAAGCTAGACCTACACCCAGTTGGATAAGGAACGGAGGCGAGAACTCTTAAGATTCTCGTGCCACAACTGTAAAATGGAATAAGGTGAATCACTTAACTACTAGATAATAACCGGTTTGTGTGCCAGCATGATGATTGTTTATGTTACCTTGTTTGTGTTTGTGCTATCCTTATTCTGCTTATATTTGGATTGTTAGCTAACGGTTTATCCGTGTTGTAGATTTCTAGAGATAGACAGTTGCAGAGTGATCCGGAACGGATGGTCAGCCGGGTCCACGTACTCATTAGATGGGGACGGGGGAGTCTCCCTTACAGCATGCATGTTATGTATATGTATATGTTTTGTAAGGTTGTCACATGTACACATTCATACAATAAAAATATTATGTTTTGAAATTGTTTTAAGTACATTTGTGCCTTGTTGTAAGATTCAAGTAATGTTGTTGTTAAACCAAGGTCGGGACCCATTGTGAGGTCCTAACCAGTAGCTCCCCGAGTTTTGAAACTTGGGGTGTTACAACATGGTATCAGAGCTCTGGGTTGGCAACAAGGGCACTTGAAATCTTCTAAAAGACCGGATGTATAAAAAAAACTAGAACCCGAAAGGGGTCTAAGATTTTCAAAACGGATTTTTGTTTTTACACACGTGCATAGTCGGGTTGTGGGTTAGTAGTACGTCGAACCACCATCCTTCCCCGTGGATCTCTGCAACTTGGAATGTTAGGTGAGTTAGTATATAGACTTATATTAATATGTTTTAGTATATGATTATATACATGTGGATGTGTAGCATTTTAGTATCCTAAAGGATATCTTATATTCTTTAGTAATGACATCATGAAGCGATTATCGTCTCATGATAAATCGGTAGCGGACTTGAAGAGTTTTCAACACGAGACAATGGATTCAGACCTAGGGTTCAGTATTATACTCTGGTGGGCGTCCTGGTGACCCTATAAATCATCTGAAGAACGGGTGGGCAAAGAAGAAATTCCCGAGCCAACTCGGATAGAACGAATATGAAGTCATGCAAGGGACGTGATCGTATGAAGACGAGAGATGAAACTCAAGGATGCATGTAAGGACTGATATGAAGCGCAAATTGAAGAAGACAATGTCGGAATACAAATCAAGTAGGTAGTATACAACTACACTTGACAGGCGAAATGACAAGTACAACCAAGGTGGATTCCACCATAGGTAGGGATGGGCACGAGAATCTAGAGAGGATAGGGTATAACCCAGATAGGAAGGACTAAAGGAGCACAAAGACAGACAATTACATTGGAATTAAAGATGGAAGGTAAAATCCACAACCATTGAGAATGGTGGACTTCTTCAAGACTACGAAAATTTTGGAAGAAATCACGACACAAGTATTAAAGGGAATGGAAGTCTGTAACTGAGGAAAGAGATGTCAATGAAGGAAACGTTGCAATACAATGCTAACGGGAGGAAGGGAGTGAGTGAGGATGATCTGGGTAGACTCAAGTGTCCACCACGAGCTCTCACTCCACACGGGACTTAAGTTACCGATACCAACAATCCATAAGAGAGAAACCGATAGTTGAAGAAAAAAAAATTTGGTTAAATACAACTAGACTCGGGTAAAGTGATCTTACAAAGAGGAAGAAAGGTGTTGAATGTAGAAGAAGCTAAAGTTGTATAAATGAATAACCTAGTGGATAACTTTCTACTCAGTATATCCACATCGAAGGAAATAGAGGAGAAGGCTATGATCTTGTAGAAGATCAACTTTATACTAGTGAGTAACAACTGAGAATTTACACGTATGGGTGACTAGTTGACTGGGTGGCAGATAAGAAGAATAATCACCCAATTATAAAAGACTTTTATCAACATCTGGATCCTGCAAGGGAGCAACTGCGACAATAGTGAAATTAAATCGAAATGAGTGTTAGTCACACTGAATAAGTTGAAGTTAGTAACTCTAATTAAATTTAAGAAGAAGATTCTGACGGTCGGATTTGACTCGTTAATTATTAAGGGTGAAGAGGATTATTGTGAGAAACTATCTACCTACTAGTTAAAAAAAAATAAAAATTTGACAGATCACAATTGACCCGGGATGGAGACTTACAATTTGATTTAAGGGCGAAAAGTAGACTTCACAAGCTTGGAGACGTTTTGTCTTCTTCGAAGATATAAGAATTCGGAAAGAAATCACAACGCTAGTATCAAAAGGATCGAAGCCTGGAACATAGTCAACAAAGTTTTTGAAGGAAGTATTACAAACTACGCCGATTAAGGAACATGTGTATGTGAGAATAGTGTGGGGGACTCAAGAGTCCGGAGTAACCTCCAAATTTTAACAGGTCTTAAGTCATGAACACCCGCAATCCATACAAGAAGAACGGTAAATAGAGTCGGGTAGACTTGCTTACAAGCTACAACGGAAGACCTAGAAAGGACCATTGATATCGGATGGACGACACAGTTGGACTCGAAAAATGGAGTTAGCTCACGGGGGAACTGGAAGTTTGTAATGTAGAATGAGCTAAAGGAGTATAAATTGATGAACTCGAGTAAGTAGTGGTCACCAGGAAATTCAACGGCAAAAGAGGTATGAGAAAAGTAAGTTCCGGAAATTGAGATAAGTCAACTATTGACTGACCGACATCAACTGAGGACGTGCAAGGGTTGTTTGGTATTGACGAGCTATGTACAGTTAAGAAGAGATATCTGTGATTGAGGATTATTGAATTAATTATACCGATGCTTTGGAGGATTTCCTCAAGAAGGCAACGAAAATCTACTTAGACAGCTAAAGGTATAGAGAGAATCATGTTAGAGGTTACTTCTTGGCTGGTTAAGATCAAACTTTAGTCGAGTCAGGAAGTTTGGATCGGTGCTAAAAGAATTAAGAAAGTAAACAGAAGAAGTTGTTCTCCAATCGTTATTTTGTTTCATTAAAGCAATTAAGGAAGGTACTTGGTATTTCATCCAGTTAGACTTATGGTATAATTAAAAGGAAGAGTTTGAGGTTAATCACTTGGGACTCACAGAAAATGTCCTTAATGAGTGACAACAAAATTACCAGAGTAGCGCAGCGGAAGCGTGGTGGGTCCTAAACCCACAGAGCAAGAAGCTCAAAGCTAAAAATAAAAAATAAAATAATAAAAAAAAATGACGGTTTCGTTACATGTTTCGTTACATGTTGCTAGACAAGTGTTACACTATCCTGGATCCAAGTGAAGATTGACGGTTTCGTTACATGTTGCTAGACAAGTGGTTTTTGACTTCTATACTAATGGAGTACTCTAGTGGGAGTTTTCTTGACAGGTTAGGAGGAGAATTAACGACGTAATAAAAGTATTGTGCAGAGTCTACCCTAAGAAGCTCAAAGTGAGTAACTACCCTATGAGCCAGAAGACATATAAGGAAAGAAGCGGCAGGAGTATACTTGCAACTCAGTAATCGCACATAGAGAAGGCATAATCTCGGGTAGAGTTTACATATAATGTTATATCGGAACGGATCCGAGTTGCGTTTCGAGCTAGAGAAATATTATCGGTCTGATAAACGTGATGGATAAAAAGAGTGCAATGTTGATGGTGTGTTAACATTTGTTGAGTGGATATGATCAAACGACGGTGATGTGAGATTAGCTTGTGTCTAGTATCATCATTCTGGACACATCATATGCCACTTAAGATCTTGGAAACTGGGTAAGAAGCTTGAGTTGAGTCAGTAATATATTAAAGATCTATAAAATAATAATAATTAAAAAAAAAAGGGATGACGTCGATAGAACACAAAGATTGATCACCGGATTTTGAGTGTTAAGTTATATCAAGATTTAAAAATAAAATAAAATAAAATAAAATAAAATAAAATAAAATAAAATAAAATAAAATAAAAATAAAAATAAAATAAAAAAATAAAAAAAAAATGAGCAGATGATAATTCTTTAATGGAGGAACCATATGAGTGAGTCATATTAGGAGACAAGACCAAGTGAGTTGTGATAAAACTAGCCTTAAGCACTTAGTGAAGTGCCGGTAGATGTTTAAGGGAATATCCTAGATCGGATACTCGGAACCTTTTTAGAAGACCAGAAGGAAAGAAATTGGAATAAATTTTTTTTGGAAGGTCATCAAAAGATCTAGAGGTGAGTTAGTAAGGCAACCTTGTGAGACCTTGCAAGCGGAATTAAAAGCAATTGACGGACTACTATTCCTCACCCTATTGAGGAGAACAACCCCATTGGTCAACATATTTAGTTAGAAGGAATACCTACTAGACACGAGTTAGGTCCTTAGAATAGAGGATCGGACAGTTGGGCCGAATGATACCGGTGAGATATTCGATAACCAATCTAGAACGTGGTAGCAAGCGCTTATGATGTATGTACATGAAAAGATTTTCGGAGAAATGGGTTTTATGAAAAGCCGACGAGGCTACTTGAGATATTGTGGATCGTATGAGACGTCGTAACCTTTCAGAGATCTATACAAAGATAGTGGTAACCTTGAAAACAACTAGTTAGGACTTCATCCTGCATGTGTGTGCTATTGTTTGACTACTTGTTTATTTCATGCTTGAGTGTTTAGTCTTGTGTGTTATATTGATGACCTTCGGTGTCTGAGTACTTAGATGTGGAATCGATGAGGCTTTTGTGTAGTGATTTGATACACCCGATTGGTGCCTTAAAGGCCAATCATGATTATCTAACCCTAAGTTTCGAGACGAAACTTATTTTTAGGGGGTACTGATGTAATAACCGGAAAATTTATTTCCGATTAATTCCGAGTCAAACCGAGATTTAGGGACCGTTGACCTCTTTAAGATACCTAACTTTATGACTAGCATTTTTTTATTATTTTATGTAAGTATTATAACCACATAAAATAAAAATAAAAATAAAAAAATAATACACCAAACCCTAGTTATATATATATCTAGCTCTTTTGACGAGTTTTGACGAGGTCATGACGAGACCCAGACGAAGTCATGACAACTTTTGACAAATTCAGGACATGAGTTTGACAAGCCCATTTTCAGCCATAAACCTTACCATCCGGGCCTGTTTCGAGTAAGCCAACTGGCCCGTTAAGGCTCCTATCTCCCATCCCCTCTTCCTGCGTCGCTTTGCCCTAGCCGCGCCTCTCTCTGCACGTCTCTCACGCAGCAGCACAGCAACCCTAGTTGCACCTTCACGCCGGATCCCTCTCCTTGCCTCCTCTCCTCTCTCGCACGTCCCTGCTCTTCTTCTTTGTGGAACCGTCGTTGCTTCTTCATCACTAGACGAACCACCGCCAAGGTTGACGCCAACAGTCTTCCCTTCCCTGCACTCAGCAACCACACTAGTAGCCTTGAAGTCGCACTGCAGCCTTGTAGCAGGCCACCTTGCATTCGCCTCCTCCCTCTACGCGCACCATCTTCCTTCCCGTGACCAGCAGCGGCGCTCCTTCTACGGCGGTCATGCCAGGAGTACCCATCGGCCGTCTCTCTCTTCAACTCTTCGGCACACACAACAGCAGCAGGCCACACAGAATCAGCCGGTGAGTGTAACACCCCGAATCCGCGGGACTCGGGGCGCTACGGGTTGGGACCTCACAATGGGTCCCGACCCTTAGCTTGACAACAATTTCACCGGATCTTGCAACAAGGCACAAATAAAGGCCAAAACCGAAATACATTTTTATGCAATGAAAGGAAACCCGAAAGAAACAATAAAAGACTTCAGCCGATATGCAACACCAAGGGCCAAATGCCACCACACGATATACAATATACATGAATAATATACAAACTCGACTCTACCCAAAACTCACTCCTAAAATGTACGGACCCCGGCTGCCCACCCTTCCGGATCTCTCGGAGTATGCCTAACCTGCAAGGCAAACTACAACATTCGGTATAAAACCGTTAGCTCACATTCGAAGCATTAGAATTAAAGGGAAAGGCACAAACACAATTAATTCAACATAGTCACACAACATACTCAAAGCACACAAATCCGGTTTATTATCTTTATATATTAAGTCATATCCCGTTCTAGTTCAACTTCTTTTGTGACACGAGAATCCTCCGAAACTCGCCTCGGTCCCTTCTTCCGGCAATGGAACGGTCGGATGCCTCCGACCGTCTAACCAGCACGGGCCAGTCGCCGAGATCCCCCCAGCTCTCACGGGGAGCCAGGCAGTGATGTCACCGCCCGTTATCATACACTTGGGCCAAATAATATAAAGGTCGGTAATCCTATTCCGGTTTAGTTGTTATAAACAATAAAATAATAAACACACACCACCCAACACACAATAATGCTAATACAAAGAATACGAGCTAAGTAAGTCCGAAGACTTACCTCGTCCCAAACGCTAACTCACAAAACGCTCTCGCTTCCTTTGGGAAGAAGCACACAACCTGCTCACAACAAGATATCTATCAAAACCCGCTCAACTCAAGAAGTCTTAGACTTCTACACAAATGATCCACGCACGATCATTGACTCTCATTCTAGGACCGCATCTGAGAATCCCTCACGCTCACACCACACTCAACACAAGCTAGAAGTCCTAAGACTTCTAACCCTCGGATCTCGCAAGATCATATCTCACAAGATCAACCAAACACTCGAAGTCTTACAACAATCGACAATCCTCAAAACTCACCTAAGGTCCAAACCACTACTTGGTATTCTCACTAGTTATGCTAGATCCGACCTAGCATGATACTAATACTAAACATAACTAAATCGAGTAAGATCATAATCTTGAGGGAGAGGGTACTCACGTGACGTCAAAAGACGGAAGACGGTCTATGGATGTCGATATGGATTCGTTGGCCTTGAACGGGGCGCTTCCGAACCTAGCATCAAACTAAACAAATTTAGCATAACGCTAAATTTGGACATACAACATAGAGTATAAAACTATAAGCATAGCCCCTGTAATTTAATCCGAGTTTAAAATCTTGAAAACACTTTTCGGACAACATATACAATTTTAGAAACTTGGTCATAAACCGCAATTATATCTTTGGACCTTAATCCGAAATTAATCTAACAAGGGCATAATATATATGGTATAAATATAATATAAGAATATCCCGTAGTTAAAACCAAGGTTAAAAACCACTAAAACATTTTCCGGGGCAACTTATACATTTTTAGAAATATGGACTATCATCCATAATTAAAATCTTGGGGCATTTTCTGAAAATAACCCAATAGAGGGCATAAATGTAACAATGCAGAAGTATGGGTCAAAACTGCAATTTTAAAATATGGGTATATATTGTAATTACACTAGATTCAAGGGGGCCCGATTGAATTAGGGCAAAATCTTCAAACAGCAACCCGATAGACAGGCGGCAAGGAGGAGCGCAGTGCCATCTCCAATGGCGAGGGATGTGTGGCTCCGGTAGGGCTACGCAGGCGGAGGAAAGAGAGGCGGCCGGTGTTAGTATAGGCGGAGGAAGGAGTGGCGGCACCGGGGCGGTCCAAAGCTCCTCACGGCTGCCTCCAGGCGGCAGGAGAGAACAGAGAAAAAGGGGAAGGCGACGACAGTGAGGGTGGCTTCTCCGGCTAGGCCAGGGCGACGGTAAGGTAGCATTGGCGGCGGCGACTACCAGGGGGAGGCACCTGTAACAGACAGAAAGAGAAGGGAGATCGAAGAGAGGGAAAAGGTGAGGCGAGGCGGAAGAGGGCGGAGGCGGCTCGTTGGGCTCCCTCCGGTGGTTACTGGCCCTCCCTTGCAGTAGTGGCTCGTTGTGCCGGCTCCATTCGACGGGAGAGGGACAAGCAGCGGCGGCCATGGCTCCAGCAAAGGTTCCAGGAGCAAGGCACATCGCAGGCTTCCGGGAAGGGGTGTTGACAGCTCGCTCCGGTCCAGAAGGCAGAGGGAGCGACACAGTGGAGTGCGGCGGCGGAAGGGTGGCCCTCCGGCGGCGTTCCCATGTAGAAGAGAGGGTGAGAGTTGAGAAGGAAGTTGCAGGTTTCTCACTTGGAAGAAAGGAAGCAGAGGAGTGAAAAGCTGTGTGAGAGAGAGAAGTGGGAAAACGAGGGGTCACATAGGGAGGCGAAGAGTCAAACAGGGCTGCACCCAACCAGGAGAGAGAGGGATAATAAAATAAAATAAAAAAAGAAATAAGATAATTTGGAATGAACTAGACCCAATTTCATCCGGTTCGGGATTTTCGGATCGGGAACCTTTTCTGAACTTTTCAGAATAAAGATACGGAAACATATGTGGATCGAATCTATAAATAATTAAAATCACAAAAATATACTTTGCGATATAAAAACCATTCTTGTAAATAAAATTGCGAGATTAGAATACCGTTAAAATATTAATATATATAAAAAAAATAAAAATAAAAATAAAAATAATATCGAAAAACGCGCCAAAAATTTTGGGGCGTTACAGTGAGGAGCCTGCTTCGTCCAGTTTAGACTTCGCTGCTGTGCAGTAGTTCAGCCGCAGTTTACCTCTCCCACACACAGACGACGAAACCGGTGGCAGACCTCCAGCGTCCAGCGAGCCCTTCCCTTCGTCTACCGTCACATCGAGATCGGTTTCTTTCATACACAAATACCATCACATTAGTGTACACCAGCAAGCAGATGGCCTTCGCTTCCCTACTGCACGAGACACCAACAACAGTAGGAAGAGCCTCCCTTTTCGGTCTTGCACGAAAGCACTTTGAGCCTTGTAAGCCGAGTAAGATCCACACCACTCCCCTTGCTTCACTCCATATATATATATATATATATATATATATATATATATATATATATATATATATATATATATATATATATATATATATATATATATATATATATATATATATATATATATATATATATATATATATATATATATATATATATAAATGTGTAGCAGGTTAGCACCCAAAAGGATAATTCCTATTATCCCTTAGGTGAGATATCACGATATTGTCATCGCCCCGTGATAAAATGTTAGTAGGTTTTAGGAGTATTAATACAAGATAGTGGAATCAAACCTCGGAGCAGAGTACTAGATCTAGTTGACACCGTTGTGACTCCTACAAGTATTCCGAAGGACGGGTGGACAAGAATGTGAAGATTTCGAGATGATTCTTAACCACAATAACAATTAGATGAGAAAGAATAGCATATCAAGTCAAATAGAACGAATATGAAGTCATGCAAGGGACGTGATCGTATGAAGACGAGAGATGAAACTCCAAGATGCGTGTAAGGATTGACTAGAGCACGGATCGGAGATAATAATATTAAGACACAAAACAAGCAGGATAGAGTACGACCATACTTTGCGGGTTAAATGTTATTGCAACCAAGGTGGTTACCACCATAAGCAAGTATGGACATGAAAGTACAAAGAAGATAGGTGATGACCCAAATGTTAAGGATTAAAGGAGTACAAAGACGAAGAATAAATTTCATTGCCATGGAGACGAGTTGACTTCTTCAGAATACAAGAATTTAAAAGAAATCACGACACAAGTATCAAAGAGAGTAGAAGTCTGGAACTGAGACAACAAATTTTTACAAAGGCGGAATTGTAAAAACAAGACCAACTAAGGACGAATAATGTGGGAGAATGATCTTGGTGGATTCGAGAGTGTACAATAACTCCTCTTTCACATAGGGATCTAAGGTACCAACGCTAACGGTTCATACTAGAGAACCACAAGCAGACGATGCCCAAGGTAAGAAGATTCGCGAAGACGTGTTTAAAAGATATTGTGGAAGAGAGGATAAGTATGGACGACAGATGAATGATACAACTGGACTATGAAGAATATAGTGATCTTATGAGAGAGAAACAGAAGTGCAGACCTTGGAAGGAACTAAAGGATGGAGAAACTAAAGGGATGGATTTTCACTAGGTATATCAAACATCGAAGGAGATAAAAGAAAAATAAGTGTATGATCTTGTAGAAGGTCACCTACAGACTAACTAGTAACAAATGAGAATTTATAGCTATGAATTGACTAGTGATGATTGGTCAGCAGATAAAAAGAATAACGGTGAAATTTTTACAAGAATTGGTTCGACACATGAAGGATCTCTATAAGGGATCAACGACGAAAATAGTGAAGTTAAATCAATGCAAATACAAGTACCCTTGATAGTAATATGAAATGAGTCCAAGCCAGTAACTCTACTTAAGAATTTGAGGAGAAGATTTTGACGGCATGTAAGGACCCCTTATATCATTATTGGTACAAAGAGAATTTTTGTGAGCAATCGCTTACCTATTGGCTAAGAAGAGGTAAAATCATAGTTAGTAAGGAAGGATTCGTATAAAAGAACTAGAGGAGTAAGAAGAAGCAGATGATTTTAATCATGTCATGCGTCAATCAAGACAAAGGGTGCTTAACATTCCACACAAGTGAGACTGATGGTGCTCCTCCAAGAAAAAGTTGAGTTAATTTTCTAGATTCACAGAGGAAGCCATTGGGACTAAAAAGGTGACCCGGAATAACTGGAGTTATAGAGGTGGGGAAAACATAGAGATTATGACGTTAGTGCCTGGGTAAAATTTCTTGTCGAGTTATGAGGTGATTGTAGATGAAATCTATATCTGGGTTGGAATAGACATGAGAAAGAGTAATGTTGAATAACTGTAAATTGTTATGCGGACCTTGCATCTCTCTAATAAGATAATTACCGAAAAATGTTTACAAAGGAGTTAGTGAGAAATTGTGGTACTCCACTGCAAACTCCAGCTAATCCCGATAATCCAATAAAAGGTAGATGGAGGAGTAGTTATGGAAGCACGTACACATTGTGTGCCTTGAAGTCCTTTTCTCGACTGATGGGCGAAGAGTTAGAAATTAACAAATCCAATCAACGTAGTCCATAAAAGTCGTACGGAGTATAAAGATCTAAAGAAGAGAAAGCAACACCGGTATAAGGTCAATCTAGCAAGATGTGAGTCGAGAGATTGTATTTAAAAGGGAATCACACACATCTGATGTCCCGATGATACCAGGACAGGTTCAGCAAAGTCATGTATCAAAAAGGCGAGTCTTGTGCAATTTAACTCAAGTGTTGAGAGGAGGATGCCTTAATGGAATCTGCGCAAGAGTACAACATAATGAGGTCTCAACATTGAATGAGTAGTAATGATAAACCGACGGTTAGAGCCGATTCGGACAAAGTGAACGTTACAAGATAAGCCATCTAGTGGAAGAGTTCACAAGACAAGCATGAGAGACCATCTGGTTGGACGTATTGTCTCGATGTAGATTGGTTACTGCACCTCGAGAATTGAAAGCTAAATAGAAAACTCCACGTCGAGATGGTAAATAAGTCAGGGTAAAGACATGTAGGTCAACGTGATGTACTCCCAAGTTGGAGGTCAAACGGATTGTGGAAGGATAACCACATCGAGTAGTCCTAGCGAGTCGTAAGTCGAACTCTCACGAGACAAAAGTGAATACAGAGACTTTCGAAGACGCACGTTTCAAATCCTTCCAAGGAGACGTGACCGGTGAATTATTTTGCCGAGGAGTTCTCTACACCAATTGTGAAACTCCATGGGGGTAGTTGACCATAGTTTCGACAGATATGGACGGTTTATCTCGATGGTTGGACAACCAGTAATCTCAGCTTAGAGTACGAGCTTTCATTGTACGATAGTGAATCATCCTTAGAATGATGGTCGATTTGAGAGGGCCTTACCGTTATTCGAAAGGAAGGTATGGGCGGAAGTTTGGTAAATCATCCCGACTCACAAATGACGCCATTATGAGTAATGGGTGACAACATATTGATCAAAGTAGCACAACAGAAGCGTGGCTCATAAACCATAGGTCAGGAAACTCAATGATATTATATATAAGAATTGAGATCTGGATGAAAACTTCTACTGGGAGTGTGACTTTGTATTTCCACGAGTTGAAAGCCTGACAAGATGTAGGTGTTGAGTCAATATTTGAAGAACGGGCGGACTGAGTCATATTAGGGAGATAAGATCGATTGAGTGATCTTACAAATAACATTAGACATTTAGTAAAGTGCCGGGAAAAGGTCTAAGATAATTGTTCAAATTTATAGTCGGGACCTCCCGGAAGATCAAAATCGAGTTAATTCAACGGAAGGACTAAGAGAGTTGGAAGTGAGTTTAGAAAAGCGGTTGGTGATATCTTAAAGCGGATGGAGGAGTTATTTATAGATTAGTACTCCTAATCAACTAGAGGGTGTCATCCGATTTTCCATGTATCTCAGTTGAGAGAGTACATACTAGACCCAAGACACATCATTAGTCATGAGGATTTGATAGCCGAGTCTGATCACAACTTTGTAGAGTAACCAATAGCCGTCCTACAACGTAGTACTAGACGTTGAGGTCTAAGGATATACCGATGTTGAGGATTCGGTAGTCTAGACGAGGAGCTGATGAGACTACATGTGAGATAGAGAAGAGCATTATGAGTGGGTATCCTGAGTTCTTTGCGGAGTTAGCCGCTACTTTTGTATTGACGAGTTAGTACTCGGATGTTGATTTGTGTAACTTACGTGACTTGATATTGAAGTGAGCAATGACGTTTTCATGTGTTGCTGGACTATGAGACTTGTATAGTTCTTGCATGTTAGAAAGTTAGAGTTGATACTCTGGTTCTTTCATAGAAATTTCCTTTCGGTGATTCTTCTTTTATTATTATTCCAAGTTTCGAGACGAAACTTGTTTTAAGGGGTTACTGATGTAATATCCGGAATTTTTAATTCCGTCTATTTCCGAGTTAAACCGGATTTCAATCCGTTGACCTTTATCTCATGACACTTAGTGTTATACACCACCACAATTTTCTTATCAAGTTATGTAATCTTAAATTTACATAAAATGAGGAAATGTTAATCAAACCCTAAACATGCAAACCCTAGTAGTTATATACATATATTGGGACAAGACCATGGCATGAATTGGACAAAAATTTGACAAGACCATGACAATGGTTGACAAGCTCCTTAGCATGCCTTGTTTCCAACCAGCCCAAGAAAGTAGCAGCCCATGCCCAACTACTCCTCTCCCTTACTGCACGCCTAACCAGTTGCTTGAGTTTGTACGTTGGCCCAGCAGCGAGGCAACAACTCGAGGAGGCCCAGATACGCAATCAACCCAACAGTGAAGGTGTCCCCTAAGCAGCAGCCCGGCGTGCCAGATGGGTCCACATGAAGCTGAGTTGGAGGAGAGATATGCGTACGTAACAGCCCCAAAAATCTCGCTGCATTCCCCCTCTTTACTCCCACATTTATGTACAGATGCACGCTGATCTCAACCTTTCCCTTCCTTCGTCGACACCAGATCCAAAGCTCTCGCCTCTCCCTTGAACCGTTTCTCTTCAACGAGATCTTGCTGCTTTAACCTTTCTGCACACCATATGTTTCTGCACACAATAGCCATCTTCATGGACATAAACACCAGCAAGCAGATGGCCTTCGCTTCCCTACTGCACGAGACACCAACAACAGTAGGAAGAGCCTCCCTTTTCGGTCTTGCACGAAAGCACTTTGAGCCTTGTAAGCCGAGTAAGATCCACACCACTCCCCTTGCTTCACTCCATATATATATATATATATATATATGTGTGTGTGTGTGTGTGTGTGTGTGTGTGCTAATAGTTGTCTCTGAACCATTGTTGAAACCCATATACTACAGCTAAGAAGCAACTCAAGGAACTGTTGCATTTTCTCAGCTTTTTCCGACTTTGTCGAGCATCCAACTTCGGGTCCAGATTTGGGTAAGTTAGACTCCTCCTTTCTTGCTGAATTTCGGATATGTTGTAGTCAGTGTGGCATAGTATATCATACTAAAATTTGGGAACAATCGGAGTTACGGTGTGAGAGTTATAGTATCCCAAAGTTGGCTATTCATGCAGTTTTTTTTTAGTGTGCAGATTTTGAGGAAATTCGCTTGAGATGCAGTTTTGTGGAATAAATTTGGAGGGGTTATTGACTTCTGTTAGACTAGAATTTCTGACAAGTTATAGTTGATATAGTATAGTAGATCATACTAAAATTTTAGAGGAATCCATGCTACGGTTTAAGAGTTATGGTGTCTCAAAGTTGACTCCTCACCCAGTTTTTATAACTGTGCTGAGTGTTGGGAAAAACAGCATGTGATGCTGTTTTGAATAAGAGTTTGATCTCTATTTGACTTGAATTTTGGATATGATATAGTTGGCATATTGTGGTGGAACATAATTAAAATTTGGGATGAATCTAGCAAGTGGTTTAGGAGTTATGAATTTTTGAAGTTGAGACCTTAAACAGTTTTCTGGATGTTGCTGAAATTGTTGAGTGCTGGAATTATCTGGGTTGTGCAGTCATGTTTGAGTTTAAGTTTGGATACCTTAGAAACATAATTCACCGTTCAGTTTTTAATATGTTATAGAGTGTCTTGCATAGTGTGGTGTATCAAAAGTTGGGATTGATCCAACGGTTGGATTTAGATCTATGAAGGTCCAAAGTGGACTGGATGAGCAGTTAAGAAATACTCAGTTTTTGGCTAAGTCTGAATTTCTGGTTTAGGAACTGACTTTGAGAATTTGTGTAGAAGTGATTATTATGTATTTTTGGGGAATTCTGACTACTATGGATAGAGTGCATAGCATAAAAGACTTAGAGATTTTTTTTAGACTTTTTATATTTTTATTCGGTTCTCATATCTTAAGCCAAAGTCGGACCTTGACGGCTTTTTATGAAAGTCAAGAATGTAGTTAACTCTTCTAAATCTTTAGCAAACTTTCCTTTGAGAGTTTGGAGTGTGGTTTTGAGTTCCAAAGAATAGTTTGGAACTTTGTTATGGATTTTTATAAAGTTTCGGGACCAGGGGTAAAACAGTCATTTATCCGTATAAGGGTATTTTGGTAATTTAACTGATGATAGAGTTAAATATCTTAGAAGTCAGAGACTTCTAATTAAGTGGGATATATTATTGATCCACTTGCCTTTTATCACAGGCGGTTGAGTTCCTGCGGTTACAGACCGAGTCGAGATAACGAGATTATGTTTGAATTCAGGTAAGTCTTTTGAGCTTACTTAGCTGACTTCTAGATATGAGTATGAATAATGGTTGTGGTGTGTGAATGAGATGCTTATAGTGATATTTTAGTAATATTTATATACCGATCTATACCTTGTCCTAAGAGTAACTAGCGGTGGCATTCTGCTCAGTTAGCTTGAGGGCGCTGGGGGTTTCTTTAGGGACTAGTCCACACTCGGTTTGTAGTGATGCTACCGGCGGAGGTAAGCTAGACCTACACCCAGTTGGATAAGGAACGGAGGCGAGAACTCTTAAGATTCTCGTGCCACAACTGTAAAATGGAATAAGGTGAATCACTTAACTACTAGATAATAACCGGTTTGTGTGCCAGCATGATGATTGTTTATGTTACCTTGTTTGTGTTTGTGCTATCCTTATTCTGCTTATATTTGGATTGTTAGCTAACGGTTTATCCGTGTTGTAGATTTCTAGAGATAGACAGTTGCAGAGTGATCCGGAACGGATGGTCAGCCGGGTCCACGTACTCATTAGATGGGGACGGGGGAGTCTCCCTTACAACATGCATGTTATGTATATGTATATGTTTTGTAAGGTTGTCACATGTACACATTCATACAATAAAAATATTATGTTTTGAAATTGTTTTAAGTACATTTGTGCCTTGTTGTAAGATTCAAGTAATGTTGTTGTTAAACCAAGGTCGGGATCCATTGTGAGGTCCTAACCAGTAGCTCCCCGAGTTTTGAAACTTGGGGTGTTACAACATGGTATCAGAGCTCTGGGTTGGCAACAAGGGCACTTGAAATCTTCTAAAAGACCGGATGTATAAAAAAAACTAGAACCCGAAAGGGGTCTAAGATTTTCAAAACGGATTTTTGTTTTTACACACGTGCATAGTCGGGTTGTGGGTTAGTAGTACGTCGAACCACCATCCTTCCCCGTGGATCTCTGCAACTTGGAATGTTAGGTGAGTTAGTATATAGACTTATATTAATATGTTTTAGTATATGATTATATACATGTGGATGTGTAGCATTTTAGTATCCTAAAGGATATCTTATATTCTTTAGTAATGACATCATGAAGCGATTATCGTCTCATGATAAATCGGTAGCGGACTTGAAGAGTTTTCAACACGAGACAATGGATTCAGACCTAGGGTTCAGTATTATACTCTGGTGGGCGTCCTGGTGACCCTATAAATCATCTGAAGAACGGGTGGGCAAAGAAGAAATTCCCGAGCCAACTCGGATAGAACGAATATGAAGTCATGCAAGGGACGTGATCGTATGAAGACGAGAGATGAAACTCAAGGATGCATGTAAGGACTGATATGAAGCGCAAATTGAAGAAGACAATGTCGGAATACAAATCAAGTAGGTAGTATACAACTACACTTGACAGGCGAAATGACAAGTACAACCAAGGTGGATTCCACCATAGGTAGGGATGGGCACGAGAATCTAGAGAGGATAGGGTATAACCCAGATAGGAAGGACTAAAGGAGCACAAAGACAGACAATTACATTGGAATTAAAGATG
>BSUD01000001.1:143659916-143674029 GCA_033239045.1 Fagopyrum esculentum
CATTTACATTGGAATTAAAGATGAAAGGTAAAATCCACAACCATTGAGAATGGTGGACTTCTTCAAGACTACGAAAATTTTGGAAGAAATCACGACACAAGTATTAAAGGGAATGGAAGTCTGTAACTGAGGAAAGAGATGTCAATGAAGGAAACGTTGCAATACAATGCTAACGGGAGGAAGGGAGTGAGTGAGGATGATCTGGGTAGACTCAAGTGTCCACCACGAGCTCTCACTCCACACGGGACTTAAGTTACCGATACCAACAATCCATAAGAGAGAAACCGATAGTTGAAGAAAAAAAAATTTGGTTAAATACAACTAGACTCGGGTAAAGTGATCTTACAAAGAGGAAGAAAGGTGTTGAATGTAGAAGAAGCTAAAGTTGTATAAATGAATAACCTAGTGGATAACTTTCTACTCAGTATATCCACATCGAAGGAAATAGAGGAGAAGGCTATGATCTTGTAGAAGATCAACTTTATACTAGTGAGTAACAACTGAGAATTTACACGTATGGGTGACTAGTTGACTGGGTGGCAGATAAGAAGAATAATCACCCAATTATAAAAGACTTTTATCAACATCTGGATCCTGCAAGGGAGCAACTGCGACAATAGTGAAATTAAATCGAAATGAGTGTTAGTCACACTGAATAAGTTGAAGTTAGTAACTCTAATTAAATTTAAGAAGAAGATTCTGACGGTCGGATTTGACTCGTTAATTATTAAGGGTGAAGAGGATTATTGTGAGAAACTATCTACCTACTAGTTAAAAAAAAATAAAAATTTGACAGATCACAATTGACCCGGGATGGAGACTTACAATTTGATTTAAGGGCGAAAAGTAGACTTCACAAGCTTGGAAACGTTTTGTCTTCTTCGAAGATATAAGAATTCGGAAAGAAATCACAACGCTAGTATCAAAAGGATCGAAGCCTGGAACATAGTCAACAAAGTTTTTGAAGGAAGTATTACAAACTACGCCGATTAAGGAACATGTGTATGTGAGAATAGTGTGGGGGACTCAAGAGTCCGGAGTAACCTCCGAATTTTAACAGGTCTTAAGTCATGAACACCCGCAATCCATACAAGAAGAACAGTAAATAGAGTCGGGTAGACTTGCTTACAAGCTACAGCGGAAGACCTAGAAAGGACCATTGATATCGGATGGACGACACAGTTGGACTCGAAAAATGGAGTTAGCTCACGGGGGAACTGGAAGTTTGTAATGTAGAATGAGCTAAAGGAGTATAAATTGATGAACTCGAGTAAGTAGTGGTCACCAGGAAATTCAACGGCAAAAGAGGTATGAGAAAAGTAAGTCCCGGAAATTGAGATAAGTCAACTATTGACTGACCGACATCAACTGAGGACGTGCAAGGGTTGTTTGGTATTGACGAGCTATGTACAGTTAAGAAGAGATATCTGTGATTGAGGATTATTGAATTAATTATACCGATGCTTTGGAGGATTTCCTCAAGAAGGCAACGAAAATCTACTTAGACAGCTAAAGGTATAGAGAGAATCATGTTAGAGGTTACTTCTTGGCTGGTTAAGATCAAACTTTAGTCGAGTCAGGAAGTTTGGATCGGTGCTAAAAGAATTAAGAAAGTAAACAGAAGAAGTTGTTCTCCAATCGTTATTTTGTTTCATTAAAGCAATTAAGGAAGGTACTTGGTATTTCATCCAGTTAGACTTATGGTATAATTAAAAGGAAGAGTTTGAGGTTAATCACTTGGGACTCACAGAAAATGTCCTTAATGAGTGACAACAAAATTACCAGAGTAGCGCAGCGGAAGCGTGGTGGGTCCTAAACCCACAGAGCAAGAAGCTCAAAGCTAAAAATAAAAAATAAAATAATAAAAAAAAATGACGGTTTCGTTACATGTTTCGTTACATGTTGCTAGACAAGTGTTACACTATCCTGGATCCAAGTGAAGATTGACGGTTTCGTTACATGTTGCTAGACAAGTGGTTTTTGACTTCTATACTAATGGAGTACTCTAGTGGGAGTTTTCTTGACAGGTTAGGAGGAGAATTAACGACGTAATAAAAGTATTGTGCAGAGTCTACCCTAAGAAGCTCAAAGTGAGTAACTACCCTATGAGCCAGAAGACATATAAGGAAAGAAGCGGCAGGAGTATACTTGCAACTCAGTAATCGCACATAGAGAAGGCATAATCTCGGGTAGAGTTTACATATAATGTTATATCGGAACGGATCCGAGTTGCGTTTCGAGCTAGAGAAATATTATCGGTCTGATAAACGTGATGGATAAAAAGAGTGCAATGTTGATGGTGTGTTAACATTTGTTGAGTGGATATGATCAAACGACGGTGATGTGAGATCAGCTTGTGTCTAGTATCATCATTCTGGACACATCATATGCCACTTAAGATCTTGGAAACTGGGTAAGAAGCTTGAGTTGAGTCAGTAATATATTAAAGATCTATAAAATAATAATAATTAAAAAAAAAATGGGATGACGTCGATAGAACACAAAGATTGATCACCGGATTTTGAGTGTTAAGTTATATCAAGATTTAAAAATAAAATAAAATAAAATAAAATAAAATAAAATAAAATAAAATAAAATAAAATAAAATAAAAATAAAATAAAAAAATAAAAAAAAATGAGCAGATGATAATTCTTTAATGGAGGAACCATATGAGTGAGTCATATTAGGAGACAAGACCAAGTGAGTTGTGATAAAACTAGCCTTAAGCACTTAGTGAAGTGCCGGTAGATGTTTAAGGGAATATCCTAGATCGGATACTCGGAACCTTTTTAGAAGACCAGAAGGAAAGAAATTGGAATAAATTTTTTTTGGAAGGTCATCAAAAGATCTAGAGGTGAGTTAGTAAGGCAACCTTGTGAGACCTTGCAAGCGGAATTAAAAGCAATTGACGGACTACTATTCCTCACCCTATTGAGGAGAACAACCCCATTGGTCAACATATTTAGTTAGAAGGAATACCTACTAGACACGAGTTAGGTCCTCAGAATAGAGGATCGGACAGTTGGGCCGAATGATACCGGTGAGATATTCGATAACCAATCTAGAACGTGGTAGCAAGCGCTTATGATGTATGTACATGAAAAGATTTTCGGAGAAATGGGTTTTCTGAAAAGCCGACGAGGCTACTTGAGATATTGTGGATCGTATGAGACGTCGTAACCTTTCAGAGATCTATACAAAGATAGTGGTAACCTTGAAAACAACTAGTTAGGACTTCATCCTGCATGTGTGTGCTATTGTTTGACTACTTGTTTATTTCAAGCTTGAGTGTTTAGTCTTGTGTGTTATATTGATGACCTTCGGTGTCTGAGTACTTAGATGTGGAATCGATGAGGCTTTTGTGTAGTGATTTGATACACCCGATTGGTGCCTTAAAGGCCAATCATGATTATCTAACCCTAAGTTTCGAGACGAAACTTATTTTTAGGGGGTACTGATGTAATAACCGGAAAATTTATTTCCGATTAATTCCGAGTCAAACCGAGATTTAGGGACCGTTGACCTCTTTAAGATACCTAACTTTATGACTAGCATTTTTTTATTATTTTATGTAAGTATTATAACCACATAAAATAAAAATAAAAATAAAAAAAATAATACACCAAACCCTAGTTATATATATATCTAGCTCTTTTGACGAGTTTTGACGAGGTCATGACGAGACCCAGACGAAGTCATGACAACTTTTGACAAATTCAGGACATGAGTTTGACAAGCCCATTTTCAGCCATAAACCTTACCATCCGGGCCTGTTTCGAGTAAGCCAACTGGCCCGTTAAGGCTCCTATCTCCCATCCCCTCTTCCTGCGTCGCTTTGCCCTAGCCGCGCCTCTCTCTGCACGTCTCTCACGCAGCAGCACAGCAACCCTAGTTGCACCTTCACGCCGGATCCCTCTCCTTGCCTCCTCTCCTCTCTCGCACGTCCCTGCTCTTCTTCTTTGTGGAACCGTCGTTGCTTCTTCATCACTAGACGAACCACCGCCAAGGTTGACGCCAACAGTCTTCCCTTCCCTGCACTCAGCAACCACACTAGTAGCCTTGAAGTCGCACTGCAGCCTTATAGCAGGCCACCTTGCATTCGCCTCCTCCCTCTACGCGCACCATCTTCCTTCCCGTGACCAGCAGCGGCGCTCCTTCTACGGCGGTCATGCCAGGAGTACCCATCGGCCGTCTCTCTCTTCAACTCTTCGGCACACACAACAGCAGCAGGCCACACAGAATCAGCCGGTGAGGAGCCTGCTTCGTCCAGTTTAGACTTCGCTGCTGTGCAGTAGTTCAGCCGCAGTTTACCTCTCCCACACACAGACGACGAAACCGGTGGCAGACCTCTAGCGTCCAGCGAGCCCTTCCCTTCGTCTACCGTCACATCGAGATCGGTTTCTTTCATACACAAATACCATCACATTAGTGTACACCAGCAAGCAGATGGCCTTCGCTTCCCTACTGCACGAGACACCAACAACAGTAGGAAGAGCCTCCCTTTTCGGTCTTGCACGAAAGCACTTTGAGCCTTGTAAGCCGAGTAAGATCCACACCACTCCCCTTGCTTCACTCCATATATATATATATATATATATATATATATATATATATATATATATATATATATATATATATATATATATATATATATATATATATATATATATATATATGTGTGTGTGTGTGTGTGTGTGTGCGCTAATAGTTGTCTCTGAACCATTGTTGAAACCCATATACTACAGCTAAGAAGCAACTCAAGGAACTATTGCATTTTCTCAGCTTTTTCCGACTTTGTCGAGCATCCAACTTCGGGTCCAGATTTGGGTAAGTTAGACTCCTCCTTTCTTGCGGAATTTTGGATATGTTGTAGTCAGTGTGGCATAGTATATCATACTAAAATTTGGGAACAATCGGAGTTACGGTGTGAGAGTTATAGTATCCCAAAGTTGGCTATTCATGCAGTTTTTTTTAGTGTGCTGAGTTTGAGGAAATTCGCTTGAGATGCAGTTTTGTGGAATAAATTTGGAGGGGTTATTGACTTCTGTTAGACTTGAATTTCTGACAAGTTATAGTTGATATAGTATAGTAGATCATACTAAAATTTTAGAGGAATCCATGCTACGGTTTAAGAGTTATGGTGTCTCAAAGTTGACTCCTCACCCAGTTTTTATAACTGTGCTGAGTGTTGGGAAAAACAGCATGTGATGCTGTTTTGAGAGATAGTTTTGAATAAGCGTTTGATCTCTGTTTGACTTGAATTTTGGATATGATATAGTTGGCATATTGTGGTGGAACATATTAAAATTTGGGATGAATCCAGCAAGTGGTTTAGGAGTTATGAATTTTTTAATTTGAGACCTTAAACAGTTTTCTCGATGTTGCTGAAATTGTTGAGTGCTGGAATTATCTGGGTTGTGCAGTCATGTTTGAGTTTAAGGCTGGATACCTTAGAAACATAATCCACCGTTCAGTTTTTAATATGTTATATAGTGTCTTGCATAGTGTGGTGTATCAAAAGTTGGGGTTGATCCAACGGTTGGATTTAGATCTATGAAGGTCCAAAGTGGACTGGCTGAGCAGTTAAGAAATACTCAGTTTTTGGCTAAGTCTGAATTTCTGGTTTAGGAACTAACTTTGAGAATTTGTGTAGAAGTGATTATTATGTATTTTTGGGGAATTCTGACTACTATGGATAGAGTGCATAGCATAAAAGACTTAGATAATTTTGTTTGACTTTTTATATTTTTATTCGGTTCTCATATCTTAAGCCAAAGTCGGACCTTGACGACTTTTTATGAAAGTCAAGAATGTAGTTAACTCTTCTAAATCTTTAGCAAACTTTCCTTTGAGAGTTTGGAGTGTGGTTTTGAGTTCCAAAGAATAGTTTGGAACTTTGTTATGGATTTTTATAAAGTTTCGGGACCAGGGGTAAAACAGTCATTTATCCGTATAAGGGTATTTTGGTAATTTAACTGATGATAGAGTTAAATATCTTAGAAGTCAGAGACTTCTAATTAAGTGGGATATATTATTGATCCACTTGCCTTTTATCACAGGCGGTTGAGTTCCTGCGGTTACAGACCGAGTCGAGATAACGAGATTATGTTTGAATTCAGGTAAGTCATTTGGGCTTACTTAGCTGACTTCTAGATATGAGTATGAATAATGGTAGTGGTGTGTGAATGAGATGCTTATAGTGATATTTTAGTAATATTTATATACCGACCTATACCTTGGCCTAAGAGTAACGGGCGGTGGCATTCTGCTCAGTTAGCTTCAGGGCGCTGAGGGTTTCTTTAGGGACTAGTCCACACTCGGTTTGTAGTGATGCTACCGGCGGAGGTAAGCTAGACCTACACCCAGTTGGATAAGGAACGGAGGCGAGAACTCTTAAGATTCTCGTGCCACAACTGTAAAATGGAATATGGTGAATCACTTAACTACTAGATAATAACCGGTTTGTGTGCTAGCATGATGATTGTTTATGTTACCTTGTTTGTGTTTGTGCTATCCTTATTCTGCTTATATTTGGATTGTTAGCTAACGGTTTATCCGTGTTGTAGATTTGTAGAGATAGACAGTTGCAGAGTGATCCGGAACGGATGGTCAGCCGGGTCCACGTACTCATTAGATGGGGACGGGGGAGTCTCCCTTACAGCATGCATGTTATGTATATGTATATGTTTTGTAAGGCTGTCACATGTGCACATTCATACAGTAAAAATATTATGTTTTGAAATTGTTTTAAGTACATTTGTGCCTTGTTGTAAGATTCAAGTAATGTTGTTGTTAAACCAAGGTCGGGACCCATTGTGAGGTCCTAACCAGTAGCTCCCCGAGTTTTGAAACTTGGGGTGTTACAGCATGTATGCTTATGGTATTGGTGTCCTTGCTAACTTATATCGTTCTTTATGAGAGTCGTCTCGATCAATAGGAGCCCAACTAGATGGGTGCACTCTTCTTCTCGAGGTAAATATGCTTGTTTTTCCAATTTTTATTGTTCAAATAGTATGTTCGAAGAATGATACAACACAATGTTTTTATAGAGATGGATTTGTGTTCGCTCCAAAAGGTGTGTGCGCAAAAAGCTTTGAATTTATATCCAATAATAGTGCCTAACGATAACGAACCCGCAGTGTATGAATCAGTCGTAGTATGAGCTGATATTCCGGAGTCGATCTCAGGGAATTAGTGAGAATAAAACAACAAAGCAATCTAACTTGTAAAGCAAGCAAAGCAATGATCAACGTAATGAATAAAGATGTAACAATAATTGGGAACGCAAATTCTAAAAATCCAAGTATCTAATTGTGGTTTTGATTCAAGATGTCTAAAGATGTGTAACGGATAGAATTGGATAGCAAAGTTATATGCTCTAAGGTAGGGTATCGTGCGGTGAAGTTCCAATGCCCTTTTTGTCTCACACAAAGGATTCTACTTAACGGATGTTGAGTCTCGTCATGAAGAGGTTGGAAGGATAGGATTGTACTCTCGATATCAAAACCAAACCCAAGGAAGTCAAAAGGAAGCACATGGTACAGGCTATGACACTCTCCACCTTAATAGAGGGGTTTGAATCCTCTATTACCTAGAACTCATAAATACATACAACCAAGCAAGGCTATGGGTTAGAAAGGCCCAACACGGTTAGAATTTAGGCAATCTTTGACTTTGGATAAAGGTAAAAGTAAAAAGTGTAAAATAGAGGGAAACCACGGCTAGATCTTGGGAAACCACGGGCGTGGTTCCTTAAGAGCAGGTCGTGGAAAACCTTCTGCGAGGGTTTCGAATCACAACTCTCAGGGTCCGATCCGTGAAGGTTCAATCTATCATCATCAATACCACAACCATCAACCCTTCACCCTAGAATCGTAAGGGGGTTTAGCCAACAATCATCATCATATTCAATTCAATATTAAGGGAAGAAATCCAAAATAGTCTTGGAGATTTGGGCTAAGTCTTCATTGTAACCGTTGAGCTTGTTTTGAGACAAGATGCAATGAGTTGTTCACATGTGTGTCACTATGGTCCGGGTTGCAGGAGGCAAGCCAAGTGACCGGCACTAAGAACAACTAGTATTATAAGGGGAGTCGAATCAAAGCAAGGTGATTCACGACAAGGTCAACTTGTGCTAGCTTTTAGAAGGCCGACGTTTGGGGCTTTTTAGCCACATTTTATCGGCACACATTTGGTTCTTAGGCCTTATATTGGCTAAAGAATATGTGGTTAAAAATTGGGAGCAATCCAAGCTCAAATGCTTAGTGAATGTCAATGAAGCAGCTAGTGAGCTTCTTAAGGAGCTACACTAGCTTGAGCTAAGATATTGAGTATTTGAGGATCTTGGAGCTTACCCTAGCTATATTAAAGTGAATGAAGCTCATTGAAAGTGTTTGGACCAAGAAAAATAAACTAGCTCTAAGCTAGCTCCGGGGAGCGGTTTTGGGCTCCCTATGTGGGCCTCTGGCTTTATAGGGGGCTTCAAGGCCCATCTTCCAAGTAACTTCCACGTAACTTCCATAACCGATTTTAACCGCTTTTAACTCCCCAAAACCGTGGCCCCTATGCCTATAAAAGGGAGAGCCATTTGCACTTGATTTCACATTCGTTTTTGCAACAATAAAGCTTTTAGTTCCATTGTATTGACATTGGATAGGCCTTCTTATAAGCTTGTTTGCAAAAATCGAAAGACCAGTATAGTTCCTTTGTATTGACAAAGGATAGGCATCCATCTTAGTTTGGTTTTGTATTGACAAAACCTAGGAATACCCTTTCTACAAAGTAAGACAAGTAAGTCTCTTACTTAGTCTTTGTAACGTGTAACGTTTTATCCCACTAAGGTATTTGGATATTTCCGGTGTAGGGAAGAATATACTTAGAAGGAAAATTCATTTATGAATGACTCATTACATTATCCAAGTCAATGGTTTTAACATATAACAACCGGTTTATAAGATGTGCAATTGAACTTAACTTCTATTAGAGTTTTGTCTACTCCTTTTCGGAGATTACAAACTCTTGGTTGAGTTTTGTCTACTCCTTTGGAGACTAAAAACTCTTGATTGGGTTTTGTCTACTCCTTTGTGGAGATTACAAATTCTTGGTTGAGTTTTGTCTACTCCTTTGGAGACTACAAACTCTTGATTGGGTTTTGTCTACTCCTTTGTGGAGATTACAAACTCTTGGTTGGGTTTTGTCTAGTCCTTTGTGAAGATTACAAACCCTTGGTTAATAACTTGTTTTTAGTTCTATATAATTATATTTATTTGTTTGGTAATTGGGAGAACCGTCTACTCACATAAGTGAGACTACGACCCTTTGGTCTAAAAACGGACACCGAAAATCCAACAAATAGCATACAACCAAGAAAGACACAAAGAAGAACAATGATATCTCAACAATCAATCTCCAAATTTCAATAACTGAATTAAACGACAAGTAATCTCAGTATTTGTGTTCTCAAAAGACAATAACCAAAACCCATAAAAACTCACAAATATCTCCAATCTCCAAGTCGCAATCCAAAATCTCTTCAATCTCCTTCCAATGATGAAGCAAGAGAATCTCGAACGTGGAGCAATTTGTCATTCCTAAGTATGGATGTGAATTCAAGTGTGTCGTGTGTAAGCCGTCAAGCATCCCCCGAAAATGCAGCCGTCGACCTTCTTTTATAGAATAAAATTAGGTCTAAAGGCTCTCTCCTTTGCATTGTTGATGTGGCAATAACAAAACGGCTTTTCCCGAAGAAAACCACGGGTGACGTCATCAAAACCACGGCCGTGGTTTGTCCCGTGATGACTCTCGACCTTCCTTTCCACGTGTGAAAATCAAAGAATTACCAAAACCTCGGCCGTGGAAGTTCCTTCTTTGGCCGAGGTTCTTCTTTTTTTATACTTTTCTCCTTTGCTTCACTTCATACTCCTTCCTATGATTCTCCAATGCTTCCTAATGAACTCCACATTGAACAATACTCCACGAATGCTCCTTTTCCACTCCAATTCAGCGTCAATTCACTTAAAATCACAACAAAGCTTGCGTAGATCTCTATTCCGACACAATAGGTGAATATGCTCAATAAATGCAATGAAAACATGTCCATGTACTCAAAAGAAGGGGAAAAAACTACCTATATGCACATCTAAACTACTGTCATATTTCATGCTATCAATTTGGATGTATTTTCCGGTGTTCAGAGGCCATTTAGAGACGGGCCCACGTAGACGTGAAGATGCAAGATACGCCGTGAAATACCATTCATTGGGGACACCAAAGAAGAAGAATGAAAGGCTAGCCAATTTTAGAACAGAAATTATAAATTTTTAGAAATTTTTTTATCAAGTAACCATTGCACATATGTAAAATGAAATACTAGATAAAAGCTTACTGAAAAAATGATAATCCATACCCTCCGCTGTTCCGTTCTTCATTTTTCTGTTCTTCGTTGTTTTGATTGAAATTTGGCACGTCTTTATTCATATCAGCATACTTGGCAAATTTCGTACGGTTATATACCCTTGACCAAACTGAGTAAAGGATGGAAATGTTGCTGAATCGGTCGGGGTTCTCGACTATGCCTTTTCACATGTGCATAATAATCTCATCTACATCCTGTAAATCAATAGTCTTAGTCAGATTTTTATATGTACGATGTATGTGTATAATGTGTACACAAACATAACATAGTTTATATAGGATATGTACACATACATAACTTATATTGTCTACAATATGTACACAAACATAACATAGTTTATATAGGATATGTACACATACATAACCTATATTGTGTACAATATGTACACAAACATAATCTAGTTTGTGTACGATGTGTTTGTATACTTTGTGAAAAAACATAAGATAGTTTATGTACATATAGTTGTTGTACATAACAGAGCTATACATAATTAAAACATTAAAATATACATAATTAAAACATTAAAATTTACTGTACATAACAGAGCTATACATAACCTAGTTTGTGTACGATGCGTTTGTATACTATGATACATTAATGTATTCAAAACAAAATAACGTCCATTGAATGCAGTCGAAATGTTGTCTTCTCCATTGTTAACATCACTAAAGAACTAGGTTGAGAAGTTTTCAATGTTGGGGATTTTACCACGAATAAACCGAAAAAATGAGATCGAATACTTACCTGGTATAATTAAACAACAATCGATGAAGATTAACACTAGGAAACGACGATTGCAAGACGGAGAAGACGACGTTCAACGAAGATACCTTCAATCGCCTTCAATGGAGTTGGAGAGAGAGTAGAGCGTATTTGGTTTGGAACACGGGATACTGTTTGTGATTTATAGAAGTAGCCGCTATAAAAAGATTTCGAGAATCTTTTGTTTATTGTTTCCATTTTTTTCAAAACCGTATCAAATTTTTTTGGTAGTTTTTTTAATTCAAAAATCAATTAACTACCTAACCTCTATCCTTAATTATAGTATTAATTCTCTATTTATTCTTTATTTTTTAATTTGATATTGTAGGGGCCTAGTTAGTCTACACTAAACAAAAAGGGCCCTATTTCACCAATTATCTCTCTGTTTTTTGTGACAATTTATTAAATAAAAATAAATGGACTCCGGTTTTTATGTTAGTTTTCGATTTCTATTCATGCTTAATATTTTCACGTTACTTTTGGAAGTAATTGTACCCCTGAACTTTTATTTTTTGGAACAATTTTTTTCTTTTTTTAAATGATTATCAGCCTGATTTATTTACAGTTAAATTTTTTGAGGAGTTTTGTTATACCACATCGATTAACTACTAAGGTTGATGGTTTTAGTACTGGTATAAATAGGGAGTCTAAAGAGTATACAAATAATACATTTCTTGGCCTTTTGGTAGGCATAGAGAGCAATCACGTCTTCAACACCGTACCACTAGGGACCTCGACGATGAACATCAATACCGCCAACGTAATCAGAAATGTCAACACGACTTTAGTGATTGCTCCTATGTGAAGGTCCACCTTAAGCGATGGACCTTCCGGCATGTGCTTGTACTCCTTCGGAATCGCTTCCATTATCGCCATCGTGCCGCGCACCGCACCCGCGGCCTACACATATACAATATGTTACTTACAATCGAACCTTCTAATACGCTAGATCTGATAAAAGAAAAAAAAATTGAAGATGAGACCTGAGCGGGGAAGCAGAGGGTCATGGAGAAGAGCGAATTCTTAGTGACTCCGGCGGCGTAGAAGGCGGCGGTGGGGTTGAACGTGGCACCGCCAAGGAGAGCTCCGAAGAAATCAAAGATGAAGATCAGGGTTGCGATCAAATCCGTCATAATCAGGAGCGTTGGGGAGCCCTCCACGCTCCACGCCGATCGCTCCAGCGATCGATGACGTGAATATTCCGATCATGGAGGCATAGAAGACCCACATTAATGTGAGCAAGAAGTCGGCTATTGCCATCTTTATTGGACTCACCACCATGATTGCTAATAGTACAAAAAATCGATAAACTGAACCTGACTTTGTATCACTGCATTTTTTTTTAACGAAGGAAACTAATTTTCAAAAAGAGTTAAAGAAAAATAATAACTAGAATATCGAGAGTTATCTACCAAGAATCTCTGCAATTAGTTAGAAATTTTTCTTTTTTTCCACATCAAACTAACTGATCAAACAAAAATATTTAAATTTTTTTCCTGAAATTACAATAAATTTGTTAAAAAAACATCAGCATTATCCACCTCATGTATCAGTTAAACTAATATTTTAAATCACACTAAAAGAAACTGATATTTTAAAAGCAATAGTAAATATAAAGCTATATATATCTATATATATTACTAAAACAACCCCATTTTGCTCAGAGTCAACCTTTAAGACCATCTACATCAACATTTTTACAATTTATTTAAATATTTCCACAATTTATTTATGAAACAATTTGGTTTACTAGGTTTTTTTGAGTTTTAGTTTTAGTAAATGTACCCCTTGAGAGAAGAGAGTTTAGAGTTTGAGAGAAAATACAAAAGGTTGGGGTATATTTATTTATAAATATGTCACAATATATTTACAGATTTGTCATTAATTATTTTATAAGAAATTTTATATTATAATTAGTAAACAGTCATCGTGTCGCGTCAATTTTATTAAAAAAATAAAATAATTAATAAAAGACAAATCTACTTATCTACCAATCAAAATTCCCAAATGGATCTAATGTAATTCGATTTTGTTGAGAAAATCTCAAGGTCAAAAGTTTTCGTTTTTAACGATATCTGTACCAAATTCTATACAATTCCATACGAAGTCGAATACAAGAAATGCGGGAAACAATGACAACTACTTGAAGCTATCTCCGTCCAGTAAACCTGTAACTAAATACTACTAACAGTAGATGCTTTCTTAAACCAAAAGTTTCACAAAATACAGATAAAACATGTAAGCATCAAATGGGAGGAATAAATCTTTATATGCTACTAAAATAGAACTCTCTTATTCAAGATGTCAACATATTAACCATGCCACCTAGAATTTTTTGACAAATATTTACAATTTTGCCATATTTTAATTATAATTATGCCATTATTCAATAACAGTTTTAAGTCAAAATTAAAATATTTTTCTTCTTATCATGCAAATTCAACAAAAAGAATTTTATCTCATCATGTTTAGTATCTTACGGTTATAACAATACGATTTTGTCTGTGTTACCAAATTTACAATCGTCTATAACAACTTAATATCATATCAATATATTTTACAAATATATTAATCAATTAACATATTACTAAAAAGTATTTGTTATCTTTTACAAATCTTATATAGTAAAAAATTTAAAATATTTTTGTTGCTTATAATTAATTAATTAATTATATTTTAAAAATATTATATTGGAGTATAAATTTTATTAACTAACAACTTAATTAAAAATACTAAATTAATTAAAATATTATGAAACCCTTTAGGTGCTTGTGTGTTTACTAGCTAACAACTTAATTAAAAGTACTAAATTAAGAATTTATTTTATCCATACATGGATTTCAAATCTATTAGCTTTCATAAAAAAAATTCTATAATTTTGAAAGAAATCTTCTTATTCGTCTTTTTTATATAAAAATTCAATTGCAAATCTTATA